>OX369266.1:12136826-12880803 GCA_947284805.1 Coleophora flavipennella
TTTGAGATATTGCAGTTTTAAGATTTTTTATAAAAAAATATCAATAAAACGAAAAAAAAAATTACCGTTTGTATTTTTTATTGGTTTTTACTTCGTTACATTCTAAACTATAAATTAGAGTCGATAGATTGTAATTTTTTTCACAAATGTGGACACAATGCTTCAAAATAAAAATAAAACTTGTAATTTAACGAAAACATTGCATAAAAAAGCAAGTATAAAACAAAAAATCTTAATTTTATTTAAAACAATTTTATTTGCATGCTAACTTAAAAACATCTACATTTTACTGTCTTTCAGACGAGGTATAAAAAATTAACATATCTGTTAAAATTACCAAAATATTACCAATACAATAGGAGTAGGTAGCAAAATAAATCCATGAGCCGAACTGTAACATGTTGAAATGTATATCGAACTAGCTGAACCCGTCAAGGAATGCTCTGATGGGTCGGGGGGATGAAAATACTCCTTCTAGGCGGCGCGCTCGCCACTTTTTTTTCCCCTCGGACTGCGAATGAGGGGAGGAGAATGGAATTATGCACACCAATAACATCCGACTGTAATGGTTATGTGGGACTCACAGCCCTGCGCATATATGCATACATAAGGTATATATTATATATACACAGAGTGGGAAGGAGTATACCGACAGATTTTAACCATGGGTTCCTGGTGGTATTATGAGTAAATAATGTTATATCAACATGGGTCTAAAACTGCCTTATTAACTTACTTAATTTCTGGAACAAAAAAATCAATTAACGATAGTAATCCCTTCTGAACGAAACCTTAGTCTAAAGAGTGAAAAAGAAAACTTCACACTTCACGAACGACAACATACGATAAACGACGAGTGAAGTCAACGTCAGTATGATACTTTGAGGCAACAAACGTCAGATAAGATTAAGAAATTAAGAAGAATAAGAAAGTTACGTCATATTATTAGGGCGTGTTACCCTTGAGATTTTTTGAACTTTATTTAAAAAATTAATATCTCGAAAATTAGGCTTTACTGGCCCATGTTTGTATTACTTTTTTTTGTCTAAATAGGCATTAGAATCTTTGGTTAAAATCTGTCGGTATACTCCTTCCCAACCTGTATATACGGGCTTGTGCTGACTTTTATCCAAAATGGCTGCGCTGACCATCGACTCGACGCTCCGTCAGGCCGACAGGTGACGCTTTGACACCTCCCGATCTCGGCCCGACGCAATCCGATAGATGGCGCTAGTGATGCGCCGTCATATTCGTAATCGACGTTAATATTTTTCTGTGTCCAATTTTGAATACAGTTTGAATGGTAAGTACATATTGTAACGAAAATTAAATAAAATAGGGTTAAATACCCTTTTGAAAGGTCCGTTACGTTATACGAGTACGTAGAATTTAGGGGGTTATATGGCCAATGTTGTAAAATGGAAAAGGAAATTTTGTGGTAATAAATAATAATAACTTCCTTATAAGGGTTCCTAAAAAGCGTCGGTGGCTCAACTGGTAACGACTCGGTCCATCTAACCAGAGGTACCGGGTTCAAATCTGGACGGGCAATGTACCAATGAGTTTTTCAAAAACTTACGTACATATACTTACCGATTGCTTTAACGGTGAAGGAAAACATCGTGAGGAAACCTGCACACGCCTGCGAAGAAACTCGAAGGTTGTGTGTGAAGTCGACCAACCCGCACTGGGCCCGCGTGGTTGACTAAGGCCTAATCGCCCTGATTCAGGGTAGGCTCGAGCCCCTCGGTGGGGACGTATATGAGCTGATATAATAAGGGTTCCTTACCTCAAAAGGTAAAAATGGAACTGTTAAAAATCACTCGTGTGTCTGTCCGCCCGTCCGTCCGTCTGTCACAGATATTTTTTAGTTTAGGAAGAATAGTCGACCAACTTTAGATGTGCAGGTTGATTTGTAAAATGTTCATAAATTTTCAATACAAAATAATACATACCAACTGAAAATAAAAATTGGGTTCCGTACCCATAGGGTCCCAACGGTAAATTATTAGTAATAGTACTAAGCCTCCGCTGTGTGTCCGTCCATCTGTCAGCAGCGGGATGTTTTTCACTAAGCGTAATAGGTACAAAGTTGAAATTTTCACAGATTGTTTATTTCTATCGCCACTATAACAACAAATATGTAAAAATAAAATGAAATTGAAATTGGCCTGTTTTTGATTTTGATGAAGTCAAAAAATAGTAATGGACTACTTGTCTACGCATAATTTTGAAACACGCCGCCACGCCGGATGCCGCCACGCCGGTGCGGTGTCAGGGTCAAAATGGCGGCAATCACGCTGACGTCTCACTCGATAATCGTGATTTTGGTAATGTGTATATTTTATTGTTAACGAGAATGCTATGGCAAGAATTATTTTGCTATCGGATTAGATTTAAGATTTTGATATCCGCAGCGAACATTCTAGAAATTCATTCACAACTATTCTTTCATAGCAATCACGCTGACGTCTCACTCGATATTCGTGATATTGGTAATGTGTAAAGTTAACGAGAATGCTAAGGTAAGAATTATTTTGCTATCGGATTAGATTTAATATTTTGATATCCGCAGTGAACATTCTAGAAATGCATTCACAAGTATTCTAAAGAATAATTTTACTTAGTACCTGCAACAGCAGGAGCGATTTTTTTTAATGTAAATGTATTTTTTACATTAAACATTACTAAGTATCTACTTACCTACATAAGTAAAAGGAATTGGCACAGCCCTGCGTATACGCGCGACAGTAGGCCATTAGGTCCCGCACGGGTCGGAAGATAACTTACTATTCTTTCTTTATACTATGACAATGGTTCAGGCATAATGTAATCAAAAGTTATTCATCTAATATCGAAATCCGCCTAAAATTCATGGGAACGCCTAAGTGGCATCTGTGCGGCTCATAAAAATTTATAATGCCTAGCTTTTGTCCACGTCGTAAAATTGTTTTCGTTATATCTTTTGGTTTCGTAGCAGGTAACAAGACCTTATTACTAATCCTACGCCGTCAGTATGTCTGTCCATCTGTCTGTCTGACCTTTAAAGAACTGTTTATATTATAGAGAATTTACAAAAAAAAGTAAAAAATTAGGGTTCCCTTTTCAGAAACGTGTTTTTAGGGTCACGTTCCCCAAAACAAAAACCGTTCAAGTGCAAGTTAGAACCGCACACATAGAGTTTCATACCGGCATACAAGATGGCACTAGTTTCTTCAGTTCCGCACTATCATACAAGATGGCGATAGTTTCTTCACGTTTAAAAAAAAACTGGTTTTTTTGTTTGGAGACTTTCACGTTTTCAAGTTTTTAGTATTTGTTGTTATAGCAGCAACAGAAATACATCTACTTACGTTTTTTTGAAGTCGTTCAAAAAGAGGCATAACATAGTGACTCATCAGCATAGAAATCTGACTATTAAAAGTAGATATAAGACACTAGACTCGTCAAAGTACCTACGCGACGTTATCTTGTCACTCAGACATGACATATGAAAACATAACTTTTTTTTTACAATTGGTAAACCCTTGACAACATCTCACCTGGTGGTAAGTGACGATGTTGCCGAAGATGGAAGCGGGCTTACCAAGATTCCCCAACGCAATGGGGTACTCGCTATCTTATCGCCATGCCGGAACATACCAATGATATCAATATTGACATTTTGACGGCAAGACTTAGATAAGATGGTGGTAGCTAGCCAGGCGGGCTCAGAAAATGCCCTACCACCAACCAAACCGAGTCCATAATGGTACCAAGACTGTAAAAACTAGTCAAATTCGCGGCGTATAAGTTGAACACAAATGGCGGTCGTTCGCGCAGGTATGGGAGCGCGCGAGTGTAGAGCGAGTTACGCGGGGGGCTAGCATCCCTTGTTGCGCGCAGCCCCCGTGTCCCACACTTCTAATGAGACCTAAATAAATAGAGTTTAAAAAAAATAAAAAACACCCTTTTAAAGTACTTAGACTAAAAAGTAAAAAACAATTCTTAATTTAAGTTGTAAATAATAATTAACAAAAAATACTAGTATTATTGTGAAAAAGCGTGGGGCGCTCTGTACCATATTTTTCGTCTATCGAGCAACCCACACTTTTTCACAATAATACTAGTATTTTTTGTTAATTATTATTTTCAATTTATAATAAGAATTATTTTTTACTTTTTAGTCTGATGTACTTTAAAACCGTGTTTTTTAGTTTTTTAAACTCTATTTATTTTTTGTTTTTTGTTCAAACTTATGAAACTATTATATTGTCGCTGATTCTTGATACGTCTACAAAGTTTGAATAAATCTGTCCGTTTAAAATGGGTCAAAATCGAGTCCAAAGGAGTCGATTAGATACAAACATACAAGTGAAGCTAATAAAAGCGTGATAAAAATAAGACTCTGTGCACTGTTCAACTTAGATGCCGCGATCCATAGTTTCCTATTCTGTAACTTTGAGTTATTTCACGCAGTCTCTTTTTATGCTTCTTTAAGTCCTATAGTTTCTGGCAGATTTTTTGCAAAGCATTATTTATATGAAAATAACCTAGGTATTTCAGTTATTCTATGATGGTATTTAGGGTTCCGTACCCAAAGGGTAAAAACGGGAACCTCTTACTAAGACTACGCTGTCCGTCTGTCTGCCCGTCTGTCACCAGGTTGTATTTTATTAACTGTGATAGCTAGACAGTTGAAATTTTCACATGACAACAAATGCAAAAAATTAGAAACAGTGAAAAAATAAAGGGTTAATAAGGGTTTACAAAAACGTGTTTTTTATAAACATGAAGAAACCAGCGCCATCTAGTATGATGGGTTTTGAAACATGAAACTAGCGCCATCTAGTATGATGGTACGAAACCCTATGTGTGCGGTTCTGACTCGCACTTGGCCGCTCTTTTAGTTATATGTAATGACTGAATGTGTATGTGTGTGGTCCGATACGCTCTTGGCCTCTTTGTTCGACTAATAGACTTGCAAGCTTAGAAAAATGCTTTGGGATAAAGTAAGATTTTTCATTCTTAACATGGTTTTCGAAAAGCTACAAAAATTACTTAAGACATGTGTAAATTAAAAACTTTCAATATGTGCAAAAGTTATATTTACCCTCTCAGTTCTTTCATATTAATTTTATTTTATGTGATTTTTGCACAAACGCATAGACAATGAAAATTAAGTTCTTCTACTTTTCGCGGGTTCGATTCCCGGCGGGGTCAACTTTGTAAGACTCGTTTTGGTTGGTTGCAGGGCTTTTTCATAGCCCGCCTGGCTAGCTACCACTATCTTATCTAAGTCTTGCAGCCAAACATCAGTGTTAAGATCCCCATTACGTTGGGGAATCTTGGTAAGACCGCTTCCATCTTCGGCATTATCGTCTCTTACCATCATATATGGTAAGAGATGAGAATAAAAAAAAAGACGTGTGGCACTCGGGGACTGCCGCGGTAAAGCTATTGCATAGCATTTTTTATTAAATTATGCCTTACTTATGCAATTTTAATTATTTTTTTTATGTAGTATTTACCAGTACCATATACCTAGTCCTTGGGGCGCGGGATGTTTATGTCATAAATTAACACTAAGAAAGTTAAGAAAGGTAAATCATCATCATCGTCATCGACCACCATCGCGACCACTATCACGACCACCATCACGACCACTATCGCGACCACCATCGCGACTACCATCGTGACCACCATCGCGACCACCATCGCGACCGCCATCGCGACCGCCATCGCGACCGCCATCGTGGCCGCCATCGCGACCGCCATCGCGACCACCATCACCACCACCATCACCACCACCATCACGACCACCATCACGACCACCATCACCACCACCATCACCATCATCATCATGGATAGATAGATGGCACTGTAAGTTTTTTAGAACTCAATATATTTTTTTTATGGGGTGTCAGGTTTTTTTCGTTACGAAATTTCTTGATTCGGTCCCCTCAAAGCCCGCGATAAAAGCTATACAATAGCTTAAAAGTCGTAGTTTTTATGAAATTAGT
This sequence comes from Coleophora flavipennella, assembly GCA_947284805.1. Taxonomy (NCBI): domain Eukaryota; kingdom Metazoa; phylum Arthropoda; class Insecta; order Lepidoptera; family Coleophoridae; genus Coleophora; species Coleophora flavipennella. The sequence goes on from OX369266.1 coordinate 12,142,829, forward strand.
AGAACTAAATTTAAATTTTCCATGCGTTCGTACAATGCCTTATTAAAATTAATTTCATTTGTGAGAACTACGAGAGTAAATAAAGCATTTTCCCATATTTAAATTTTCTACCCTTCATAGATCCTAAGTAATTTTTAAAGCTCTTAAAAATAACGTTTTTTGTAACCTTACTTCAAAAATCTTACTTTATCCTTTAAGCAATGTTGAGCAGCGTACATCTGAATTCAACACATGAAACATTTTTCAACGCTAAAACTCCAAACTTTTCAAATAGCTAAACCGCGACTCCCACCGCGGCCTCGCTGGCTTTAATTCTGTTCTCTACAAATAAAATTAAATGCAAATTTTCGCATCAAAATTTTGCAAAGCACTCGTGCATTTTTTAATTTTTAATTAATTCGCATTGTCCGCACCACTCGTTTAAGCTTCTGATTTTAAATTGAATAAAAAATGAAATATCTTGTCATGTGACTATGTTTTAACCAACGCAAAACATTCGTGAAATTTTCAATGTTTTATTAATTCTCATTAACGAGTCCGCACTACTCGTTATAACTTCTGATTTTAAAAGGTTGAATATAAATGTTGTATAATGCATTAAAAAAATGTTGATTTTAAAAGGTTGATTAAAAAATTAAATATCTTGTCATTTGACTTTGTTTTAACCAACGCAAACACTCGCGTATTTTTCAATATATTTTTTAATTCTCATTATCAAGTCCGAACTACTCGTTTTAACTTATGATTTTAAAAGGTTGAATGAAAAATGTTGTATAATTCATAAAAAAAATATATTTTGATTTTAAAAGGTTGAACAAAACATGCATTATATTGTCATTTGACTATATTTTAACCAATGCAAAACACTCGTGCATTTTTCAGTGTTTTATTAATTCTCATTGTCGAGTAGTTCGTTATAACTTCTGATTTTAAAAGGTTGAATAAAAAATATATACTTCATAAAACAAAAAAATGTAGGTTTTAAAAGGTTGAATAAAAAAAATTAATATCTTGTCATTTGACTATGTTTTAACCAATGCAAAACACTCGCGTATTTTTCAATATTTTTTTAATTCTCATTAACAGGTCCGATCTACTCGTTTTAACTTCTGATTTTAAAAGGTTGAATGAAAAATGTTGTATAATTCATAAAAAAAGACTTTAAAAGGTTAATTAAAAAACATAATATTTTGTCATTTGACTTTGTTTTAACCAACGCAAAACACTCGTGCATTTTTCAATGTTTTATTAATTCTCATTGTCGATTCCGCACTACTCGTTATTATGTGTGATTTTAAAAGGTTGAATAAAAAATATATACTTCATAAAATAAAAAAAAATGTAGGTTTTAAAAGGTTGAATAAAAAATGTAATATCTTGTCATTTGACTATGTTTAAAACAATGCAAAACACTCGCGTATTTTTCAATATTTTTTTAATTCTCATTATCAGGTCCGAACTACTCGTTTTAACTTCTGATTTTAAAAGGATGAATGATAAATGTTGTATAATTCATAAAAAAAGACTTTAAAAGGTTAATTAAAAGAAAAATATTTTGTCATTTGACTATGTTTTAACCAATGCAAAACACTCGTGCATTTTTCAATGTTTTATTAATTCTCATTGTCGAGTCCACACCACTCTTTTTAACGTCTGATTTTAGAAGTTAAATAAAAATTCTTGTAATATCTTATCATTTGTCTGAGATAAAAAACATTTTTTTATTTACAATTGGTGCAATTGATTAAATAAAAAAATGTTGATTTTAAAAGGCTGAATAAAAAATTTTACATCTTGTCATTTGATTATGTTTTGATCAATGCAAAACACTCGTGTATTTTCCATATTTTATTAATTCTCATTGTCGAGTCCGCACTACTCGTTTTAACTTCTGATTTTAAAAGGTTAAATAAAACATGTTGCATAATTCATTAAAAAAAATATTTTGATTTTAAAATGTTGAATAAAACATGCATTATATTATCATTTGACTATGTTTTAACCAATGCAAAACACTCGTGCATTTTTCAGTGTTTTATTAATTCTCATTGTCGAGTCCGCACCACTCGTTTTAACGTCTGATTTTAATAGGTTAAATAAAAATTCTTGTACTTATCATTTGACTATGGATGGTTTGTCCAATTATTTGTTGAGATAAAAAATCTTACTTTTTTATTTACAATGGTCATCATCTCACCTGATGGTAAGTGAAGATGATGCCGAAGATGGAAGCGGGCTTACTAAGATTCCCCAATGCAATGGAGAACTGGCTATCTTAGCTTCAAGCCAGAACACATCTATGCTGTTAACATTGATGTTTGGCGGCAAAAATTAAATAATAGTGGTAGCTAGCCAGACGGGCTTAGTAAATGCCCTTCTACCAACCAAACCGAGTCTTACAAAGTTAGATTCCGCCGGGAATAGATCCCACGACTTCTTAATGTAAAGCTAATGGACTTAACCACTACGCCACGGAGGCGGTTTAACTTAATTTACTAAGCGTCACATTGCTACGCGACTGTAGCCAATTAGGGATGACGAAAGCTAGTCATCTGAGTTACTTTTTATCATCAGTCAAAAACGACATTTTGTTCTAAAAATGTTAGAAATACCTAGGCGTGACGTCATAGTTTAGCAGCGTCATATATGTACTCATTTTGTAATTTTGGTGAATTAAAAATCGGAGACTTGATGGAAAACAAAACGAGTAAGGTTTTCCGAAGTGTAAGTAGGAGGGCAATTTAGTGATCAAGAGTTCATAATTTATTTCTGATGCTGTCGTCACCCCTTTTGTTGGAAATCCCATTTATTTTTATGGTGTTTTTTAGGGTTCTGGAGCCAAGATGTCTCCAACTTTTCAACTTAAATCATTTCTGTTTGAGACATTCCATTTCGTTGTACCGGTCGTTGTGGAAATTCCTTGGGGGAGGCATTTGTCCAGCAGTGGACGTGGACTGATATGATGATGATGATGATGAATATCCATAATGTTGGTAGCAATTTGTACTAATGTTTTTTCTCTGAAATTGTGTAACTTCTTTGCATATTTATCTGTTCGTAATAGTTTAAAATTATGCCACCATTACGACAGCGATCAGTGGACTGCGGGCCTTGCAACAAAATATTGAAAATACAATTTAAATTTGCTAGACCCTTGCAGAATGGACGTGAGGAGAAATGGACCTATAAAACCAACTAGACATTCGGGGAATTACACCTTCACAGCCAAGCTGGTTCCGTGCACACTCAAGAGGTAGCGCTAAGGTATTTCTATAGGTGGATACGTCGTCAATGACATCATCATCATCATCACCATCAGATGAATCAATTTTATGTTAAAGCCTAATCAATTCCATGAAAATAAATTTATTTCATGTTTTACGATAAAGTGTTTTTTACACAACTGCCCACAAAAAGGAGTGTATTATTTTCAGGTCTAATGTATGTATGTATGTAGGCTTGATGGATTTTATAATGCGAGGTATCGTTAGATTTTTTTTGATTCCGTGAGTGACGAAATACATTTTACCCAACTTCATAAAAAGAGGGGTTGTGTTTTTATGCAGAAGTCTTTTTATTAAATAATATGTAAATGAGGATCGAACCCGCAACCCTTTGAGGTGATGCCAAGGGCTTACCAATTGTAGATAAATAATTGGAAACGCTAAACACGTTAAAAAACCGACTTCCATCGCAACATCTTAGTACGTTTTTGCATTATTAATTTTGGTTTTTGTTAATTTTCTACTAAAGTACTACACCGATTTTAATAAAATTGAATTGGGACCACTGAAAGCACTAGCTTTCAAATAAAAAAAAATCATCAAAATCGGTCCAATCAAATCAAAAGTTCTGAGGTAACACAAAAAACATACGGTCGAATTGAGAACCTCCTCCTTTTTGGAAGTCGGTTGAAAAAGTGGCGACCGTTAAATTACCCTATTTCAATCTACGACAAATGAAGTATAATAAGTTATAAACTATTTCAATGCCTAGTCAAAAAGCCCTTCCCGCAGTGCCCCCCAGTAATATCTAAATGGTTTCTCTAAACTAAAACCCCTGGCATTTTGTAAAATAGACAATTTATCAGTGGATATACCTAAATTCTGAGGCTAAAGTAATTAGCTTTTATACGGAGGGGCTCGAGCCTACCCTCATAGCGCCTTAGTCGACCACGCGGGTCCAGTGCGGGTTGGTCGATCACACACACAATCTTCGAGTTTCGTCGCAGGCGTGTGCAGGTTTCCTCACGATGTTTTCCTTTACTGAAAGAGCGTCAGATAAACATTCATATGATCAAAATTCAAAAACATATTTTATTATTATTATTATTCCTTTATTTCGGATAACGTTGATCCTTATGTGTTAGTAACAAAGGTCTTACAATCTATGTTAGTAAAGAATATGTGTTATAAACAAAAACTTATTGAGCATGCCCAGAGGCCACTCGCACGCAATGCCATAGCACAGGACAGTCCCAGCTGTCCGCCACCGCCTGCAGGATGCTGTTGCTGCTGGCCCGCACTCTGCGTATCAGCGACGCTGCTCGCTTGGGCATTATGGCCGGAAAACCATCTACACGTGCTTCCGCAAACATTCCGGAAGCACTGCAGAAGCGGGGCAGCCCCAACAGCACCCTGAAAGCGTTATTGTACTGGACACGCAGGGCGTTTAGCGATTTCTGAGAGTATTTACTCGCATGTACGTCGCAGGATTCGAACCCAGACCTACCGGATAGGAGGTAACTAACTAGCATTCCTAGCCATTAAGATAAAAGATAAGATAGATAAGATAAATCTTTATTCAGAACAAAGTTACGCTATGAATGTTTACAGTGACCCCACACTAGGCAATGCCTGTACCGTGATGGCCATAAATACGATTAACAAGATATTACTATTACGCGGCTATGTCTATCTGTATTGTGATGAAAATAATAATGTTACGAAGTAAATACGCCATTATAAATATTTTTATTACTCGACTTTTAACGCCACCGCTGCTGCCGTCATTGTAAAAATGGGCTTCCATTACACTTCCTGTAATACACGTTCCACGTCCCGTCCTATCGATAATAAATTCAGGCCATTGTTGTCATTGTGCGTGTTAAGTACTCATTCACAATATATTTTGGTTTGTTTATGCGCTATAAAAGCTTTGTATAAAAGCTGTGCAAGGGTTGTAACGTGACCTGTTTTAAGTTTACATAGAAAATACATGCCGTGGGTGCTTTGTTGGGTAACTTTATGAGATTTTGTTAGTTGATTCATAGGGTAAGATTGTGAAAACGGAATGTTTTGTTTTTTTTAGCAAAACTCTATAAGATTTAAATGCAAATTTTTGGTACTTAACTAATTGAATAATTAAAGGGAAAAGGGCTTAGATCCGAGGTCGGGCTCTTCTTTGTGGACCATGGAATTTAGGAAAGCATCTCGCTGTTTATTCAGAGAGGAATGCAGCGTAAGTGTCATGGCCACTTTTGGGCGGGGGGCAGAAATATAAAAAGTAGTCTATGTCCTACCCAGTGACACAGGCTACCTGCATGCCAAATTTAACCAAGATTGTTTAAGATGTTGGAGCGTGAAAAGGTAACTGTTCTGTCTGTTTGATTGTATTGTAAGAAAGTCACAAAGTTCTTGTGGATAGATTACATTAAAAAAAATGTGATATCACTAAATAATAGTGATTTATGAGGTTTTCATGGTTATCTTAAAATTTGCTATTACTATAAAAAATAAAATATTTTGAAAATTCAATCCCCAAACTACAATTTTGTGACTTGCTTATGTGTATAAAGTTACATTAGAATCGGCCCTTCCATTTTCAAGAAGTAGTAATTATATTTTATTTATGTTGTAGCACTTGTTGTAGTCCTTGGCAGCTAAGTTGCCTTAAAAGCTAACGTGCGACGCTAGAATATGGACAAGTTCTAGCGTCGCACGGGCGTCATAAGTACAGCGTCATTATTTTATGTTGGGCAGATTTCCCTCATTTTGGTTCCAGATATGACTCGGAGTGCTCGTTTCTGCAAAACTAACACACGACCAGAGCAAACAGTAGGCAGTCCCTACTAGGGACCAGAGTCAATGAAATTTCCCCATAGCGTGATTCTGTATGAGATCAGCGATTGGAAATGTGCAAAGTAAGTCTGCCTCAGAACAAGTTTGGACACTAACGGACGTAACTCTCGTAGGGCATTATCTACATTTGTCACATAGAGGAAAGGGACAATTGATATGATAACTTAAATGAAAATTTCATGAGATCCTAATAAGTTGTTTTATTTATAAAGTTACAATATAACAGATTTAGCCTTTTTAATTCTTCTCCTCATGAATGGCTAGACCGATTTTGATATTTTTTTGTACTTATGGGGTCACTTGGATAGTTCTTAGCTATAATTAGACCAGGTTGATGGCACTGTAAAAAAAGATTACCTATTACCGGGTCCAACTATGGCTAAAAACCATAAGTCCAAAAAATTATCAAAATCGGAAAAGCCATTTATGAGGAGAAGGATTACGAACACAGGCACATCTGAATTTTATATACAAATAGGGAGGTGGGGGGGGGGGGGGAGTACATATACCTTCTTGTTCTAATTTTGGAGTACCCATCGTACTAATATATATACTTTGCCCATATAGTACAAACCACACCAAGCGCGAGGTACTTGTATAACTAAATTTACTAATAAAGTTTAGACGTTTTTTTCCTTCTTACTACTCCATGCAGTTAGTTTATTTTTGTGGTTCAAGAAGCAGTGGTTCTAACTTACCTTACTCAAAAAGTTTTAAAACCCGACCTAAAATAGCAATATTACAGTCAAGCAAATAGACGTGGAGTTTTTGGCTTCAGTGCGCGTCATACTATTCTCACTGTACATGGATTCTGATTTGTTCTGCATTTTGAGGACACGAATTAGCAAGGCCGGTCTGAAAGTCATTTAGGGCGGTAAGATCACTCAATTCGAGCAGGTTGATACGTGTTTCAATAATATCGAACGTGAGTCTATTTATTTTAAGTTCAAATCAATGCGGGCTTCAACGTGGCTGTTACGTTGAAAGTTGAAACCAAACACCCAATTTTCGATTTTTACATGTTTTTATTACTTTTCATCACTTTCAAATAAGTTTTAAAAATTGTGTTCAATTAAAATGAAAGGTCTTAAAGTGTTAGTTTCATTCAACATTAACTATTTGTTTTCGAGAAATTTTGCAATTAGTGCCAAAAACAGGGTCTACAGTATATTCTTTTACATCAAAAAAAATTGTATTCAAATCAATCGATTTTTTATTACTTTAAGTATATTATATATTTTTTCCAGGCCTCCCACTTCGTGGACCGACGACCTGGTGAAGTCGCGGGAAGCCAATGGATGCGGGCAGCGCAGAACCGGTCGTCATGGAGATCCTTGGGGGAGGCCTACGTCCAACAGTGGACGTCCTTCGGCTGATATTTTTTCCATGGTGATAGCTTTACACAGTCATTCAATAATTTGAATTGAATATTGTCATTTGACCCATCTTAAGGCCTTAATAGACTCTGCACTCAAGTCGGCCGGAGCAAAGACAATCGATTCAGGTGGGGCTGCATGGACGTAAGGCGTAGGTGTGGTGCTCTACAAACAATGGTCCATCTAATTGCATGTCCAATGTGCTCTCGCAACTGCAATTAAGATGAGCTAATGGACGCTGCGGATAGCGCCGTGAAGGTGACCACTTACTGGGCAGGAGAGATATGACTTGTCGTCGACACGATAGGAGTAAAAGAATACCTTCTTGGACCCACTAAAACTAAGTTAAATGATTGTTAACAAAACAAATGCAATAAGCATTTCATCATATCAGATCATATACGTCCCCACCGAGGGGCTCGAGCCTACCCTGAATTAGGGCGATCGGGCCTTATTCGACCACGCGGGCCCAGTGCGGGTTGGTCGACTTCACACACAACTTGCGAGTTTCTTCGCAGGTGTGTGCAGGTTTTCTCACGATGTTTTCTTTTACCGTAAGAGCGTCGGATAAACGTACATATGAAATCTAAATTCGAAATCACATTGGTACGTGGCGGGATTCGAACCACGACCTCCCGGACTTGAGGCGGCGGCCCTAGCCGTTACGCCACCGACGCTCTAAGCTAAATAAGCATTTAAAACCTAGTTAAATGTATACCTACTAATGACCGTTGCCTTTAACGAACCAGCCTCGGACAGATGGAGCATCGGACTGCGGCCCTCCAATCAGGAAAGCTGTGTGTTATGCGCAAACAGCTGTAGACCACTCCAGTCACGTGCCTACGGGTACTGTACAGGGTGTGACAAAATTAGTGTTGCGGTAAATGTGGCTTCTACTCATCACATTGAACTGCTTTCTACAACGAACCCATGATCAATTCCTAATAAAATGTACAGCCACGCTGTGCATACTTACTCGCGAAGCCTTCAGCGTTTGTCGTAAACTTACTTAGTATCTACATAAGAATACACTAAAGTATATCAGACTTGATGAAAAATTAACAAATTATTTTGGTTTGTATGTTGATTTTAATGAAACTTTGTGACAAACTGGTAGTTAATAAGGCCTCTGCACTGTGTAGTTAATAATACCAAGAAAATTTCGAGTAAGTTACCTCACCTTACCAATTATTCACAAAGTTTCATTAAAATCGTTACGGCCATTTTGGAGAAAAAATACAAAACCTGGATATGTATGGGAGGTACCTTATTACGATTTTTCTTGCAAATTGTAGGCCATGTAAAGAAACGTAGCCTACCCAGTTTTATCAAAATCGTTAGAGCTATTTTTTATTTAATAAAAATAATGAGTGATTTTTACTATGGTTGTAGCCCTAAAAAATAAATATTTTACCAAAATCCGTCCACTAGTTTGGGAAGTAGAGCACTGGATGGACATACAGGCACACAGACAAACACACACATAAATACACACACAAATTTTTATTTTTTTATTTTTTAGATTCCATTAGTGTAAGACAACCGATCCCCATCAAAATATTAACTTTGATTTTTTTGCCATCACAATACGTACCTCATACACGTCACTCGAAAGTAAAAAAGGTTTGGTACTTTGTATGACTACACTTTTGTATGACTACACACATAACCTTCGAGTTTCTTCGCAGGCGTGTGCAGGTTTCCTCACGATGTTTTCCTTCACCGTAACAGCGTCGGATAAACGTACATATGAAATTGAAATTCGAAAATACATTGATACGTGGCAGGATTCGAACCCAGACTTCCCGAATAGGAAGTACCTAGCAGCCCTAGCCATAACGCCACCGATGAAATAAACGTTTATAATATATAACCCTTTTTTTTTAAATGGTGCTTAAAACAAAAAGTACGTCACCTAAAGCACAATTCCCTTAAGCGACCATATTCAAACCATCGATTCGAAAAGAAGTAGGAGAAGATGAGGATTTATTTAACTCTTCGAACCGACTGTTTTGTTGGACTACAATTTTATTGCAAGTTCACCCTATATATTTACCATAGTGTCATTGACTGAGCCTTTATGAAATACGATGGGGATTTGTAGCTCGGCTAGAAAGTGGTATATGAAATGGTATAAAATCTTTTAAGGGTTGAAAAGTTCTTAAGGGTAGTTTCAACAGCCCTTATAACATGCCTAGTGTACGGTTAGCTTCCTGTGATCAGTATTTATGCCGCCTCCGTGGCGTAATGGTTAAGTCCATAAGCTTCATATCAGGAGGTCGTGGGTTCGATTCCCGGCGGAGACTAACAGTGTATGACTCGGTTTGGTTGTTGGATGGGAATTTTCTTAGCCATCTAAGTCTTGCCACCAAGCATCAATATTAACAGAATTGATGTGTTCCAGCTTGAAGATAGATAGCTAGTTCCCCATTGCGTTGGGGAAACTTGGTAAGCCCGCTTCCATCTTCGGCATCATCGTCACTTAAGTACCATCAGGTGAGACACGATGTCAGGGTTTAACCAATTGTGAATATAAAAAAAATATGCCACAAAAAACCCAATTAGTACCAATAACGCTTTTCTCAAATCGTGTTGAGGCGAGACATTGATTGGAGCAGTTGTCTCTGTCTTTTTCTTTACGTGTAAAGAGTTAAGAAAATAACCATACTTTTGCACTTTTTAAATGTTTTTTCACTTCAATTAAATACTACAATTAATTTTTAAAAATCCAACTGGCATATTGAAGCGTGTATTTAGAATAATTGACTAAGAAAATTTAGAGGTTTAAATCGGTCTGATTTGCCTGTAGAATGCAAATATATGTTCTAAATGAGGTTTCTATGACATATTTTTTCTGTTATAAAAGTGAATGAATCGTGTTTCTACAACAAACAAAATGAAGTCATTGAAATAAAGAATCAGGTTGCAAAATATCACTTTTATATGTTTTGTAATTGCAGAGAAAAATCGAGAACCCTGCAATAAAAGTAACAGCTCATAAACGTACCCACTGCTTGGGCACGGGTCTCTTCCAAACTGGGGAATAAATAAATAATAATTAAAAAAAAGAGTGTGTGGTTTTATGAAAGTGTGTGGTAAAAATGAAACTCATTTACAGAGCACGAAACGATCGTGTAATAAAAGTTTTACTCCTCTTGGAGCTACTGTACAGAGAACGAAACGATCATGGCTGCTCTCGTCTTGGAGCTACGGTACAGAGGACGAAACGATCATGGCTGCTCTGACGAAAAAGTTTGAGACGATGTAATAATCTCTTTGCCGTCACGCAACACCCAGACGAAAAAGCTTGAGACGATGTAATAAAAGTTTCACTTTAATAATAAGTAAATACAGAATATTGAAATCACATTAAAATCATGAAATCACACATGGTCAAGGCATACTCTACACACGGGCAAATTATAAATATTAGTACTATCATACAGTATGGACACTCCCTGCCACTCTCTAGATTGCGACCTCACCCCCTCGTCACCCAGATTGATACAGATTGGTTATAGTTTGATTCTCAAACGTATAGGATTTCGCTGTGATTTTCAACAGATTTCCAAAAAGAAGGAGGTTCTCAATTCGACTGTATGTTTTTTTATGTGTGTTACATCAGAACTTTTGACTGGGTGAACCGATTTTGATGATTCTTTTTGTATTTGAAAGCTAGTGCTTTCCATGTGGTCCCATATAATTTTTTTTCAAATCGGTGTAGTACTTTATTAGAAAATTAACAAAAACTTAAAATAATATTGCAAAATTGTACGTGTTTAGCGTTTTAAATTTTGTTTGCTCCGTCATTTGTTTATAGAAATGTCATTTCACGACCGTTGTATGCTGTGTCCGGGGTGTGACACGGGGGCCAAGTTCGGGTTGGTGGAGGTTGTAGGGCTATTGGCAAACCCCCACTGTCAGAAGTTTTTCAAGCCGCCTAAAAGACATCTGACACGACTTGATGACTGATAGCAACCGGCGCCAACGTGCCTTGCATAGCACGGAAACGGTCGAGAAAAATGCCACTAATAGTCGAACCCATCCAGGTTGTGACCGTGCTTTAGGTCAATTTATCTACTCGTACGTAATTGACCCAACCACGTAAGTTGCACTGAGTTACTACCGCTTCAACCGCTTTTCTCGAATATTTTGACATTATTATAGAAGACCTGTTGAAGGTCGCGGGAAGCCGCTGGATCGTACAATATTTAGATTCGAAGCGACATACATCCCACGAACTAAAGTTCAATAGCTATTAGTACAAAATTTTATATTTGAAGCGACATACATCCCAGAAACGTAAGTAAAATACGAGTAGCTACTAGTACAATATTTAGATTTGAAGCGACATACAACCAAGAAACATCCCAGGTCGTCGTGGAAATCGTTGTCCAGCAGTGGACGTCTTTCGGCCGATATGATGATGACGATATTTATAGAAGACTAGCTGTTGCCCGCGGCCTAGCCCTCGTGTATATCCAAGGTGCGCGGTGCGCAAACCGCAAGCGGCTCACAGGTAATACATTTTTTGGATAAGGGCTAAGTATCAAAATCTATCCAGTTGTTTTTGCCTGATACGCGCACAACGGCAGACTCTTTAATTTCATTTATAAGTATTTAAATATCTACAGTGCTCTACTCTAAATTTCAAATTCTCGTCAAGAAGAAATTAAAAAAATACCTAAAACAACGCCCCAGAATTTCTACAGGGCTAGAACAAGGGTAGCCACTTTAGATCGTGATGGGCGTTAAGCCTTTTTGTCTCCGTTCACATAAAAAAAATCAAATTAAAATAGCTCACTTCTGACCTTTTAATAGAAAGACCAGCCAAAATAAACAAGCACTAATGAAAAGAGAAATCAACTGTTTCCTGTGTCTACCTACCAACCAATTCGTACCTGAAAAAAGTTTCCTGAGCATTATTCGCTAAAGGCTGATTTATTCGACTTTTAATACTTTTTAAAGCGATAAAAATGTTGAGCCTACCGTAATAGAATCCAAAGCGATTTAGCGATAATATAAATGGGCGTCACACCTCACGCGGTTTCCGGTCTGAGATAATTATATCAGACAAAGGAACAAAAGGCCACCGGAAAGACGCCCAGTATAGTCTGTGGCACGGGCATGTATACGGGATGTTACAAAATCGATGTAGGACCCCTTGATCTATAATGTAATATTATAGAGTGGAAAGATTTGATTGTATGTTTCTTTGCATTGAATAGGCTCCAAAACTACTGGATCGATTTGAAAAATTATTTTACCGTTGGGAAGCTACACTATCCGCGGTTGCTATAGATAGACTATATTATATTTTCAAAAAAATTACGGATACTTACTAAACTCTAATAATGTAATTCAAGGTGTGAAAAAATGACTAAACATTCCTGCATTATCTACAAAAAGTAATGCAGTGTAGTCTGTAGTGTAGTCTATAGTATAGTCTGTAGTGTAGTGTGTAGTGTAGGGTAGTGTAATGTAGTGTAGTTTAGTGTAGTGTAGTAAAAGACGGTACGAAGTTCGCTGGGACAGCTAGTATACTTATAAAACTACACAACTTACCCCAAGGAACCCATTTTTGAAAAACCTTTTATTTAACTTGCAATTAATGTATGTAAGTTAGTTTGTAAAGGTCAAATCTTGCAAACGATTTTAGAGCCACCACCAGGTATTCAACCATTATATCCCAAGGATCCTATCGATAATAAATAGATAATCGATTTTTCTTAATATTTTCAGAAGAATCATTATTACTCGACATATAGAAATATAACAATTAATTATTAAATGTAAATTGATTGTAAATGAAAATTTCATGAACAAAATGTTCTGTTGCAGTTAATTAACTTATAACAATATTTGAAGTACAAAGTAATTGATAGCACTAGTAATATTAATGCGGGCAGCGATAGTATGCATGCGATAGTATTAATGCGGGCAGCGCAGGACCGGTCGTCGTGGAAATCCTTAGGGGAGGCCTCTGTCCAGCAGTGGACGATTTGTGGCTGATATGATGAGTATTAATAATATACATCTAAATAACAACAATTAACAATATAAATAACAATTGCGTAATGTTTTAGTAAATGTTAATTAATAATTGTGGAATATTTTAGCAAATAAAATAAGTATTTTTTTATATTAAACATTAAACAATCAATTACATTTCAATAATTTTAAAAAGTCGGACTGCAAGGTGCAGTATTTCCTATGATTTGATTGAAAACAATAGACGATCCTGGGACATTGATCCCACCTTTGTAGTTCATCATCAGATCAAATTGATAATTGAAAACGCTAAACACGTTAAAAAACCGACTTCCATCGCAACAATTTAGTACATTTTTGCATTATTATTTTTGGTTTTTGTTAATTTTCTAATAAAGTACTACACCGGTTTTGATAAAATTTATATCGAAACACACGGAAAGCACTAGCTTTCAAATAAAAAAAAATAATAAAAATCGGTTCACCCAGTCAAAAGTAATGAGGTAAAACACATAAAAAAAAGAACAAAACATACAGACGAATTGAGAACCTTCTCCTTTTTGGAAGTCGCTTGAAAATACCAAAAAGGTGTATTATCACCAGGAATATGCTTTATACCAAATTTCAGCTCAATCGGATCCCTGGCTAGATTTAACGTCATCATTACTGCTCATATACGTCCCCACCGAGGGGCTCGAGCCTACCCTGAATCAGGGCGATTAGGCCTTAGTCGACCACGCGGGGCCAGTGCGGGTTGGTCGACTTCACATACAACCTTCGAGTTTCTTCGCAGGCGTGTGCAGGTTTCCTCACGATGTTTTCCTTCACCGTTAAAGCAATCGGTAAGTATGTACGTAAGTTTTTGAAAAACTCATTGGTACATTGGCCGTCCAGATTTGAACCCGGTACCTCTGGTTAGATGGACCGAGTCGTTACCGGTTGACCCACCGACGCCTGAGATTTAACGTATTACATACAAAATGCTTGTAAAAAGACAATAAAACGCTTCCTCATTTAATGATATTATGAATGACTTGAAATTCTGTCCCTCTTAATATATACTGCGCCAGCAGCCTGGCGCTGAGAAGTTTTAATTATAGCACCATTAGCGGCGGAAGTTATATTAGCATCGCAAACGCTTATTAAACTTCCAAAGATAATCAAAATTACATTAGTACATATCTTAAATATACAATATGAGACTTATCCTGACCTTAAATATGGCAACACGTTATTTGAGGCAATATTAGTGAAGCGAGAATTAGGAATGAAGGATTGCGAGAAATACCTTCAGGGTTTTTTTAGGACAAATTGGGATTATAGGAAGGTACTCAAGTTCGAAGGATCGATAGATTATAATGTTAACTAACAAATAAGGGCTTATCAAGGGTCTTAGAGTGTCGGTGGCGCAACGGCAAAGGTCGCTACCTCCTATCTGGGAAGTCGTGGTTCGAGTCCTGCCACGTACCAGTGTGTTTTCGGATTTCGATCTCATATGTACGTTTATCCGACGCTCTTACGGTGAGGAAACCTGCACGCATCTGCGAAGAAACTCGAAGGTTGTGTGTAAAGTTGACCAACCTGCACTGGGCCTGCGTGGTCGATTAAGGCCCGATCGCCCTTTTTGTTATTCACAGTTTGTAAACCCTTGACAACATTTCACCTGGTGGTAAGTGACGATGTTGCCGAAGATGGAAGCGGGCTTATCAAGATTCCCCAACGCAATGGGGAACTGGCTATCTTATCTTCATGCCGGAACACACCAATGATATCAACATTGATATTTGGCGGCAAGACTTAGATAAGATGGTGGTAGCTAGCCAGGCGGCCCTAATTCAGGGTAGGCTCGAGTCCTCTGTGGGGACGTATATATGTGCTGAAGTGATGAAGGGTCTTATGGGTATTTGGGTATAGAGGTAATTTTTACCCGACCTACGTATGTATGTGTGGGTATGTATGTCTGTTTCTTTGGCTGAGCCTGTAGCCTAAATGGCTTCATGAATTTTGGAGTTAGATTCTCGATCCCCAAAGTAACATAGGATGCATTACATACATTTTAACCTGACTGCCCAAAATAGAGGGGTTGTAGGAACGGTGTGTTCTTACTCTTCGAGAGCAAAAGGAGATACCTCTGCCAGGCGAGTTGGTATGCCTGGGGTCTGGCCTCGGACCAACTGCTAATGGTTGGTACTTTGTATGTGTCACCTTAAGATTGTAAATTCCGTTAGATTATAATCTAACGTGATTTATTTCGCAAGATTGTGAACTGTCGAAAGATTGTGAACTGTAACATGTTGTTTATAATTTTACTACAGACATTGTAAACTCACTAGTGACATTACAATAATACTAATCGAAGTGAAAAACACTAAATAAATAAGCTAAAATGTTAGTTTCGTTCGGGTTTGATTGCTTTAACAGTCAAAGAGCCTCGCGAAGCGAAGCGAGGCTCCCCCCCTGGGCAGAAAGCTTCGCAGCAGAAGAAATCATCGGTTTTATTCGGAGGTACAAGAATAGGCCGCGAAATTGTGATTTACCGTAATATCATAATCTTACTAGTGAGATTGTAATATCGTGGTTTTCACAATATCCCGGTGACATATATATTATGTTTAGGGCAAAGAAATGTTAATAGCGCCTTCTAGATCACAGCTGCCGCCACAGGGTAATGTTTTTATGCACTCGGGTTTTCAATCTTTAATTAAATTGCTAAGGTTATTCTCCTTAATAATCGGCGCTATTGAAAGGAATTACGGTGTCTGCCTGCTGTAGCTGGCGCCGTTTGCGCCGTTTATGTATGGTCACAATTATAATAAAAGAAAGCTTATACTAGTAATGCGCCTTAAGCGGCTATTAATAGTTATTTATGATACAAGGGTTGTAAAAAGGTCAATAACAAACGAGTGACATTGGTGAGCCCGAGCCGCAGGCGAGGGTTTACCATTGTCAAGAGCTTGTTATTTCCTTTTATACCCATGTATCATACGAAGTTTTTCAATACAGTTGTGAGAAAATAGATAAAATAAAAAAACGACCGTGACGGAAAAACAACATACATGGGTAGGTACATACCTATCAAGGTTTCAGCAACCAAAGTTCATTTTACACGACTTGTGGCTTATTTTAAATGTCCGGGGAGTAATCACACTTTGTTTTTTCTTAAAAATACACATTAGTATATTCTCAATTTTATTAGTTTCAACAACTAAAACATCTCAATTCAGTTTTACGAAAATTGCGCCATTGCGCATCATTGTCGCTTACCATCAGATGAGCTGATGCCAAGGGCTTACCAATTGTGAATAAAAAAAATTAAAAAAAAAAACGCCCAAGGCGCCCGTAAAAAAATATTCGTCATACGCCTACATTCAAATGGCACTCAGCCTTAGAATTTGTGTATCTGCGACTTTAAAAACTTTAAGTACTTTAAGAATAATCATGCCCCGGAAAAGTCATTGTGAGGCCCCACCAACTTGAATTTTGGTGAATTAGTTGCTCCAGTCACGTAGGCAACTCAAAAAGTTTCTTTGATTCGACGAATTGGTTCACGACATCTCAATTTTCCCCAAAAACAAGGCAAATCTGCAAGGCAAAATCTAACTAAGGAGATCATCATATTAAGGGTGCGTTGCACCATGTTACTATAATGATAACCAAACCATAACCAGCCGTCAAATCGCCGGTTATTTGACCATTTTCAATTCAACTCAATTCAATATATTTATTCAAAACTAGCTTTTGCCCGTGACTTCGCCCGCGTGGACATCGTTTTTGTTACTGACTTAGAGGGTGCGCGGTGCGCGAGCCGCAAGCGGCTCGCAAGCGTGGATATGAATTTTCTCCAGATCCCTCGGGAACTATGTCAGGATATGCTTATTAGGAAATCGTGTCATTTACCACCCCTTCAACCATCTCTGTGCAAAAAATCACACAATCCATTGTTCCGTTGCGATATTAAAGAAATTAACCAAAAAAGATTATATTTTCAATTCCCTCGGGAATTGCATCGGGCTTTGCTATTTTTACGGGATAAAAAGTGGCCTATGTCCTTCCTTGTGACACAGTCTACCTGCATGCTAAATTTAATTAAGATTGGTCAAGGCGTTGAAGCGTGAAAAGGTAACAAACAAACAAACAAACACATTTTCACATTTATAATATTAGTAAGGATAAGTGCAAATTACACTCTTTCTGATAGTCATAAAATAATAATAATAATGTCATTTGTGAAGAATCAACAAATAAACAATAATTAGTTAATAACGTCAAAATTAAATCCTTGATATAAACCAGATTATGTCATTAGAACATGAAAACAATAAGAAATGAAAAGTTATACATAAAAATCATTGAATGCATTTAACAAGAGTAGGCCAGTTCACACGGACAGCACCCGGTCACGAGTATAACGCGAGAGTCAGCCGTCGCCCCCATCAACCATATTAGAGGTAAAGGAACGACTCGATTCCCGAACAATTACATTAACCGGTCAAAATCAAGCTGTTAACGATAGTGTTAAGTTATGACATCATTTTTACCGTTGTTAAAATGGTGCCACCCATCTACCTATATAACTGGCGATTGTACGGCTAGATACACTTTGGTTATTGTTATATTTACATTTACGCACATTAATATCCCGCGACCTTCACCAGGTCATCGGTCCACCGAGTGGGAGGCCTGCCTACACTACGCTTTCGGGTGCGTGGTCGCCACTCGAGAACTTTACTGCCCCAACGGCCATCTGTTCTACGAGCAATGTGCCCCGCCCACTGCCACCTTAGTTTAGCAATTCTGAGAGCTATGTCGGTTACTTTGGTTCTCTCGTTTCTGATTCGATCATGCAGAGAAACTCCGAGCATAGCACGCTCCATTGCCCTTTGGGTGACCTTGAGCCTTCTTATGAGGCCCATAGTAAGCGACCATGTCTCAGCGGGAAGCCGCTGGATGCGGGCAGCGCAGAACTGGTCGTCGTGGAGATCCTTGGGGGAGGCCTATGTCCAGCAGTGGACTTCCTTCGGCTGATATGATGATGGTGATGAATATCTTAAGTGGCATGCGTCGGTTAATTATGAAAAAGATCTATTGATGAGAAGTATAGTCGCCTCAATCCATTGCTTTAAGGGACACGTACCACAATAGAAAAATAACTGTCGACTGTCTGTAAAGACACTTTTACTTAGGAATAGGTGAGGTCTTTCTTTGATAAGCTCTACAATTGGCCCAAAAAGGGCATGAATATAAACGTTTCATGTGTGTGTGTTTTGTATTAATCTCCTTAACCTGATTCTTCATAGTTCTAAGGATTCAGTTTATTGATTGATTGATTGAAAACACTTTATTGCACAACTTAAAGGGAAAAAGAATATAGGAAGTTATACGTTTATAGGAATGATTCCTTGTCAAAATCTGTTATTTTATTTTTCAAAACGTTTTCGCTACGTTTTCGGATGTAATTGGTTGATACAAACAAAACCGTTATTATCATAACTTTAAAATTGAAATTGAAAATTAAATTAAAACATGTATGCATTAAAAGTTTACCCCCCTTTTTGGTAAATCGGGTAAAATGTATCCTATGTCACTCACGGGATCAAGTAGAATCTAACGATACTTCGCATTCTAAAATCCATTAAGCCGTTTAAAAGATATCGTGGAATAAATATTCAAGATTTAAGGTGTTTATTCAAAATGGGTGTAAATTACACTCTTTCTGATAGTCATAAAATAACAATGTCATTTGTGAAAAATCAAGAAATAAAAAATCATTAGTTAATTACTTCAAAATTAAATCCTTGAAATAAACCAGGTTATGTCATTAGAACATGAAAACAATATGACACGAAAAGTTGTACATAAAATTCATTGAATGTTATTAATGCCTTTGACAAGAGTAGGCGGTTCACGCGAACAGCACGCGTTCACGAGTATGACAGCCATCGCTCTCATCAACCATATTAGAGGGAAAGTAACGACCCGGCTTCCGATACGCCACCATCCGCACAAACATTTAAGCGAGCATGCACCACTCATGTCAAAGATAAAAATATAATTATAAGAAGTACTAGACTTTTACAGAGCCACACTCAACCGGTACCGACTCGGTCCTTCTAACCAGAGGTACCGGGTTCAAATCTGGACGGCCAATTTACCAATGAGTTTTTCAAAACTTACGTACATATTTAACGATTGCTTTAACGGTGAAGGAACACATCGTAAGGAAACCTGCACACGACTGCGTAGAAACTCGAAGCTTTTGTGTGAATTCGACCAACCCGCACTGGGCCCGCGTGGTCGAGTAAGGCCTGATCGCCCTAATTCAGGGTAGGCTCGAGCCTCTCGGTGGGGACGTATATGAGCTGAGCTGCTACTAGACTTGTCATGTCTTGTCGCTTCCACGTCAATTCTTAGGTTGTTACTATAAAGAAACATACATTAGACCTGAAAACAATTCACATCTTTTTGTGGGCAGTGTAGTCAAACTCAAAGTATATATGTGTAGTCGTGTAAAAGTGAGCAGGTATAGCTATAAAATGGGGCTTATATTTCATATCATAAACAATGAGAAACAGAAAAAAAAACTAACAGATTAAAACTGTAGGGTACACTTAAGGGAATTCAGTCCATTACACGTAAATTTTGGTAATTTGTTTCGTGTTTTTATAGATACTGAAGAGATTCTTTGGCGTAACTTCTGATGTCGGTAGAGACCATTTTGTCTAATAAAACAGAGAAAAACTCGTTTTTTTCCAATTAATTGAGGCAATTTACTCTAGCCATGCCCATTTCTGAGGACCCTACTCATTATTTTGGTGATGTATGTAAATGTTTTACAAAAAAAGGAACTAAATTTGCGGAATACAAAAATAATAATGACGGCTTACCTAATACAGGTGTAACATAAAGGTGCGATGATACTTTAAGGCGGTAATATTACAGATTTACGTTATTTTTGACGTCACTTAGTCCTAAACGATAGAAAACCCAAGGTTGAAAAAATACCTGATGTTCAAATAAATGAATGACGTTTTTTAAAGTCAAAAGCTATTAGAAACACGATTGAGCAGTTTTGGCTCGACAGAAAAAAATCCCAAGATAGGTCACCGTCACTTTCAACTCTAGTAATTACTAATATTTTGAAGTATAAATTAAAAAAAATATACAACAATATTTGTTATGATATTACAAAGTGAGTAAAGTTATCATTTTTTATACTTTCATTGTAGTTTTTGATTGAAAAGAAAAATCATTGAAGAAGTGTGGTTATTTTCTTTAAGTACTCTTCACACGTAAAGAAAAAGACAGAGACAACTGTTCCAATCAATACCTCGCCTTAAGGTAGGCTTGTACTCATCAAACTGAACAACTTTTGTTCTACAATTTTTTTTCATACACGACCGGCCATCAGCTGACCGATATGTATGAAAAAAAAAAATATAATCGCGATTTCATCAAAGTTGTAGAGCAAAAGTTGTTCAGTTTGATGAGTACAAGCCCACCTTAAAGTATCACTGCACCTATATGTTACACCCTGTATTTGGCTGTGTGCTATGTGTATAGCTTTTGAAACGGTAGAGCTGATATTTTCACCAGGTCGTCGGTCCACCGCATGGGAGGCCTGCCTACGCTACGTTTTCCGGTGCGCGGTCGCCACTCGAGAACTTTAGAGCCCCAACGGCCATCTGTTCAACGACCTACCGACGGTCTAGTGAAGATCGCGGGAAGCCGATGGATGCGGGCTGCGCAGGACCGGTCGTCGCGGAAATCCTTTGGGGAGGCCTTCGTCCAGCAGTGGACGATTTCCGGCTGATATGATGATGAATTGATGATGATAGCTCATAAAGCACTAATGCACAAACTATAAACGTCCCCTCTTGGGGCACAGGGCTCTTCCCAAACTCAAGACGGTCAGGCCATACTCCACATATGGAAGTCATGTCCAGGCCATACTCCACACATGGAAGTCATGTCCAGGCCATACTCCACACATGTAAGTCATGTCCAGGCCATACTCCACACATGTAAGTCATGTCCAGGTCATACTCCACACATGTAAGTCATGTCCAGGTCATACTCCACACATGTAAGTCATGTCCAGGCCATACTCCACACATGGAAGTTATGTCCAGGTTGGTGGAGGTTGTAGGGCTAGTGGCAAACCCTATTTCCGAAGTTTTTCAAGTCGCCTACCAAGACATCTGACGTAAGTCAACGACTGCCAATCTAGTGACAGCAACCGACACTAATGGTAAGTGAGACTAAACGGTCATGAAAATGCCACTAACAATCAAACCCATCCACATTACGACCCGTCATTACGACCGCGCTACAAGTCAGTTGCCTTGTGTGATCGACCCTACCACGCAAATCGCACTGAGCTTTAACTGATTAAATACTCAGGAAAAATCATCTAAGGTAGTGCTCAAAGCCTGACATGCTTTTTTTGCATCTGTATTTGTGCACACAGAACAGTATTAAGGAGGTAATATTACAGATTTTCGTTATTTGTGACGTCGATTACTCCAAAACGATAGAAAACCCAAGGTTAAAATAAAATACCCTTATTGTTGATGATGTTCCTTAAAGTTAAAAGCTATTAGAAACACGATAGAGCAGTTTTGGATCGATAGAAAAAAAACGCAAAGATAGGTCTACATCGTTACTTTCAACTCTAGTTAGGACTTATATTTTGAAGTATAAATTTAAAAAAATAAACAACAATATTAGTTATGAAAATTACAATATTTGTAAAATATTGTACAATTTATTTGTAAATTTACTAAGAAAGATCTTCAGATATTTGGAGACTCGTCTCTCTCGAAAAAATACCATTATCGCAAGGTTCTATTGACAAAAGAATAATAAAAAGACACTGAAATAAACTAACGTGCGCCCATGACTTTATCTGCATAGAATTTGGAACATTGTACCCGAATTTTTCGGGACGAAAAAATACACAATACTTACTACTCTTTGGCAAAGTGTCAATTAAGACATTAGTTACACTTAGGTAGTTACGCGTAGATAGGTATACCTTCTAAATTTCATACCAATCTATTCAGCCATCCAGCGTAAAAGAGTTCTCTCTTCTCTCTTATCATGTGGCACAATTAATCGTGCTATCCTAGGGATAGACGGCGGTTGCCTGATGTTACACTTAGAATCACCCGCGGTTACGTGTAGGGCATTTAGATTTCACCTACGGACGTGTGCAACGCCACCTTCATACACATCTGGAACCAGATGTGCAGGTTGCCTCACGATGTTTTCCTTCACCGTTAAAGCAATCGGTAAGTACTCGTACGAGTATATGTACGTAAGTTTAGAAAAACTCATTGGTACATTGGCCGTCCGGATTTGGTTAGGAGGACCGAGTCGTTACCGGCTGAGCCACCGACGCTTGCGTAAAAGAGTAAAACATCTAAAAATTGCAAAAACTTTCTCATTTATACAGGGTGTAACAAGTGTAGGTCCCGTTAACTGGAGCTTCTACTCATCATACTGATCAACTTATGCTCTATGACTTTTCCGAAATCACAAAAAAAAAACTTCATACAAATTAATTAGGTGATCGACCAATTTTGTGCATTTTTGTATGGACTACAGGTTCCTTGCTTACCAATTTTTTTTATATCACAGGGTTAAATAGTTATTTTTTTATATACAGATATATAATACGAGCAGTTGCCCGCGACTATGCCCCCGTGGATATTGAGGGTGCCTTGAAGTTCATCCTGAAGGTCCGTAATACATATTAGTGAAAGTTTTTTTTTTTAAATCGAATTAGTTCCGGGGATTACCTCCTACGTACAAACTTACAAACTTTACCTATTTATAGTATGTATAGTATTGTAATAGTACATGAATTGTTCGCCTTGTAATATTTTTAGCTTTGATCTGAGGTGTCATTTCTTTAGGGATTTACTTGGGCCGCATTCGTTAGGAATCTGAAAGGGAAGATTAAAACGGATCACAAAGTATATTCTGTACTTTGAGACAGGTTTATTTAGAGAAATCTGAAACATCAAAGATGACCTATCCCTTGGTGATGGAGAGTTTGATTATAGATAATTCTGGAAAGAAATAAAATTTGCAAAAAATATATTTTTAGTGTCAAAAAGTGGTCAAGCGCTGTTGGACCACATAAAAAAATGCGTATATTAAAAAAAAACATTATTTGTGTAGTTTTAACAGAACGTTTTGTATGGAAATCTATGAAGTTTTTACAAAAAATAACTGGACTATTATTTTTTAACAAGGTTTAACCTACTTTGTCGTAAAAGTTTTCCTTTTAAATGGATGGTATGTCCTACTTTTTACAATTTCCTGAACTATCGGTTTTGACACTAGTTGCACATCAAAGCTTACTACTTTGCTAACGGATGCCTGAATCGGAAAATGATTTTCCCACATCCGCAATATTTTTAAACATCATGACGTATAACACCCCAATATGTTTTTATAGAATAGTACATACCTGATGATGATCTATCCGACCGATTTCGGTCACGGCGACCACTTCGACTCCTAGTCGGTTTGCCGCGCATGCGCTCGAAGATGGTTTAACTTTATGTAGCCAATCTTCGCAGCGAAACTCCTCGTGCACTGAGGGCATTTAAGTATGCCACCTTCGTAATTGTACGACATGGTCGCAGGTGGTGGTTCATACCTTTCTCTACATATAAGTATATAATTTGTTTCTCGGAAACGGCTCTAACGATTTGGATGAAATTTTGTGTTCTGGTAATGTTTTGCATTCTATGTCTAGCTAGGTGTCATTCCTGAGAAAATCCGTTATCACACAAAAAATAATATTTTTAGTTTAAGCTTAGCTCGGTCGCCCAGGTCTAATCGTGTGCGGACAGAAACTATGGGAAACTTGTCTAAGATCCACCGCAAGTGAGGCCTTCCTACACTACTTATTCCGGTGTGCGGTCGCCAATCGAGAACTTTACTACCCCAACGACCACCTATTCTATGAGCTATGTATTGCCCTGCCCAGTGCCTGCCAAGAGTTCGTACTCCTTAGTAAAAAAAAAAGTACATGGGCTAGTCCCTATACAATCTAGGAACCGCTCATTAAGAGTCTGAGTTACCGAGTCTTTACAATAGAGCTACAGCGCCGACGACGCTTTCTCTAACACAACAACACTTTGACAGCAGCACTGATTCAAAGCGAGAACGTGCCCGTAAAGGAACAATGCAATACCCGCTAGTTGCGCGTGGCCCACATATTGCACAGCATATAACTTTTTACGAGCCACAACAGCCATTGTAGCCACTCGTGCCCACTGCAGGGGAAAATGAGCGAATTATTGTGTAGCAACTTAAACATTATTAACAATTGTATATGCCGGCACTGCTGGCCGGGTTTGAAGGTAAACTGTGTATATGTCACCGGAATATTGTGAAAACCGCGATATTACAATCTCACTAGATGTAGATTATAATATAACGGTAAATTGTGAATCGGATCACAATATCACGGCCTATTCTTGTACTTCCAAATAAAACCGATGATTTCTTCTGCTGCGAAGCATTCTGCTACCGGAAAGGGGGGGAGGAGGGGGGAAATTAAATCGGTCATATTTGATCGATGGTTCGAGGTTTGAACCTAACATCGCTCGCATTTATTTAGGGGTTTTCAGTTCGCTTAGTGTTATTGTAATGTCACTAGTGAGATTATAGTGTCACTAGTAAAATTGTAAACAATATGTTACAGTTCACAACCTCGCGAGATAAATCCCGTTAGATTAAAATCTAACGGAATTTACAATCTTACGGTGACATATACTTAAAATATTTTTGACTTCTAGTTTTGAATAATTGTTAAAAGGCGAAAGTTTATTCCACTGTTTCGTTCAGCTAATCGCCATGACAGGCATTAGATAGCCCATGGCAAACAATTTTCAGGACCGGAACGGATTTATGCCATTATGGAGAGAAGACTAAAAATACAGGTTAAAACTGTGTCGATACTTGCCCTTTAAATGAAGTACCTACGTATTAAGAGGACTGTGAACCTAGGGCAAATATAAACTTTTCATAAAAACGGTGATAGCGGTTTTCTCCTCTTAAAATTTTAACCGACATTGACCAATTTTTGTTAGGTTATCAGTCAGAACATCAATTAAGTTTAAAGGTTTTGCGTTTTGAATAATTTATTAATAATTGAAAACGCTAAACACGTTATAAAACCGACTTCCATCGCAACAACTTGTTCTAAGTTTTTTTTTTGCATTATTATTTTTGGTTTTTGTTAATTTCCTAATAATTACTACACCTATTTTGATAAAATTTATATGGGACCACACGGTAAGCACAAAATCGGTTCACCCAGTCCAAAGTTCTGAGGTAACACATAAAAAAAAAAACATACATTCGAATTGAGAACCTCCTCCTTTTTGGAGGTAGGTTGAAGTGGTCTGAATTTGTTTTGTATGAAAACACTGGACGATAATTAAAATTGACTGTATTTAATGCATTAAAAAACCTATAAACCAAGCTCTTGTTCTGACTGACAACTAGCAAAAAATTGGTCAAAATCGGTAAAATTTTAAGAGGTGAAAATTGCTATCGCCGTTTGTATAAAAAGTCGCAGGGTCACAATCCATATAAGAGCCTATAAGTAAGTAAAACTTGGAATTATGTTTTTGTTTTACATTAATTCTGAAAACTTGCTAGTTGTAAATCTTCCTAATGACCTCGAATATACAGGATTTCCATAAACCAACGTCAATCCGGCGAGTGCTTATGGGCTAGGTCATGACTAGCCAGAATATGTAAATTTATTTTTAGTAAAATTGTCATAGTTCTCAAGATATTGGCACTTTTATAAAATTCTTAAATATCTCTACCTTGGGTCAATATAATGGATTATGTAAGATTTTGTGCAATAAAGAGCTTGCAAATAAACAAACAAAAACCCGTACCGATGAGTTATTTTTGGTATAAGTGTCATAGTTCTCGAGATATTGGCACTTTTATATTTTCTTTAAATATCTCTACCTTGGGTCAATATAATGGATTATGTAAGATTTTGTGCAATAGCGAGCTTATAAACAATCAAACAAAAAACCGTATCGATTAGTTATTTTTAGTAAAAGTGTCATAGTTCTCAAGATATTGGCACTTTTATATTTTTTTTAAAGTATCTCTACCTTGGGTCAATATAATGGATAATGTAAGATTTTGTGCAGTAAAGAGCTTACAAACAAACAAACAAAAACCCGTACCAAAGAGTTATTTTTGGTATAAGTGTCATAGTTCTCGAGATATGGCAGTTTAATATTTTTTTTAAATATCTCCTCTACCTTGGGTCAATATAATGGATTATGTAAGATTTTGTGCAATAAAGAGCTTATAAACAAACAAACAAAACCCGTATCGATTAGTTATTTTTAGTAAAAGTGTCAATGAGCTCATTATGCAGGTAAAGTGCAATATCTTTTTTCTTAAATTAAAATCTTTTACGATCTTGAAAACTACACTTTATGGGCATACTTTTTATAAAACATTTCAGTATAGCCTTGTAATCTTTTTTAGTATAAGGATTTAGAAGGAGTTCGGTGATTAAAATTTGTGAATCTTAAATTTTTTTTGTAGGTATGTAGACCGTAGCCACTTTAAACAAATCTTTGGTTGCATTCGATAGCCTTATTTTTCTACTGAAAAAAAAACATAATTTAATTATACCTGAATTTGTAGATATGACATCCATTATATTGACCCAAGGTAGAGATATTCAAGAATTTAAGAAAACTATGACACTTTTACAAAAGTGAAATTTACTTATCCTGGCTAGTCATGACCTAGCCCATCACCGCGTTGACGATGGTTTATGGGACACCCACAATACTGTGTGCAAAAGAAAAAGTTGAGTTGCATCGCTGCAAAGTTGCCTGTCTTTCCGTTTTCTATCGAATTTATTTCGGAGAGTATGCTCAAGAACTTCACGGCCTCATTCCCCCAGCTCCATTCCACCTTCGGTCTACGAGACGCTGTGGGAGGTTCCACCCCTTTGTTGTTGATATTCAGCCTATACGCACGAAGCGTTACGCTTCCTCATTTATTATGCGGACAGCGATGGAGTGGAACTCCTTTGCTGCGTCTGTGTTTCCCGACTCCTACAATTTGGGGATCTTTAAGGCTAGAGTGAATAGGCATTATTTGAGTTTTCGTGTACTAACCTCGACTACATCGTCACTTACCATCAGGTGATATATTGTCTCAGAGCAATAATTAGTTATTGTTCTGAGGATACAGTAAAACGCACTCAAATTTTTATAAAAAAAGTCGCCGCATTTTCCAAAGCTGTGTGTATGTTAACTTATTGTATTTTTTACTTTCGATCGACGAAGAAATGAAAACAAAAATAAAGTGTGTGAGTGTAT
Source organism: Coleophora flavipennella (assembly GCA_947284805.1). Classification (NCBI taxonomy): domain Eukaryota; kingdom Metazoa; phylum Arthropoda; class Insecta; order Lepidoptera; family Coleophoridae; genus Coleophora; species Coleophora flavipennella. The sequence goes on from OX369266.1 coordinate 12,170,669, forward strand.
GTGTCTGTCCAGACTCTAGCTCCTAAACTACACATCGAATTTTAGATTTATTATGGGTTAGTAATATATTATATTTTTAATGTCTCCATTGTAAAAATAACATTTTTCCCTAACTTCATTATTTAGAGTTTACACTTTACACACTTTTTTCTCTCAAAAATAGCTCTATCGATTTTGATGAAACTTTGCACGTCACTATATCTATACACAGCTTACTGTACAGGGTAGTTAGTTATTCCAGGAAAAATCTAAATAATGTACCTTCTATACAAACTTGTACATTTTCAGCAAATCTATAAAGACGTGTAATTTATTGTTGACTAGCTGTGCCCACGACTTCGTCCGCGTGGAGGTTTTGAATTTTCCCACGGGAACTCTTGAATTTTCCGGGATACAAAGTATACTATATGTCAACCCGGGCTATAAAGATTCACCATAAAAATATCATCAAAATCGGCCTAGTAGTTTTTGCGTGATACGCGAACATAAAGACAAACAAAAATTCCAAAAGTTGTTGTTTTGGCCTCTGTATCGTTAGTAATGAATGTCCACCACAGTTATTATTTTCCAAAAATATTTCATGTACAGACACGACCCCGTTACAGTTTTATTATATTATAGATTTTTATATGCTTAACCATACCTGAGTCCGAAGGTTACGCAAGGTAGGCACAGTGTAGCAGTAAAGTTATTTTTTTCAAATATTACACTTGTGATGCGTGGGAGTTTATAACACGAAAAGACATGTAGTGTATTTACTTACTAATGAGCGCGGATTGTCATTTTCTTGGAACGTTTTCCCTCAGGTAGGAACATGTTTACTAAATAGATTCAGATATCATAAGGCATTTAAAGAGTGTCGGTGGCGTATTGGTTAGGGCCGCTACCTTCAGTCCGGAAGGTCGTCGTTCGAGTCCTGCCTCGTACCAATGTGTTTTCGAATTTCGATTTCTAAACGTTTATCCGAAGCTCTTGCGGTGAAGGAAAACATCGTGAGGAAACCTGCACACGCCTGCAAAGAAAATCGATGGTTGTGTGTGAAGTCGACCAACCCGCACTGGGCTCGAGCCCCTCGGTGGGGACATAATATATGAGGTGATATGATAATGATGATGAAGGTATTTAAAGACATAAAATAAAAATATATAAAAAAAATCGAAAATTGTAATTACGTAGTTAGCTTAATGTATGTGACCCCACACTTAGGCTAAGTCTGTCAGGTGGCGAACAAAACGCCAAATTACGCACGCCGTTCATTAAGAAGGTACCTTAAATTATTAAAATAGGTCACGGCACACACGGTTGTCTCTTGAAATTTTGTAAGATTATTTTCCCAAGGTTGGATTATGTAAATCCGAAGGTTTACCCATTGAACTGGAAAAGTAAAAATAATGTTTTTGAAAGCCTACTGTCAACCGTTTTATACAGGTAGTCTTTGGATTAACTAAACGCAGAAATCGTTAAGCACTCTTTGAATTCAGTATGACAATGCCTCTATTATGTTGTTGGGGCTGCCCCGCTTTTGCAGTACCTCTGGGATGTTTGCTGATGCTCGAACAGACGACCGCTTAATGTGTATATATATTTTTCCAAATATGCATATTTTTTATGTAAACATGAAATATATCCATGCAAAAGAAAACACACTCGTACGAGTAAGGGCAAAAAAATGCATGAGCTACACGCACGCTCCATTTTACTAGTTTTTAGGGTTCTATTACTAAGCCTATGCCTTCTGTCCGTCTGTCTTACATTCAAAGGATTGTATCTTTGGAACCGCAATATGAAGATTTTTTTTATAATTGGTAAGCCCTTGGCATCATCTCACCTGAAGATGAGTGACGATGATGCCGAAGATGAAAGCGGGCTTACCATGATTCCCCAACGCAATGGGAAGCTGGCTATCCTATCTTCAAGCCGGAACACATCAATGCTATTAACATTGATGTTTGGCGGCAAGGCCTAGTTGTCTAACCGTCTTGTGACGGTGGTGGCTAGCCAGACGGGCTTAGAAAATGCCCTTCCACCAACCAAACTGAGTCTTACAAGATTAGACTCTGGGAATCGAACCCGCGACCTCCTGATGTGAATTTAATGGACTTTTAAGCATTACCCCACGGAGGAGGAGGTAAGTGATAGTTACGGCGGATCTCCTAACAAAAAACAAAATTTAAGATATCAGAGAGGCTCTATGGAGCAACGTGTTATTTTCAACGTTTAAAACTTTCGAGCGACAACGGAGTGAAGAAGGTATTGCATTGCAAAAAAAAAAAAAAAAATCATATTTTGTTGGGGATTGATATTCTTACAATAACAGAGTCCAACGAAACGTGTGTGTATCCGTGATGAACTAGCGCCTTAACTAACAGTTTTGTTTAGGGAAACATTGATTTATTGTCACCAGTCATTTTTTTTAATTTTACCCTGTATGGATTTTTAGGGTTGCCAACATAGTAAAAAAAACACTTATTTCAATATCAAAAATAGCTCTAATTAATTTAATGTAACGGTAATACATACAAACGTGAAACTCGGTGTGATTATAGTACCTACTGATCCTAAAGTAAAACAACCAACCAACAAAATAATGAAAGCGGTCAAGTGAATAAAAAAAACAGTTGATGTCTTTTGTTTGATATGCATACGTAACAATTTAATACTTGTGTGGAGAGGTGCGGTGGTACGTAACCATCGGAGAGCAGGCTCGACTCGCACTTGACCGGTTTTTTTATTTTGCTTATTGTATGCCAGACGGTGAAAACTATACGAGAAAGTATGGACAGTAATGGCTGTACAATTTATTTATTGTTGCCCTATCGCAAAAACGGTAATGTAGACTCAAACTTAGTCTCATTACACTGCAAACTCTAAAATAAAACGAAAAAAAACCCGGCCAAGTGCGAGTTGGACTCGCGGTTTGAGGGTTCCGTACCACCACACCTATCCACACAACTATGAAAATGATACCTATTCACATGACAAACAAAAGACACAAACGCGAAAACAGAAAAATACTACTAGTGCCATGTGTTTTAGTGAACTATTTTCTGTAAGTGAACGTATTATATTGAGTTTACCACTTTATTTTCATTGATAGAATTCTTATAGGTTTCCCTGTAATCCACAAGTAATGAACTATATTTTGTATTTTTTTCAAAATTTTAGGCTTACGTAGTTTCGGAGATTAGGGGGGGGAATGGTAAATTTTCGTCTTCTTTCGTGAATAAAATCAAAACTATATATTTTAAAATAATAAAACAATATATCGAGCCCTTTCTTTTGAAATATAACACAGTAAGATTTGCAAATATTTTTTTTTAATTTCCTAATTTTTACCCCGGTTATGACTCTTATTTAATAAAAATATTTATTTACTTCGTATACATCTGTGTTTGGGTCATAGGATTACACCATCCTAACAAATTTCACCTGATTTGGTCCAGTAAATTCGGAGCAAATTGGCTGTGACAGACGGACGGACAGACAGACAGACGCACAAGTGATCCTATAAGGGTTCCGTTATTTTGTTATTGTACGGGGGACCCTAAAAAGGATAAATACCAAGTGTATGTCGCCCTCGCGCCATGGATCCTGAACTTCATTTCGGAGAGTGTGCTCAAGAACTTCACGACCTCATTCCCCCAGCTCCATTCCACCTTCGGTCAACGAGACGCAGGGGGAGGTTCCCCCCTTTTGTTGTTGATATTCAGCCTATACGCACGAAGCGTTACGCTTCCTCATTTATTATGCGGACAGCGATGGAGTGGAACTCCTTGCCTGCGTCTGTGTTTCCCGACTCCTACAATTTGGGGATCTTTGAGGCTAGAGTGAATATTTATTATTTGAGTTTGCGTGTACCATCCGACTACATCGTCACTTACCATCAGGTGAGATATAGTCAAACGCACTCAAATTTTTAATAAAAAAAAACTGCATGAATATGTGCATTTTTTTTTAGTAAATACATGACACATATACAGGTGTAACAAAATGGGTGTAGGTCCAGCTAACTTTTTATATTATTAAAATTTGAGTGCTTCAATTGCATCTCACCTAATGGGAAGTGATGATGCAGCCGAGGATGGTAGTTGGTACACGCAAATTCCAATAATGCCTGTTCACACTCGCCTTGAAGGTCCCTAAATTAAAGAAATAGAAATTAATTATGAAAATTAACTTTGCTATTGGGGCTTTTACTGATCAGACTGAACAACTTTTCTTCCATGACTTTACTAAAGTCCATTTTTTTTAACTTTTCATACAAATCGATCAGCTGATCGACCAATTTTGTGTATTTTTGTAAGGAGGGTTCATTTTTTTTTGAAAATTGACTATGTTTTCCTTTGGAAAATTTGTTGTATGATGAGTGGAACCCGCAGTTAACGGATCATACACCAATTTTTTATACTATGTATATGGTGTGATGATACGGAGCCCTCGGTATTCGAGACCAAAAAAAAAAAAAGCACTTGGCCAGTTTTTTGTCGCTTGCGTTAAGGGCAGTTAATCCGTGTGCGTGCGAAGTATGAAGAATGACACTAAACTAAAATGCACCCGAACTGTAGTATAACCCGCGTAGATAAAGAAACAATCTGTGAATGCCGGCGGCTACTTCTGGTAGAGTCAGAAAAATAGATTGTAAAGTGTAAACTAAACTTTTATTTATTCATTTGAGAATACCAATAGCTTTACGTAAAAAACCTAAAACAAGCTAAGCAAAAACAATAAATAAATATAACTTATAACAAAACAGAAAAATAAAAATAAATAACAATTGAAACAGTGCGAATCAAGACAGCGTGAATGATAATCCAGACTGAGTAATATTTTTGTTCACAGTACCGCGCTGTGTGAGTATAGAGAGAGATATGTGTGAGCGCGATAACATGACAGGCGGTCGCCATTTGCAGATTGTTTCTTTAACTACGCGGGTCATACCGTGAGATAGGAAAATAATACTCCTACCTATAAACTTAATAAAGTTTTTCTACTTTTTCGCAGTTATTGCGATGCATATTTTGCGATCGTAGGCACGAATGGGTTAAGGCGAGGTATTGTTCATAACAGTTGTCTTTGTTTTTTTCTTTACGTGTAAAGAGTAAAGAAAATAACCACACTTTTATGCACTTTTTCAATGTTTTATTTTTTTAACTTAGATACAGGGATATTTGCAAAAAAGTGAGTCCGAAAATATGTCAGCATTTTATTGAGGAATAGGAGACAGAAAAAATAAGGTGCTATCTTTAGACATACAGTTAGCTGTAGTGAAGTAAAACTGGTTTTTGTGGGCTAAAACAGCAAAAATTGACAAAATTTAATCAAACTTTCCATTTTTTTTCTATCGAGAACATTTAAACAAATCATGTTTTGGCCTTCTACATTTTGTAGCAGATATATTGTAATAAAGTTATTAAAAAATGATAAATGTATTGCAGTTACAACCGCAAAAAATGACTTTTGCCAACCCTCAATTTCGGGGTTTGTATTATTTTCTGAAAGGGATTCGCCTTAAAGCAGTACATTCATTAAATGAAACTGTAAGCTAGAACTTCTTTCCAAGCCACAAGCAATAAAACTTAAAAACTCCGATTTCAAAAGTTTGCAAGTTTGAAACTTAAAATTGGATGTTGTATTTTTAATTTAAACCTTCTCATTCTCAGGCACTAGAGATCTAACTACCTACATAAGTGATGAGATGATTAAGCTTATTTCAGGTCTTTATTTAGGTTTCGTAGACCCTGCGACGATCCCTTGTAAAATCTTTGTGTCAGTCAGTTAGTCACAGAATAACTTTTAAATTTTTGAGCCGCATAATATAGTTAGATATACATTTAAATGTCATCATCAGCTCATATTACGTACCCTGAGTTAGGACCACGCGGGTCCAGTGCGGATTGGTCGGCTTCACCCACAAACTTCGAGTTACTGCGCAGGTGTGTGCAGGTTTCCTCACGATGTTTTCCTTCACCGTAAGAGCGTCGGATAAACGTACATATGAAATTCGAAAACACATTGGTACGTGGACAAGAGGTAGCGGTTCTAGCCATTACACCACCGACGCTCTTAATACGCTCATAATGTACTAATTATTAACTTATACTAATAACATGTTATTTTCATTAGTTGTGGAACCTCCCACATAAGTAAAGTTCGTTTGCTGAATTTATTATCTGCAGCTTTAACGGCTCGCGACAAACACTACCTTAAAGGGGCCGCCCTGAGTTCAATCGAGCCGCCCGTCGTTGTCAGCGTCGCGATTGAACTTAGTTCCGTCCCTTTGTCGGATTGTTTTACTAGACTGTCGCCGCTGCCGGCTCGCGGCATTCATCAAAGACAGTTAAATTAGCGAACAATTTATAAAGGTTAATTATTTTTTTGTCTAGCATACACCTCCTCGTATCAGATATCGTTGAATAGATCTTTTAAAAATATTGACAACGCCAAAGACGTTAAAAATAACTGACTTCAATCTCAGCAACTAAAATTTTGCCACATTTTTTGTTTTTGTTAATTTTATAAAGAAATAGACCAATTTTGATAAAATTTATATGGGACCAATTTCGAAGTATATTCAAATCCCACTACTCTGTAAAGAGTAACGCGTGGTCATACATAAAATAAGGGTTGACTTAAAAACTTTCTTCCCTCTTTTTCATTATCATCATATCAGCCGAAGGACGTAGGCGGAGGCCAAGGATTTCCACGACGATCGGTTCTGCGCTACCCGCATCCAGCGGCTTCCCGCGACCTTCACCAGGTCATCAGTCCACCGAGTGGGAGGCCTGCCTACGCTACGCGATGCCGGTGTGCGATCGCCACTCGAGAACTATACTGCCCCAAGGGACATCTGTTCTACGAGCTATGTGCCCCGCCCACTGCCACTTAAGTTTAGCAATTCTAAGAGCTATGTCGGTTACTTTGGTTCTTCTACGGATCTACTCGTTTTTGATTCCTTTTGCTTTTTTACTAATTTTTAAGTCTGAAGGTATAATAGTTATGTTTGTACAATTTTAACCGCCTCCGTGGCGTAATGGTTTGTCCATTCGCGTCACACCAGATAATCGCGGGTTCAATTCCCGGTGTGGTCAACTTGTCAGAATCGGTTTGGTTGGTGGTAGGGCATTTTCTAAGCCCGCCTGGCTAGCTACCACCATCTTATTAGTCTTGACGCCAAACATCAGTGTTAACAACATTGATGTGTTCCGGATTGAAGATAAGATAAACAGTTATCCATTGCGTTGGGGAATCTTGGTAAGCCCGCTTCCATCGTCAGCATCATCATCACTTACCATCAGGTGAGATCACGCCAAGGGCTTACGAATTGTGAATAAAAAAATAAAAAAAAAACAATCATATTTTTACTATAACATTATTTTTGAAATACATACCTCACCGGTTATTAACAACGTGCCTGGCGTTTCTTAACTATTCAAGCGACTTCCAAAAAGGAAGAGGTTCTCAATTCGCCTGCATATTTTTCTATTTTTTTTTATGTGTGTTACCTCATAACTTTTTACTGGGTAAATTGATTATTATGATTATTTTTTTATTTGAAAGCTAGTCCTTCCTGTGTGGTCCCATATAAATTTTTATTAAAATCGGTGTATAGTACTTTATTAGAAAATTAACAAAAACCAAAAATAATAATGCAAAAATGTACTAATTAATACGGGTTTACCAATTGTGCATAAAAAAAAATGTTGTTGCGATGGAAGTCGGTTTTTAACGTGTTCAGCGTTTTCAATTATTGTCCTAGTATCTTAAAATCACCCATGTAAGTGGATCGAAGTAGGAACAAAATTAAAAATAATCACTGGATCCTGTGATACACGTTCTTAACAGTAGCACAAAGCTCTAGCTTTTGACTGTACCTTCGCACGCGTGGAGATAGTTTTTACCCGGGACTTTGTTCGCGCTTTATTCCCTACTAGCTGTTGCCTGCAACTTCATTCCTATTAAAAACGCACGTTTATACGACGCTCTTACGGTGAAGGAAAACATCGTGAGGAAACCTGCCCACGCCTGCGAAGAAACTCGAAGGTTGTGTGTGAAGTCGACCAATCCGCATTGGGCCCGCGTGGTCGACTAAGGCCCGATCGCCCTAATTCAGGGTAGGCTCGAGCCCGTCAGTGACGTATATGAGCTGATATGATGACGCTCCACCCTGGTTTCTTTGTAGGCCCGGAACAAGACGAGCCGTAGGCGAACAGTATGACCAAGAAGGGCAAGATATAAGGCCGGAACACAAATCCACATTTCATTCCATGACTCCGTTAGTTAATTAATTACAAAAAATAATAACTTTTAGAACAAATTTAGGTTATAAATGAAGAGCGTCGGAACAAAAAACAATAAATCAAAATGTTCATTTTTGTGAAAAATTAGAAAAAAAACTTTTTAACTTCATAAATTGTTATGTAACAAACAAATCTTTTCATGCCAAAATATGGTAAACTGAATGATAAGCTAGGTAGCGAAATCAAATTTAAAGATAACAATATGAATAATTTGGTATTCATTTAAGAATTTTTGATATATCGGGTTTTGTCCTAATCACTTGGATTTATCGGGTTTTAAAACATAATTTGACAGTGACATTGACAGCTATGGCTAAGTCAACATTGGGTGCGTTCACGAAGTTCGATTGACCAATATATGTGAATATTTTAAGGTCGGATACTACCACTTTGATCTATAAGATTTATCGGTGTTTGTTTCGAACATAAATTGACTCATTGGATTTGACGGGTTTAGAAATGACCATTATTTGAACAAGATTTAACTGTTTTAATTAGATCTGGTCGCAGAGAGATTTGAGATTCAACACAGGCTACCAAAAAAAAAAAAATTATTTGCCATAAATGGCGTTTATCGGTTTTTGTTCCGACGTTCCTCAAATATAATCTAAGCTTTTTATACGAAAAAGGAGGTTGTGTACAAAAAATAAACATTCGGGAACTTTACTGCCTTGACCAAAAAAAACACCATCCTGTAACTATAGTTAAGAGTAAGCGAGATGTGTAATTGCTAACAGAGACCTCAGACCGCTACTTTGTTTGTTTGCCACTGAATTGAGTTAAGCCTACTTAAGTGACTTGAGCCTCAAGCTCCGAATAAAGTAGGTTATTCAAACCATGCCACAGGCAGTTAGCTAATTTATATTCTCGTGAGAAGGATACAGAAAAGGGAAGGAGAATATTGAAGTCTTTCCATATCTTTATTTTGCTATAAATACTTAATCAATCATATAAATTCCTGTATAAATGATTGTGTTTCTGTGCTAAACCAAAACCGCCTACAACTTACCGCTTACTTGGGTTGTGTTCAAAAACCGGTAAATATTGAGTTGACAAGAGTCTGTCTCTTTCACACATAAGAGATTTTCAATAGGCTATCTTGTTTGAAGAGTAATAATTACTCGCTCGGATGTGTTTTGGAACACGATCGAGGTTAGACAGTCACTACTAAGAAATTAGTTTTGGGTTTATTAGAAAAGAGTTAAAACGAAAAAAATGCTTGATTCCAAATTTTAAAAAAAGCTGAGTAATTTCGTGAGACTCGACTAAAAACAATAAGTAACTGATGGATCTTCATTGTAATCCGATTAATTTCAGAATACCAAAAAGTTCTATTGACAATATGACATCAAACCAAATTTTCAGTTCAATCGGACACTTGGAAGTCGCTTTAAAATCGATTACAATATTGGACCCACAGAGAAGTCAAATAAAAGGATGATAGACGGATGGGCAGATGCGTGAATTCTAACATTTTAAATGCAAAATGTGTTTGTCTGTTTGTCTTTTTGACGTGATAACGTCTTATAATTCGATGGAGCCGGCTGCACGCACGAAAAAACATGACGCATGCGTCGTTACCTCGCTCTGAGGCGTTCCGTCATGCGTCGTTACCTCGCTCTGAGGCGTTCCGTGTAAGTCTTGAAGTGCAAGCGAGAGCGCGAACGAGCGACAAAGAAGCACAATCGGCCTTTATGTTCGGCAGCGTTCGACATCCGTCTCTCTCCAACTTGAGTGAGCGGTGTGTCTGTGTGAACAGCTGCTATACTATAGTACATCTACATGTTTTGCTTTTTCGCTATGGCGGGAAAAAATAATCAGTTTTCCTATGCGCGCTCATCTAACAATGGCGATCGGCCATAGACTAGAATGAGGTTTGTTTGTTTTTTGCTTTCCGCGGATAGCGTTTTAGCCACGTACAAAATGGGGAATTATAAGTTTTCTTTATTACAGAAAAAAAAAGTTATATTTGAGTGAAAGTTTTATTTATTATACACTAGCGACCCGCCCCGGCTTCGCACGGGTGCAATGCTGATACTAAATACACTACAGAAAAACTGAGAACGTGCGGCCGGCGGTACCGCCGCAAACGCTACGTCCCGCAATTTTTAAATCTGTAATATCTTCGAAAATATTCACTTAAATCATACGGTGTAACGAGCCATATAGATCTATATTAAATGAACAATGTATTCAAGGTATTTAATTGGTTAAGGATTAATGCTGTATTGGTTAAAATCGCTTCGAAAATTAGCCATTATTTGTCGTAAAAAGTAAATGACAAAAAAAAGTTATTGTGGGTTATCCATAAGAGATAGACATATACCATCACGGACTTTTCTGTAGACCTTTTCAATGTGTACAATACTTAGTACATTATTTTGATAAAACTCGTAGGGTTCAGCCTGCGTTTGCAATGTAAGCGGAAAAAATGTAATTATTTACGACATCACATTAGAAACCTAAAAAATAACAGTACTTTTCCGCTATTTAATGGATGTTATTATACATATAAACCTTCCTCTTGAATCACTCTATCTATTAAAAAAAACCGCATCAAAATCCGTTGCGTAGTTTCAAAGATTTAAGCATACAAAGGGACATAGGGACAGAGAAAGCGACTTTGTTTTATACTATGTAGTGATAGTGATGATAGTGATAGTGATGATAGTGATAGTGATGATGTACAAGTTGAAATTTTCTATTTAAATACGAAGTTGCATGAAATGAGTAAGCAATAGGTACAGTCATTTATTTGCACTATTGAACACGATCTTTTTTTGTATCGAAACTTTTTTAAGAACAAAGCAATTCAACCAAAAAATTAAAATAAAACTCTATGACTCACTTGTGATTAAGAGCAATGAAAAAATCACAGTTTGATTACAGGTATCATTATGAGCCTAATTGCGTTAAAATAAGAGCCACTTTATGAGCAAGTGTGTTGAAAAATTATTTTTGACGTGATAACGTCTTATAATTCGATGGAGCCGGCTGCACGCACGAAAAAACATGACGCATGCGGCGTTACCTCGCTTTGAGGCGTTCCATATAAGGCTTGAAGTGCAAGCGAGAGCGCGCAATGAGCGACAAAGAGGCACAATCAGCCTCCGCGTTCGGCGTTCGGCTGCGTTCGACATCTGTCTCTCTCCTACTTGAGTGAGCGATGCGTCCGCGTGGACAGCTGCTATACATTAATACATTTACATGTTTTCGTCAAGTATGAAGTGCAGTGAAAAGTGAATGTGGTGTCAATTGTTTATAGCTACGATAATTGCGGCGATAAATGTAATGATTCTTTCGATATTATGAAACCATTCCATCACTATTTTCTTATAACGTTCTCACGTTAAACTATCGTCCGTAAACCGACTTTACAGACAACTAATTTTTTTTCACGTGGCAATGGAACAATGGAATAATATGTTTTTTTGATAGATAGATGACATTGGCTACTTTTTACACCATTAGAATAGCATAACCCAACACAATTTTTAGATTAAGACGTACCGAAAGACGGGTGGACGAACGGACGTATGGGCGGACGCATGGACGGACCGACGATCAGACGGACTGATAAACTTTCAAGAGGCATTCTTACTTTACATTAGTGTGTCAAATATTATAGATTAAAAGTATTAGACTACCTGGAGGAAACACAAAAGTTCATGTAGACTCCTTATTTTTAAGCTATTGCATAGCTTTTATCGCGGGCTTTGAGCGCGGCGACCGAATCAAGAAATTCCGTCACGAAAATAAAACCTAACACCCCATCACGCTCGGCCCAGTTCTAAAAAACTTACAGTGCCATCTATTAGCGATTTGCGGTACTAAAAGGACAGTCAATTTTACTGGTGTAACTTTCTTACGGTCCGTGAGTTGTCCATTAGGCGGAACTGCTGGTTTAATTACTGGCAGGGAAGCATCTCCGGCACTTGAATGGTGAGCAAGAAGAGCTAAGCTAGTACTACTCCGGCCGATCCAGCCGAGTAGGAGTAAGTCTGGACAGGTGTGATAAGCGCCGGGAAGTGAGCGTGCCTACAGCTCCGGTACCACACCGGATATGTGGGAGCTAGCTTCTCTGGCGTCCCGAGCGGGGATCGAACCGCCAGCAGCGAGAGCCGCGGGAGGTGAGCGCGCCTACAGCTCCGGGATCTACCTGGATAGTAGGTAGTGGTTCTCTTCCACGAGGCACTCGCCTTGCAGAGTACCGGGACAAGCGTCTTGGCGGCAAGACCTACCGTAACTGGTCCTTGTCTTCACCTTATGGTGTTGGCAGGAATAGCGGCCCCCACTGTTATGCCCTAGGGTAGGTAAGTGGGGACGCTATATCATAAACCTGGTAGTCTAGCGTATCTGATAGATATAGAGAGGGGATGTTAATTTATTACATAAACATCCCGTGCCCCAAGGACTATATGGTACTGGTAAATAGTGCATAAATAAAAAATAAATAAATAATTATAATTGCATAAGTTGATAAAAAATGCCATGCAATAGCTATACCGCGGCAGTCCCCGAATGCCACACGTTTTTTTTTCGATTTTATTTCCTTGCATTTTTTTAGAAAAGCACTCAATAGTGCTTCGGCGTACATAGCAATTTAAGGTCTCATATTAACCAAAGCCCTCGCTTGCAGCTCTGGTTCAAATTCATACTTGACCTTAAATTGCTTCATTTCGTCCTTCAGAAATAAAAATGTGACAATTTACATTCATTTATTCATTTACACTTCATCATATCCGCCCACTGCGGGGCTCGAGCCTACCCTGAATTCGAGCAATCGGGCCTTAGTCGACTACGCGAGCCCAGTGCGGGTTGGTCGACTTCACACGCAACTTCGAGTTTCCTCGCCAGGCGTGTGCAGGTTACCTCACGATGTTTTCCTTCACCGCATCGGATAAACGTGCATATGAATCCTGCCACGTACCAATGTGTTTTAGAAATTAGTCTAAAACACATTGGTACGTGGCAAGATTTGAAAAGTTTTACGGCATTAAGTTTTATTTGTTTTGTAGGGTATTTTTGAGATTATAACAAGAAATTAAATTCGCTATTCCTCAAAGATACGTTTTTTATTGAATCCTGTCCTGTCACGGTCACTACAGGAGGTAGCGGCCCTAACCGTTATGCCACCGACGCATTTACACTTAAAAAAAAACAAAAATACAATTAAAATTCTACAGGTGACATTGAAGTAAATTATCAGTTTTTACACACTTCTTGAGATAATAACACGTCTTTGGATTCGAATAAAAATATTCTTGAACATTACACAGAGCGCTGCGACATTGAATAAACTGAATTGAAACGTGCTATCGGGCGCATTCTGAATAATTAAATGGAAGCTTTCACCTCAGTTGAATTATAAATGTTATGTTTGGTATAGAGTTTATTAAGTTTTCATTGTGTTTTTTGATGTGAAACATCTATAGCCGCACGTAAAACCGATTTCTGGCGTCGCCACGCTATATAATGGCATATTTATATACAGTCTATATGAAGTAGTGTGTGTTTCACATCTGCCAGGCGTCCCGTGACGGCTCATTTTTTTAATTTTTTTTTTATTCATAATTCGTAAGCACTTGGCATCATCTCACCTGATGGTAAGTGACGATGATGCCGAAGATGGAAGCGGGCTTACCAAGATTCCCCAATGCAATGGAGAATTGGCTATCTTATCTTCAAGCCGAAACACATCAATGTTGTTAACACTGATGTTTGGCGGCAAGACTTAGATAAGATGGTGGTTGCTAGCCAGGCGGGTTTAGAAAATGCCCTACCACCAACCAAACCGAGTCTTACAAGTTGACCCCGCCGGAATCGAACCCGCGACCTCCTGGTGTGAAGCGAATGGACTAACGACATACGGATGACATACGGATCTATGACTTGGTTGCTTACTATGGACCTCATAAGAAGGCTTAAGGTCACATAGAAGACGATGGATCTAGCTATACTCGGAGTTTTTGAATCAGAAATGAGGCGATTCGCAGGAGAACCAAAGTTACCGAAATAGCTGACAGAATTGCTTGCTACACTAAAGTGGCAGTAGTTGGGGCTCGTTGTTCGTAGAACGGATAAGCGTTGGAGCAGTAATATTCTCGAGTTGTGGCTGCACACGGGCAGTAATCAAGCCTTCCGATTGGTGAACCGATGACCTGGTAAAAGTCCAAGGAATACACTGGATGCGGGCACCGCAGGATCGGGCGCTGTGGAAATAATTCGGGATGGCCTAACGTTCAACAGTAAATTTCTTTCGACTGGATGGTATATAAAAGTGAGATTCCCCTTATGGCCGTTAATACGGCCAAAACTTTAATTTTTATATATTATCATCATCATATCAGCCGAAGGACGTCCACTGCTTGACATTGGTCTTCCCAAAGGATTTCCACGACAACCGGTTCTGCGTTGCCCGCATCCAATGGCTTCCCGCGACCTTCACCAGGTCATCGGTCCACCGAGTGGGGGGCCTGCTTACGCTACGTTTTCCGGTGCACGATCGCCACTTGAGAAATTTACTGCCCCAACGACCATCTGTGCTATGAGCGATGTGCCCCGCCCACTGCCACTTAAGTTTAGCAATTGTGAGAGCTATGTCGGTTACTTTGGTTCTCCTACGGATCTCCTAGTTAATTTCTTATTCACGCAGAGAAACTCCGGGCATAGCACGCTCCATTGCCCTATAGGTGACCTTGAGCCTTCTTATGAGGCCCATAGTAAGCGACCATATCTCAGTTCAGTCCGTATGTCATCACTGGCAACACACAATGGTCGAAGACCTTGGTCTTAAGTTACTGCGGTATTTGGATCGTGAAGATGTTGCGAAGCTTCCCGAACGCTGCCCAGCTGAGTTGGATTCGACGATTGATCTCTTTCTCGAAGTTTGATATAGCTAACTGGACTGTTTTGGCAACAACTTCGAGTGTAGAGCCTCCAACCTTCAGAGGAGTAGATGCGAAACGGATGTTTGACATAATTTTCGTCTTATCTGTGTTCATTCTAAGACCTACTTATTGAGAGACTCTACTGAGGCCACCGAGCATTGTGCCCAAGTCGTCTATTTTAACGCGACCAATACCAGCTCGAGATACGTTTACATAGTTACAATTTGTTTGGATCAAACGTCAGGTATTAGTACCTGGGTGAAACCGGTGGTGGCGTGACAATCGCTTGTACTCGTGAGCCGATCGTTTGTGGTAGCAAAGATGACGTATTAACGGAAGGCTGTTTATGATTGAGGTGGCATCACTGAGTTGAGAAGCCATATTAGCTGGCCGTCAGTCTCGGGACGGACACTTTTTGACGGAGCGTCGAGCAGAACACAAGTAGTGGTGACCTGTGAGCAAAATAGACGTGTCACGCTATAGCTGGGATCACCGCGTTTGCATCCATTGTAATCCAAGGCATCCTGTACAATTTCGATTGCCGAATGATCAAGATTATTGAAGAAGGACCGCTGTGATTGTTATTTCGACGCACATGACCGAAATAGTTGAGGACCGAACCACAAGGCCGTCCATAACCCCCCACCCCTGCGACATATATTTTAAAAAAATCACGTCAAAAGAACGATAGCAAATCCATGCAATTATAAAAAAAATGTAATTTCAGGGGTCAAAATAGTAAGTTGATCCACCACTGTATGAATTTTGTATTCTTATTTTCGAAGGGGAAACGAGCAGTCTACAAGTAGACTTCAAACGTAGATGTATTCGCGTGTGTTTTAGCTTTTAGTGCATTAGGAAAGGATATCTGTCAGGCGAGGTGATACACCTGAAGACTCGTCATCATCCAACTCATTCTTTAGAGCTGTGTGGATTTCGTGACGCATGCGGATTTTCACCGCATGCATGTTATTCGTGTGTGCGTGACGCACGAATTGCAGGTTTTCATGCACCTTCCCAGCGTATTTACCCACGACGATGGAACGGAGAAGGTGTGTGCGTTTAGGGTGAGAGGTTCTTTGTTTGTGTGTACAAATGAAAGTTGCCATTTATTTCCAGGACGGTTTGGTCGATTTAGATACTTTTTCTGTATTTTTTCTTTTTTCGGCATTTTTTTCAGTTACTCGTATGTGTTATGGTGTTAACTCGCCAGGGGGCTCTGTAATATAAATTTGGAATGACTTTTAGCGTATTTTCCCTGAGGCGGCTTGACTTATTTAGATTCGGTTTCTTTTTGTGAATTGTTTGAGATTTATCTGCAATGATTTTTAGATAACTTGATTTTTACAAACCATCAGGAGGCGCTATGGCGGTTTTTTGTGGAGTGCTCGAATTTTTGGGCTTTGAGTAGTGCCTATACATGAACTGCGGACCGGAGGGTTTATTTTTTTGTTAGACATTAAACATACAGAAGGTCAGACAAATAATTCAGATAGTAATGTAGGAATACTCTAAAAAGATTAAAATATAAAGCAAAATTTAAAACTTAAAAGAACCCGACGACGGAACTTAACGTTGTAATTTAAAAAGGGTAAAATAAAATTTTTGAAAAAATCCCAACTAAATCGAAGTAAGTAATGAAAGACAAAAATAAAAACCACCCAAGTGCGAGTAAGAACAACATTCTGAGAGTTCCGTACCACTACACCTCTCCACAGAACTACAGTCATAGTGTAGTAACAATTATACCTATTCACCAGGCGTAGTTTGTATTAAGAAGTGCTGGAGCGGTGAATTCCTACATGAAATTATGTCACTAATAATTATAATTTCTCTCTACAGTAGACATTTAAATACGCATAATACAAAAAACAACAATACCATGTAATATGTAAACAAACCGATAATTAGGAAGTATGTATGTACGAGTGGGCCTCGTCGTTGTCGTCGCTTGGGAGTATCCACAGAATACTTTTCTATGGAGTATCGCTCCTAAAATATCCCATAAAAAAATTGTACGAAGGAACGAAATAGAAGTACCTATCTAGGCTCGTACGCGTGAGGCGGGGCTTTTCCTATGCAAAATAAAGTGAATACCTGCGGAACGGCAATCCAGCCGATTTCAGTTGGGATGCACCGAATCTAATCGAACCGCGGGGAACAGAGTCACAACGCAGTAAGCTGAGCACCGCTGTGAACTTTCGATGCCACAGTAGACGCTCATTATTTTTTTCATATGCAGGAGCTTGCAGCCATTTGTCATTCAGCTGAAGCGCTTGAAGCGCTGCCGCCTTCCCATGCCATTTGATTTGATTTTTTTTATTAAAAATTTGAGTGCGTTTGACTGCAACTCACCTGATGGTAAGTGATGATGCAGTCGAGGATGGTACATGCAGACTCAAATAATGCCTATTCAAATATTACCTTGAAGATCCCCAAGTTATAGGAATCGGGAAACACTGACGCAGGCAAGGAGTTCCACTCCTGCGCTGTACGCATAATAAATGAAGAAGCGTAACGATTCGTGCGAAAAGGTGGAACATCAACAACAAAGGGGTGCAACCTCTCCCTGCGTCTCGTTGACCGACGGTGGAATGGAGCCGGGGGAATGAGGTCGTGAAGTTCTTGCGCGCACTCTCCGAAATGAATTCGATAGAATACCGACAGACTGGCGACTTTGCGGCGATGCTTAAGGCTTTGGAGCCTGTCATTGACTAGCTCGTCGTCACCAATGAGTCTCCGTGCGCGTCGGTCGATGGCGTCCAAGGTATCCAGCTGATAACGGGCTGATCCATCCCATAAGTGTGAACAGTACTCCATACATGAGCGGACCTGTGCTTGATATAAGGTAAGCAGCTGTCCAGGTGTGAAGTACCGTCTCACCTTAGAGAGAATGCCCAGCTTCATTGCAGCAACTTTTGCCTTGGACTCAATGTAATGACCGAAGTTAAGATTGGGTGTTAAATCCACGCCGAGGAGTTCCAGGTGGTCAGATATCTGAATCGGTTCATTCTGGAGAGTTGGAGTCAAGGTGAATGTGAATTTTGAAGGAACTGAAATGTTTTTTTTGTTTACATACTTGTGAAGTCATGGTGAAGTAAAACAAATGAAACTGTTTATGTATAAATAGTTTTCTGTGCTAATATAATATGGCGTTTAGTGTTCGATTTATGATAGTAAAAATAAGTATCAACAGATAGCGAGTGAACCCCCAGCACTAAGGCCCACCAACCGCCACTGCTATTCACATAACAAACAAAAGACATCAACGCGAGCGACAAAAACATGCTATTTTTTCATTTACTTGTGACTCCTTAGCGCAAGTACCACTCACACTTGGCCAATTTTTATTAGTAGTATTCTTTCCATGATCACACCAATTTTCGCGCTTGTATGTATTACTATTTTTACGATACAACTAAATCAAAAATACCTTTCTTCTTCTTCGTCGTATCCTCATGGCTGAGGGACGTGACCATCGTGGGTCGCACGTGCCACCACAGCTCTCCAGTCCACTCGATTTTGAGCTCTGTGTATATTACCCTGCAGTGTCATCCCCGTCACTTCTTTTATCGCATCGGCCCATCGCATAGGCATTCGTCCTCTACTCCTCTTTCCGTCCATGCGGCCAGTGATGATATGCTTTTCCAAGCTGTTTGATCTAGTCCTGACCGTGTGACCAAAGAATTTGAGGATTCGTTGCATGCAGGTGGAGGAGAGCCTCGTCTTTATGTTGAGTTCTTCGAGAATAGACTCATTTGTGCGGTGCTTAGTCCATGATATTCGGAGCATTCTGCGCCAGCACCACATTTCGAATGAATCTATCCTGTGACGAGTTCGAGCTTTTATAGTCCAGGTTAAATAATAAAAAAAAAGTCAAAAAAATAATAATTCAAAACAATTTATATCAAATAGGTGTTTACACACACTTTTAAATAGTCAAAACAAAAAAAAAATTGTTTATTACAAATAATGTCATGATTCAGATTAGTCTCAGGTAATGGTATTTGTTATAGAATCAACATAATATATATCTTTGTCATTTACATAATCTATTATTTTATAATATCCTCTAGAGCACAAAACTTTTTTGACATGAGTCTTGAATTTATTCTCTGACAAACTAGTTACATTTTCTGGAATTTTATTGTAGAATCTTATACACTGCCCCACAAATGACTTTTTAACCCAACTCAGTCTCGAAAAGGCTATATCTATTTTATTTACATTTCTTAAATACCTCTAAAGACCTATAAAACAACACGTTATTTGTATGGAGACCCTCTTATTTTTTCACTTTTTATATTTTTTTTGTATTTGTTGTTATAAAATAGAAATAGAAATACATATTCTGTGAAAATTTCAACTGTCTACCTGTTACGGTTTATGAAATAAAGCCCGCTGACAGACAGACAAACGGACAGACAGCGGAGGCTTAGTAACAGGGTCCCGTTGGTCACCCTTTGGATGTACGGAACCCTTTAAAGCGTTTTATAAAGATTTGATCGTGAGGCCTGTCATTTATACAACTAAAAATGACTTTCCTACTAGTTTGTGCACCTATTAGATTGTCGTAAAGATAGAAGCGTCGGTGGCTCAACCGGTAACGACTCGGTCCATCTAACCAGAGGTACCGGGTTCAAATCTAGACGGCCAATGTACCAATGAGTTTTTCAAAGACTTACGTACATACTTACCGATTGCTTTAACGGTGAAGGAAAAACATCGTGAGGAAACCTGCACACGTCTGCGAAGAAACTCGAAGGTTGTGTGTGAAGTCGACCAACCCGCACTGGGCCCGCGTGGTCGACTAAGGCCTAATCGCCCTGATTCAGGGTAGGCTCGAGCCCCTCGGTGGGGACGTATATGAGCTGTAATGATGAAAGATAGACACAGCGATAACATCAAATACTAAACATACCTATTAATATTATTACAATGGAAAGAATGGAAGTCAAAACCACCTAGACACTCCTCAGGACCACGACCCTACACATAAACACGACGGTTTTACGGCTCCAAGACGGGAATGGTGCCTGTTGAACAGACTCCGAACTGAGCACGGACGATGTGGGGAGTACATGTTCAGATGTGGGTGGCGAGATACTGTGCGGTGCATCTGTGCAACCCATTCACCATATCATACACGACTGCCCAAAACGGAAGTACACTGGTGATCTCCTGGATCTTTTCACTCTTAATGAAGACACAGCACTATGGGTGAAGAATTTAGATATAATATTGTTATTTTCATTATTATTATTATTCGGCATGTGACTGCGGTGCACTTGTGCAGTCCATTCACCATATCATACACGACTGCTCAAAATGGAAGTACACTGGTGATCATATTTCATATTTATTTATTCCCTGTAACAATGGGTATTGTATAGGAAATTGAACTTACAAAACTACAGCAACACAAGGTACAACAAAAATTAAAAACTAAATCTCATGTATTTTTTTTCCTAAATAAAATGTCACCCTTATCTATAAAAATTAATGTCAGAAAATACATTTAATTAAAACAAATAACACAAGACAGACAATCTGAAACAAGTCACATTAAACGAAAAGCAATATAAAAGTTTGAGGCTACTTATTATTAATAAAGTCTTCTTTCTTTTTATAAAAGCACTTTTCCATTAAAAACTGTTTTAATAATGTCTTAAAATTTGACTGATTAATTGCTAATTTCAACCTTGCTGGAAGTGAATTGAACATCAGGACCAGCTGATTTCGTGCACAATATTGCAACGACTAATTTGGGTACTCTTGATCTCTGATCTGAGACTCTTGACTGGATCTTTTAACTCTTAATAAAGACACAGCACTATTGGGTGAAGAATTTAGATATAATATTGTTATTTTCATTATTATTATTATTTGGCATGTGACTGCGGTGCACTTGTGCAGTCCATTTACCATATCATACACGACTGCTCAAAATGGAAGTACACTGGTGATCTCCTGGATCTTTTAACTCTTTAATAAAGACACAGCACAATGGGTGAAGAATTTAGACATAATATTGTAATTTTCATTATTATTTGAATATATAAAATTTAAGCTACTCTGCTTACTTCGCACGAGGCGAAGTGGCAGGAGCACCTTCAGCAGAAGCACAGTCGGCTGGAGTTCAGTGCGACGGGGAGAGAAAGCGTCGAACTATCCGGGCATTGTCGAGGAGGACTGCTTTCTGCATTGCTGCAATTATTGGTCTGCCTCCGAGAACCAGCCGCCTTAGGTAACGTTCAAGGTCGGCTGAAATTAGTCCGTTCACGGACAGGACTACAGGGATGATTTCAGTGGATTCCACTCGCCACATATCAGTAACCTCGTGCGCCAGGTTCAGGTACTTGGTCCTTTTATCGGTATCAGCCTGCACGAGGTTTTCGTCATATGGGATAGTGATATCAACCAAAAACACCCTTGACTGCGCCCGATCCATCAACACGATATCAGGCTTATTCGAAGGAATAGTCCTGTCCGTGATGATGGGTCGGTCCCAGTAGAGCTTGTCGCGGTCGTTTTCGAGAACCGGCTCCGGCGTGTACTTGTAATACGGCAACCGCCGAGATATGAGGCCATACTTTAGAGCGATCTCTTGGTGTAGGATCCTGGCTGCTTGGTTGTGCCTGTGCAAATACTCATACTCTTATTATTATTCTGTTTTTAGAAAAGCGACTTGGAAAGCCATACTGAGATGATATGCAATCTTCGTGGTAATCAAGAGAATAAATTGGTTTAGTGTCAACTGTGATAAATGTCATATAATGTCTACAAAACAACTCGTGTAATTTTTATGTTAAATAAAGCCTAATATAAAAGGTTTATCTGTATAGTTATTTCAATTTATTTAACATAAAATGGAAAAATTCCTAAGACCAGATAAGTTCGATGTCGACCCTACCACGAACTTGCGACTCGACAGCGCAAAAGAATGGCAGCACTGGAAAATAACGTTCCATAACTTCTTAGCTGCACAGCAACCAGCGGATGCCGCAGCTCAACAGGAAGCAATATGGAACTCAACCAAGCTTCGACTCCTGGTCAACCATATCACACCGAGAGTGTACGCCAGCGTAAGTGAATACTCAACTTTCGACTCAATGATGGCTGCACTAGACAAGCTATACTTGAAGCCGAAAAACATAATATACGCACGGCATTTACTCTCTACTAGACGACAGCACGCGGGCGAAACAATCGACGTTTACCTTCAGGCTTTAAAGCTATTAGCCAAAGACTGTGAGTATGTCAGCGTCGACGCTGAAACCAACAAGAACGATAGTATTCGAGGAGCGTTCATAGCGGGGATCTCATCTAAGAAGATACGCGAACGATTGTTAGAAAATTTGACGCTGACATTGGACGAGTCTTATAACAAGGCTCTTTCCATGGAAATGGCGGAAACTAACTGTGAAAACTTTGTATCAGCCCCAGAAGTATATTCCATCGTAAAAACTGATAATACTACTGGTGACGCGGTTTTTTGGTATGGCAAGGCCTGTCCGTGATGAGACAGCGGTACTGCCGTAATTTTAATGGACTGTATATCTCGAGGAATGAAGATTTGGGAAGGAGAACTGCAAGCGCACTCACCCTTTGCTGCTGGTTTTCGTCAGATGAAGGCGACGTCCTCCAGGGTCTTGAGCACATGGAAGCGGAGCGAGTTCAGCTCACGCTCGAAAGGAATTCCAATTCTTTTTTTTTTACAAATATCCAGATATTAATGTTAGTGCACACGCGTTATACCTTTTGAATTATATTTTTACACAAAACACACACAGCTTGTTTTTTATTTTAAAGATTTTGACCAGCCGGGTTGGCGATTCGATGTGGCTCAGAAAACAATATGGCTTCTTTTTCTTCTCATCTTTGCACTCGACCGGCGAGTGCAATGCAGCGATGCAATAATGCGCTTGCGGGAAAAGGAAAGAGGATAGGTGAATTCTAATAAGCTTTTACTTAATGTAGTTTGCTATCCTGATGAGAGATGGCGTTACCACATTCCCCCGGCCTTTAAGAGTCATCTTAAAGAAAATTCTTTATTAAAATAATACATCTTAACGGAAATTAATTAAATTACAATTTAAACTCTAATGTATCAATCTTACATTCGATAATTTTGTTATTAAAAGTTGAAATTAAAGTACGGAAGAAACATGTGACAAGTTAAGAGAGACTATTGAGTTGGTAATGGACACAAACGAACTACGGGACGCACAAGAGTTCCCTTCTTAGTCCTAACCTCCACCACTCTAATAGTGCCGTCCTTTGATGGAAATAATCTCTCAATTATGCCGAGAGGCCATGACAAGGGTGGTGAGTTATCATTCATGATGACCACTACGGTACCAAGTTTTATAGGGGCTGATGGCTTATTCCATTTTTCCCTAGTCTGCAATCGGTGGAGATACTCATTCCTCCAACGTTTCCAAAACGACTGTACAAGTTTGTCCAGTAAGGAGTGTCGCTGAATCAGACTACCCGACGTGGAATCTATTTCCGCCGCAGGCAGAGAAAGCAAGGGCGCAGTATTTAAGAAATTAGCGGGTGTTAAGTAGTTTCGAAGTAGTTTCGACAATAATTCGACAGCGCAAGGTTCTAGCCGTGCGACTGACATGGGTTTAACTGGTGAGACCTTAGATTTGGCACACACAAGACTGACAGCAACTCGGCTAGCATGAGTAACATGTAGGTATACTACAGCGCCGTAGGCTCGCTCGCTAGCGTCTGCGAAACCTAATAAGCGAACTATGCAACCATCGCGAACACCTATATGTCGCGGTATTTTAAAGTCATTTAGTTCAGGAAGCTGCTCGCAAAATCTTCGCCACGAGTTTACAATACGAGGTGGAGGAGTATCATCCCATTCAAGCTTTAAGAGCCATAAATCCTTCATGAATAGCTTTGCGTGTAGGATAACAGGCGCTACAAAACCCATTATGTCCCACAGTCTAGCAATTGTTGACAATATTATGCGTTTGGTGCAATTATTATCCGTAGAGTTAATTTTAAATCTGAAATTATCATCTAACTGCGACCAGCGAAGACCTAAAATCTTGTGCTCAGTAGATTTGTCAAAATCCACCTGCTCAGACAGTTTGTGGGAATCGAGAATGTTATCTAGGAGAGTTTGAGAATTACTAGTCCATTTGACTAGATCGAGTTGTCCTCGTTTGAACAAGTCAATAAGCTCACGCGACACCTGGACGGCTTGAGTCTCAGATATTTGGCTGCTGATTATATCATCCATGTAAAGAGAACTGGATGCCACTTCCCTTGCGTTAGGGAACAGATGCCCATCATCATCGATGAGCTGCTGCACAGTACGCAGAGCGTGATAGGGACTTGACTTGAGGCCAAAACAGACCCTATTGAACTGATAAACAGTCAGAGGTTGTTGTGGATCGGATCTGTAAAGGATTCGTTGAAAGCGGCGGTCGCAATCCCTAACTCCTATTTGCATGAACATTTGTTTGCAATCAGCGGCAATCCCAACAGGGAATAAGCGGTAATTAAGAAGAATGGTGAATAAATCACCCTGTATATTCGGGCCACTGTGCAATATTTCGTTGAGTGACATACCAGTGGTGGTTTTACAACTCGCGTCTAATACGGAACGTACTTTGGTAGTTGTCTTATCCAAACGTACGATCGCGTGATGAGGGATATGATAGCATGGTTTACTATCAACTAACTCCGACTCTGGTACGGGTGAAATGTATCCCTTATCAAGATACTCGCTAATGATATTATTATACGCGATTCGAAGATCAGAATTGCACTCTAACTTCCTTTCGAGACATAAAAAACGTCTTCGCGCGGCTTGATACGAATCGCCTAATATGTAGGGATCCTCTGAGAACGGTAGACCTACGGTGTACCTACCAGTATGTTTATCACGCGTGGTAGTCGCACGAAAAAAATGCTCACACTCAATTTCCTCTGGGGATTGAGTTGGCAGTTTGCTGTTAGTCGGCACTTCGTCTAAAGAGAAGAACTTCTTTAACAAGTTATCCGTCTTCTCACGCGAAGGCTCGTTCTGTACGAAACAGCAGTGGGTAAGCATAGTGCTTCCCTGTCTAGAGAGAGTGGGAACTGAACCCATAATTACATAGCCTAACACGGTTTGTATAACGGGAGGCGAGGCGGGATTATTCTGAAGAACGCTCGGTAACAGAAGATGTGGAAAAATGTCAGCACCGATAAGGGCATCAATACGCCCAGGAGTACCGAACGATTCGTCGGCAAGCGGTAGGCCCTGTATGAAGGGCAGAGCGGAAACGTCAACCTTAGCGGTCGGAAGACTTTCTGTAATTTTATCTACTATAAGCGAAGATGCATTATAATTCACATTCTCATTAAATCGAGACGAGAACTGGAACGATACGGAACCCTTTACCCCTTTCTCTGTCCCCCCGATACCCTTGACCTTTAAGTTTTGGTCAAAATTATTACTACAGCGTAATCCTAAGTTTTTACAACAGGCTGCTGTGATGAAATTACTCTGTGACGCACTGTCGAGAAGACACCGTACAGGCTGTAATTTGCCGCGCGAATCACGTACCATTACAGTGGCAGTAGCAAGCAAGACCGTTACCGGCGCTTTACATTGCTGTCTGTGCGTGCGCGTGTTATTGTTATTCATCGCAGCCGAAGCAGCGATGGACGTGGTGCAAAGCGAAACGTCATCAAACGCAGGCGGTTCACACGACGGTAGCGAGACTTGTGCGTGGGAGGGTAGAAATGCATTTTCTTCGTCGGAAAAACAACAGGGCATCGAGCATGACTCTGTGGAAGTGACGGGGTTTGCTATTGGTGTCGGGAGCGCGTTATTTTCAAAATGCAGCAATGAGTGATGTTTGTGATTACACAACTTACATTTGGAAGGAGAATTGCAATTGAAAAACTTATGCCTTATACTTAAACAGTTTACGCATGCATTTTTATCTTTGACAATCTTATATCTCTCTAGCGGAGACATCTTTTCAAAGGCGGGGCATTTAAATAAATGTTCGTGAATCACCCCGTCACATATGCATGTACCTGTAGATAAGGATACATACGAATGCGGTTGTGGGGCTTTGGCCGCAGCTTTACTATGCGTCGTACGGGGCGCGCTATTCTTTGCGGCGTTACTACTGGAACTCGATTTTGAAGTTTCATTCGAGTGAGTATTTTTTATTATTCGGGATTGATCCTTTACGAATTTGACGAGAGACTCGAACTTAGGAAATTGAACGTCACGCTGAGACATTTCGAAAGCTCGTACGGTTTCGATGTCTAATTTTTTGAGGGCGATGTATAAAAATATGAAGTCTGTGAGGTCCTCAATATTGGAGCTTAATAACACACTCACTGCGGAAACGAATTTATCAATGAATGAGTCATAATCATGGAATTTATGTTCGAATATTTGGCTTAAATAAGTAGAAGCAAGCACGCGTTTGTCATCGTACTTCTTTATGAGTGATTCGAGAATCAAAGGGTAGTTCTCGCCACTCGGGGGAATTCCTGCAAACGCGGATTGCGCCTTACTCGATAATTTACCTATCAGATAGTACATTTTTTCGGAGTCGGTTAGAAATTTGTTTTCATGCACCATGGTCTTAAAACTGGCATAAAATAGGGGCCAGGAACGAATATCTCCATCAAAGGACGTTAACTCGATCCGCGGTAGACGGCGCGTGTAGTCCGGACTCGAATTATTACGACTGTTCATATCACTTTGCTGTTTTGGCGAGCTTTCGCCAATAAGGTTTGAATGTGTGTACTTTATGAAGCAGTACATTTCCTCGAATGAGGTCCACGACTGATCATCTACAGAGCTTTTAGGATTTAGTTGCATATTTATCATGTTATATTCATTCAATGTTAAGTGGAACTCATTACGAAGATTATCAATATTCACGCACGAGGAAAGAAAGGTACTCTTTAACGTCTCATCGGTGTGAACATGCGTTGCTTGGTTGTAAATAGTTTGCAGTCGAGCGAATATGTTGTTACGATGCGATAACTTTAATTCTAACCTTATTTGCGTTTCCGATCGGGCTCCATCGTCGGTAAATTTATCTTCATTACCTTTGGGCATTTTGCTTTAGTTTGCAAACCTTGTAATGAAGCTACGTACGACGAACCAAGATCAGTAGTGACTCACAAGTCAGCTGAGTTAGGCTGCGGTTGCTATATGTACCTACCGAAGTATATTTTGTACAACGCGTGGAGTAAACAATTATGCGAGCGAAAGCGGCAGGCAGAATGACCTATACTTATTATGCCTATACAATGAACTGATTTTAACAACGCGGGTATTACCTACCTACACCTATACACTATACCACAGAACTAGCAGAGAACTAATATTCTGAGGGCGCGGTTTTATTACAATATTTATATACCTACCTATGGGGAACTAGTACGGAAACCAATATTCACCTAGGTAATTAATTAGGCAATAAATTTTGTTTAGAACAGGTTAGGAACCTATATTCTACAAATAAATGAATGTAAGATTGACAAGTAGGTAAGTAAGTGACGAGTTTTCTTGAATCGAATACCTACGACGGTCGTTCAGGCGGGGAATAATGGAATATACGCAGAATTGTACCTATTAAAGATTCGGAACCTTTATAAGGTTATGCGAAATAAATGAGTGTGTAATTGGATTAGCTGGGGTAGGATATCCAGGATCGGAGGACCATTAATATGGTGACGCGGTTTTTTGGTATGGCAAGGCCTGTCCGTGATGAGACAGCGGTACTGCCGTAATTTTAATGGACTGTATATCTCGAGGAATGAAGATTTGGGAAGGAGAACTGCAAGCGCACTCACCCTTTGCTGCTGGTTTTCGTCAGATGAAGGCGACGTCCTCCAGGGTCTTGAGCACATGGAAGCGGAGCGAGTTCAGCTCACGCTCGAAAGGAATTCCAATTCTTTTTTTTTACAAATATCCAGATATTAATGTTAGTGCACACGCGTTATACCTTTTGAATTATATTTTTACACAAAACACACACAGCTTGTTTTTTATTTTAAAGATTTTGACCAGCCGGGTTGGCGATTCGATGTGGCTCAGAAAACAATATGGCTTCTTTTTCTTCTCATCTTTGCACTCGACCGGCGAGTGCAATGCAGCGATGCAATAATGCGCTTGCGGGAAAAGGAAAGAGGATAGGTGAATTCTAATAAGCTTTTACTTAATGTAGTTTGCTATCCTGATGAGAGATGGCGTTACCAACTACTGCGCCCCGAACTATCGATGAAGATGCGGACACTACTGCTGCTTCTGCATCAACCCCTAAGCGGAAATGCTTTTTTTGCGGTGGATCTATACATCTACGCAAGAACTGCCCAGCTCGAGATGTAACCTGTTCTAATTGTAACAGAAAAGGTCACTATGGCAAGGTATGTCGCAGCAAGAACCAGACTACCGCCTCGACAACACCATTAGAAGAGTGTGGCCACTGCGGTTGCATAACAGCTGCAGCACCGACGTCACTACGAAAAGCCATGGTCTCAGCATTCATCAAGGGCATTCGAGCTGAAGCGCTGATAGACACAGGGAGCTCTTTAAGCTTCATCAATGAAGACTTTGCGAATCTTTGCCAACTCAGGAAGAAACGATGCGATCAAACAATTTCAATGGCTTCTCTCTCTCACAAATCTCAGGTCAACGGTCTCACATGTCAAAATATCAAAATTGGCGATAACTTGTACGAGAATGTAAATCTTTTAATAGTGAGGAATCTCTGCGCTGACCTTATTATAGGGCACGACTTACTTGAATCACACTCAACGCTCGAATTTGCTTTTGGTGGTCCTAAAGATACCTTGAAGGTATGCAGTGTGGCTGCAGCCTCCGTTCCAGCTGTACCTCTATTTCCAAATGTCACTGCAGATTGCAAGCCGATAGCCATCAGATCGAGAAAGTATAGCACGGATGACCACGCGTTTATAAGGAGAGAAGTCGAGAAGTTACTAAAAGAAGGTATTGTGGAAGAGAGTCAATCTCCGTGGCGAGCACAAGTTCTGATTACTAAGAATGCGAATCACAAGAAGCGACTCGTTATTGACTATTCTCAGACTATAAACAAATATACTCAATTGGATGCGTACCCGTTACCGAACATAGAAGAAATGGTAACAAAGGTGGCCAAATATGCAATTTTTAGTGCAATAGACTTACAGAGTGCCTATCATCAGGTGCCAATCCTGCCTCACGAAAAAATGTATACAGCTTTTGAGGCGTGTGGAAACCTATATCAGTTTCGTCGTATTCCGTTCGGTGTTACTAATGGCGTCTCCAGCTTTCAAAGAACGATCGACTGGCTTATAAGGACCGAAAATCTAAACGGGACTTATGCCTACCTAGATGACATTACTGTTTGTGGCAACACAAAAGAGGAGCATAATGAGAACCTTAATCGATTCCTTAAAGCCGCGGAAAAGTACAACCTAACACTGAACAAAGAAAAGAGCAAGTTTATGCCAAATACTATTAACATACTTGGCTATACTATTTCCAATCACGTTATCAAACCAGATAGTGAGCGACTTAAGCCATTGCTGAATATGCCTCCGCCGAACGATCCTACCTGTCTTAGAAGGATTCTAGGAATGTTTGCCCACTACTCTAAGTGGATCCCAAACTTTTCCGAAAAGATACATCCTCTGGCTCATTCGAATGTTTTTCCTTTGAAATCAATAGCAGTGAAATGTTTCGAAGAACTTAAATCTACAATTGCAAAGTCAGCAGTTCATGCAATCGATGACAATATGCCTTTTACTGTTGAGACCGATGCCTCAGAGCACTTCATCGCTGCTACTCTGTCGCAAGATTCGAGACCTGTTGCTTTCTACTCTAGGACACTCAATCAAAGCGAGCGGAATCACTCTGCGATTGAAAAAGAAGCCTATGCCATAGTAGAAGCTCTAAAGAAATGGCGACATTTTCTTATAGGAAGACCATTTAAACTTATTACTGACCAGAGATCAGTGTCTTTTATGTTTGATGCCAAGCATACGAGCAAAATCAAAAATGAAAAGATTCAAAGGTGGCGACTTGAGCTCGCATCTTATAAATATGATATAATATACCGACCAGGTAAAGAAAATTACGCAGCCGACGCCCTTTCTAGAGTATGCGCAACTATGGAATCTCGAAGAAGCAGACTCCAGTCGCTCCACGAAACCATGTGTCACCCAGGCGTTACTCGAATGTATCATTGGTTGAAGATAAAAAACTTGCCATACACTGTCGACGAAGTGAGGACGATGACTGCTAACTGTCGTATATGCTCCGAAATCAAGCCCAGGTACTACAAGAGCCCTGATCCGCTTCCTAAACTGATAAAGGCTACCTCTCCTATGGAACGCCTGAGCATTGACTTTAAAGGACCTGTTCCATCACGGACCCATAATCGGTACATACTCACCGTTATTGACGAGTACTCTAGATTCCCGTTTGCATTCCCTTGTCCGGATCTCAGTGCCAAGACGGTAATCAAACATTTAAACAGCATCTTTATGATATTCGGATTTCCGTTGTACATTCACTCCGATCGGGGAACTTCGTTTTTATCATCAGAAGTAAGAGAATTTTTACACTCACGTGGAATAGCAACAAGCAGAACGACGGCCTATAACCCCCAAGGAAATGGCCAGGTTGAGAAATTGAACTCCACTCTATGGAAAACAGTCCAACTTGCTCTGCGTTCGCACAATATGCCCACTGAGAATTGGGAACATGTTCTAAATGTGGCCCTCCACTCCATCCGATCGCTCTTATGCACAGCCACTAACTCTACGCCGCATGAGAGAATGTTCACGCACCCACGTAGGTCGCTGAATGGTCACAGCATCCTGACATGGCTCACTAATTCAGACCAAGTTCTGATGCGCCGATTCAACCGGACCAATAAGTATCAACCTGTCGTAGAAGAAGTTGAACTGCTGCAGGCTAATCCTGACTATTCTTTTGTTAGATTAAGAGACGGACGAGAGACCACTGTATCGAATCGGCATCTTGCACCCGTCGAAGGTCAAGGAGAGGCAATAGCTGAATGTGAGGATACCCTGACACAAAATCACGCAAATGAGAATACTCTAACAGAGAATCACTCGAACGAGAATACCTTGACAGAGAATCACGCAAGCGGGACCGACCCGGAGGCCGAAAGCCCGCCTATCAATGCTCCCGAGTCTGACCTACAGACTAGTAATCACCCCGAACCAACGCCTTCTTCTGTAGAGATCAGAAGATCAGGCAGGAACAGAAGATTAACACTATATCTAGAAGACTATGAGTTGTAGTTAACAAAAGAGCATGGGAGAATGAGATGATATGCAATCTTCGTGGTAATCAAGAGAATAAATTGGTTTAGTGTCAACTGTGATAAATGTCATATAATGTCTACAAAACAACTCGTGTAATTTTTATGTTAAATAAAGCCTAATATAAAAGGTTTATCTGTATAGTTATTTCACATACGAATAAAAAAATATATTACAAACACTAGTAAACTTACCGGGACTGCCATTTCCTTTCCTGAAGCGAACTAAGTATTGCAGCTTATTGAGTTTGTGATTAATTGATATTACGTTGAATATGTAAATAAATGTGTTTTTGTTTTTATTGTAGTCTTTAATTATTACAAATAACTTCATCTCTAGAAGACGCTTAGTAGCTTTTCTATACTGCTACGTTTTTTTAATTGCAATTGGTAAGAGAGGTGGTATCCTGACGCATTTTCATGGGTTTGTAAATATATTTACTCGCCGGGAATTTCGTAAGAAATGCAACGATTTGTGTAGAATTTCATCTAAAAGGATGGTTAAAGTATGTGTTTAACGCGATTTTCTTGCCAAGTGTGCACCGATTTTAATAAAAAAATATATTATTAGTTTTCATTTATATGAATCGTGTTAAAATTAGTTATTAAGTACTTTATTAGAAAATTCGATTGACATAGGATTTTTAAAGTGATTAAGATTGTCAATTGTTCTATGATAATATGGTGTAGTTGAAGTTAAAACTTCTTTAGGGGCGTTGGACACTTACCAGGAACACTCGCATGGTCAAAACTTTTAAAACTGTATTTGAGATGAGAAAAAACCATTGAAATCGCGATACTGTAACCATGTAACGTAACCGATAACTTACCAGGAACACTCACAGGGTCGAAACTTATAAAACTGTAAAAAGTTTTCACTTCAGTTGGCACTCCCGGAGTGGTTAGGTTTCTTTTTTCTCCGAAAATATGATAGTTTCTAATGTAGACTCTATACAAATTAAATGCAGACGATATACCGGTCACTAGTGCTCCTCTATGTAATTTCCAAGATAAATCAGTAATCCAAATCATCATCATAGACAAAACAAGTACTAAAAGTAATTTCTTTTGATCTCTGAAAAGTACCAACCCCCCCCCACCCCTACCTATCTGCTTAAAAAATTCAGATTGTATTCTTATCAAATGATAGGATTTATGTATTCAACGGTTGTCTTTGAGTGAGAACGAATAAATTACATGTTTCGCGAGTCAGAGCATTGTTTGGATGGCGAAGTTCAAAGGTTGTTTTAAATGAGAATACATGAATGTTCACCAAATCCGTTTTAAAGATTCTGTACCCAAGGGGTGCCAACGCGACCCCACAACTAAGCCTCCACTGTCCATCCATCCGTTAGTATGTAATAGGAAAACAGTTGAAATTTGTTGTTTTTTTTCTGTTTTTTTTTGTGTTGTTGTGTATGTGTTTTCTATTGCGCTAAAAACACATAATAAAAATAAATTGACTTTAAAGACTGTACCCCCTATAAAAGAAACGTGATTATTTTCAAACGTGAAAAATGTTTGAATAGTACGTAATGTTACATCTTGATCGATGGTATGAAACCCTTAGTTAGCCGTTTTTATTATTGAAGTATGTTAAGTTTTAATTTCCCTCTAGATTACTTGTTAAAATACTAACTTTTAATCGTTCCGTTTAACTAAATTATTTTTTAAATGTACTTACATACTCTTTGGCACTGCTGTATGGTACATCATTATATTCCAAATCGAACGACGATCGGAAGCATTTTCTTTCCCTATACAATACAATACAATACAATATTCTTTATTGCATCACAACATAAAAAAAAGAAATCAATAATAAAGAGGAAACAAAAAAAAAATACAAAAATCCTACACCTAGTTTAGGCTCCCAGTCTTCCTTAAACTATGTTAGACTATTATCAAAGTATATATATTAGTACTAACACACAGTATGGACACTCCCTGCCGCTCTCTAGATGGCAACCTCACCCCCTCGTCACCTAGATTTATACACATGGATACAGTTTGGTTGTCGAACGTATAGGATTTCGCCGCCATTTTGTTTGTTCCGTCATTCCTTTTTTGAAATGTCATTTCTGGCACGTTGTGTGAAGTGTCCAGGATGTGCTATAATGTAATGTAAGAAAAAAATATAAATTACTAGCTTTTGCCTGCGGCTTCGCTCGCGCGGACATCGTTTTTATGACTGTCTTTGAGGGTGAGTGGTGCGCGAGCCGCTTAGACATGAGTTTTCTTCAGATCCCTCGGGAACTATATCGGACTATTATGATTAGCAGTCTATGTCACTTTCCACCCCCTCCATTATTTCTTTTTTTTTTTTTTTTTATTCACAATTGGTAAACCCTTGACAACATCTCACCTGGTGGTAAGTGACGATGTTGCCGAAGATGGAAGCTTTATGATTCTATACAAAGAATCACATCAATCCGACGCGGAAGCCTGAAAATGAGTTTTCCCTAGATCCCCCGGGAGCTGTCTCGGGCTATGATTATTATTAGTCTATATTGTGACGAAGCCAATCTTTTTGGGTTTTTTCTTTTCTAATCTTCTTTTATATCATCTTTTTGTTTATTTTTACTTTTTGTTATCTTAATATATATAAATCTCGTGTCACAATGTTTGTCCCCAATGGACTCCTAAACCACTTAACCGATTATAATAAAATTCGCACACCATGTGCAGTTCGATCCAACTTGATAGATAGGATAGTTTAAATCTCAAATTATAGTAGCAATTTTAATTTATTGCAAATTATTTGTCTGTTATTATTTGACAGTCACAATTATCTGTTAACTCCAAATGATTCTAACAGATGTCGATACCTTTCGACTGGGTTGAGTAAGTAATCAATAGATGGCGCTGCTGTGGTAAATCTACGAACGTGTCATATAAGCTACATTTTAACAGAATTTAAACTATACGCGTGTGTGTGTTTGTGTGTATAAAAGAGGGCTACTTTTAATATCGCTCATTTTAATATCAAAAATTTAGGTCACCTTTATAGCAGTATTATATTTTCAATTCAAAATTAATACTGCATTTGTGATAATAATAAAATGTATGTATATAGAGTACTCACTCATTTTCTTTCACTATTTTTTCGTGACTTTCTTCATTAATAATAAATGCACTTTGTTCATTCATATTTATTATTTATTTTCGCTTAACCGCGCTTTTATTACTTCTTTGTTTTTTTTAAAGCAATGGTAGTTGGAGCTATACAGCCAAATATGGAATAAAATCTTTTTGTACTTTTTTTTTAAGCAATGGTAGTTGGAACTATACAGCCAAATATGGAATAAAATCTTTTTGTACCTATCTCTATAAATACAAACCTGTGTCTTAAATAAAAATCTTTTTGCATTTGATAAATAAAAAATAATCAAATCTTTTTTGTCATATGGAGGTATATACAGTTTATGAAAAGAGTTTTATTATTCTCCGAATTCTTCTTATATGTTTGTTTTGACAACCGATATTGTTGCCATGGCAACCGAGCGTGAGTAGGGTAGGGTAGGGTAGTGTAGGGTAGGGTAGTGTAGTGTAGGGTAGTGTAGAGTAGTGTAGGGTAGTGTAGGGTAGAGTAGTGTAGTGTAGTGTATGTAGGGTAGGGTAGTGTAGGGTAGGGTAGTGTAGTGTAGTGTAGGGTAGGGTAGGGTAGGGCAGTGTAATGTAATGTAAGGCGGTACGAAGTTCGCCGGGACAGCTAGTTTGTTTATATAAAATTGTCATTACGAGACTGTCTTAGTTTTACCTAATCATATGTCATACCTTTTTATTTATTTAAGGTTGGATTAAGTGTCACTCCCATGACTGACGTGACATTGGCAGAATTCTAAAAGAGAAGCCAAAAATGAAAGGATTGATAATAGAAAGTTAGATTAATTTTTATATCATTAAAAAGTATATTTTTACTAATTTTAACCGTGCCCCACCCTCCTTAACCTACTCTATTTTTGTGCGTGCATCGGCGTAGTCGGAGTCACTCGTGTGTCTGTCTGTCCGTCCATCTGTCACAGCCAAACGCATTCAAAACAACCGACTACCATAAAGAAATTCATTCATATCAGCTCATATACGTCCCCACCGAGGGGCTCGAGCCTACCCTGAACTAGGGCGATCAGGCCTTAGTCGACCACGCGGGCCCAGTGCGGGTTGGTCAACTTCACACACAACCTTCGAGTTTCATCGCATGCGTGTGCAGGTTTCCTCAAGATGTTTTCCTTCACCGTTAAAGCAATCGGTAAGTATGTAGGTAAGTTTTGAAAAACTCATTGGTACATTGGCCGTCCAGATTTGAACCCGGTACCTCTGGTTAGAAGAACCGAGTCGTTACCGGTTGAGCCACCGGCGCTTTTATGACGACCATAAAGAAATACAATTTTACTTTTTTTTAGGGCTTCGTACCTCAAAAGGTTAAAACAAAACCATTATAGGATCACTCGTGTGTCTGTCCGTCCGTCTGTCACAACCATTTTTCTCGGAAACTACTAGACCGATTGAGTTGAAGTTTGGTAAACATATGTAAGTCCATGACCCAGAGAGTTACGGTCGTGTAACATAAATATATGAATTGGAAACATGGTGGCCACTTTTGGAGGGTAAATTAGAAAAAAAATAAAAAGTTTTTAAAAATATTTTGTGTGATATTTAAAATATTTTTTTTAATTTTTTTCAGATATATAATTTTGAAGTTATTGAAAAAATAGGGATCCCTCCTTCCATATCTCCGAAACTACCAGGCCCAAAATCTCGAAAAAATCACAGTATATGAAGTTAAATGCATAGATTACAGGAAAATATAGAAAAAATCTAAAGTTCTTCCGTTCCAACAGAAAAAATGAAATTTCTAAGGTCCAGAATAAGTAGACCCCTACTTACATACAGCAAAGTATGTACTGAAAGATCTTGTTTTGGTGCGGAACCCAGTTTATGTGACCCCGAGCCGCATTTGGCCAGTTTTTTTAAATTTTATTTTTGTAAACAAGCCAAAATGTACTGAAACGATTTTGATACAACTTATATGGGTCAGCTTAAAGTTACACTCCATCAAATAAAAAATAATCATTGAACCAATAAATAAAGCGGTTTATATTCGGCTTAATTGCGTATCATTCACACAAAAAAACATACAGTCAAATTTAGAACCTCATCCTTTTTAAAGTCAGTTAAAACAGATTTTTATTCTTTATAAAAAAAATATATTTTTTACTTTTATTTTTATAACATTTGCGTGCAAAGTCACAAGCCAAGTAGAGTGTAATCACAAAGATAAACCTACAATCCGAACTCAAGTCATGTTCCATTTGACAATGTATGTTAAAAATAATCATTGAACCAATCAAAAAATCTGTTTACATTCGGCTTAAACCGCGTATCATTCACACCAAAAAACATACAGACAAATTTAGAACTTCATCCTTTTTTAAAGTCAGTTAAAAGTGATTTTTATTCAAGACAAAAACATGTTTTTTACTTTTATTTTTATAAACATTAGCGCGCAAAGTCACAAGCCAAGTAGAGTGTAATCACAAAGATAAGCCTACAATCCGAACTCAAGTCATGTTTGATTTGACAATGTATGTTAAAAATAATCATTGAACCAATCAAAAAATCTGTTTACATTCGGCTTAAACCGCGTATCATTCACACCAAAAAACATACAGACAAATTTAGAACTTCATCCTTTTTTAAAGTCAGTTAAAAGTGATTTTTATTCAAGACAAAAACATGTTTTTTACTTTTATTTTTATAAACATTAGCGCGCAAAGTCACAAGCCAAGTAGAGTGTAATCACAAAGATAAGCCTACAATCCGAACTCAAGTCATGTTTGATTTGACAATGTATGTTAAAAATAATCATTGAACCAATCAAAAAATCTGTTTACATTCGGCTTAAACCGCGTATCATTCACACCAAAAAACATACAGACAAATTTAGAACCTCATCCTTTTTTAAAGTCAGTTAAAAGTGATTTTTATTCAAGACAAAAACATGTTTTTTACTTTTATTTTTATAAACATTAGCGCGCAAAGTCACAAGCCAAGTAGAGTGTAATCACAAAGATAAGCCTACAATCCGAACTCAAGTCATGTTCCATTTGACAATGTATGTTAAAAATAATTATTGAAACAATCAAAAAATCGGTTTAAATTCGGCTTAAATCGCGTATCATACACACAAAAAACATACAGTCATATTTAGAACCTTATCCTTTTTTAAAGTCAGTTAAAACTGATTTGTATTCAAGACAAAAACATGTTTTTTACTTTTATTTTTAAAAACATTTGCGTGCAAAGTCAAGTAGAGTGTAATCACAAAGATAAGCCTCCAATCCGAACTCAAGTCATGTTTCATTTGACAATGTATGTTATAGGATTGGAAACAAGATTACCTTCTTATTCGTATTGGCAATTGATTCTTAGAAAGGTTTATGTTAGGCGTATGTAATATTTTTATGATTTTGATGGCAACTACGGTAGGTAAGACATAATTACATTTCCAGAATCCTTAATCCTACTAACATTATAAACGCGAAAGTTTGTATGTATGGATGGATGTTTGTTACTCTTTTAAGCTTCAGCCACTGGGCGGATCGGGATGAAACTTGGCACACATATAGGTTAGGTCCTGGATTAACATGTAGGGACGGATGTGTTCCTACATGACGTGCACAATAGCAGATATCTCCGCCAGGCGAGGTGGTGTGCCTGGGGTCCGGCCGTGGACCAACCGTGTATGGTTGGTGCTTGTATATATGCTTATGAGCAAGGAAATGTTGATAGTGCGTTGTAGATGCTTTGTTAATAGCCTTCTTGCGATGATGGTGCCATGTATCGAGATGAAGATGCAACTCTCCATATAGTATGACCGATGGTTCAGTCTTGAGTTGAGGTATGTAGTTGTTAGTGGCGGGTACTGCAGATGTCGCCACAAACATATAGGCTACTTTTTATCCAGATTTCTTAAGTGGTTCCCGTGGGATAGCTGTTAACTCTCACTTTTTTGGTAATTTCTGTCACTTCGCAATGAAGCGAAGGATTGACGGTGCTAATTAATACTGATTATCGAATTGACTATTAATTAGCATAGCCCGACATAGTTCCCAAGGGATCTAGAGTTGACTCAGTTCCCACACTCGACAGCACGACAGACATAAAACTATGTTCACGCGAAAACTAACTAACTACTGAACATATCTGGCTGAAATTTGGTAGGTAGACAGCTTAGGACCTGGATTAACATATAGGCTACTTTTTTCTACGCTCGCGAACCACTTGCGGCTCGCGCACTGCGCACCCTCAAAGACAGTCATAATACTATGTTCAAGCGAGCGAAACCGCTGGCAATATCTAGTCTTATTATAAATGTGAAAATGTGTTTGTTGGTTTGTTTTACCTCTTCACGCTTCAATATCTCAACCAATATGACGAAATTTGGCATGCAAGTAGCCTGTGACATGGGCTACTTTTTTTCTTGTAAAATAACAAAGTCCGATACAGTTCCTGAGGGAACTGAAAAGAAGACTCTTTTTTTGGTTGATTTCTTTAACATCGCAATGGAGCAATGGATTGTTGTAATTTTTTATACAGATATACATAGTTGAGGGGATGCAAAATAACATAGTCTTCTAATTAGCATCGCCCGAGATAGTTCGCGAGGGATCTGGGGAAAACTGATATCGGAGCTTCATTTGATGTGATTTTTTGAATAGAAATAGTTTCTTTCTACTTGGATCCTACTTTCGTATATGAATTCATTCAGATATCTTGAGCTTGTTGGCGTAGAATTAACACCTAATCTCAATTTCGGTCGATACATTGAGTCAAAGGGAAAAGTTGCTGCAATGAAGCTAGGTATTCTCTCTAACGTAGTTAAAAGCGTCGGTGGCTCAACCGGTAACGACTCGGTCCATCTAACCAGAGGTACCGGGTTCAAATCTGGACGGCCAATGTACCAATGAGTTTTTCAAAAAACTTACGTACATACTTACCGATTGCTTTAACGGTGAAGGAAAACATCGTGAGGAAACCTGCACAGGCCTGCGAAGAAACTCGAAGGTTGTGTGTGAAGTCGACCAACCCGCACTGGGCCCGCGTGGTCGACTAAGGCCTAATCGCCCTGATTCAGGGTAGGCTCGAGCCCCTCGGTGGGGACGTATATGAGCTGATATAATAATAATAATAATTCTCTCTAACGTGAGACGGTACTTCACACCTGGACAACTTCTTTCTTTATATCAAGCACAACTCTGATCTTGTATGGAGTACTGTTCTTACCTATGGGATGGATCTGCCCACTATCAGCTGGATACCTTGGACGCCATCGACCGAAGCGCCCGGAGACTCATTGGCGACGATGAGCTTATCAAAAAGCCTTGAGCATCGCTGAAAAGTTAACTGTCTTTCGGTGTTCTATCGAATTCATTTCGGAGAGTGTGCACAAGAACTGCACAAACTCATTCCTCCCGCTCCATTCCACTTTTCATCAACAAGACGCAGGGAGAGGTTCATCCCGTTGTTGTTGATATTCAGCCTATACGCACGAAGCGTTACGCTTCCTCATTTAATATACGGACAGCGATGGTGTGGAAGTCCTTGCCTGCAGATGTATTTCCCGACTCCTACAATTTGGGGACCTTCAAGGCGAGAGTGAATAGGCATTATTTGAGTTTAAGTGTACCTTTCTCGACTACATCGTCACTTACCATCAGGTGAGATGTAGTCAAACGCACTCAAATTAAAATAAAATAAAATAAATGTTAAGGGGGGAAGTGACATAGATTGCTAATTAGAATAGCCCAATATAGTTCTCGAGGTATCTGAAGTAAATTCATGTATACGGTCGAGAGCCACTTGCTGCTTGCGCACTACTCCACCCCTTAAGGACAGTCATAAAAACGATGCCCATGCAAGGGAAGCCGTGGGCAAAAGCTAGTAACTACATAAAGAAATGTTTGTTTGTTTGTTTAACTTTGGTAGCAATCTCTTTGGGACTTTGGGGCCCTGAGGAGTATTTCCACAGATTCCCATCGGAACCTGCAGTACGGTCACAGTGGTCAAGCCACCAAGCCACTCACATAGAGCGTTTCAAGAACCATAACCTCAATACACTGACTTCAACTGCGTGATCGAATCAGAAACGAGGAGATCCGCAGGAGACCCAAAGTAACCGACATAGCTCACAGAATCGCTAAACTGAAGTGGCAGTGGGCATAGGGCACATAGCTCATAGAACTGATGGCCGTTGAGGCAGTAAAGTTCTAGAGTGGCGATTGCGCGCCGGAAAACGTAGCGTAGGCAGGCCTCCCATGCGGTGGACTGTCGTCCTGGTGAAGATCACGGGAAGCCGATGGATACGGGTAGCGCAGGACTTTGGGGAGGCCTGTCCAGCAGAGGGTTTTTTCGACTGATATGATGATGATGATGATGACTGACATACAAATTTCTGGTAAGAGCACCACCGAAATATCATGTAACAGTTTGCAATATTATTTTCTACTACTTCAGAGCTGTGTTATTGTCGGTGTAGCTGACACCATAAAGAGGTTGGTACATTTTTGTGTGGAGCGTGGCATAGTGACAATATATGTAACTATATAAGGGCTCAAGCCTACCCTGTTTTTTTAAGGCGATCGGGCCTTAGTCGACCACGTGGGCCCAGTGCGAGTTGGTCGACTTCACACACTTCCTTCGAGTTTCTTCGCAGGTGTGTGCAGATTTCCTCACGATGTTTTCCTTCACCGTAAGAGCGTCGGATAAACGTACAGAAAACACGGAAAACGGAAAACAGATTGGTACGTGGCAGGATTCGAACCACGAACTCCCGGACAGGAGGTAGCGGCCCTTGCCATTACGCCACCGACGAACAATGTACATATTTTTTTAAAAGCTTTCGCACACTAAAGTTTCGATAGGCGATACAAATACATACCTAAAACATATTGAGATATCTTGACCTAAAGCGTCACATTACTGAGATCATCATCATATCATACGAAAGGCGTCCACTGCTGGACAAAGGCCTCCCGGAAGGAGTTCCACGACGACCGATTCTGCGCTGCCCGCATCCAGCGGCTTCCCGCAACCTTTACCAGGTCGTCGGTTCACCAAGTAGCAGGTCTACCTACGCTACGTCTTCCGGTGTGCGATTGCCACTCGAGAACTTCACTGACGTATATAACGTTACTGAGATATATTAAGTTAAAGATTGACCACGTTGGATACCAATAATATGGTGTTTTCTGTAACTAACTAGCTCATATAGTTTGCTTTGTCGTTCCTGGTTACTTAAACATTTTTCTTTATATTTTTTTAATGTATTTGTTTGTTGTTTTTAGTGATGTATTAATTTAAGATTAGGCTTATATTTGGTAAATGAAACAATTGTTTAAATAAATTAGTAAATAAAAAGGTTATGTCAAGTTACTCGCGGTAGAAGTATCAATCTCACGCAGATGAAGTCGCGCGCGGCTGCTACTGTATAAATGACAAGTACCTGATCTTTTCTCATCTGTGCTATGAATGAAGACATAGGGCGCGTTTATATGACACGAATATCGTCAGCGCGGCCGCGGATCTGTTGTTTTAGTAAAACAAGCTTAATAGCAATTAGGTAAAGTACTCGTACATATTATCAAGAACATTCGAGTGATG
Source organism: Coleophora flavipennella (assembly GCA_947284805.1). Lineage (NCBI taxonomy): Eukaryota > Metazoa > Arthropoda > Insecta > Lepidoptera > Coleophoridae > Coleophora > Coleophora flavipennella. Next base: position 12,212,858 of record OX369266.1, read on the forward strand.
CGAGCAAGGCAGCCGCACGCGGCCGCCGCGCGTATAGTTAATTACAAAGAATTTCAACATTGTGTCCTAGTTAATAAAACATAAATTTGCAAATCGTCGTTTAAATACGGCCTTAAGATTGCGATGGTTATTACGGACAGACTCTGGTTTTACAAATCTATAATATACTTTATCGATGTTATTATCATATCTTTTAAGGAGGGGTGGCCAAAACGTTTTTTTTTTAATTCACAATTGGTAAGCCTTTGGAATCATCTCACCTGATGGTAAGTGACGATGATGCCGAAGATGGAAGCGGGCTTACCAAGATTCCCCAACGCAATGGTATTACTTTATTACAAATTGATGCCCTCTGCATAACGGTGTATTCGTTAACGTGTCATGCAAAGCGCGGAAACGGTCTAAATTTATTTTATTATAACAATTAATTGCCACACTTACAGCGAGATAAATGCCACTATGTCTTAAGCAGACCCTTTTCTGTGCCTTCGGATATCCGAAGGTAATTCGTCTTATCTTTACCTTATCTTTGTAAGTGGGGGCTGCAGTTGCAGCGACACTTCGACTCAATGGGATCTTTTGTGTCTACCCCTATAACCTTTGCACCCTAACCTATTCGAAGATGTGCTGCATCAATGCAGCAATTCCGCTGATTGGAAGGTGCTTGTAGTCCTCCGGTTTTGGGTAGCCATCACCTAGGATGTACATACGTTTGCTAGCCAGGACATCGCAGTGACACAGTAAGTGTTCCATTGATTCTGTATCTTCACCACAGGCCCTGCAGGTCGGGTCATTCGTCAGGCCGATTTTTTCCAGGTGTGCGTTTGTGGCAAAGTGGCCCGTCAACGCTCCTGTTACAGCCCTGACGCGCGGCCTGCTTTTATTCCAAATGTACGTACTTTTCCTTTTCGACTGACTCAGTGGCTCAGTGGTTAGTGCCCTTGACTACTGATCCGAGAGTCGTGGGTTCGATCCCCACCCAGGGCAAGCATTTGTGTGATGAGCAGATTTGTTTGCTCTGTGTCTGGTTGTTAAATTATATCTATGTATGTATGTATTTAAACGTATATAAGTATGTATATCAGTCTCTGGTAACCCATAACACAGGGAATCCTACTTTGGGGTCAGATGACCATGTGTGATTTGTCCCAGAATTGTTTTATTATTATTTTTTTACTTAGTTGCCCCTGTTTTGACCTCCTCACCGATGCAGAGCTTAGAGTGTTTGTGTCGGGCAAAGCGCGGAAACGGTCGAGATTTATTTTATTACATTTTTATTTTATTATAACAATTACTTACCACATTTACAGCGAGATAAATGCCACTATGTCTTAAGCAGACCTTTTTCTGTGCCTTCGGATATCGGGAGGTAATTCGTCACTTGGGAATTAAGTAACATGTCGTGCCCATTGTTTTGTTAGATAAAAGTGCTAGGTCCTCGAGTTTGTTGTAATTATACTCGTTGTTTGTTTGTTTCTTTTATTTTTTATTTGTACAGGTTTAATCTTGATTTTAGAGCGACTTCCAGTTATCTGGTTAAGCTGAAATTTGGTATAAAACTGTAGTCCTGGTGACAATAAATCTTCTTGGTAAGTATTTTGCAGTTTATCTGAAAAAAATGAACGTTGTGGGTTGTAGGTTTCCCCAAATATGCCTATTGTAGGTTTTTACTAAAATCGTAAGAAATGCTGTGCTCGCCTTTTTTTGAAATTTGTAAACGTCAATAAGGTTTAACATATCTATTTAAGAGATAAAATGTCATAATTATCTTCTTTTTTGTAAACTGAAATAAAAGCTTATACCTAAAAAAAATTAGATTTTTTTATTTATTTATTTATTGTTTATTGTACACAGTAAATGAGAGATACATAAGTTATTAGTATTATAAGTTATTACATTAGATGGTGATGTTTCATAGTTTTTTTTTGACTCCTTTGTGCACAACAATCAATCCTCATCAAAATCTCGAATTTTATTTTATTGTCATGACTGTACTTCCTAACTCCTTTATCGCTCGAAAGTAAAATAGTACTTAAATATTTTATCGACGCTGTTGAATAACATTAGTTTTCCGCTTCAACCATAAACGCTACGGACTGTAGCGGCGTAGCAGTGCTATGACCCGTAGCATTGCTACGACCCGTAGCATTTGTGATTCGTAACACTTTCATACCCTGGGCGCTTGATGCCGTAGACTTTATTTATGGGTTTTTTTACGCTTCTACGCCGTAGTACCGATGCATATAAAGGGTGTTGAATTATCACACAGAGGTGTGGTGATAATTCAAGGTGGGGTTGTACTCATCAAACTTTTGTTCTACAACTTTGCTTAAGTCGCGACTTTTTAATAATTAAAAAACTAAAAAACACGCTTTTAGTAAACACGTTAAGTAGTTATCTTGGATGTCCGCCATGTTGGATTTAAGTCACGTGACTATTTTTTCGTATTCCTGACAGCAAACTCTTTCATTTGATACCCATATCATGGGGGTGCATTTCAAATAGCCTAACTAAAAATCATGCAAATCGGTTACCTGATTGGCCGGTTTTTAATAAGAAGTCCAATTTTTTTTTTAAATTGATTATATGTTTCTTGGAGAAAGTTCATGCTCGCTTAAATGGTCGTGCGGATGGTGGCGCATCGGGAGACGAGTCGTTCCTTTCCCTCCAATATGGTTGATGGCTGACTCTCGCACCCGGTCACGAGTATATACGTGACCGGGTGCTGTCCGTGTGGACTGGCCTACTCTTTTTAAATGCATTCAATGATTTATAAGTACAACTTTTCGTGTCATATTGTTTTCATGTTCTAATGACATAATCTGGTTTATATCAAGGATTCAATTTTGACGTTATTGTTTAATTATTGTTTATTTGTTGATGCTTCACAAATGACATTGTTATTATTATTTTATGACTATCAGAAAGAGTGTAATTTGCACCTATTTTGAATAAATATATTTAATATTGAAGTTGTTTCATTTGACGAGTGGAAGCCCACCTTTGAGTAGGTATAGGTATCACTACACCTTTATGTTCTACCCTCCCTGGATATAGGGTGACTGGTATATAATTGCAGACCTCTTGACTGATGATTTGTTTTATTTATTTATTCATTCAGTTGCTTTCATGTACATGCATAAAGTAAAATTTGCTCGTAAAACTGAACAATCTTTGATCTACAACTTTGCTCAAGGCGCGTTTCTTTACTAATCAATCAGCTGATAACCCAAAATTTGTTTGAAAAACCCAAAAAAATTTTTTTCGATTTCAGCACAACTGCTGAAACAAAAGGTAAACAATCTTTGATCTACATCTTTGCTCAAGTCGTGTTTTTTTACTTATCGGTCAGCTGATAACCCAATTTTGTTTGAAGGTCCCAAAAATATATTTTTCGTCGTCGGCACAACTGCTGAAACAAAAGCTGAACAATCTCTGATCTACAACTTTGTTCAAGTTGCGTTTTTTACTTATCGGTCAGCTGATAACCCAATTTTGTTTGTAAGTCCCAAAAATATTTTTTTCGTCTTCAGCACAATTGCTGAAACAAAAGCTGAACAATCTTTGATCTACAACTTTGCTCAAGTCGCGTTTCTCTACTAATCGATCAGCTGATAACCCAAATTTGTTTGAAAAACCCAAAAATTTTTTTTTCGATTTCAGCACAACTGCTGAAACAAAAGCTAAACAATCTTGGATCTACAGTCGCGTTTTTTTACTAATCGATCAGCTGAAAAACCGAATTTGTTTGAAGGACCAAAAATATTTTTTTCGATTTCAGCACAACTGCTGAAACAAAAGCTAAACAATGTTTGATCTACAACTTTGCTCAAGTCGCGTTTCTTTACTAATCGATCAGCTGAAAACCCAAGTTTGTTTGGAAATCCCAACAATATTTTTTTCGTCTTCAGCACAACTGCTGAAACAAAAGCTGAACAATCAGTGATCTATTACTTTCCTCAAGTCGCGTTTTTGTACTAATTGATCAGCTGAAAAACCATTTTTTTTTAAAGTTCCAAAAAAAATTTTTTCGATTTCAGCACAACTGCTGAAACAAAAGCTGAATAATCTTTCATCTAAAACTTTGTTCAAGTTCCGTTTTTTACTTATCGATCAGCTGATAACCCAACTTTATATATATTAATATTTTCGGTATCGATTTTTAAAAAACGCAACTTGAGTAAAGTTGTAGATCAAAGATTGTTCAGTTTTACGAGCAAAATTCAAAAGTCAAGAGATCTGCAGTTATATACCAGTCACCCTAAATCCAGGGAGGGTGTAAAAAAATGTTTCATGAGTATAATCAATAGAAAAATTTTTATTTGATACAAACACACACCGATTACACAATATAAAAAAGAGTAAAACATATAGAAACAGAAAAAAACAAAAAATACGAGTGTTTTTTAGACCACTCGACTGAAATTAAACTTATTTAGCTCCATCTATATGTATGAAAGTAAATATTTAGTCTTCAGAAAATAATTAAATCTTTTTTTGTCATATGGAGGTATAGACAGTTTATGAAAAGAGTTTTATTGTCCTCTGAATATGATCAAATCTTATTTATCGTAAATGTTTGTTTTGACAACCGATATTGGTGCCTTGGCAATCGATATTGTTGGTAAACAAACTTAAATAGTATCTTTCTATCTTCACTAATTTAAATACTTTTTTAAATCTCAAATTCCGTTCACCTCGCCCGATCCCACTTCCGTTACGCTCTGGACACGCATCCACCAGCTTACTCCCCAAGTCAAGCGTGCGTAAAGAAGTAAACACAAAAAACAAATAAGACCAATGCAATCGGTGTAGTGCGATGTCAAAATGGACTTTACTCAGCATTAGCTGCAGGAGAACTGCAGCGCTGCTGGTTTTCAGAAAAGCCCATCATGAGTCAAGAGGTTTACAGATAAGTACCAGTCATTCTGTAGGCCTAGGCATGCTGTTAGGTCAGCGAATAGGTAAACTTCATAAAGAGAAAAAAAATGTGCGTGATTAGGGCGCCGCGCCACAAGCCTTTTTTTTCCTTCCTTGCGTCGCTACTAAAAATGAGTTGGTTGGGGCTTTGAACCCAATGAGCAAAAACGCGTAAAAACCCCTAGGTGGCACAAATAGGTTTATTCCTAAATTAAAGCTTCATGAGTAGGCGAAAAATTTTTGGATACTAATTTTCGTAAAAAACATATAGTGGTTTTATTGTAAACTCTCATTGTGTTCTTCATCATCATATCAGCCGACAAACTGCTGGACAAAGGCCTCCCCCAAGTTCTTGGAGCTTAAAATAATCATCATCATATCAGCCACAAATATCATATCATATCAGCTTTAAATAATATTTATAAGCAATCATAAATAGATTTTCTGAAAAATTTATAAATAACCATCTCCATGGCGTAATGTTTAGTCCATTAGCTGCACATCAGGAGGTCGCGGGTTCGATTTCCGGCGGACTCTAACTTTGTAAGACTCGGTTTGGTTAGTCGAAGGACATTTTTTAAGCCCGCCTGTCTACCTACCACCATTTTGCCTAAGTTTTGCCTTACTTTTGTTTAGTCTGCCAAACGAAGATTTTAACTGCATTGATATACTCTGACTTGAGAATAAGATAGCCAGTTCCACATTGCGTCGGAGAATCTTGGTAAGCCCACTTTCACCTTGGCATTATCGTCACTTGCTCGTACTATCCAGTGAGATGGCTAAAACCTCCACTTACCTGGACTTAGCCTCCGGGTGTGGATTATGGCCTTACCTTACCGAGTGTAGGAGGAGACCAGTGTCCTAGCAGTGGGGATGTTTATATGTTCATATCAGCTCATATACGTCCCCATCGAGGGGCTCGATCCTACCCTGAATTAGGGCGATCGGGCCTACGTCAAACACGCGGGCCCGCGGTTGGTCGACTTCACAAACAACCTTCGAGTTTCCTAGCAGGTGTGTGCTGGTTTCCTCACGATGTTTTCCTTCACCGTTAAAGCAATCGGTGAGTATATGTACGTAAGTTTCGAAAACCTCATTGGTACATTGGCCTTCCGAACTTGAACCCGGCACCTCTGGTTAGGAGGACTGAGTCGTTACCGGTTGAGCCACAGACGCTTCTCTATTTAATCCATTTAAAAAAAAAACTTTAAAAACCTGCACATCTGACATAAACAGAAGTGCATGATGATGAATGATGCCAAGGTCTTACCAATTGTAAAAAAAGACAAAGTGGTAATCATGACGTGTTACCGGTAGATATTAGAAGCACAGACCTAATTAAAAATTTTACACGGGCGTTAAACAAAGTATAAAGTCGTTGAATTTCGAGCCCTAAAAAAGCGATACTTAGTAAAACCGTTACACAAAACCGTTACCCAAAAAAAATGTACAACATTTTGCCGACATTTTTCTCTTTTTAAATGAAACTTTTACATGGCTCTATCAAATGGAGCAATTTGAGCGTTCCGCGACACGACAGTCCGGCCCGGTGCGTCGCCGGAAGCGGATCTGCCCTCGCCTAGCTTTCGGAGCTCAGCAAACATGAATGAGAATGGAATAAGGGGTGTTGTACCGCTGCGCAGGTTGTTGAGGCCGTAGAAAATCTTTAGCTCAAAGACAATCATTGCCAAAGAACCGGGTAGTTTTTAAACGACTTCAAAAACGAGAAAGGTGTCATCATATCAGCCGAAGGACGTCCACCGTGGACATAGGCCTCCCCTAACGATTTTCACGACGACCGGTTCTGCGCTACCCGCATCCAGCGGCTTCACGCGACCTTCACCAGGTTATCGGTCCTGCCTACGCTACGTTTTCCGTTGCACGGTCTCTACTCGCAAACTTTACTGCCCCAACGGCCATCTGTTCTACGAGCTATGCGCCCCGCCCACTGCCACTTAGGTTTAGCAATTCTGAGAGCTATGTCGGTTACTGTGGTTCTCATAAGGATCTCCTCGTTTCTGATTCGATCACGCAGAGAAACTCCAAGCATAGCACGCTCCACTGCCCTTTACGTGACTTTGAGCCTTCTTATGAGGCCCACAGTAAGCGACCATGTCATCACTGGCAACACACACTGGTCGTACCGTCTTCAAAAAGGAGAAAAATGTCAATTCGATTGTATTTTTTTTTGTTTGTTACCATTCCGTCATTTATTAACTGATTTGCTTAGCGACAGCTTCAACGGTCGCCAGAAGGTTTGATTACAAACGTTATTTCCGTTTTAATACAAAAACTACATGCTGCATCGAATCCTTTGCCAGTAAATTGGCTAATAAACCCGTTGTAATAATTGTTTGGATTCAATCCAGCATATCATTTATGTTATTAAACGAAAGTAAGTTTTTATGGGAACTTGAGCCTCCTGCCGACTCTTAACGGTGAAAGAAAAAATCGTGAAGGAAACCGGCACATCTGAATATACATGTGTAGGAAGGTCTGTGTAGATGTAAATTCAAATGCTCTACTCGTGACCACAGGTGATGCTAAGTGCAACCCGAGGCAACAGCCGCTAGCCGTCTACATATTTAATAGCACGGTTAATTGTAGTACACAATAAGAGAAGAGAGAGAGAGTTTCAATAGTGATCTTTTCCAATTAACCAGTTTAATACTGATCTTTTCAACTTCCCTCTAGAGCACAGTGAATCTTCTCATTATCTTCTCTGTTAAATGAAAATAATTTGGTGTTCGTTAGTCTCGCTAAAACTCAAAAAGCTAGACCGATTACGATGGAACTTTGATGAATTATTGTGCGCACGCCAGAGAAGATTTAAAACAAAAAAGCCCCGCGAGCCACTTGCGGCTCGCGCACCGCACACCCTCGATGTCCACGCAGACAGAGCCCCGGGCATCAACTGGTTCAAAATAAATTTGACCCTGAGAAATTTGAGCCGTAACTTGGTGTGGGTATACATAAATAATGACTGACTCGGTGGCTCAGTGGTTAGTGCCCTTGACTACTGATCCGAGGGTTGTGGGTTCGATCCCCACCCAGGGCAAGCATTTGTGTGATGAGCAGATTTGTTTGCTCTGTGTCTGGGTGTTAAATATATCTATATATGTATGTATTTAAACGTATATAAGTATGTATATCAGTCTCTGGTAACCCATAACACAGGGAATCCTACTTTGGGGCCAGATAACTATGTGTGATTTGTCCCAGAATATTTATTATTATTGTTATTTTATTTATTATTAATCACGTCGACAAAGTGATAAAATAAAATCTTGAAAAACCATTTTGGGGGAAAGGTACCCACTTTCCTATAAGTTAGAGTGGGGGCACACCCCGGACACTGCATACAAATGGTCGTGAAATGACATTTCTAAAAACAAATGACGGAGCAAACAAAATCACGGCGAAATCCCATACGTTCGAGAACCAAACTACAACCAATCTGTTTCAATATGGGTGACGAGGGGCTGAGGTCGCAATCTAGAGAGCGGCAGGGAGTATCCGTACTGTATGTTAGTACTAATATATATACTGCAGGGAGTATCCGTACTGTATGTTAGTACTAATATATATACTGCAGGGAGTATCCGTACTGTATGTTAGTACTAATATATATACTGCAGGGAGTATCCGTACTGTATGTTAGTACTAATATATATACTGCAGGGAGTATCCGTACTGTATGTTAGTAGTGTGGGGTGTCGTTTTATATAGGTCGTTTAAAAATACTGTAAGTGTATGAAAACCATTTGTCGGTTTACGAAATATTGAGCTTTAAATTAGTAATTTTTGTTAAATTCATGTATCGCCCTGCCAGCTTAACCGCTGTTTCAGGATATCTAATAAAATGAAAATAGTAGGACATGTAATCAATTAAAAGAAAAAATCGGCCAAGTGCAAGTCAGAACCGCACGCATAGGGTTCCGTACCATCATATTAGGTGGCGCTAGTTTCTTCATGTTTAAGACAAAACACGTTTTTTTAGAGACCCCTCTTAGGTTTCACTTCTTATTAATTTTCAAATCTAATTTTCTAATTTTTAGTATTTGTTGTTATAGCGACAACAGAAATACATCATCTGCGAAAATTTCAACTGTCTAGCTATTACGGTTCATGAAATACAGCCTGGTGACAGACGGACAGACAGACGGGCAGCGAAGTCTTAGTAATAGGGTCCCGTTTTTATCCTTTGGGTACGGAACCCTAAAAACTATCACAGCTAAGTAAGCTTTCTTATTTTAAGAGTAATAGTCGACATATAAGTCACCACCAAAGGAACTCGATCGAACCTACCCTGAATTAGGGCGACTTTCAATACAAAATGTTCTAATACTAACCGCAAATCAATTTAGTTTTTTTTTTAAATACAAATTTATTTTCTGAAAAAAACTACGAAACCCTACTTTACGCGTAATTTGACACGCACTTGGACACATTTTTTTATTTCAGCAAAATTTTGTAACTATAGTTTTTCAGTTTCACAAATAGAAGAGGCTCGACCATACCTACTATCCCTACTAATATTATAAATGCGAAAGTAACTCTGTCTGTCTGTTACGCTTTCCCGCAAAAACTACTGAACGAATTTGGCTGAAATTTGGTAGGTAGACAGATTAGGACCTGGATTAAGACATAGGCTACTTTTTACCACGCTCGCGAGCCGCTTGCGGCTCGCTCACTGCGCACCCTCGAAAAGTCATAGAAACGTGGTCCACGCGGGTGAAGCCGCGGGAAACAGCTAGTAATAAATAAGGTGTTCTATTTGACCTAAAACCCTGTCTATTACGATAGTAGCTGGTCATTCCATTTGCACATTTTCTCTTATCTTTTTAACCGACTTCAAAAAAGGAGAAGGTTTCTCAATTCGACCGTATATTTTTTTTATGTGTGTTCGCGGATAACTTCGTCGTTTATGAACCGATTTCGATGATTCGTTTTTGTTAGATAGAAGATATCTAAGGGGTGGTACCATGATAAGGAAACCAAGATCTGATGATGGCATCCCAGAGAAATTGAAGGGAAGCTTAGTTTCCTGTTGTAAGTCGGTTTTTTTGTTCAAAATTATACTTTTTATAACAGCTAAACTTCCCGCTCCATGACGTAGGTACAGCTTCTTTTACCTACTTTGTCACAAAAATCCAGATACCCACAAAACTTGGCACACAAATTTTTAAAATCTCCTTGGTAAGTGTTGTAGTTAGCGGGCAGGTGTATTCGCTTCCGGCACCCGTCAGAGCCTTCGTTCGCTTCATTATACGCGCCCGGGCCGGAGAGGTGCGGGGGAGAGTGTCGCCAGAATTCTAGTTACCCCCAAATCTGAGGTTTTCAAGCGTTTTTACTTTTGGAGACTTAGCGTACGCCTGGATTGGAGCGAATCAAGAGGATTGTTTCCAAAACTTTATTCTTCTCTAATGCTAAGGTTTTTGGGGAAATGTTGGAACTGGTAAGTTAAATTTTTATTGCGTTTGAATGTTTGAAGCCTTCGATTTTATACGCGTCTGGGTTAAAGTGTTGAAGTTGTTCAAGGGGAGTGTTACTATTATAACACTAGTTACTGCTAAACTAAGGGAATGTTTGGAACACACAGGTTTGGTCGATAATTGATTACTAAACTAGTTAATATTTTGTACTTGGACACTCTATTATTATTATGTATTTTTATTGCGTTCGAATGTTTGAAACCTTTATTATATGCCCCTGGGTGGAAGTGTTGAAGTTGTTCGAGGGGAGTGTTACTATTATAACACTGGCTACCGCTAAATTGGGGGTATGTTTGAAACACAGGTTTAGTCGATAATAGATTAATAAACTTGTTAATATGGTGTAGGCGAACAAAACTGGAAAAAAATACACATTTAAAGGAAAGCTGTATGAGCAGAATTGCTTTATCTTTTATTACAAACCACATTCTAAACACTTCATCCCACTTCTTCAGACGGAAATGAGGCTGAATAATCACTTTATATTCGAACGAAAAGTTTGTGGTGAATTTGATTAGGGCGTAAGTGAGTGGTGGTGGGCACACCGGCGCAGTGGAGGAGGGAACGGGGAGGGGGAGCTTCAGAGCGTCCGTTTCAGGCTACAGGCTACAGGCTTCAGTCGGCAAAGGCCGCGAGCAGGAGCGGTCGCGTCGGTCTGTCCCGCTCTGCCTCAGGTAGGACTGTCCCGGCATGCCGCGCCACCCTGTTGCGCATTGCACTACAACATACAAACAATGCACTCTATACCTTCTGCTCGAATGCCTACTCTGTGGCCTTTTTATACGAAGCAAATTACTTGAGCGCGGTCTTTATTTTGATTTCTTTACTTTTAATTGGCGCGCTTAGTTTCCGAGTGTAGTTTTTTGATGTTATGATGTAAGGTGTGATGTGTTATATGATATTCGTATACAGGGTGAAGAAAAGGTACGAATTATAAACAAAATAACCCATTATTCATTCAAACATATAATGATCAACATGTTACGATTTTAATATGCAAATTTCGTGTTTTTATAACTTACGGGACGGTAATATGGATGATAACGATAAAATATTATAACCGATAAAAATGAGCTTGCTATTTCGTGTCTGCCTGATAATGCAATCGCTGTACGTTTCAGGCAGCTGTTTTGCAAAATAACATGCTATCAAAATAAAAGGTTTTTTCTTTTATTTACCTCGTGCAAAACAAATTGAATTTGTAAACAAATATTTCAGCAGGTAACAAGGTGTGATATGATTAATGACGAAAGGAGGGAGAGGATACCCGTGCCTTTGTCATGCAAATACAAGCCCTTTCCTCAACTTTGTCATAAATTTAAGGATTATCCCAACTACATTTTTGGAGCGAAAGGACGTTTTACATAGGAAAAGAAGCTTTTCTTGGTACAAAGAAAAGTTTTAATTAAGGAATTCAAGTTCATTTTTTTATTTTCGTTGAGGAATTTTCTTTACAAATTTAAAATCACGCACTAATGATTTTTTAGGAGCTAACCAATAGATATGCCTTTGACGTGACAAATTATTTGTAATAACTACTTGTTGGACATTATCACAATGGAATTTCAACTGAATGTAAGTGATGTAATTTTTTGCTATTTGCGTTCCCCATTTGGTAAGCCCGCTTTTATATTTGGCATCATCGTCATGTTGAGACGTCAGATAAAACGAAGCCAAGAAATTTATCGGTTGCAAATAGAAAAAAATCTCGTAAAGTTATTTGATGAAAAATAGTTATGAAAAATAGATAAGATAGCCAGTTTTCCATTGCGTTGGAGAATCTTGGGAAGTCCGCTTCCATCTTCGGCATCATCGTTACTTACCATCAGGTGAGATAACGCCAAGAGCTTACTAATTGTGAATAATAATAAAAAACTACACACAAAAACGCTTTTCGATAAAACGCAGGTGACAAAAATATATTTGGTATATTTTAATTGTATTCTCATAATGTCAACGAAACTCACCAACGTTCCTTCCATAGTTAATTCAAAAAAAAATTATACTACCCATACAACTTTAGAAACTAGTACAGGGTGTAACTAAATTGGTGTAGGACCCATTAACTGGGGATTCTACTCATCATACTAAATAATTTACTCAAGGAACCCACAGACAATACTAAAAAAAATTTGAACCTCCATAAAAAAATCCCAAAATTATTCGATCTGCTCATCAATTTGTATGAAGAGTTTTTTTTTGCGATTTCATCAAAAACATAGAACAAACGTTGTTCAGTATGATGAGTAGAAGCCCCAGTTAACGGGGCCTACACCAATTTTGTTACACCCTGTATATTAAGAGTGATATTTCAAAAAAAAAAATTCGAATGTGTTTTGGGGATTTATATCATTTATTTTTATGTAGGTTAGGGACATAGAGCACTGTTATAAACATCATTTATTAAATCTTAATTTTGTTTGTTTGTTTAGGGACTTTTTATTGTACAACAAAATATACAGTTATAGGTACAGAATAGGAATACCATGTACAAAGACGAACATATCTTAGCGTACCATCTTTTTCATAAAGTTTCTTCGACTTCACTATTTACTTTTTCATTGATTGAGTTAATTTTCTTTTTATCAAGCACAACCGTAGCCAATATTCCTCTCTTAGTAAAAAATACAGCAACCATTCTTTTCTTTACGGATCGGAACATTTTCACAGACGTCGGCTCGGTGGTTCATCTTCAAACACCCACACTTTACTCTGGGATTTAGTAGGTACATCGAAATAATACAGCCACGTTTCATCACATGTAACAATCGAGTTCACGTAGTTAGATCGGCTATCTTAATTTTTTTTAACATATCACCTGATCAAGTCACGCGTTGCTCCCTTAGCACGTAAATCACTAAGTTTGGTACCCAGAGAGAACAAAGTTTCCGTACTTTCAAATGGTCGTGAAGAATCCGATGAACAGTTGGTGCGCTTAACTTGAGGGTTTCCTCGATCTGTTGATATGTCACATGTCGGTCTTCATCCAATAGTTTTCGTACAGCCTCAATGTTATTATAGGTAGTCACTTCTATCGGCCTATCAGACCTTGCTTCAACCTCCAAGTTAAAATTGCCGCGATTGAATTGAATATACCATCGTTCTATGGTCCTCATAGATGGACAAGTTTCCCTGAGTGCACTATTCATTTCCTCGAAACATTTTTGTTTAGTCAAGCTACGCTTAAAGTTATACGAAATAATTACACTAATATCATAACGAGAAAAGGCAGCCATTTTCATTTAGAAAATTAATTTAAAAATCGAACAAACGATTCCTTGCAACTAAATTTGTTTTTTGTTGTTTTCAAATAACTTAGATTTTATGGCTGTGGCCTCAAATCACAATATTTTGATATGTAGTTTGCATGCGACAAAACTTATGTAGCGCCCTACGTATATATTCCAATATCGGCGGCACAACGGCAAGGGCCGTTACCTCCTATCTGGGAGGTCGTGGTTCAAGTCCTGCTACGTATCATTGTGTTTTTGAATTTAGATTTCATAAGTACGTTTATCCGACGCTCTTACGGTGAAGAAAAAACATCGTGAGAAAACTTGCACACACCTGCGAAGAAACTCGAAGGTTGTGTGTATGTTATTGACCAACCCGCACTGGACCCGCATGGTCGACTAATGCCCGATCACCCTAATTCAGGGTAGGCTCGAGCCCCTCGATAGGGACGTATAAATGAGCTGATATGAATGATATTCCAATATCACACGCGTCACTAGGTACGTATATGTTATTTATCACAAATTGAAAGTTTTTTAGGTTTATCTACCTGGACTCAGTTTCATTTGTAAACTTCTACTTTTCATACTTTAAAAAAATTCAGTTGTATTATTTTGGCTACAAGCTACAATAACGTTTATTCCTAAAATGATTTCAAAGGAATTGAATTTTCTATTCAACGACCTCGATAAATTCCCATCTTCGATTCGTGTACATTAGCACATTTTAGGAGGGCGAAGGACAGAGCTATTTGCATTGACATCTACGTCTAGACCTGCGCTTGTGAAAATATTGCATCAAAAAATTTTCATAGCTACGACCAAGAAAATTATGACCACGTGAGGTACGGTCCAAAATAAATGGTCGGTCCGAGTTCTGTCACATCTGTAGTCCTTTCATCTCTTTCTCACATGCTGTTTGTCTATAGCTAGGTATGTTAAAACAGGAAATAGGGACTATAATAGGCGATCGGACTGCTAGTCATTTGAGTTACTTTTTATGATCTGCCAAAAACGAAATTTTATTCTAAAAATGTTCAAAATACCCACAAGTGACGTCATAGATTTATAGCTTCATTGACGAACTTATTTTGTGAATTTGATCAATTAAAAATTAGACGAGATGGAAAAACAAAACAAATAAGATTTTTTGAAACTTTAAGAGGAGAGCAATGTAGGAAATCATATTTCAGAACTTATTTTTGATGCAGTCCAATCCCCTATTATATCATTCTACTTTCAAATAAATATTTAATCGCACTCCCTTTTACCTAAAGTTAGTTAAGGTACAATCTCCTTGACGAAAAATCTTCATCTAGTACTTAGGCTATAGTTACCTGACAATTATGGCATCATTTGGTAATATTGCCAGATTTCAAGAAAAAATGTTTTCAGTGCCTTTCACGCAATTATTTTTTACTTGATGTAATTACAGTCGATTTACTGTGTTTTCATATACTATAATGAATTTTCATTCAAAAACTGTAACTTTTGCATGACGGCTTTCACAAAAATACTGGAATTACTGGCATTTTTGTATAAGGACACTGTAAAAGCTGTATTTTGCGTTTTTGCATCTGATATTGCCACTTGGGCTTCATCAAGTTGGCTTCAATTTCAATGCCGATGATGGTCTCATCTTTACGAAGTAACAGTAGGTCTTTGGATATTTGAAAATCTATAAGCTCGCCGAACGGGGTTAACCTACTTTGGAATTTGAATTGTAAACAAGCATCGTTCCACTGGGATCTAGAAAGGCCCCAAAAGGATTAGCCTGACAAACATCACTGTGGATTAGAAATGAGTAAAAACAACCATCATCAGGTACTGTTGCTGTATTGGATGAAATTGAAACGGATTAAGGGTCCCCAGGAGGCTCGAGTTTTAATACAAACGTAGTTCCGCTTTACTACAAAAACTACATGCCGGATTAAATCCAAACTTTGTAAATATATTGAGAAGACACATATCGATGTTTGTAATTAGTTTTTGATCTAGTAATATAAAACGGAAAAAAATAAGAGCAGTTTTAAACTTTTAGTACAAATTATTTTAGCTTTCGTTTAGTGATGTTTAAATTTACTACAATTATATCTTTATGGACTCCGTAATTATTCTGTTAGGTAAAGTATTCGGTAGTTTTCGGCAAGAGGTATTTTTAAATGAGGGAGTGTATCCATAACACTTTTTATCAACCATAGCGTTTCAAGAAATTCTGCTGGAGTCGTTATAAACAATGTATTCTCTCTCTTGACAAAGACTAAGTTTCTTAAAATGGGAGGAGGTAGTTAGATAAATGCTATAAACAGTTTTTTTTTTCAATATATATGTGTCACAGCGATATCATAGAAATGACGATTTCAGGATATGGATGAACATTTATTTCACTACAAAGACTGACCATGTTTCAACGTCAACGTTTGATAATATGTCAATTAACGTTTGGTCAAATGGTTGCACAGAGATCATGAAATGGCCGTGCGTATCATGCTAAATGATCCTATCGTAACTGCATGCCGCCACTCAGGGGGAAGACTCTTTGACAGTATCATTATCAAATCTAACAAACCTATTATCGCTCGCTTCGCTCGCTCATATCTGGACAGTTTAGATATTTATAAACTCAAACAATATTCATTGATCTCGCCAGACAACATCATGATATGGACAGCGGATATTGACCATTTCATGGAATCGTCATGAATTCTGCAACATTGCCAGGATATAGTGTGTGTATTGGGTAAAGTTACCTTTTTTTTGTAAGAGCATGTAATACTCTACATTTCATTGACGGAAAACCCCCCGTTAAGAGGTCAAATCCTTCTCCCCTCTAAATGGCAGCCATTTTTATTTTCATTTTTATAGCTATTCATGCGAAGTATGTTTTTCTTGAATTTGCATCAGCACTGACTTCAAAATAGTCTCATTTGAAAAGTCACTTAATTTCTCTGGTGATCCATACATAAAATTAACCAAAACATTTGTGGAAAAACACAAAAAGTTATAGGTCAAATGTTTCAATTTGTGACGGTATTTGTTAACAGTTAACCTGCGTAATCGACGCGCCTACGCAAAATGAAATTCTTCATGTAATTGCTTGTATATATTATTCAAAACTCGTCGGAGTATTTAACTCAGTAGGTCGTAGCTAAGTGAAGCGGTCGTAGCACATTAAAGCGATCGTTAGTGAAGCGGTCGTTATAACACAGTGAAGCGGTCGTAGTACAATGAAGCGATCGTAGCTCAGTAAATCGGTCGTAGCGCAGTGAAGCGGTCGTAGTACATTGAAGCGGTAATAGCTTAGGAAAGCAGTCGTAACTCAGTGAAGCGGTTTAGCACTTTCTGAGTAAATTGGCTGTGACAGACGGATGGATAGACACACGAGTGATCATAACGGTTTCGTTTTCTTCTTTTGAGGTACGGAACCCTAAAAAGAGTATTGTTCCAAAAGATGACAGGAATAAGAACAGGAATTTGAAAACATGCGTCAATAATTGAAAAAAAAAACCTAAAAAGTTTTTACTAAAAACTTACTTTCATCTAAACAACTTGATGATGAGCTGTAATGATGAAACAACTTGATAGTACAATTTTGCGTTATTGTTTTTGGTTTTTTTGTTAATTTTCTAATAAAGTACTACACCGATTTTGATAAAATTTATATGGTACAAACTCGGGAGCATATCCTATCGAATAAAAACAGAACCGTGAAAATCGGTTCTCAAACTGTCGTAACAAACATATAAAAAAACATACAGTCGAATTGAGAACCTCCACCTTTTCGAAAGTCGGTTGAAAAATATAAAAAAGGGAAATTAAAATAAAAGAAGAAAATTTAAAAAAAACGTATCGAAAATAAACTAAAAATGATGACTTTGGCACAAAGCGGGTACTTTCATATATTTTATAACCTGCATATTATGCTCGGAGTTTCTCTGCGTGATCGAATCAGAAACGAGGAGATCCGTAAGAGAACCAAAGTAACCGAAATAGCTCTCAGAATTGCTAAAATTAAGTGGTAGTGGGCGGGGCACATAGCTCTTAGAACAGATGGCCATTGTGGCAGTAAAGTTCTCGAGTGGCAACTGCGCACCGGAAAGCGTAGCGTAGGCAGGCTTCCCATTCGGTGGACCGATGACCTGGTGACAGTCGCGGGAAGCCGCTGGATGCGGACAGCGCAGAACCGGTTGTCGTGGAAATCCTTGGGGGAGGCCTATGTCCAGCAGTGGACGTCCTTCGGCTGATATGACGATGATGATATTATGTCAATAAATTGAACATGAAATGAAATCCGTCTGCGTTAATGGAAACCGGTAGCCAATTTTTTATGCGGAATACAGCTGAAAGATTGGAATTTGGAATGCGGAAGGCGGAGTTTGTTTATTATTCGTATCACAAACTCGGTTATGAAAGGGGGCGGTCTCGAGAGTGGATGAGGACTTTCATGGCTTTCGTAAAATCGCAATGTTTCTTGGTTGGAACGGCAAACGGTTGTAATTCTTGCGAACATTTGTTTTTGAGTCTTAGCTAAAAAGGACAGAAAAACAATATGACGTTAAATCTGACACTTTAAACTGTCACGATTATTCATAACTAATAGCTGTCCCGGCGAACTTCATACCGCCATATACTACACTAAACTAGACTTCACTACACTATACTACCACAGTATATATATTAGTACTAACGTACAGTATGGACACTCCCTGCCCCTCTCTAAATTCGACCTCACCCCCCCGTCACTCAGATTGGGTGTAGATTGAGTACCAAACGTAAAGGACGAGCTACGCTAGCACTTTTATTCACTATATTCACTTTTTCATACTTGTCTTAGGACACCACTTTCCACAGTATGAGACTATAAAACATTGGAAATTGTAACTTAACACTGAAAACTGCTATTATTTTATACGGTCATCTTCTAACACTATAAAATTTGGGGGTTTGAAATGGGTGGAGGGGGCTGGGCCCCCTGGACCACATATCATGAATCTTGGTGATCAAATTGACTTGACTTCACCTTTTTTTGGAATAAGCAGCGATTTTCGCCGTCAGAGAAATGGAGGACCTTTTTTTAATAAGCGGCAGCGATTTTCGGCGTCCTAGAAGTAGATGACCTTTTTTTTAATAAGCGGTAGCGATTTGTTGGTCAAGGAAAAAGTGTTTTTCGGAAAGTGGTGTTTTTTTTTCGAACGGTGTTTGTTTACAACGAAAAGTATAAAAAAAAAGAGTTTAGTATTCACACAGCGTTCAGTAAATAAACTAACAAACATTTTGTGACCAATACCGCCGGTGTGATTCAACCCTACCTGCATTGTTGCCTATAGATACGTCAGTTATAATTATGTATATCATTTCTCGCTCGTTTGTATGGAGTGTCCGGGGTGTGATACTACCCTACACTTCACACTACACTGTACTATTTTTTGTAGATAAGCAGGAATTTTTAAGTCATTTTTTACACCTTGGGTTATATTATTAGAGTTTTAATAAGGATCCCTAGTTTTTGTAAATATATTATAGTCTATCTATTGCAACCGTGAATAGTGTAGCTTCCCAACGGTAAAAGAATTTTCCAAATCGGTCCAGTAGTTTCGGAGCCCATTCAATGCAAACAAACAAATAATCAAATCTTTCCTCTTTATAATATTATAGTATAGATGACAAATTGAATTATGGACTTGAAGTGATTTCATAAATTATATGAGCAGGTATTGATGTTGTTTTTACCCGACTGCGCCAGAAGGAGGGTTATGTTTTTCGAGAGTATGTATGTATGTATGTATGTTTGTATGTATAATTGTTTGGCACGCTCTGCAGCCTGAACGGCTGAATGGATTTTAGCTTGAGACGTGTCGTTAGATTCGTATTTACTGTGAGAGTGACACTGGGTATATCAAAATAATTAAAAACAAAATGGCGGATTTTTGGCGCAAAATTCAAATGTTTGACACGCTCTGCAGCCTGAACGGCTCGATGAATTATAGCTTGAGGGTTGTCGTTAGATACGTTTTTACTGTGAGAATGACACTGGGTATATCCAAATAAAAAAACAAAATAGCGGATTTTTGGCGCCAAATTCCAATGTTAGGCACGCACAGCAGCCTGAACGGCTCGATAGATTTTAGTTTGAGGGGTGTCGTTAGATACATATTTACTGTGTGAGTGACACTGGGTATATCAAAATAAAAAAAACTAAATGGTGGATTTTTGGCGCCAAATTCAAATGAACTCATTCAATAATAAAACTTAAAAAATGAATAAAATAAAAAACGGTAATTTAAAAAACTAAAAAACCCGCCTGCGTTTCTGTGTAATTTGGAAATGAAAAACCCTAAAACAAGAAAGTCGTCATACCCGATTGAACTTAACTTAAGAAAAATTGTAGCAGTCGGGACCCATTCTAGAAATGGAGGCTTAGTGAATTGAGAGCACATACCTATATTACATTGCAGATTACTCCAATATACTGACTAGACGGCTGACTGTCTAGAATGGGTCCCGACTGCTACAATTTTTCTTAAGTTAAGTTCAATCGGGTATGACGACTTTCTTGTTTTAGGGTTTTTCATTTCCAAATTACACAGAAACGCAGGCGGGTTTTTTAGTTTTTTAAATTACCGTTTTTCCCTCAACGTTTCAACTATTCTTCGATAGCCGTGGTCGCAAGCAGAGGTTAAATCTATTGTACCTATATATTTTTAAGCGACTTTACAAAAGGGAGGAGATTCTCAGTTTGATTTTTTTTCCTTGTTAATGGTTGTTGTTTTTCTGCGTGATCGAATCAGAAACGAGGAGATCCGTAGGAGAACCAAAGTTACCGACATAGCTCTCAGAATTGCTAAACTTTGGGGCCGTAAAGTTCTTGAGTGGCGACCACGCACCGGAAAATGTACCGTAGGTAGGTCTCCCACTCGGTGGACCGATGAAGGTCGCGGGAAGCCGCTGGATGCTGTTAGCGCAGAACCGGTCGTCGTGGAAATCCTTGGGGAGGCCTATGTCCAGCAGTGGACGTCCTTCAGCTGATATGATGATGATGATGATGAATGGTTGATACCTCAAAAATTCCTCATTAACAAACCGATTTGGTTATTTAATTAAACGTTAAAAAAAACGAATTCAATAGCAACAACCAAGTACAATTTCGCAACATTTTTTGGTTTTTGTTAAATTCATAAAAAGTACTAAACCGATTTTGATTAAATTATTATGAGACTAATCTGGCAGTACACTCATACTTTTCACGTTTTTAGTGTTGTAAATTTTTGAATTTGTGGTTGTCTATTTAATTACCAGTTAAATATGGAGCTATAAATTTATAAGGTTAGGAAAAATGTGATGAGTCGGATGACTGATCGGCAACACGCTGCGTTCCTCCTAATCATACAAAATTAGGTCCCTGAATGAATATTGATGTGCTTAAGTTTTCAAATTTTGAATTGGATACTTCTTTGTTCGGGGTCTGAACTTGAGTGAGAGGGCAGAATTTAGTACGTGAGATCCAGAACAACTTCTTTTAATGCAGAAGAATTTTATTTCTGATTACAGATAGGTTATTACGTTTTTTCAAGCGACTTCCAAAAAGGAGGAGGTTCTCAATTCGTCTGTATTTTTTTTCAAGCGACTTCGAAAAAGGAGGAGGTTCTCAATTAATCTGTATTTTTTTTTATGTTTGTTACCTCATAACTTTGGGCTGGGCGAACCGATTTTTATGATTCCTTTTTTATTAGAAAGCTAGTGCTTTCCGTGTGGTTCCATTTAAATTTTATCAAAATCGGTTTAGTACTTTTTTAGAAAATTAACAAAAACCAAAAATAATGATGCAAAAATGTACTAAGTTGTTCCGATGGAAGTCGGTTTTTTAACGTGTTTAGCGTTTTCAATTATGTATTATCAATAATGATTCTCTTTCTCATGAAATTCGTGACTGTGAGAGCCTATAATCCTAAAACTAAAAGAACGCTATATTTCTCTGTCATCTTGAGTTAATTAATTAGCCGTGACATTTTTATGTATTACTAGCTGTCCCGGCGAACTACGTACCGCCTTACATTACATTACACTGCCCTACCTTACCCTACACTACACTACACTACCCTACCCTACACTACACTACCCTACCCTACACTACACTACCCTACCCTACACTACCCTACCCTACACTACTCTACCCCACTACTCTACTCTACCCTACCCTACCGAACCTTCTCCTGACAATAACGAACTCGTCAAAAAAGAATTAGCGAAATCGGTCCAGCCGTTCTCGAGTTATGCGCTTACCAACACATTTTGCGATTCATTTTTATATATTAGATTTACATTAAGTATTTATATTAGTTAATATATATTTATCTATGTATTTATATATATACCATGTGTTATCTATATTTATGTACTTATATTTATGTATTTGTTGTCTATATTTGTTAAAATTTAGTATTTTTTTAATATTACTTTAAGTATTTTTTTTGTTTGATTAACTTGTGTACACGTATGCCATCTCAGTCAAAACTTTATTCTTTCTGCTGGAAGAAATTTCATAAGAAATAAGCTGTACCCTTAGTATCACCTGTGACAAAAATAATGGAAACTGGGGATAAAAACCCTTACGGAGTTTGCCACATATGATACGTAAGATTTAGAGGTTCGGGCCTAAACGGAGTTGTAAGGAAAAAAAATGTTATGGGGTAAATTAGAATATATGTATTTTATGATTATTTTAAATGGCATAAATATGTGACAAAAATAATGGAAACTGGGGATAAAAACCCTTACGGAGTTTGCCACATATGATACGTAAGATTTAGAGGTTCGGGCCTAAACGGAGTTTTAAGAAAAAAAAATGTTATGGGGTAAATTAGAATATATGTATTTTATGATTATTTTAAAAGGAAGGAACAATAAACAATATGAGTATAAAAAAGGTGTGATTACATTGGTTGACCGTGTTGAAAATTTAAAACAATGACCTACTTTATTTATGGACAATTCCCGGAAATAAATTTAAAGTTACAATTTTATTAGTATATAAAAAGGTTATTTTATAGAATGCCGGTAGGCAACGATCGTTACCGTCCCTTTGGTACTTAAATAAGTTACTAAGTTCTAAAATAATAAAATTTCACTTTGGTCTGAATTACCCTATTTTTCTAACATAACACGTATCAGATACAAAACACTTTTAAAATTTAAAATAAATAATTAATGGTTAGAAACTGGAAGCAGGAAATCTTCTAGGATGGCAGAAAAGTCAAAGAGTTAGAGAGACACTCGGGACAAAAGATAAAATAAATATTCACTTCCCTTGGCAAGCAGCTGGGCGGGCAGTGAAAGGACTGGCTGGTGGTCAGCACAGCTCCATCTCAGGATTAATCCTTAATCAGGTATAGCGTCGGGACGTCAACCTCGCAGGGGGGTGGATGAAACCCTACGGACATATATAAATCTAGTTCGCAGCAGTACCAAAAATACACGCAAAGCGGTTTCCTTATACAAATTACTTACCACAGAATAAAATAGTGGGCCTCAACAAAACATTATAAAACAATTTATCCAAAAAATTTAAATTCACATGAGTGCAGACGGGATCACGGTCAACCTTTGTTTTTTCTCTTGTCAAAAACTATTTTCAAATTCAAATTCCATAGAGCAACGACATCAAAAAAGAATTTAATTATGAAACGCAACAAAAGAGATCGGCTCGAAACGATAGTTAGCGTTTCACACCTTAATGTTTAAAATGTGTATTTTATGTATCCTGTGTACAATAAACTGTAACACGACTTGTAAGTACGGTGGGTAGATAAGGCGTGGGTTTAAAAATAGATGCGTGTTTACAGTTGATTGATGAATTAATTTTTAATGTGAATTAAAGACTGAAAATGGGTCATTTAGGAGAGAAGTAAGATATTTAATAATTATTTTTAAAACAATGGTGGTGAAAATATTGATGGATATGATTTTTATTTTAGAATGAAATGTCAGCGCACGTATGCGTGATAAAGAAATAGATGGAATGAAAAGAAGGTCGGATGAAAGATGAACGAATAACAGCGCACCGTGCTACAAAACTAACCGCTTCCGTAGCTTCACTGGCTTTATACAGGAGGTCGCGGGTTCGATTCCCGGCGGGGTCAATTGTAAGACTCGGTTTGGTTGGTGGTAGGGCATTTTCTAAACCCGCCTGGCTAGCTACCACCATCTTATCTAAGTCTTGCCGCCAAACATCAGTGTTAACAACATTGATGTGTGTTCCGGCTTGAAATTAAGATGGCCTGTTCTCCATTACGTTGGGGAATCTTGGTAAGCCCGCTTCCATCTTCGGCAACATCGTCACTTACCACCAGGTGAGATGTTGTCAAGGGTTTACCAATTGTGAATAAAAAAAAATAAAAAATAAATAAATGATTTGCCATTACTTAATATTCATGTTGTGTTAGTGTTTAATTGAACGAAATAATAAAGCTTTTGAACTGACGTCATATATAAATGCGCCGACATGAATTCCTTCCTGCGATTTGATTTCTGTTTATAGACTTTTATATATCGCAAACAAACCGCTGTTTTTTTCTAATTTCTACAACTACACGTTGCTAATAATCCTTATCCTTACTAATATATAAATCCAAAAGTATTTCGGTCTGTCTATTTGTTACTCTCCCAAGCTTAAACTACTAAAGCGTTTAAACTGAAAACGAGCACAGAGAAAAAGTAAAGGGCAAACTGCAACATACCGGAAAATTTCATAATTCGCGAAGAATAAAAAAAAATGCAAGTAAATTGGAGGAGTTGGCTTGGCCACTGCCCTAAGCATGAATGAAAATTATGAATTATCGTGAATAGAAACTTCTCACTAACAAAAAGTATTCAAATATTCATTGATTAATTACTATGTACGTATTAATCTCATAGAACTTTAATGAATCAATTAAAAAATCAAAAGTTTTTTTTTTGTTCCTTTTGTTTGAACACGTATTATTAGGAGTTCTACTATTTATTTTTCAGAATTTTAAAATAACGAAAAGTTCGTGAAAGTTTTTTCATGCGTACTACTGATATTCAGCTATTCAGCGTCCTAGTAGGTCAGTGTTTACACATTTCTAGGGCAGTCGCCCATACTTCATCAAGCCATGTCATTTGAAATTATAAACGTCAAACTTTAAATGTCATACGTCACAATGTCAAACGTGAGTATTCCTGCTAGCCGCCTGCGGTTCGCGCTCTTTGCACCTTTGAACACAGTCATTTGAAATTATAAACGTCAAACTTTAAATGTCATACGTCACAATGTCAAACGTGAGTTTTCCTGCTAGCCGCCTGTGGTTCGCGCTCTTTGCACCTTTGAACACCTTTGCACCTTTGAACACAGTCATTTGAAATTATAAACGTCAAACTTTAAATGCCATACGTCACAATGTCAAACGTGAGTATTCCTGCTAGCCGCCTGCGGTTCGCGCTCTTTGCACCTTTGAACACCTTTGCACCTTTGAACACAGTCATTTGAAATTATAAACGTCAAACTTTAAATGCCATACGTCACAATGTCAAACGTGAGTATTCCTGCTAGCCGCCTGCGGTTCGCGCTCTTTGCACCTTTGAACACCTTTGCACCTTTGAACACCTTTGCACCTTTGAACACAGTCATAAATATATATTAAAAATAACTTGGGTTTCCTGAAATATATTTTTTTATTATGCATTTCAGTGCGTTTGACTATTTCAAACTACACTGACACACGGACGAAGCCACGAGCAAAAGCTAGTATTTTATAACCACATATCAGCGCGTAAATACGTACCCACCGAGGGGCTCGGGCCTACCCTGAATTAAGGCGATCGGGCCTTGATCGACCACGCGGGACCAGTGCGGGTTGGTCAACCTCACACACAACCTTCGAGTTTTATAACCTAATTAATCTTAATTAATGACAGTTATAGACATCACTGTAGGTAAACATGCAATATTGAAATTAAATAAAATATATGTCAGGGCGAAGCGGCGGTGGCTCGACCGGTAACGACTCGGTCCTCCTAACCAGAGGTGCCGGGTTCAAATCCGGACGGCCAATGTACAAATGAGTTTTTCGAATCTGAAGTACATATACTCACCGATTGCTTTAACGGTGAAGGAAAACATCGCGAGGAAACCTGCACACATCTGCGAGGAAACTCGAAGGTTGTTTGTGAAGTCGACCAACCGCGGGCCCGCGTGTTCGACGTAGGCCCGATCGCCCTAATTCAGGGAAGGCTCGAGCCCCTCGGTGGGGACGTATATGAGCTGATATGATGAAGTCAGGGCGAAATTAAAAACTAAACAAACAAAACATTGCTTTATACAAAGTTGGGCAATCAGCCAATTTAGATCATTATTGTATGAGCAGGCCAATTTTCTTCTGCTCTAACTGTTCCTTGGGGAAAGTTGTTCAGTTTTATCAACCGACTTCCAAAAAGGAGGAGGTTCTCAATTCGACTGTATGTTTTTCTTATGTGTGTTACCCCAGAACTTTTGACTGGGTGAACCGATTTTTATGATTCTTTTTTTATTTAAAAGCTAGTGCTTCCCATGTGGTCCCGTGTAAATTTTATCAAAATCGGTGCAGTGCTTTTTCAGAAAATTAACAAAAACCAAAAATAATAATGCAAAAATGTGCTAAGTTGTTGCGATAGAAGTCGGTTTTTTAACGGGTTTAGCGTTATATGAGTTCGCTTTTGAGTAAATCCTGAGCTTAAATTCTTACTTAGTGTCCCACGGCTTAACGACGGCCATCTTGTAATAGCAGCCAACTCCAACGGCTTTACATGCTTTAGGTACGAAACACAGAAAGAGATAAATGCCATTTATCTACACTAATATTCATCATATCATATCACTGCTGGACAAAGGCTTCCCCGATGATTTTCACGACCACCGGTTCTGTGCTGCTAGCTTCCAGCGGCTTTCCACGACCTTCACTAGGTCTTTGGTCCACCGAGTGGGAGGGCTGCCTACGCTACGTTTTTCGGTGCGCGGTCGCCACTCGAGAACTTTACTACCCCAACGGCCATCTGTTCTACGAGCTATGTACCCCGCCCACTGCCACTTAAGTTTAGCAATTCTGAGAGCTATGTCGGTTACATTGGTTCTCTTACGGATCTCCTCGTTACTGATTCGATCCGAGAAACTCTGAGCATAAATAATACAAAGTGTGTCTATCGCAATCCAACGCGGTAACGCTGCGGGTGTGGTGATGGGTACTTTTGAATCTGGTGCGATTCGGGGCGGGATTTTTGATTTTTGATAATTCTATTAAGTGTCAATGTTTTTTTTTTTTAAAGTAACGTAATCTTAAAAATTATTTGCGTATGAATAATTTTATATCTAGTCGGTTGAATAAAACAAGTGATTTCTTTTTTGTTTTGCTGATATTTAAGTTTGAATTTTCGTGTTGACATTATCGTGTTAAAATAACCTAACTTTAAAAGTACCCTACTTCTACAGATATCATATACTGTGCCGTAGGTCTGTCCTGACTTACCCAACAGACGTAGACATTACTTTAAACTAGGTAATGAAATTGAATGAAAGAGAGAGCCTGCTCTTCAAGCCAAGAGTCCAAATTACTAGTAGGCTCCCAGATTCGTCTGGGTCATACTCAATTATTTGTCTTAGATAGAGGTCCTTTCTTGAATGTTACAAGAGCAAAAACTTTTTGTTTTCAAAGTAAAGTTTAGAATCAGTAATTAGGGCTTTTAAATACAGGATCGTCTTATCAGCTCATATACGTCCCCATCGAGGGGCTCGAGCCTACCTTAAATTAGGGTGATCGGATCGTAGTCGACCACGCGGTCCCAGTGCGGGTTGGTCGACTTCGCACACAACTTTCGAGTTGCTTCGCAGGCGTGTGCAGGTTTCCTCACGATGTTTTCCTTCACCGTTAATCTATATATACACATAAAAGAAAGTCGTGTTAGTTACACTTTATATAACTCAAGCACGGCTGGACCGATTTAGCTTATATTTTTTTGTTCAGTTCTTTATTGTCAGGAGAAGGTTTAAGGGTAGGGTAGTGTAGGGTAGGGTAGGGTAGTGTAGGGTAGGCAGGGTAGGGTAGTGTAGGGTATAGTGTAGTGTAGGGTAAGGTAAGGTAGGGTAGTGTAGTATAGGGTAGGGTAGGGTAGTGCAGTGTAGTGTAAGGTGGAACTAAGTTCGCCGGCACAGCTAGTTCATAATTTATTATTATTATTATTAAATCAGCTCATATACGTCCCCACCGAGGGGCTCGAGCCTGATAATAATAATAATAATAATATCCCCGTCGCACTGAACTCCAGCCGACTAATGTGCTTCCGCTGGAGGTGCTCCTGCCACTTCGCCTCGTGCCAAGTGAGCAGCGTAGCTTAAATTTTATATATTGAATAATAATAATAACAATAACCTCATATTAATTTTAATAGTTCATAATAATTATAACTTATTCTGTATCTTTAAGTACTTCAAGTTGGTCTAATTAATGCCATAGTTTTATCTATTTATGTTTGTTTATAGTTTTTTATTTGTCTGTAAGTTTCCTAAAATAAATCAAATAAAAAAAAAATATTTTAGCACGTCTTGCGTAGTAAGTCACGCAGGTTACCTGACCAGAAGCTCGGTCATTACCTGGATGGGTTTGACTGTTAGTGGCATTTTTATCGATCTTTCCCGTTCTTTGCAAGGCACGTTAATCGGTTGGTGCCAGTTTCTATCAATAGAAGTTCGATAGAGGCGTATCAGATGCTTCATAAGTTTATAGACGGCTTGAAATACTTCAACAACCTCCACCAATACGGACTTGGCCCACGTTTGTGTAGTATAGCCACACCCCGGACACTGCATACAACGGTCGTGAAATGACATTTCTAAAAACAAATGACGGCGCAAACAAAATCACGGCGAATAGGGATGACGACAGCATCAGAAATAAATTATGAACTCTTGATCACTAAATTGCCCTCCTACTTAAACTTCGGGAAACCTTACTCGTTTTGTTTTCAGAACCAGAATCAGAATCATTTATTTGCAAGAATACTTATGTCATAAATATACAGATCTTTTAAAGTACAATGCCAGTAAACGTATTCAGTCTTATGAAGACATGCAAATTAAAAACAAATTAAAAATAAATTATAAGTATTAATAATGATTAAAGTAGGGAAAATCAAGCAATAAAATTTGTTAAAAGTCACTATATGTAATTTTTGTAGTCCATAAATTCCTTAATACTATAAAAACAATAATTCATTAGCCATTTTGTTAGCTTTGTCTTAAATTCTATTCCTTGTAATATTTTTAAATCATCAGGTAAGTTATTATATATCATTATACACATGTTGTAGACATTTTTCCTATAAATATCTGCTTAACAAGGAGGTTTATGAAACATATTTTTGTGTTGCGCTCTTGGCTTTCTTACATTACATTGACAAGTTTTTCGAAAAATTCAGGATGAGACCTTGAAAATAAACAAATGTTTCTAATATACATGCAAGTCAGAGGTAGAATATTTAGTTGTTTAAACAGTGGTTTGCAACTATCTAAAAACCAAGCGTTACAAATGGCACGAATACATTTGTTTTGAAGCCTGAGGACTCTATCCACCTCCGTTGAATTACCCCAAAGTATCAGTCCATATTTAAGTACTGAGGAAACATGGCCATGGTAACCTGTTATTGCAGCTTCAACAGAAACATTTTGTTGCAGACGTCGCAGGGCAAACACAAAACGATCTCATCTTTTGCATACGAAGTCAATATGTTTTTTCCAATTTAGATTTTTGTCAAAAATTAAACCCAGAAATTTAAACTCATCTGTTTCTTGCAATTCAAAGTTGTTATATTCTATTTTTAATGAATAAGGCTTAGTTTGATATGAATGAAACTGCATAAATTGTCTTCCAGCCACCCTATAATGTCAGATGAGGATGTGTTTATGGTGGATTCATATGTATTTTTATCATGGCCTTTGATGATAATGGTGGTATCATCCGCAAAGAGTAGACATTTCTTTGAAGTTGAGTTCGGGAGGTCATTAATATACAATAAGAATAATAAAGGCCCAAGGATCCTGCTCTGCGGCACCCCAGAAATACAGGTTCTGTACTGCGATCTATATGTTTCCTTTACTAAATTATTACCTTTTTCTGTAATTTTAGAGATTTCAGTACATTGTCGTCTGTTTTTTAAGTAACTTTTCAGCCAGTCATAAGCGTTACCTCTGATTCCGTAAGAATCAAGTCTAGAAAGTAGTATTGAGTGGTGCACAAAATCGAAGGCCTTGCTCATATCCAAGAAAAGAGACATTACGGGAATTTTATTATGAATAGATTCAGTCACATCTTTTACAAAATTAAAGCACTAATTATGTAGAGCATCCCTTACGAAACACAAACGAATAATTGTTTGATATGTTAAGTTTGTTCCGAAATTCATTTTCAAACTTTCTGGAAATATTCCCTGACTGAATGAAAGGTTGATAATATGAGATAGTGGGTAGCATATATGAGTCGCAATCGTCTAAAGAATTTTGGTTGTTATATCGTCATAACCGGTAGTATTTGTATTGTTAAGGGACGTTATAACTTTATGAGTCTCTCTCTGGTCAATTGGATTAAGAAAAAGAGAATTGACTTTATTGGAAACAATATCAGGGAATGTATTTGAATTCTGAAAATATGTCAAATCTATAATATAATTGTTAAAAAAATTGCAAATGTCATCGGGTTTTTGATATGTCATTCCATTGTAATTCCATCAAGTCTTTGATTTTTAAATCACCAAAATCAAAAAATGAGTACATAAATGACGCTGAATCACTATGACGTCACGCTTAGGTATATCAAACATTTTTACAACAAAATTTCGTTTATGACAGATGGTAAAAAATAACTCAGATGACTAGCATTCGTCATCCCTATTCCTATACGTTTGACAACCAAACTATAACCAATCTGTATCAATCTGAGTGACGAGGGGGTGAGGTCGGAATCTGGAGAGCGGCAGGAAGTGTCCATACTGTATGTTAGTACTGATATATATACTTGGGGATGGCTTGACCTTGCCGAGTTTGGGGAAACCCGTACCCAAGTAGTGGGGCATTTATGGGTTGCTGACGATTCTTTATTACTCTAGCAATTGGGAAAATACAATAAACTGTATTTTATACACAATTGGTAAGCGCTTGGCATCATCTCACCTGATGGTAGGTGACGATGATGCCTTAGATTGAAGTGGGCTTACCAAGATTCTCCGACGCAATGGAGAACTGGAAATCTTATCTTGAAGCCGAAACACATCAATGCTGTTACAATTATATTTTGCGGCAGGACTTAGATAAAATGGTCATAGCTAGCCAAGCGGGCTTAGAAAATGCCCTTCCACCAACCAAACCGAGTCTTACAAAATTAGAATCCGCCGGGATTCAAACCCGCGTCCTCCTGATGTGAAGCTAATAAACTTAACCATTACGCCACGAAGGCGGTTAAAAGTATTAAATACTAGCTGTTTCCCGCGGCTTCACCCGCATGGACAACGTTTCTATGACTTTTCGAGAGTGCGCAGTGCGCGAGCCGCAAGCGGCATGCGAGCGTGGAAAAAAAGTAGCCTGTGTTAATCCAGGTCTTAATCTGTCTACTCACCAAACTTCAGCCAGATCCGTTTAGTAGTTTTTGCGTGAAAATGTAACATACATTTTTTTTTATTCACAATTGGTAAGCCCTAACATACATCCATACATTTAGAGGGATCACGTTAAATTGGATACAAACAGTTTTAACAACCCAAATAGAGTTCCTGTCCAAATTATCATAAAATATCTATAAATAAAACTAATCATGAAAGGATATAATAGTTTCAACTTTCAAGCAATCAAAGTAGGGTCCGACCTAATCTGCAATCACGACCCTACAAAACGGTCTGGTTGGCCTCCCATTAGGATTAGATACGGTCCTCGAGAAGTATTTTTATTTATTTTGTTTTGTTTCATTGTGTTCTACTTCACGAACTTATTTATTTATTCTTGACTTGCTTTTGCCCGCGGTTTTACCCGCGTGGACATCGTTTTTATGGCTGTCTTTTAGGGTGAGTGGTGCACAAGCTGCAAGCGGCTCGCGAGCGTGGGCATGAGTTTTCCTCAGATCCCTCAGGAACCATGTCAGGATAATGCTAATTAGTAAATTATGTAATTTCCCACCCCCTCAGCCATCTCTGTGTAAAAAATCACAGCAATCCATTGTTCCGTTGCAAAAGTAACCGAAAAAAAAGAGTATATTTTCAGTTCCCTCAAGAACTGCATCGGACTATGCTATTTTCACGGTATAAAAAGTAGACACAGGCTACCTGCATTCCAAATTTTATCAAGATTGGTTAAGGTGTAGAATCGTAAAAGGTAACAAACAAACACATTTTCACGTTTATAATATTAATAAAGATTTCCATTATATCGCTTACATTATCGCACTACTGATCCGATCGCTTCGCTTACACGACACCATGAGCTTTTCTGAAAACCACCGCTGCTCTCCTTCAGCTTATGCTGAGAAAAGTCCACTTTTTTTTCATTTCTTTCGGCACTCCCGGAGTGCCTTTGTGTTTTTTTTATTTCTTTCTTTGTATTTTTGGTTTAGTGTTTCTATAAGTTTACTCTTTTTGTATCTTGTATAATCAGTGTGTGTTTATGTCAAATAAAAATCTGTCTATTATCTAAAACCTTTCTTAAAAACGGGTAGACTTGAGAACCATACATTTTTTACTTGGATAGTAATCATTTTAGAAAAACCTAAAAACTTTTAGGCATAAGCTTTTAAAGTTGCATTGTCACGCGATATAAATATGCATTCAAAATTTCAGCTCGATCGGAAACCGGGAAGTGGGTAAAATTTAACCTGCAAGATTTCACCTGAACAAACATACATACTGTATGCTTGCGATAGTAGGTTCTTCGTGGAACTCTGAAATGAACATATTTAGGTTAACATAAAAAAAACATAGTTAAATATAAATAAATATAAATATTCTGGGACAAATCACACATGGTCATCTGGCCCCAAAGTAGGATTCCCTGTGTTATGGGTTACCAGAGACTGATATACATACTTATATACGTTTAAATACATACATATATAGATGGTATATTAACACCCAGACACAGAGCAAACAAATCTGTTCATCACACAAATGCTTGCCCTGGGTGGGGATCGAACCCACAACCCTCGGATCAGTAGTCAAGGGCACTAACCACTGAGCCACCGAGTCAGTCAAAATAGTACAAGGAAAAACCTAAATATGTTCAAACACACATACATTGCAAGTTAAATAAAAGCTTGTAAAAAGAGAAACATATCGGTAAAATGTCGAAAGAGAAACGTATCGGTAAAATGTCGAACGTTGTCGATCAATGTGTCTCCCCTTATCTATATTGTGACCACCACACTTCCGCCGCGCCTTACTTATCTGCCTTACGAATGGCCACAACAAATGGCTCCTGCTATTAAAACTCCATCAATTCTGATCCATAGGTTAGGTACCGATTTAGATAACCTATCTTTTTGGGACTACCGTTTAGACTACATTGTACCAACCTACATTAGGTAATGCGAGTATCTACATATTAAAAGCATAATATGGAGCGTCGGTGGCGTAATGGCTAGGGCCGCCGGCCGCCTCCTGTCCGGGAGGTCGTGGTTCGAATCCTGCCACGTACCAGTGTGATTTCGAGTTTAGATTTCATATGTTCGTTTATCCGACTCTCTTACGGTGAAGGAAAAACATCGTGAGGAAACCTGCACACGCCTGCGGAGAAACTCGCAGGTTGTGTGTGAAGTCGACTAACCCGCACTGGGCCCGCGTGGTTGACTAAGGCCCGACCGCCCTCATTCAGGGTAGGCTCGTGCCCCTCGGTAGGGACGTATATGCGCTGATATGATGATGGATAAAAGCTCATATGTAACTTGCAATTTTTGTAAATACAGTCGACTCTCGTTAATTTTAAACTCGATTTTTTGAATTATCGAGTGTTTGAACTATCAAATGGTTCGGAAATTTCTCGGGCACCATAGTTTTCAAAATGTACTTACTTCTGCAAGTTCTGCAATCTTTCTGTCTCTTTCCCTCTGCAACTTTGAATTGTCGAGTGTTTGATGCCGATGAGTTAGAATTAACGCGTCGTTTTGTTACGTAGCAATGATTTTTTCGTTCGATTACCAATTGCATGAAAATGTGTTGATTTAGTTCGAAATATAAAGAGATTTTCTAGGGAACTCGTGATAACTTTGAATTATAGAGAGGTTTGAATTATCGCAGGTTTGAATTAACTAGATTCGACTGTTTGTACCTATGTTTAGGTCAAATCTTGCAAGCTGTATTGTAGCACGACTTAGGGACGGAAGTAGGTAACGGGTATGTAGGTAGGGCGTGGGTTTTTAAAAAACGTACGCACTAACAGATGAATAGAATTTAATGATGAATTAAAAGACCTAAATAGAAGAAAAGAATTAGAAAAATATTACACACTTAAATTTTAAGCACAATTCATAAAAACAATAACATAAATGAATCTTACCCGAAATGAATCTTTTGGAGAGTCATCATTACAGCTCATATACGTCCCCACCGAGAGGCTCGAGCCTACCCTGAATCAGGGCGATTAGGCCTTAGTCGACCACGCGGGCCCAGTGCGGGTTGGTCGACTTCACACACAACCTTCGAGTTTCTTCGCAGGCGTGTGCAGGTTTCCTCACGATGTTTTCCTTCACCGTTAAAGCAATCGGTAAGTATGTACGTAAGTTTTTTTGAAAAACTCATTGGTACATTGGCCGTCCAGATTTGAACCCGGCACCTCTGGTTAGATGGACCGAGTCGTTACCGGTTGAGCCACCGACGCTTTTTGGAGAGTATCAGGTATTAAATAAATAATAATTTTAAAAAACAATATGTTTGGTAGTAAAATTGTATTGAAAGATAGCAAAATGAATGGATTTTGAATCACATGTGTCACACATTGTTTTCCATAATGTGGCACATGGATTGTTTGTGCCAGCGCATGCGAAATAGATGAAATAGAACAAATTAAAGAAGATCGATTAAAAGCCACGCGTTGCCGCGTTACAGTATTATAACCAATTCCCGGCTTCCGATTGAGCTGAAATTTTGAATACACGTTTACTGTGGATGAAAATGCACGGGTGACGTGATTGTAAATCCAATATGGAAGACTCCCAAAAGATGGCGGACCAGTTTTTTTTTATGAACCCACATGATATTGGTTTAAATGAAAGAGTTTGCTGAGAATTATACGAAATAATTAAAATTATTTTCTAATAAAGGCTTGTTACTAAAGATTATTTAAATTTACGAAAATCATTTTAACAGTCAACAAATTAGCCGAAAGACGTCCACTGCTGGACAAAGGAGAGGCCTTTGTCTTTTAGGGGATTTCCACAACGACCGGTGCTGTGCTTTCCACATCCAGCGGCTTCCCGCGACCTTCACGTCGGTCCACCGTGTGGGAGGCATGCCCACGCTACGTCTTCCGGTGGGCGGTCGCCACTCGTTACTACTTTATTAACAAGTATCCAGCCTGTTTCTAGGTGGGGAAAGACAAAGACATTTTGGTCGGAGTAATACGTATACATACCTTCACACGCCTGCGGAGAAACTCGCAGGTTGTGTGTGAAGTCGACCAACCCGCACTGGGCCCGCGTGGTCGACTAAGACCCGATCGCCCTAATTCAGGGTAGACTCGAGCCCCTCGGTGGGGACGTATATGAGCTGATCCCATCAATACGAATAAATGAGATGTTAGTCAGTGTAAGTAATTTTTTTTTATCCACAATTGATAAGCCCTTGGCATCATCTCACCTGATGGTAAGTGACGATGATGCCGAAGATGGAAGTGGGATTACCAAGATTCCCCAACGCAATGGGTATCTGGCTATCTTATCTTCAAGCTGTAACACATCAATGCTGTTAACACTGATGTTTGGCGGCAAGACTGAGATAAGATGGTGGTAGCTAGCCAGGCGGGCTATGAAAATTCCCTACCACTAACCAAACCGAGTATTACAAAGTTTAGCCTGCCGGGTATCGAACCCGCGACCACCCGGTGTGAAGCTAAATGGGCTGACCATTACGCCACGGAGGCGTTAACAACCCATTAATGTCACCACTGCTAGGATTCCGGTATCTTCCCAAACTCGGAAAGGTTAGGCTATACGGAAGACTCCCAAAAGTAATTACTAACATAGGCTAAGTCTTACTAACAAGCTATGGATCACTGTTGTCTGAAAATAAAATTGAATTGAATTGAATTGAATATACTCCTAAGTATTTAGGGTAAAGTAATGATTTATGTGTTAAAATGTACGCATTGGCAAGGGCTTTAAAAGAATTTTTTTTTGTATAATTGAAAAATCTTAAAAATCAGATCTTTTTTTTTGCGACTTTATTTATTTATTTACAATTCATCGTACACAGAAATAGGGACGAACAAACATTAAACTAAATAAGAATATACAAAAGGTACAGCTTATTTCTATGATTATTAGTTGTAAAAAGGCCTCCTAAGCATACATACATAAATACCGGTCAAAATCATAAATTTTTTAATTGATTTTTTTTAAAAAACCACTTGTGTTGTGATGATATTCTACATTTGAAATGCAATAAAAATAAAATTGGTTAATAGATAAGGGTAGATAGTGTGAACATTATATAGAGCGCGCGGACGTTCAACGGCGGCGCCGCAATTCGTAAGTATTAAGGCGGACTAGATTTATTTATGAAGAAAATGTCTATCTATAATCAGTTTTTAAACGAAAAAGTCAATAACCTGACTGCGTAAAAACTTAACTCCTCTTTTTGACCAGGGTTAAAATGCATCCGTTGTCAATCACGGGATCAAGACAAATCTAATGATACCTCATACGTTAAAATCCTTTAAGCCGTTCTGGCTGTAGCAGGGAACATAGAAATCTACATTCATACATACATACACACACACACATACATACAAACATACGTACGTACATACATACACTCAAAAAACATAACCATCCTTCTACCCTACCGTACCCTACCCTACCCTACCATACACTACACTACCCTACCCTACCCTACTAATGAAGTCACTACACTACACTACTCTACACTACCTTACCCTACCCTACACTACACTACACTACACTACCCTACGTTTAAACCTTCCCTGAACTTCCAAAAATATTTCTAGATCAAAATTAGCAAATCGGTCCAGCCATTCTCGAGTTATAGCAAGACAAACGAAGAGCAATTGATTTTTTTATATATAGATATTATATGAACAATTGAACACCCAAAACGAAACTACACCTTAGATATTATATGAACACACCTAAGCCAAACTACACCTTAGATATTATATGAACACCCTGATCCAAACTACAATTTAGATATTATATGAACACCCCTGAGTTAAACTACACCTTAGATATTATATGAACACCCTGAGCCAAACTACACCTTAGATATTATATGAACACCCCTAAGCCAAACTACACCTTAGATATTATATGAACACCCTGATCCAAACTACACCTTAGATATTATATGAACACCCTGAGCCAAACTACACCTTAGATATTATATGAACACCCTGAGCCAAACTACACCTTAGATATTATATGAACACCCTGAGCCAAACTGCACCTTAGATATTATATGAACACCCTGAGCCAAACTACACCTTAGATATTATTTGAACACCCTGAGCCAAACTACACCTTAGATATTATATCAACACCCTGAGACAAACTACACCTTGGATATTATATGAACACCCCTGAGCCAAACTACACCTTAGATATTATATGAACACCCTGAGCCAAACTACACCTTAGATATTATATGAACATCCCCGAGACAAACTACACCTTAGATATTATATCAATACCCTGAGACAAACTACACCTTAGATATTATATGAACATCCCCGAGACAAACTACACCTTAGATATTATATGAACATCCCCGAGACAAACTACACCTTAGATATTATATGAACACCCTGAGCCAAACTACACCTTAGATATTATATGAACACCCCTGAGTAAAACTACACCTTAGATATTATATGAAAACCCCTGAGCCAAACTACACCTGGTATTAACAAAACATATTTTATAATAAATGTAGGTATAGTCCAAGACTGTCCACACTATACTTGTTAATTACTCTTTTAATGACGTTGGAAAGTTAAAAACATTAACGAAGCAGTATGAATTCTAAATGAATCATCTTTATTAATCTTGTCTGGCTTATAAGGAATGGCGGATATTAAGATTCAAAGTTTTAATAAGAAGATATTTCTACTCTATAGTACCTAGTTACGTCTATTCATAATGTTAATGATAATCGTTACGATAAAAACGAAAGCCCTTGGATAAGATTATTTTTACAAATTATTTAAAAAATTCAGAAAAGTATACGTATTTTTCCGTCAGCATCGATTTCCGGTTGGGTCAAGTGTCCCTCTGTTAAGTACTCGAATGTACGTGTGTATATTTTAAAAGCTTTTATTTAATTTACAACGTTTTTTTGCAAATACTAGCTGTTTCCCGCGGCTTCACCCGCGTTGACATAGTTTCTATGACTTTTCGAGGGTGCGCAGTGCGCCAATGTGTTAATCCAGGTCCTAATCTGTCTACTTACCAAACTTGAGCCAGATCCGTTCAGTAGTTTTTGTGTGATAGAGTAACAAACATACATCCATACATTCTTACAAACTTTCGCGTTTAATAAATTATAGTACGAGCAGGATAGGATGTTTGTTTAGTTTAAATCTTGCGATCGATTTTAGAGTGACTTCCAGGGGTCCGATTTAGCTGAAATTTGGAATGAAGCCGTATTCTCTGTAAAAATAGATTCTTTTTTTAATTTTGAAGTTGATCCGATGATGAACTTTGGAGGAGGAAGCAGGGTCTAAGAATCGTCTTTAATTTTTTTAAAGGAACGTAGGAAACACAATACTGTACGCACATTTTTTGAATTTGGAACCGTGCATTTTTTTAAATTCATTTGTGCATTTGGCTTTTTGAGCATAAAAACTCTTTTGAATTAAAAGCTTGTACCAAAAAGCTTTTAGGTTTTTCCAAAAAATATTTGTTTTAAGTCCGCGATTTTATCAAAAAGTTTGTAGTGAATTGGAAACGTATATGTGCAAAAAGCGTGCAATATGCGTTAAAAGCGTCGGTGGCGTAATGGCTAGGGCCGCCGCCTTCTATCCGGGAGGTCGTTGTTCAAATCCTGCCACGTACCAATGTTTTTCAAATTTGATTCCATATGTACGTTTATTTGTCGCTCTTACGGCGAAGGAAAAACATCGTGAGGAAACCTGCACACGCCTGCGAAGAAACTCGAAGGTTGTGTGTGAAGTCGACCAACCCACACTGGGCCCGCGTGGTCCACTAAGGACCAATTGCCCTAATTCAGGGTAGGCTCGAGCCCCTCGGTGGGGACGAATATGAGCTGATATGATGATGATTTTGCCTTGGCCTGCCTCTCCTCTTCCTCTCCTTCTCTTTATCTCTCTTACTATGATAGTTTTCAGAAAGCTGTTTTATCGTATTAGGTGTCCTAAAAATAAAAAAATATAAAAACTGATCAAATGTAAGTGGCCTTTTTTGCGCAAAAAATAGCGAACTTAATGAAAAAAAATGTCGTTCTCGTTGATGTTTTGATTCTTGTGTTAATGATTGAAATTAATAGGTACTGAAACGCAAACTATCGTTTCGATCCGATCTCTTTTCTTGCGTTTCATAATTAAATTCTCTTTAGATTTTGTTCGTCTATGGAAATTGAATTTGAAAATATTTGTGACTTTTTGACAAGTGTAAAACAAAAATTTATTCTGATTGACTGATGGCCAAGCCTATTTTTGCAAGTTTTATTTAATTTGGGTATTTGGGATTGTTGTTTTATTTTTCTACAGTTTAGATCACGATTTTGCTAAAATGGTTATCAAAGTTTATATTAGTGGTATTTCTGAAACAAAGCCCTCCTAAATGTTAATCGGAGGTAAGTAATTTATGTTCGGAAACCATGGTGCGTTTTTGGTTGGTGCTGGTGCGAGCTTCATGTACTATTATTTTGTAGGGTTTTCCGTACGCTCGGGTTGCCGCTCCCGTGCTTCCAAATACTTCACGCAACAGCCGCAGAATATTGTTTTGCCCTGGGACACAGCAACCACACTACCAAATACAGGTTGAATTCGCCATACAACGCCAGGCGCAGTACCAGCTGCATAGAGGGAAGTCCTTTATTTTTCTTTACTTTATTGCTGTGCGGAGTTCTCCTCTAAAATGTCTTACCTATGTTCTTTGGATGTTTTAGTTTTTTTTTAATTAGCAACTGTTCTGTGTACCCCGAAGTTATAAGGATAATTGATAATTTATAAATTATAGTTGATAATTTATTTGGATACTGGGAAAACGACGATCGTTGTCTGACCACCATTTAACTAAATTCTTTAACATTTAAATTTTATGTTTTACCTAAGAAACTTCAGTTAGATTTACTTAAATTTTATTGCTATTTTTTATTTTGTTAAAAATATATTCTAATTTACCCCATGATATTTTTTCCTTCAAAA
This sequence comes from Coleophora flavipennella, assembly GCA_947284805.1. Classification (NCBI taxonomy): domain Eukaryota; kingdom Metazoa; phylum Arthropoda; class Insecta; order Lepidoptera; family Coleophoridae; genus Coleophora; species Coleophora flavipennella. Next base: position 12,253,138 of record OX369266.1, read on the forward strand.
CTCCGTTTAGGCCTGAACCTCTAAATTCTACGTGTCATATGTGGCAAATTCCTAAGTTACCTTTATTTTTGTCACACATTTATGGCGCCCGAACTAATGTTTTATCCCCTTTTCTGCCTTTAATCTTTCCCTAACGAACCCGTTTTTTTGTCGTTTGTGGGTGTATCCGTTTTCCGGATAGTATGGTTCAAGTTTTAATTCCTCAAGACCCTTACTTAATTTAATTTTGCAGTTTTCTTGGAAACGTATGGTTTTTTTGTTTGTATGCACGGTATTTTTTTGCTTCTCTTGACACGGGTCGTTTTTTCCCCGGCTTAATGGCATTATACCTCTTTCGGATAATTGCTTTCGTGTTGTTGAGTTGTTTTTGCCTGTGTATTCCCTTACGATTCCAAGAGAATTTTTAATTTAAGTAGTCAATGGCCAGACTCTAGATTTCTTTCAATCGAAAGTCGGGACAGACTTACTTTTAGTTCACGATTATTTAACCTTGGTTTAAGGAAAAAAAATTAAGGGTTACTGTTTAGAATATTTTTACGCGTTGCTTTGCGAGGTACTCCTTAAATTTTTGGCGTACCCTGTTCACTTTTATGTGACAACGTTCTGTATTCTGCAGTATTGTTTAGATTTCTTGAGGTCTTATAACAATTTTCCATTTTTCAAATTTCTTTCATTAATCTTGCCCTTGTCTTACCTCAAATGGCCTATTTTTCAGTAGAGTTGTCCCTTTAGACTCTTGCGTATCGCGTTTCAGACTTCCGGTGTTAATTTTATTCGTGAGTCGGATTTTCACGCATCCGCCATTACCGCTTTTGTCCACATTTTCGCTGGGGTAACCGACGACAATGTTTTGCAAATTTTTTTCAGTTTTTGACAACCCTACTGGTCTTTAATGTTTTACTAGTTGTGTGGTTTTCCCCTCGAGAAGTGTTAAGCTTGACAGCCCTATTTGCCTATTGTGCGAAGTGCTCCGTTTTTTTTTCTTCTTCGTTCTCTCTTTATACTATCTAGTTTTAGTTAGTTGTTTAGTTATGCTCTTTCCTAATTAGTTGAATAGTTTTAGGCTGTGCATAGCGATCCCTTAACACTAGTGTGTCGTTGGGGTTATTAAGTTTGTTCACTTTTAGATGGAGTTTTTGGCGTTTGTATGTGTACGCGAATCGTGTATAAATGTCTTTTTCTTCCAGCTTCAAGTAAACGTTTGTAGTTAACTAGTTAATTAGGGAGTTTATATTTTTTTTTGGACTTCTCGCCTTTTTTTTGTGAGTTTGTGGGTATTTTGAAACGCAAACTATCGTTTCGATCCGATCTCTTTTCTTGCGTTTCATAATTAAATTCTCTTTAGATTTTGTTCGTCTATGGAAATTGAATTTGAAAATATTTGTGACTTTTTGACAAGTGTAAAACAAAAATTTATTCTGATTGACTGATGGCCAAGCCTATTTTTGCAAGTTTTATTTAATTTGGGTATTTGGGATTGTTGTTTTATTTTTCTACAGTTTAGATCACGATTTTGCTAAAATGGTTATCAAAGTTTATATTAGTGGTATTTCTGAAACAAAGCCCTCCTAATTGTTAATCGGAGGTAAGTAATTTATGTTCGGAAACCATGGTGCGTTTTTGGTTGGTGCTGGTGCGAGCTTCATGTACTATTATTTTGTAGGGTTTTCCGTACGCTCGGGTTGCCGCTCTCGTGCTTCCAAATACTTCACGAGACAGCCGCAGAATATTGTTTTGCCCTGGGACACAGCAACCGCACTACCAAATACAGGTTGAATTCGCCATACAACGCCAGGCGCAGTACCAGCTGCATAGAGGGAAGTCCTTTATTTTTCTTTACTTTATTGCTGTGCAGAGTTCTCCTCTAAAATGTCTTACCTATGTTCTTTGGATGTTTTAGTTTTTTTTAATTAGCAACTGTTCTGTGTACCCCGAAGTTATAAGGATAATTGATAATTTATAAATTATAGTTGATAATTTATTTGGATACTGGGAAAACGACGATCGTTGTCTGACCACCATTTAACTAAATTCTTTAACATTTAAATTTTATGTTTTACCTAAGAAACTTCAGTTAGATTTACTTAAATTTTATTGCTATTTTTTATTTTGTTAAAAATATATTCTAATTTACCCCATGATATTTTTTCCTTCAAAACTCCGTTTAGGCCTAAACCTCTAAATTCTACGTGTCATATGTGGCAAATTCCTAAGTTACCTTTATTTTTGTCACAGTACCTATCAATTTTGTACTCATGTGAAGAGGTGTGGTACGGAAGCCTCGGTGCACGAGTCCGATTTGACTTGTCCTGTTTTTAGGGTCCCATAGTCAAACTAGGAACCCTTACAGCACAGAGTCAAAAAAAAATTCGCTCCTGTCAATGGAGTGCTAATCCTTTGTTCTCAAAATAGAATCTCGTGGGCGAAGTTGAGGGAGAAGTCTGAGGTACGGGTGGGGAAATCTTCACAATTGACTGCAATTTTTTGAATTCAGGAACACACATTTAAATAAAGAAGTGAGACGTACTAATTCATCGAATAACAATAAATTAAATAATGCATTCAAAATTAGAATAATTACTCAACTGAAAGATTTAGTGAACAGCTTGATACATACAAACAAAAAACGTCGATATTTTACGATATCTAACTTTAGTTCTAACCTCTTCAATGCAAAAAAGGCCTCTCTAAAGTTCTGTTTAAGATTTTATACGGAACTCTACTCTGCGCGTGGCACTTGGCCATTTTCACAAGCTTAACATTAATTTGCCGTGTATGTTGATTGTTAGTTTGATAATTAGTTTGGGGCAAATCTTGGAAGCTAAATTAGAATCACTTCCCGGTTTCCGATTGAGCTAAAATTTTGCATACACGGTAAGTTTAAAGAAAAATGTATGTTGAACTAAGTGATTCTAAATCCATTGTGGCGGTATTCCAAAGATGGCGGACCACTTATTTTTATTTATGCAATCCCCATAATATTTAATAGGTTTTTCTATAATTATTTGTTTCAAATCAAATCCATTTAAAAGTGAGCAATTTGTCTGCGCTTAAGTAATTCATTTATTATATTGACGACACTTCGTGGAATCCCCCTCCCAGCAATTTACAATTCAAATGATAGAACCAAGTAACTTCCATTACTATAAACAAACTTATTCTCTGTTAATGACCTGTATTTATCGTCTTGTCACTACAGTTGATTAACAATCTCTAATCTCTTCAAATGAGAAGGAGGAACAGATATAGAACGTAGATCTACATAAGTAATTGTTCTTAGTACGTACTCTGATTGCTAAGGATCAAACAACTCAAGAGGGTTGGATATCTTAGAAATGATAGGCGATAATTTATTATGCAAATAGCGTCGATCCTGAGAAACCCCTTAGGTCGGGAATGCCCTATTTCTCAAATTTAGACTCTATTTTGTAAAGGTCTTCACAAAAACACTCTACTATCTTTGTGCAAACTCGGGACAAAAATATTGTCTATGCCCGATTTAGTTGGGTCGTTTCGTGATTGTCCCTCGAGGGTGGGAAATCGACTTGCAGACTCTCTGGTACTTTTTATATTGACAAATATCCGATGGGCTTTACAGCTAAATTTTTTGTGGGTCTTTTGTGTAACTTGTATCGTGTACAAAATACTTTTGCGTAACCACCAGATCCACCAGCTTGACTGAGAATTGGCGTAACAGTTCCTCTAGTATATGCAAACTAATTCTACTCATTTTTTTCTCCAGAGGTGCTGTTGTTACTACTGTATTTTTCACGCGTCTTTTATGATAACAGACAGTACATATTAAAAGAATACAATGAGGTTATTTATCAATCTTAAAAATAATTTCACGCCAATGACAATACAAAAAAAAGCGTCGGTGGCTCAACCGGTAACAACTCGGTTCTTCTAACCAGAGGTACCGGGTTCAAATCTGGACGGCCAATGTACCAATGGGTTTTTCAAAACTTACGTACATACTTACCGATTGCTTTAACGGTGAAGGAAAACATCGTGAGGAAACCTGCACACGCCTGCGATGACACTCGAAGGTTGTGTGTGAAGTTGACCAACCCGCACTGGGCCCGCGTGGTCGACTAAGGCCTAATCGCCCTGATTCAGTGTAGGCTCGAGCCCCTCGGTGGGGACGTATATGAGCTGTAATGATGACGAGTAGGATAGGATGTTTGTTTAGTTTAAATCTTGCGATCGATTTTAGAGTGACATCTCACTTCTGTGCCATGTCTACAAACTGTTTTTGAGAGTCATTATGAATCGTCTCGCACGCAGGTTTGACGACTTCCAGCCTCCCGAACAAGCCGGTTTACGAAATGAATTATACAGAAGACCGAAGAGTACAATCAGCCACTATGCTTGGCGTTCGTGGACTATGAGAAAGCCTTCGATTCGGTCGAAACTTGGGCTGTGTTACAGTCTCTCCAGAGGTGCCAAATTGACAATCGATATATCGAAGTGCTGAAGTGTTTGTATGAAAACGCCACCATGTCGGTTCGCCTCCAGGATCAAAACTCGGAACCTATCCAGCTGCAGCGAGGGGTGAGACAGGGAGACGTTATATCTCCGAAACTGTTCACCGCCGCCCTGGAAGACGTTTTTAAGCTTTTGAACTGGGGTGGACTTGGCATCAATGTCAACGGCGAGTACATCACCCACCTTCGATTCGCTGACGATGTCGTGGTCATGGCTGAGACTATGGACGACTTAGGCACAATGCTCGATGGCCTCAGTAGAGCCTCTCAACAAGTGGGTCTTAGAATGAACATGGACAAGACGAAAATTATGTCAAACGTCCGTGTCACTACCTACCTACCTACTCCTCTGAAGGTTGGAGGCTCTACACTCGAAGTTGTTACCGAATATGTGTGCTGGGACAAACAGTCCAGTAAGGTAGGTCCAACTTCGAGAAAGAGATCAATCGTCAAATCCAACTCGGCTGGGCAGCGTTCGGAAAGCTTCGCAATATATTTACGTCCCAGATACTGCAGTGTCTTAAGACCAAGGTCTTCGACCAGTGTGTGTTGCCAGTGATGACATACGGAACTGAGACATGGTCGCTTACTATGGGCCTCATAAGAAGGCTCAAGGTCACCCAAAGGGCAATGGAGCGTGCTATGCTCGGAGTTTCTCTGCGTGATCGAATCAGAAACGAGGAGATCCGTAAGAGAACCAAAGTAACCGACATAGCTCTCAGAATTGCTAAACTTCAGTGGCAGTGGGCGGGGCACATTGCTCGTAGAACAGATGGCCGTTGGGGCAGTAAAGTTCTCGAGTGGCAACCACGCACCGGAAAGCGTAGTGTAGGCAGGCCTCTCACTCGGTGGACCGATGACCTGGTGAAGGTCGCGGGAAGCCACTGGATGCGGGCAGCGCAGAACCGGTCGTCGTGGAGATCCTTGGGGGAGGCCTATGTCCAGCAGTGGACTTCCTTCAGCTGATATGATGATGAGGAGGACCCCTTAACTGGGGGTTCTACTCATCATACTGAACAACTTTCCTCAAGGAACCCATAGTCAATTCTAAAAAAAATTGCACCCATCATAAAAAACTGCACAAATTTGGTCGAAAAGTTGGTCGATAAACATTTTTTTTTGCTATTTCAGCAGTCATAGAACAACAGTTAACTGGACCTACACCAATTTTGGTACACGCTGTACATTGACAAGCGAAAAAGTGGTGTTCCAAGACCAACATGATACCCGCCGTAGTCGCTGCAACAATCATCTGACAAGATGGTGTGGGTAATGACGATGATGATAGATAGATAGGATTACATGTAGATTTATAATTTGAAATGACCACTTATTTGATCCTCTCAATTGATAACAAATTATAAAATACTAGCCTTTGCCCGCGGCTTCACCCGCGTAGACATAGTTTCTATGACTGTGTTTCAACGTGTGCGGTGCGCGAGTCGCAAGCGGCTTGTGAGTGAATGAAGATCCCCCGGGACTATGCTGGCTATGCTAATTCGTACATAGTCTATATCAAAAAATATATAAATAAAGTAATTTTTTCAGTTATTACAGAACATCTCGTATAAAAAATAATGAACTTTTTACAAACTATCTATTGTAAGAAAACTAAACTAAGAAAGCTTACTTTAGCCGTGATAATTTTCCTTTTAAATAGACAGACGGAACATTTTAAATAGATAAATGAGCACTGAGACAAGATTGACTGATTGATTGATTGTAAGTAACTATTTTTTGACAACAACATAAAAAATCCAGAAATCATAGTAGGTAGGTACTTATCTAATAAAAAAAAACAGCGAAGTGCGAATAAGACTTGCGTACCAACAACCAACCTCTTCACAAGAAAACAATAATAAAACCTATTTGGAAATAACATCAAGAGACATCGACGAGACCGATTGTTTTAAATTTGTTTAGGCTACGCGAGTAAGACTTACACTTGGCCGGTTTTTAATTATTTGTTAATTTAGGGTTTCATATATAATTACACAAAGTTTAACGCTTATATCTATTACGGTTTAGAGTAATAACAAAAAACTTTTAAAAACGCAAGGATCACCTTGAAGCGAGGTATTGATTGGAACAATTGTATCTGTCTTTTTCTTTACGTGTAAAGATTAAAAAAAATAACCACACTATTTCACTTTTTCAATGGTTTTTCGTTTCAATCAAAAACTACAAGGAAAGTATAAAAATAATAACATTACTCACTTTATTAATATAACAAATATTGTTGTATATTTTTTTTAATTAATACTTCAAAATATTAGTCATGACTAAGAGGTGAAAGTAACGGTGTAGACCTACCTATCTTTGGGATTGTTTTATCGAGCCAAAACTGCTCAATCGCGTTTCTAATAGCTTTTGACTTTATGGAACATCATCAACAATAAGTGTTTTTTGTTAAAAAAACTTGGGTTTTGTATCGTTTAGGAGTAATTGACGTCAAAAATTACAAAAATCTGTAATAATTTGAAATTATTTTTTTAATTTTTTGATTTTTTATAATTTGTAACTAAATCCGTTTACAAACCTACCAATCGCGTGCTTTTTGTGATCGCGTGGAAGGCACTGATTTTTAATTTAATATATCAACAGCACTGATTTTTACTTTTAAATGACAGTCATTGTGATAGAAATTTAAAAAGCTAATGCAGCATTACAAAAATGTTGCCTGTTCTAAAATAATTAAGTGAAAAAAAACTTTAAAAAAAACACGCTTTTATGGCAAACCGAACTTATTCATTCAACTAACTGATTGGCGACTAGGAACTTGTATCAACAAGTATCGAATTACCACCGCCTATAGAATAAACACTGCATACAACTCCATCCAATGTACCTGCAAACCAATAGAATGAGTTGATCACATAAAATACCTTGGTGAACTGATTGATCAGAAAGATGACTCAATCCGAGCAGGTTGATACATGTTAATATAATATCGAACGTAAAACTATTCATTTTAAGTTCAGATCAATGCGGGCTTCGACGCGGCTGTTACGTTGAAACCGAACGCCCAATTCTCGATTCTTACATGATTTTATTACTTTTCTTCACTTTTAAATAAGTTTTAAAAAAATGTGTTTGTATTAAAATGAAAGGTATTAAAGTCATCGATTTTTGTGTGTTGGTTTCATTCAACATTAAGTATTTGTTTTCGAGATATTTTGCAATTAATGCCAAAAACAGGGTCTACAGTATATTTTTTTACATCAAAAGTGGAAATATTTTAAAAATTGTATTCATTTAAATCAATTTTTCATTACTTTAATTATTTCTTTATTTATTTATTTACACTTATAGTACACCAAAACAATTTCGTAATGTTAATACGTAGAGATACTATAATATAGTGTACAGTAGGCGGTCTTATTGCTAAAAGCAATCTCTTCCAGACAACCTTTCATTAAAGGAAAGCACGAAATATTTAATTACTTTAATTATATTATATATTTGTATCCATATTGACAGCTTTACACAGTCTTTCAATAATTTGAATTGAATATTGTTATTTGACCCATCTTAAGGCCTTAAGCCACACATAACCTTTTTAGCAGATAGAGTAAGATATTTAATATACGTAATTAAACTATTAAGTAAAACAAATCTTAGATTGATTTGTAATTATCCCTACTCTTTGGATTGGTGTACACCTCTCTATGTAAATCTATAACTACATACTGCAATAAAATCTGGGGTGGTATATAGCTGTATAACCACAGATTACTAAGTAGTTACGTATAACCATGATGCTACATTTAGAACGAGCTCAGCGCTCAGTTCCTAAAGTGATGTTAAGAAAACCGTTCAGATCTTCTACCTCAAAACTGCACGCTGAGACTGCAGTTCTTAATGTTAACCAATCATACATTCTCTCTCTGCACACATCAAGCGTCTTAAATCAGAAGAGTACTAAAATCTCATAAAGAAACGTACATTTAGAATGGTAAAGCCTTAAGTTAAGCCTGAATTTGCTCGCAAGTTACCTACGTTTATACAACCTTTCTTATACATCAGAATACTAAGGCACTGCGATATTAAGGGGAACAGCGTAAGTTAAGTCAAGCGACTTGTCAGAGACAAGTTGAAGAAAATCTCGTACGCGCATACAGAAAACTTCTCAAGCATATTATATAACAATACGACTAGTCCTCATAACCATCTAATACATTCATCTATCAACACACATTCACTCGGTCTCAAACTGACACATAAACACACACACATATCCTATACACAACACATACGTTATATCTTACTTATATTTGGTTACATTAGTTTATTATTTTAGTACCTATTAACATGTTAATAGTCATTTATAGTAATTAAATAGTTAGTTCAACAAACAGTACTTATGTCTAATCTATTGTCGGTGCCCAAAATACAGGCTGTGCCTAGTTTTGGACCGATGTTCAGATAGTATGTACGTAAATTTCAATTTTATGAAAAAAAAAATGTATTGGTATTAGTTTTTGATATCCAAGCCAAAGTATATATATTTGGTGACGCAACTTTTTGTAAAATATTCTCCGTCTGAGCTAAACGACGTTTCATCAAATTAACGTTAAAAAAGTATTCTGAAAAGGCTTTTGACTGAGGCTTTTTACCCAAACCATGTTAATTCTGTTTTCAGACATTGACAAATCTTAAATTCGTAATTTTTATTTAAATTGGACTCCTTACTGAATTACAGGGTTCATAAATATCCGATGGTTTTGATATTTTTGATATTTATCAAAATTACATTCAAATTTCATACTCTGATAGCTGAATTTAAAACTTATGTTTGATAATTTGAAGATTTTTATCAAAATAACATTAAAATTTTATACTCTTATATTTTTTTTCTAAATAACTAAATAAATGTATATTTTGCTAATTTGAAGAGAGTTAATTAAATTATACTCAATCAATCAATCAATCAATCAAATATGCTTTATTGTACAAACATTTATTAAATTACATTTATTAAATTTTACTCATTTATTAATATTGCTAAAATCATATCTTTATTATTTGGATTTGGCTCATTCAGTATTAAGAATCAACTTTTAGAAGGTAGAAACTATTTCATCAGTCGAATTAATTTGACGTATGATTTTTTAAATTAAAAATATAAATATCAATATTGATATATATCAAGCATAAATATCAATTGATATAGATATATATCCCATATATATCAATTTATATATATCTTGCGAACCCTGCTAAATTATCCCTTAACCTTTCTATCGCTATTCCCTATCCGGGAACGATTTCTGACCCCAGTGGCACCCAGAAGGCGCTGGAGTTATGTATGACGGAATAAGTTTAATCGATCATTTGAAAACCCCGATAAAATTATTTTGCTAGAAATTAAAATATCTAGACAAATACCCTCTTAAATGAAATCACCATCATTATATCAACCGTAAGACGTCCACTGCTAGACAAAGGCCTCCCCCAAGGATTTCCACAACGACCGGTCCTGTGCTGCCCGCACCCAGCGGCTTCCCGAAACCAAAGTATATATATATATATTAGTACTAACATACAGTATGGATACTCCCTGCCGCTAGAGAGATTGCGACCTCACCCCCTCGTCACCCATATGATACAGATTGGTTACAGTTTGGTTGTAGAACGTATAGGATTTCGCCGCCATTTTGTTTGTTCCGTCATTCATTTTTTGAAATGTCATTTCTGGCCCGTTGTATGAAGTGTCCAGGGTGTGCCGAAATCTTCACCATGTCGTCGGTCTACCGTGTGGAAAGCCTGCCTACGCTACGTCTTCCGGTGCGTGGTCGCCATTCAATGTAATACAACAGTCTAAAGTTGCAAGTTTCACCGTTATAGACGGTGCCCATGAATTAATCTGATTAGTACAACAGCAAACAGCCGTGCAACGGAATAATTTAGCTTTCTTGACGTTGATAAATTACAATGGCTGGACAAGCACTTATAATGCTTTTGTTTCATTCATGCAGGGTGTTAAAAAAATTGGTGTAGGTGTAACTGGGGCTTCTATTCATACTGAAGAACTATCCCCGAAGAAATTATAGTCATTCCTTACTTAAAATAATAAATTTGAAAATGTGTTAGTTTGTTACCTTTTCACGCTTCAGAACCTTGACCAATCTTGATAAAATTTGGCATGTAGGTAGCCTTTGTCACGGGGAAGGACATAGACTATTATCCCGTGAAATTAGCATAGTCCGATGCAGATCATGAGGGAACTGAAAAAATACTCTGTTTTTTTTTAATTTCTATAACATTGCAACGGAACAATGGATTGTTGTGATTTTTCGCACAAAGATGATTGAGGGGGTGGGAAATGTCATAATTTACTAATAAACATATCCTGAAATAATTTCAGCGGGGTCTGAGGAAAACTTATTTCCACGTTCGCGCATATCGGCGTCACAACGAAGCAACGGATTAAAGTGTTTTTATAGTATGGAATTGGTTGAGGGCGTAGGAAGTGGCATAGACTGCTAATAAGAATATCCCGATCTGTGATAGGGATCTGGAGCAAAGTCATCTCCACGCTCGCGAGCTGCTTGCGGTTCCCCCACCACTCACCGTCAAAGACAGTCATAAAAACGATGTCCACGCGGGAGATGCCGCGGGCCAAAGCTAGTTCTTAATAAAAATTTAGAATCTCCATACAAAAATCCACATAATTGGTCAATCAACCAACCTTTCTGTATAGGAGGATTTTTTTTGTAACGAAATTGTAAACGTGTAGGACAAAAGTTCTTCAGTTTGATGAGTTGAAGCCCCGGTTAAAGGGTCCTACAACATTTTTTTTACATCATCATCATATCAGCCGAAAGACGTCTGCTGCTGGAAAAATTCCTCCTCCAAAGATTTCCACGACGAACGGTCCTGCGCTTCCTGCATCCAGCGGCTTCCTGCAACCTTTGCCGCGGTCGTCGGTCCATCGTGTGGGAGGCCTTCTACGCTACGTCTCCCGGTGCGTGGTCGCCACTCGAGAACTTTACTGCCTCAACGCTCAGTTACAGTTTTTTTAAGGCAAGAGTGAATAGGCATTGTTTGAGTTTGCGTGTACCATCCGCGACTGCATCATCACTTCCCATCATCAGGTGAGCTGCAGTCAAAAGCACTCAAATTCTTGATAAAAAAAAACATCCTGTAAAAGTGTTATTTAAATATCTTTAAGTAACTAGAATAATACTATTCTACTTTTATTTTCGTCACAGTTAGTTACTGTTAAGTTCTTTTGAATTTAATGTTTTAATGCGTTTGACTGCATGGAAATCGACAATGAAGGTCTGTGTTGCCTGGCAGAAAATGCTTTAAGCAAGAAGGCCGCCTACATCGTACAATTTAAAATTTTACTGTTTATTCTGTACTACTTTTTATCTGTATATATTTTTGTTATTGTACAATAAAGCATATTTGATTGATTGATTGATTGATTGAAGGTCTACTCAAATTAACTGAATAGCAAATTTAAATAAAAACAAAATAAAACCGGTAAAGTGCGAGTCAGAAATGCGCATAAAGGGATCCGTACCATCATACTAGATGGCGCTAGTTTCTTCATGTTTAAAAAACACGTTTTTTGTTTGGAGACTCACTTGTTCTAATTTTTAGTATTTGTTGTTATAGCGGCAACAGATATAATTAAATTATCTGTGAAAATTTCAACTGTTTAGCTATCACGGTTCATGAAATAGAGCCTGTTAACAGATGGACAGACAGACAGACGGACAGCGGAGTCTTAGTAATAGGGTCCCGTTTTTACCCTTTGGGTACGGAACCCTAAGAAGTAAATAAAAAATTCTGAAAAAATTAGGTACTTTGTAAAATTGTTAAGTAGAGGCGCTAATCATTTTCTAATAACCCTATCTTCTTCTTTTGTAGCTTTTTTAATTTTTTGGGGTTTTTTCCCTCCATGTTCTTAGGTGCCAGGGCGCTTTATATATTACATGCGGATACCGAAGATGCGCGGTGTTCTTAAAGGTCCATTCTAAACATCGATCGGTGATATTAAAAAAAACAGGTGAATAGTTCTGGGGATTACTTCTTACATCCGAACCTTATATACATCATCATCATATAAACTGAAAAACGTCCACTGCTGGACAAGGGCCTCCCAAGAATTTCCACGACGGCCGGTCCTGTCCTGCCCGCATCCATCGGCTTCCCGTGATCTTCACATACATATATATAAGGTGTAACAAAATTAGCTGAAACTATTTTAACTGGTGCTTCTACCCATGAAACTAAATAACTTTCCCCATGGAACCCATAGCCAAATCGCAAAAAAAAATTTGGCTCTCCCATACTAACTCGATCAGCTGATCAGCCAACTTATTAGGGGTAGTTCAATTTTTTTTTGAGATTTGACTAAGGGTTTCATGGGGAAAGTTGTTCAGTTTCATGGGTAGAAGCACCAGTTAAAATGGTTTCGCTAATTTTGTTACACCATACATACTTACAAACTTTACTTCTTTATAACATTTGTATAGATATACATACTGTAATAAAAATATTGCTGCGAGCAAAGTCCTGCAGACCGCAACAGGGAAATCCATGCGAGAAATTATGCTTCTTTAACTTTGCGAGGGAGGGCTATCGAGTGTGAAATTGCTCTTTTGTGAGCTTGGTTAGCAATTTACTATTCATTATTAGTAAGGAATATATGGCCTCTTTAGCAGCGAACAATAAAATTGAGGAATAATTTACTTTGCTGGATACCTTCTATAGAAAGGTCCTTTTGAAAAAGCTGAAATCATGGTAGGTATATGGGTTTTTATTTATGAAACTTAAAAAAACTATTTTTTTATCTAGAGTTTTTAAGCCTTTAGCATCACTTCACCTGAAGGTAAGTGACGATGGTGCCAAACATGGAAGCGAGTTAACCAAGATTCTCCTATGCAATGGAGAACTGGCTATCTCGTCTTCATGCCAGAACACATCAATGCTGTTAACATTGATGTTTGGCGGCAAGACTAAGATAAGATAGTGGCAACCTTACTACCAACCAAAACGAGTCTTACAAAGTTTGACCAAGCGGGGAATCGAAACCAAGACCTGCTGGTGTAAAACGAATAGATTAACCATAACGCTATGGAGGCGGTCCTTTTGCACTTATCATCATCAGAGGAAGTGGAAATCCTTTTGCAATAGCTGAAAAAATATATGAATTACAGTAATAGCCTTTGAGTAAAATGCCTGTGACATGCCGAGGGGCAGACAAACAGACGGACATAATTAAACTATAACGGTTAGTTTGATTAAGCAACCTTGAAATATTATTAAAATTAGAATTATCATAGATAAATCCGTTTAACTAAACATTTTGTTTATTTTTATTAAGATCAATTATTACAGTATAATTTTGCAAAGTATATCCCTAGTGCTTACAATCAGCTTATATTGATAATCTTAAGCACTCAAAAAGAAGTGCTTTAATGTGAAATTCGTGAGGATTATATCCTGTTTCGTCTTTAATATAATCTTACAGCGGTTTAATTTAAGGGCAGGCTGAGGATCATTTATAACATTGTTACAAGTAACTGGTACCTACTGTTCAGCCTGTTCTAAAAGTAGAAATTGTAAACTCTTATATGTCTTTGATTAATGAATATTGCAAATTGATTTTAAGATGTAAAGAGGCGACCATTGGAACGTTAGCTAAAAATATTATTTGTACTAGAAACACAGTATTAGGACTGCTGAATACTGTACTAGAAGAATACTGTAAGGATAAATAAGCCCATGCGATCGAACGCTTAAGGTAGAAAAAGGAAAGAAAAATAAAAAGGTGGCCTCTAATGAAACCCTCCGTCTAACCAAATTATGAGATTGAAATAATTATGATGGTCAGGTATGCCCCTAGATGGCAATACCAGCAAGAAAGAGCCGTTTTGTAGGCAGTCTCTGGTAACTTTTATGAACCTAGTTTCTTCCCTTATGAATATAATATTAACATAAATCTTTTTTGCTTTAAATTTGGTAAAATAAAATGAATTTAATAAAATTATTAAATTAAAAAGGAACAAATAATGTAAATGAAATGAATTGAAATGAAATAAAATATTGAAGTAAGTAAGTACATTTCATCAATTACGACATGCATTATTTGAAAATAAACGATAAACAAATCAATGAATTAACATATTGTCAGAAATCAGTCACACAGTTACGATTCGGCACAATTTTAACTTAATCAATTTAAATATGAAATGTAGAGCCCACTTTCAAAATTAATAAAATTTATATAGTATACCAAACTATAGCAATCTGAAGTGGTAGAAAAGTTCTTGAAAGGCGACCGCGCACCAGAAGACGAAGCGTAGGCAGGCCTCCCACTTGGTGGACCGATAAACAGGTGAAGCTTGTGGTAAGCCGCTGGTAGGCTTTTGTCCAGCAGTGGATGTCTGATAATATATGACCATGATTGTAAAGTACCTTGACCTAACACTTTTTAGTTGCGTAGTTAGCGTAGGTAATAGCTTTTTCTGTTTCTAGGAAATAGTCGTATGTTAGGAAAAGTAAATTCATCTGATTCCAGCGTAAAAGAATAGATGATTGATATCAAACAAATCAAATATTTTTTACTAAAACCTGGATTGAATTTGCATTTTATACGAGTACCGTCATCCGACTAAAATTTTCGGAAATTCAGTCAGCAGACTAATTTTGCACGCCAACTTTTCCGTAAGTACCGTGTCAAATATTTTTCTTGTTCATTTAAGTCTCGTGCATTTTGAAGTTTTGTTTTGTTTTTATTTTTTAACTTGTATGTTCTTTCAGAACAAGTTTTTTTTTTAACAAAGGTTGTCTTGATTTTTGAGTAAAGATTATAATATATACGTTATTAATCGTTCAATATTTGTTGAGTTATTATTCAACAAGGAGTTTGGTTAACCTAAATGAATTAATTGCTAGATTACACCAGTTTAATAAACTCTTAGATAATTGTACATTAATGTCCGGGCTGGAAATAAAGCTATTTACGACTGAGTAAAATTAAAAGAACGAGGCGATAGCCTGTAATTCCATACTTACTGATTTAAAAGAACGAGGCGCCAGCAGTGGCCTTTCTAACTAGACGAGTGTATTAAGGCGCTAATATTACAGATTTTCGTTATTTTTTACGTTAAAAAAAGGTTAAAAAAATCCTTATTGTTGATGATAGTCTTTAAAGTCAAAAGCTATTGGAAACACGATTGAGCAGTTTTGGGTTAATAGAAAAAAAATCCCAAAGATCTCTAGTTATGACTAATATTTTAAGTATTTTTTTTAAAAATATACAACATTACTTGTTATGTGATAATACAAAGTAAGTAATGTTATTATTTTTTAAACTTTCATTTTATTTTTTTATTGAAACGAAAAACCATTGAAAAAGTATAAAAGTGTGGTTAATTTCTTTACTCTTTACACGTAAAGAAAAAGACAGAGACAATTGTTCCAATCAATATCTCGCCTTAAACTGCTGCCTCGGACGGGAATTTTATAGTCCTTTTCTCCAATTTACGATGAAGTTAGTTTAAGAAATTAAGTTTTTTTATTAAGAATTTTATAACGTTTGACTGCAACTGCAACTGCAAATCACCAGATGGAAAGTAACAATGCAGTCGAGTATTTTACAAGCAAACTCAAATAGTGCCCATTCTCTCTCGCCTTGAAAGCCCCCAAATAGGGATGACGAAAGCTAGTCATCTGATTTACTTTTTATCATCTGTCAAAAACTACATTTTGTTTTAAAAATGTTTGAAATACCTAGGCGTTACGTCATAGTTTTGCAGTGTCATTTAAGTACTCATTTTGTGATTTTGATGAATTAAAAATCGAAGACTTTCCGAAGTTTAAGTAGGAGGGCAATTTAGTGATCAAGAGTTCATAATTTATTTCTGATGCTGTCGTCATCCCTATTGTAAAAATCAAGAAACACTGATTTAGGCAAAGAATTTCACTCCTTCACTGTCCGCATTGTTCCTAAATGAGGAAGCGTAATCGTACGGATAGGTGGAATATTGACAACAAAGTAGTTGGAAACCCTCCCTACGTCTCGTTGACCGAAGGTGGAATAGAGCTAGGGGAATGAGGTCGTGTTGTTTTTGAACATGCAGGAACGCATGGTGTGACACTGGGCGCAGCGGCCAACAATATCTACTATCTTTTCCCGCGACTCCGCCGCATGTGCATCGAGGGTGCCCGGTGACCAAGCCGTGAGCAGCTCGCCATCGATGTTGCGCGGTGTAAGAGAATGTGCACGATAAATGTTCACAATCTTGGTAAGCCCGCTTCCGTCTTCGGCAACATCGTCACTTACCACCAGGTGAGATGTTG
This sequence comes from Coleophora flavipennella, assembly GCA_947284805.1. Taxonomy (NCBI): domain Eukaryota; kingdom Metazoa; phylum Arthropoda; class Insecta; order Lepidoptera; family Coleophoridae; genus Coleophora; species Coleophora flavipennella. The sequence goes on from OX369266.1 coordinate 12,269,946, forward strand.
TCAAGGGTTTACCAATTGTGAGTAAAAAAAAACAAAAAAAAAAACAAATAGTTTCTGTTCAACTCAACCAATTTAAGCGGGAAAATGAAAGAGCTCGTTATAGCGAGCGTCTCACCGTCTCAGACCAAAACGAACCGCGTAGTTTAATTAGCACCAAAGATAAAAGAAAACAATGAAAATATAATTTGAGTGTAACTTGAGAAGTGTGAGAGTAAGGTGATTTCCAATGCTTGCTGACAAATCTGTCATTAAATCTTTCATAAAAAAATCATATCGATTGTGTAGAATGCCGGACGGCCTCGCATTAGATTTCATTTTTTTTAATCTATAGATAATTGGCGTTTTACATATTAATGTCGTGTTAGCTCGTTGCGTACCGAAAAGAGCCGAATAACATAGTTTAAAAAAACCGACCAAGTGCGAGTCAGAACCGCACACATAGGGCTCCGTACCATCATACTAGATGGCGCTAGTGTTTTTTAGTTCCGCACTATTATACTAGATGGCTCTTCACGGTTAAAAAAAACACGTTTTTGTATGGAGACTTTCTTTTTTTCTAATTTTTAGTATTTTTTGTTACAACGGCAAAAGAAATACATCATCTGTGAAAATTCCAACTGTCTAGCTATCACGGTTCATGAAATATAGCCTGGTGACAGACGGACAGACAGACGGACGGACAGCGAAGTCTTAGTAATAGTGTCCCATTTTAACCCTAAACCCTAAAAATGAACCAGTTTCCGAGCAAGTAGAAGAAATGAAACTTCATATAGAAGTAACGTTACACGTGTACGGACAGTAGCAAAGGGTGTCCATATTATAGTGTCTAAAGATTGTATCACAAAATCAAGGTAGAGCCTGTGAAAGGATGACATTGAGGGGAGGCGCCTTCAGCGGGCCTTTGTTCAGAAAATGTGAAACTCTACGCTGTCGACACAGTATACATACATTATATATTCTGTGCCGATAGCGTTCACTTATTAGTAGGTAGTTTTATCTATCGAGATTTACCTTCTATCGTAATATTATTTAATACGTAATATTATTTGCTACATTCAATTAGAAAATATTACTTTTTGAGTTTTCCCGTTCCAGTTTTTATTTTAAAAAAAAAACGCGAAATTAGTTCGTTAGTGACTGTTAAAAAACTATGAGGTCGTCATGTCTCGAAACAAAAACTGTTCAAAGAAACACGTTCTGAAATACAGTATTATAACAAAGATGACGAAGTAAACCAAATACGTATAAGTACAAATTAGGTAGATGTTTATGTAGATACTTGCTATTTAAAGATGGCTCCAAGCAAACTCAAAGTCCTGATGGGATTGATATTAAACACTTTTATAAGAAAAACAGTAAAGTTCTCGAGTGGCGACCGCGCACATGAACTGATGAAGGTCGCGGGAAGCCGCTGGATGCGGGCAGCGCAGAACCGGTCGTCGTGGAAATCCTTGGGGGAGGCCTATGTCTAGCAGTGGACGTCCTTCGGCTAATATGATGATGATGAAGAAAAACTGAAAAACTATATGCGAAAGAAGTCGCGGATAACGGCTAATTTTGTTATATTTAACAAGATGTTTTCATGGATTTCAGTCTAGAAGTTTTAAAAAAACGCTCTAGAATTTTGTGTAGGTACAAGCTTTTAAGTCAGTTCAATTTTAATTATTGTTTTTATTGGGTCGCGTATGATTGGGGTACGTTAATGCATGTTTCGTCATTAAAAAAGCGAGCACAGTAGATTCTTACTAAAAACAATGTACGATCCTAAAACTTGATGACACTTCTAAAGTTCATCATCTGATCAACTTTAAAACACCAAAAGGATCTATTGTCATTCGGAATACGACTTCATACTAAAATTTAGTTAATTTGGACCTCTGGACGTCACTCTAAAAGCGATTAAAAGATTTGACCCACACTAACAAAGTACGTTGAATAAATACTTGTAATATATAACTATAAAATTAATTTAGAGCTGACTAAAACATTAACATTTATACAGAGGCAAACAAAAACAAAAGTAGGTCGAAACAAAACCATTAATAAATTTCTAAAAACCAGTTTGTTCATTTCAAACTATACAAAACAAACACCCCTTTCGGGTCACAAACTGGGCGACCTTCAATTTGTTAAGCCCTGTTTATTTGGCGGCAACATTTAACATTTATCAGTTAACAAGTACCTACTTACCAATTTATTTGCTTACACAAGCAGTTCAAACAATTAATTAAAATCAAATAAGTTTACCCAATTAAAGCTTCCACGACTAATTTTGTCCACGGCATGAAATTCAAAATTTTTGAGGTTATTTTGTATTTATGGCTTCATTTTATATTCTTTCATATCGTGACTTTGCAAAAAAATACATCATTTTACACAAATTACAGACCCTGCATTCATTTTTTGAGCGCAGCTAACTTTTATTACTGACTTAATATATTTACTTTATTACCGGTTCGGTACCTCATAAGGTAAAATCGCGTGTCTGTCTGTCTATCCGTTCGTCCATCTGTTACAGCCAAGTTTCTTCGAAACTACTAAACCGGTCGAGTTGAAATTTGGTACACATATGTAAATTGGTGACTTAAAGACACTTTTGGAGAAACATTAAATAATAAAAAAATTGCAAATATATCATGTGAATATCATACGAAAGAGCTTGTTGTGAAAATCATAAATACCTATTTTTTTATCATTTTAAGATAAACATATTATCCTCCGTTGATACAGGTAAGTGCAGTATATATACTAACTTTGCTGAATTTCTCTCGTGCATTCGAATCAATCAACTCAACCCTACTGTTTTCCAAGATTTCTTTTTATGGTTTCGACATTGCTTCGGCTAGATGGTTCCATAATGTAGCTATCTTTAGTAGAAGCCAGCAGGTAGTATTATGTAAATCAAATGTCGATATGTTGAGTTCTCAATTGCTTTCTGTTGATCGTGGCGTCCCACAGGGGTCCATTCTTGGGCCCCTATTGTTTATTATTTACAGCGCAGATATCACCAAATGTATCCGTAAACGTCACTTTCACTTATATGCAGATGATCTGCAGATATACATTTCTATTGATCCATCAAATGTTAGTAGTGTCATAATAGACCATAATGAACCCTAAATAGTATTTATGAGTGGTCTCAAACTAATTCTTTGGTGCTGAATCCGTCGAAGTCCAAATTTATGGTAGTATGAACTAAAAAACAGGTCGCAAGGATTGAATCGCATGGACCATTAGGTATATAAGAATCGGATAGAACAGGTATACCAAGTACGGAATCTTGGACTTTTGATGGATAGTCAGCTGCGATTTGAGAACCATGTTGTGGAGTTAGTACGGAACTGTTTTTTTCCGGCTCAAAGTGTTGTACATGATAAGATCATTTATCACTACCGAGTACCGATCTCCGCAAAATACTATGTTAAAGTTTAATACTTTCCAAAATTAATTACTGCATCAGTGTGCATGGCCCGTGCCTTCTACAATCTTTTTTTGAGGTCGGTGTCAGCAAACCATTGAATCTTTAACATTTGATACGTAAATAACTGTGTGCTGGTACCAACCTTAAAAAAAATTAAGTCCCTAATTTAATTCGTACCCACCTTTGATTTCGTTATTGTTGGTTGATGTCTTGTATTTAAGTATAATAATATTATTTCATACTTTTGAGTGAATTTCATTTTGAAGTCGGTTTTTAGTTTTCTTAAACTTTTATTTTTGTTTTCTTTATTTTTAGTGATAATGCTATCTATCTAAAAACGATAAACCCACTCAACTTATTGCCAATAGGAATCATCAAATCATAATGCATGTGATTCAAAAACAGATACAGGGTCCTGTGGCTTCCATCATCATCTCAGCAGCATGAAAGTCAAGGAGTTAAATCTTCCATAATCAGGTCATCTGAATAACCTGAAAGAATACAAATATCTACGTATAATATTTAAAGAATTATCCTCGAACTCCTAACCGTTAAGGAATTGTACCTTCCTTCATGAGCTCATCAACATGAGATGATGACTACCAGACGCAAATACTTTAATAGTTTTAGAAAACATATTAAACACGTAATACGTGCCTATAAAATTTGAGGGTTGCCCTCGATTTCCCTGGGATTCCATCATCAGATCCTGACTTGATGACAATGGGACCCCCTCGGGAGTATACTCTTTCGAATAAAAAAAGAATTTTGAAAATCGGTTCACAATCTGCGGAGATATTGCGTAACATATAGAAAAAAAACATACAGTCGGATGGAGAACCTCCTAATTTTTTGAAGTCAGTTGAAAATGACACTTTCAGCCAAACCCATCCAGGTAGTAACCGTACTTTAGATCTGTTAACTTGCCCAGTGCTGCTGCACAATTTATTTTCGAAGTCATTCGACACAGAGATAAAAATTCGCTCAGTGAAATCGCACCTCTTTGTCATTCAAGTTTGATTTATTGTATCCAGCTAGATACCAGATGTGTTCAAATCGTAAACATTTGAAATTTCAATAACAAAGCAGATACCTACAATGTTGCGAAGATATTGCATCTGTCCCCATGTTTACGCCTAGAGAGCGACTGACATGCAATAAATTTTTAAACTTGCGAAAGATACCCTTTCTCGAGAATATATCAACGTTTCTTATCCTCCGGGATCTATTTCAATGTAGCCTGCTGAAGTGAGGCTTCAGGAAATTCTCTCAGATTAGACCGCGAGTGAGACCCAAGCAAAGCCGTTTTACAACGGAAATTGTTTTATGTTCTTTATAGGATAGAAGAAACTAGTAACTCGGTGTATGATTTGTTTACTGCTAGTCATTGTAGTTCCTTTTTTTATCATATCAATTACAAACATGCTAAACGGAATTTTAATTCCCGACCAAATTGAAAACGCAGGTGGAGCCGCACCTTCTAGATTTTTTTAAATTCTGCAACAACTGCTGGGACTTACGGTGAATTACCTCTTACTTAATATGATTGTGTTGGTAGGTTTATAAACATTGAATTGCCAGATTTTCACCAAAGCGGGCTATTTTGTTTTGAATCCTGTCACTTACCAATGTGTCTTCGAATCTCGATTTCATATGTACTTAATCCGACGCTTTTACGGTGAAAAAAATCATCGTGAGGAAAACTGCACACGCCTGCAAAGAAACTCGAAGGTTGTGTGTGAAGCTAACCAACCAGCTCTGAGCCCGCGTCGTCGACTAAGTTCCGATCGCCATAATTCAGGGTAGGCTCGAGATTTTCAGTGGGGACGTATCTGAGCTGATATGATGGGCTACTTTATCCAAAAATGTTTAAGCCTCGACAATATCTTATCTAATTCTAAGTGATGACGACTCCGAAATAGAAGCGAGCATTGCGAGCACTATGCAAGAACTCATACATTTGCTAACTTCTATTATTATTATTTTATTATTTATATATTTATTGTACACACACAGTTGAGTTAAACAGTTGCTTACAAACTAAATGTACAAATGGCATGAATAACTCTTTCTTCCTACATACCATAGGCGATGAGAAATGAGATGTGAGGGTTGAATGGCGTGTACATAGATAATTACACAATATATAATAGAGATAATGTATACCTAATATATACCTAATATAAATATAATATGGAATATATAATATATACCTTTATACTTATAAATAATACATAAACCTACGTAATTAGGAAAGATTATTAGTAATTTTATGTTACACAAATAAATATAATATAACTAAACAGAAAGGTAATGTTCTTTTACTCTTCTTTTGAAGACATTCAGTGATGGGCTATCACAGACGTAATGTGGGAGGGAGTTCCACAGTCTCACTGCATGTACAGTGAAAGAGCTGCCGTAGCAAGAGGACGAGTGGGTCGGAACTTTTAGAAGAAGGGATTTCGCTGTACGGCATGGCTGATCTCTGGGCACCAAAAACTCAAAACGCTCACGCATATAGGGAGGGGAAGAGAAGTTAAAAATACAATTATAGAGGGTGGACAGGATATGAACATCCCTTCGACGGCGAATTGGAAGCCATTTCAGCTTAGATCTGTATGCAGATACGTGATCGAACTTGCGCAATCCGTAGATAAAGCGAATGCATAAGTTCTAATGTTGGTAGCAATATTTAAAAAAGCCAATTAAATAAATGCGGATTAAATAAGATGGTGTTAGCTTAGCCAGGCTGGCTCAAAAATACCCACCATCAACCAAACCAAATCTCATAAAGTTAGATCTCGCTAGGAATCAAACCCGCTACCTTCTGGTGTGAAGTAAGTGTACTTACCACTACGTTACGTAGGTTTTAGGAGTCGTTACGTGTTTGGGTGCATCCTCGGGCCCGCTATAAATATTTTTACACACTTAGATCACACATAAAAAAAATAGATCCACGATTTCATATAAATACTAGCTGTTTCCCGCGGCTTTGCATGCGCAAATCCCGTTTTTTACCGGTACCGTTAAAATTTCCGAATGAAAAATAAATTACGACCTATTCTCAGACCTACTGAATATACACAGAAAATTTCATGGAAATCGGTCCACCCGTTTCCAAGTATGGCTACTAACACTGTGACATGAGAATATATATATACATATATATATATAATAAAGTAAGTATATAAAGATTTAAGCAATAAATAAACATTGGTTCACGAAAAGTTTACAAGAGAGAAAAAGTCTTAAGTCTAGTTGTATATCTTAAACTACTTATAGGAACTCTGACTACTAAACTCGGGTCAACGAGCAGAAATAAAGACGTTTCATTCATGCGATGTCAATAATATTTATTTATTTATTTATTTCACAATTTATTGCACACAGAAATAGGGACAAACAAACATTAAACTAGATAAGAGCATACAAAAGGTACAGCTTATTTCGATTAGAAATTTCTTCCAGCAGACCTAGGAAAGAGAAATTACAAAAGAATGGCAGAAGACGTGTACATTAACAAAGACAACATTTTTAAAAACAAATTTTGACAACATATTCCTGAATAAATACCACGTACCTACAAAATAATACATAATATACTACATTATGTAGGTAATTATATAATAATATAAATAAATGTAATAACATAAATATAATAAAATGCATATAATTTAATAAATAAACTATAAAATAAATATGGCTAACTTTAAAAAGAAAAGACAAGAAGTGTTCTTTTAATTTAGATTTAAAAGAATACAGACTCTGACTATCGCGAATCTCGTGTGGAAGTGAGTTCCACAACCTAACCGCATGCACAGAAAAGGAATAAGAAAAGAAGTCGGTAGAATGGGTGGGAAAAGAAAGGAGGGATTTGAGATGAGCACGGGATTGCTGGTCGGGAGGACGCTGCAAGTTAAAGCGTTCCTGTAGGTAGGATGGAGAAGAAGGATTGTGAAGTATTTTGAAAAGGAGACTAAGGATATGAGTGTTCCTGCGAAGACGAATCGGAAGCCACTTGAGTTGCTGACGGTATTGGGAGACATGGTCAAATTTACGTAGGTCAAAAATAAATCGAAGACAGAGATTCTGGAGACGTTCTAGTTTGTTGAGTTGTTCTTCTGTTACATCTAAGTAGCAAGTGTCAGCGTAATCTTAAATGAGAATTAAACAAAATAAAGGTCAAAACAATATTCAAAAAACGTCAGGGCACAAGGATAGAAATATTCGAGTAGATATGTTAGACAGAGAGAGAGAGAAACACGAAAGTACACCCCGTGAACAAAAAGGGTGACTTATGTTCAGACACTTACGACCGCGTGACTAACGGTAAGATAAATAAGATTAACGATTTTATTTTTTCGTGACCTAAGTTTACACACCAACAAATCCTCGCGGTTTTAAGAGGCTTATCGTAGGTACGAATATTTCCAAACAGAATATCAGATGGTTTGCCAGATGAAGATAGTAAGTTAGATGCAGCGCTGCATAAATCTGCTGCATCAACTGTAGGATCGAAGAGGATCGGATTTATAGCAGCTCTGCATATCAAGCAGGCACGGCTACGGTGGTAACACTACGCTATACCACACCCTGGACACTTCGGCTGCCCAATTTCAAAACACTGTAACTGACAATACTCAGATTTTTTTTTTAAATTTGCTTAGTGAAAAAAAATACTGCGCAGCAATTTGATAAAAAAAATTATTTATGAACAGAAAAAACTGCAATAAAAATATTTGGAAGAAAAAATACTTAAAATTAGTCCTAAAAGTAATGAAAATGCAGTAATACCAAAAAAATCAGGTTCAAAAATTTTGCAGTTACTGTGTTTTAAAATGAGGCAGCCGACTTTATACGACGGTCCAGAAATGACATTTCAAAAACCGAACGACGGAACAAAAAAATGGCGGTGAAATCCTATACGTTCGACAATCAAACTGTAACCAATCTGTATCAATCTGGGTGACGAGGGGGTGAGGTCGCAATCTAGATAGCCTAGATAGCGGCAGGGAGTGTCCGTACCTTCACCTGATAATAATGAACTCAACTTACTAATTAGCAAACTTGGTCCAGCCGTTCACGCGTGATGATGACCAAAAGAAATAAGGGTTCTTTTTTATATATATATATATATATATATATATATATATATATATATATATATATATATATAAGAACCCTTATTTCTACCCCTTGTGACCTATTATCTTATCTATATATAAATAAATAGATAAGATAATAGGTCACTTTTTCCAAAGTCCTGAACATATTTTTGAATATCGATAAGAACTGTATATCGAACTGTCTTATTATTTTAGTCCGGCGAATTATTGTGCAAAAATCCATGTATATATTTTTGCTTCGATCGTGTAGGTGATTGGAGAAACTTGTTTAGCTTCGTAAGTAGATCTTGAGTCTATAATTTGGCTTTTGATTTCAGTACCATTCTGTGTAGGCCAAGTACAAGTTCTATTCAGTTCGTTAAACTTGAGTTTTCATTTATATTTTCTTTATGCTATAAAAGTATTATATTCAGTTAGAAACTTGCGGTTATTAAAAGCCTCTATGCAACTTTTAATGAACCAAAGCAACCGAAATAGCTCTCAGAATTGCTAAAATTAAGTGGCAGTGTGCGGGGCACATAGCTCGTAGAACAGATGGCCGTTGGGGCAGTAAAGTTCTCGAGTGGCGACCACGCACCGGAAAACGTAGCGTAGACAGTGCTCCCACTCGTTGGACCGATGACCTGGTGAAGTTCGCGGGAAGCCGCTGGATGCGGGCAGCGCAGAACCCGTCGTCCTGGAAATCCTTGGGGGAGGCCTATGTCCAGCAGTGGACGTCCTTCGGCTGATATGATGATTTAACTTGATATGTATGCCTGTTAGTTTGTATCAAATCTTGCAATTTTATGAGCGACGAAGAAATTTACGAATTATTATGTAATGAAACGCAAAGTATCGATTCAAGCCGATCTTCTTTCTTGCGTTTCATGATTAAATTCTCTTTTGGTTTTGTTCGTCTATGAAAATTTAATTTGAAAATGATTGTTAGCTTTTGACAAGAGAAAAAACAATTGATGACCGTCGAAATGTGTGGTTGGACAAAAATATTTTAAAGTGCTGTGATTTTTCTTTTTGTTAACAAGACCTCATATATTTATCAGGGTAAGTGATTTATGTTTAGAGACAGCTATCCGTTTTTATTTGTTGCTGTTGCGAAATAAATTTTTATTTATGTTCGTAGGGTCTTCCACCCTGCCCGTACGAATCATTATAACCCTGGGTCACTGCTGAGTCTTCCACCGGCATTTATTTCGCCGCTCTGCACTACCTGCCGCTTACCCAAAGGGAAGTAGAACCTTTACTTCTATCTAATTTTAAGGCCCATCGATATTGCGTATCATTGGTGACCAAGCATTACGACCTGCCACGCCAATTGGTTATCACTGGCAGCTGCTGGCCTGCATACTGCATAACCTCCTATTTCCGTTTACTTTAACAATTTAGCATTTAATTTAAAATTATTAAGAGTATCGTATACCCAAAGTGTTTCCTACAACTTTGGGGGGTAATTCCGACACCAAATAAATTAACTCCTTTTATGTTTTAGGTATTTATTCGATCATTTTTTATACCAGGGGGGACGATCGATCGTTACCTAACCTTTTTTTTGTATTTAAAAATTATGTAAATGTGTTATTTTTTATTAGTCTATTTCCACGGTCATCCATTTGTTCACATCTTTACCTATTTTTTTAAATATTATAAAATAAAAGTGTTCCATATTACCCCAAAATTTATTTTCTTTCCGAAATTCATATTTAGGCTGCGAGTAAAAATTCTACGTATAATGTAACGAAAGCAATACTGCATTGTTATATTATTTAACCCATTTTAATTAAATTATGCTGCAGTGAGAGTTAGCGGTGCGCAAGACGCAAGTGTTTTGCGGGAAATTAAACACTTAAATATTCCTTATAAATTACTTCATCCATTGGTGAGAAAGAACCGTATGAAAATCTGTTCGGCACTTTTTGAGTTTATCGCGTTCAGACAGACTGACTCGTCGAGGGCGCTTGGTATAAAACAATATCGTATTTACTACTAGTCATTTGAGTAACTTTTTATCAACTGTCAAAAACGAAAGTTTGTTCTGCAATTATTCGCGTTACTGACATAGTGACGTCATAAGTGCCATAGTCTTTAACGTACTAATTTGCTGTTTTAATTAATATAAAATTAAAAATTGTTTAATATTTCTAATTACCAAATGATTTTGATATTCTATAAGATATGCTATTTATTGAATAGCGTTTTTTAATTTATTTTTATACGGTAAAATAGCTTATTGTAGGTATGTTTAGATTTAGTGCACTTAAAGATTTAAGAGGAGTGTATCCCCAGCGCACTCCATGTGGATCGCATACATACATTGTCAGAATTTGTTACCGTTCCGTCTTACTCCAAACACTAAAGTTAAGTTCGGATTTACGTATGTAGTTTGTGCAGTTAGTGACGGCATTTCCAAGGTCTTACTCCAAACACTAAAGTTAAGTTTGGAATCACGTATGTAGTTTGTGCAGTTAGTGACGGCATTTCCAAGGTCTTACTTCAACCACTAAAGTTAAGTTCGGATTTACGTATGTAGTTTGTGCAGTTAGTGACGGCATTTCCAAGCTCCAAACACTAAAGTTAAGTGCGGATTTACGTATGTAGTTTGTGCAGTTAGTGACGGCATTTCCAAGGTCTTACTCCAAACACTAAAGTTAAGTTCGGATTTACGTATGTAGTTTGTGCAGTTAGTGACGGCATTTCCAAGGTCTTACTCCAAACACTAAAGTTAAGTTCGGATTTACGTATGTAGTTTGTGCAGTTAGTGACGGCATTTCCAAGGTCTTACTCCAAACACTAAAGTTAAGTTCGGATTTACGTATGTAGTTTGTGCAGTTAGTGACGGCATTTCCAAGGTCTTACTCCAAACACTAAAGTTAAGTTCGGATTTACGTACGTAGTTTGTGTAGTTAGTGACGACATTTCCAAGTCGCCTATAAGGCCTCTGACACGGCTTGATGACTGCCATTTAGTAATAAACAACCGACACTTACTGCTTAACGGGACTTAGAGCACACAAACGGTCAAGATAAATGCTAGTAACAATTGAACTTATCCAGGTAGTGACCGCATTCGTATCCAGTTAACCTAAGTAATAGACGCGACGACCTACGTCGCACTGAGCCACGACCGCTACAAACTAGATATACTCTGCGCTATACTATCTCAGCAATCGTGTTTAGCAATTTGTTGGCGAGCACTAACGCCTCGAGTGCAGCGAAATCTCGAAACTGCAATATACGATCCAGCCAGTAACGTAACAACTTTTGGAATAGTGGGGATAGCTTTTTATATAAAAAAAATATGTTTCAATTTGTTTACTGAAACGATTTTACGTACAAAATTCTGAATCAGCTGCTACTGCATATGTAGGTTTGATAAAATATTTTTAGGCAGGGTGATATACGGAGCATATTCCCAAAAAAAAAATACATTCCTCTAGTCAATTCCAAAAAAGTCATACAAAGTTGGTAACTGGTCTACTGTTGAACAAAGGGCCTGCTGCTATTATGTATAATAAAATATTTTCAGGCAAGGCAACGGAGCATATTCCCAAAAAAATAAATACATTCCTGTAGTAAATTCCAAAAAAGTCATACGAAGTTGGTAACTGGTCTACTGCTGAACAAAGTGCCTGCTGCTATTATGTATAATAAATATTTTCAGGCAGGGTGGTACACGGAGCATATTCCCCAAAAAACAAAATGAAATTCCTCTAGCCAATTCCCAAAAAGTTCTACACGTTCCATTCAAAGTTAGTAACTAGTCCACTGCTGCTCAAAGGGTCTGCTGCTATGCATATTAAAATATTTTCAGGCAGGGTGGTGTACGGAGCATATTCCCCAATTAACAAAATTACATTTCTCTAGTCAATTCTCAAAAAACTTCTACACGATCCATAAAAAAATATTACTAACTTTGAATAGAACGTGTAGAGCTTTTTCGGGAATTGACTAGAGAAATGTAATTTTGTTTTTTGAGGAATATGCTCCGTACACTAACCTGCCTTAATATATTTTACTATACATAGGAGCAGGCCCTTTTTTCAGCAGTAGACTAGTTATTAACTTTGTATGGAACGTGTAAAACTTTTTGGGAATTGACTAGGGGAATTTTATTTTGTTTTTTGGGGAATATGCTCCGTACACCACCCCGCCTGAAAATATTTTATTATACAAAACGAGTAGGTATAGATGACTAGTCCACTGCTAAACAAAGGGCCTGCTAATCTGTGTAATAAAATATTGTTAAAGCAGGGTGGTATACGGAGCATATTCCTCAAAAACAAAAATATTTTTTTCTAGTCAATTCCCGAAAGAGCTCTACACGTTCCATACAAAGTAAGTAATTAGTTCACTGCATAACAAAAGGGCTACCTCAAGGATTTCTAAACTGACTGGTGTGCGCTGCCCACAATATCCAGAGTTGTCACCAGTTTCACCAACCCACCACATTGTCAGTCCACTGAGTGGAAGGCCTTCCTACGCTACGTATTCCGATGCGCGGTCGCCACTTGAAAACTTTACTGTCCCAATAACCGTCCATTCTGAGTGTTTACTTTTTAACCGACTTCAAAAAATGTGGAGGTTTCTCAATTCGACCGTATATATATATTTTACGTGTGTTCGCAAATAACTTGGTCGTTTATGAACTAACTTTGATGATTCTTTTTTTGTTGGAAAGCAGAGATTCCAAGGATGGTACCATAATGAGGAAACCAGGATGTGATAAGGGCATCCCAGAAAAATCGAGTGGAACCTTAGTTTCCTGTTTGAAGTCGGTTTTTTTTTGTTCAAAATTATGTTTTGCGTGTTTTAATATGATTGCTTTGCACAACCCTTACTTTTATTTAGATGTATACAATCTCTGGGTTGCCTGGAAGAAATTTCTTTAAGCAATAAGGCCGCCTAAATTGTGCATTTAAAATTTTACTACTCTATATTCTGTACTATTCTCTTTTTTTATTTACAATAAAGCATATTTGATTGATTGATTGATTGTTTTTACGAACTAAACGCATATTTTCTTATGGCTGGTAAGTAAAATTAGAATCCCACGTAAGTATTTCGTAAATACCAATTTCGTTACTTCCTCTAAAAATAACAAGCTAGGAAACTTGTTTGCCATGACTTGGTCCACGGTCCAATTAGTTAAACTGGGTCCAAACTGGTGGTAGTTAGTTGGCCCCCTTTAGCTCGTTTTAGTGCACTAAGTTTGGGCGTAAGGTACTTCATATATTGTTCATGTCACAATAGGGTAGTTGTCTGCTGGTCATTTAAGTAACTTTTTATAATTTTCCATAATATCTTATTCTTCAACTATTTGAAGTAGAAAGGATGGACGTCATAGTTATTCAGCGTCACTGATGAACGAATTTCGTGAATATTGATGCCGTGATGGGAAAACATTATATGGATTTTTTTTAGTGATATAATGCTATCTATCTAATAACGTTAAACCCAATCACCTACTCACCAATAGGAATCTAATGCATGTGTTTCATTAACAGATACAGAGTCCTGTGACTTCCATCATCATCTCAGCAGCATGAAAGTTAGGAGTTATATCTTCCATCATCAGCTCATCTGAATAACCTGAAGGATACAACTATCGGTCTATGCGTACCTACGTATCTATCTTCGTATAATATTTAAAGAAATAATCCTCCAACTCCTAATCGTTAAGGAGTTCTACCTTCCTTCATCAGCTCATCAACATGACATGATGACTACCAGACGCAAATACTTTAATAGCTTTAGAAAACATATGGAACACGTAATACGTGCCTATAAAATTTTAGAATTTTGAAAATCGGTTCACAATCTGCGGAGATATCGCGTAGCAAACTTAAAAAAAAACATACAGTCGAATTGAGAACCGCCTCCTTTTTTGAAGTCGGTTGAAAAATCGCAAATTGATCATAGATTTCTTGGAGAAACTTGGAAAATTTGACGAGTGGAAGTATCACCACACCTTTACGTTACATCCTGTGTATATTTTTTTTTATGGATTACGGTTTTAGAGGGAGTAGGGTGACAGAAAAGGGGGGAAGAGAAAAAAATGGGGTACCTTACACGATACAATTATTCTAGAACAACAGTGAGTATGTCGCTCACTAATACTTTAATAAATTTTTAAAAAAATTATTTAAGATTTTTCGTTAACAATGCATAAAGTCCCTAAAGCTGTAGTACGGGTACGACCCGTAAACATTTAAGATATGCTTACTAATATTATAAATGTGATACTGTGTTTGTTTGTTACCTTTCACGCTTCAACACCGCAACCAATCTTGACGACATTTTGCATGCAGGTAGCCTGTGTCACGGGGAAGAACATAGCCTACATTTTATTCCGTGAAAATAGCATGAGTAAACTGAAAGAAACTCGTTTTTGGTTGATTTCTTTAACATCGCAACGGAGCAACGAATTGTTGTGGTTTTTTGCGCAGAGATGATTGAAGGGGTGGGAAATGACATTTATACTAACTAATTAGCATAGCCCAAGAGAGTTTCAGAGGGATCTAGGCAAAACTCATTTCCAGGCTTCATTGCAACGGAGCAACGGATTGACCAAATTTTTTTCGTAGAAATAGTTGAGTGAGTACGGATGACATAGACTGCTAACCAAAATAACCCGATATAGTTCCCGACGGATGTGGAGCTAACTCCTGTCTACGCTCGTAAACCGCTTGCGCCTCGCGCACCACTAACTCTCAAAGACGATGTCCACGCGAGCAAAGCGATTTGTTATCACTTGAGTGAATCAAATACTCGTAAGTGGTCATTTCAAATTATTAATCTACATAAATATTTGATCCACTCAATGTAGATGTAATCCTATCTATCTATCATCATCATCATCATTACCCACACCATCATGTCAGATGATTGTTGCAGCGACGGCGGGTATCATGTTGGTCTTGGAAGACCACTTCTTCGCTTGTCACAGGGTGTACCAAAATTGTTGTAGGTCCAGTTAACCGGAGTTTCTACTCATCATACTAAACAACTTTTGTCCTATGACTTTTTTTTCTTTAACTGAAATAGCAAAAAAAATGTTTATCGACATACAATTATTTTAATTTCATTTTGGATAATGACTGTTGCAACCTATGACGCATTCACTACTGGGGCACCGGGTCACTTCCCACACTCGGGAAGACCATACTCCACGCTTGGGGCACACCCTGGACACTTCATACAACGGGCCAGAAATGACATTTCAAAAAAGGAATGACGGAACAAACGAAATGGCGGCGAAATCCTACGTTCGACAACCAAACTGTAACCAATCTGTATCAATCTGGGTCAAAAAAAACTTCTGACAGTAGGATTCGCCAATAGCCCTATAACATCCACCAACCTGAACTTGGCCCCTGTGTCACACCCCGGACACAACATACAACGGTCGTGAAATGACATTTCTATAAACAGATGACGGAGCAAATATAATTGAAAACGCTAAGCTAAACATGTTAAAAAAACCGACTTCCATCGCAACAACTTTGTACAATTTTGCAATATTATTTTAGTTTTTGTTAATTTTCTAATAAAGTTCTATACCGATTTTGATAAAATTTATATGGGACCACACGGGAAGCACTAGCTTTCAAATAAAAAAAGGACCATCAAAATCGGTTCACCCAGTCAAAAGTTCTGATGTAACACACATAAAAAACATACAGTCGAATCGAATTGAGAACCTCCTTCTTTTTGGAAGTCGCTTGAAAATCACAGTGAAATCCTATATGTACGTTTGAGAACCAAACTATAACCAATCTGTATCAATCTGGGTGACGAGGGGGTGAGGTCGCAATCTAGAGAGCGGCAGGGAGTGTCCATACTGTATGTTAGTACTATTATATATACTTTGCTTGGGGTCAAGTCCGAATTGGCCACTGTCGGATTAATTTTTGAAGCTGCATAAAAGGCCTCTGACACGGCTTACCGACTGACATCTAGTGATAGCAATCGCTACCAACTGCTTAACCTTCTGACGACTTTATACTTTTTGGTTTGTTTTAAATCTGTTGTTATGTTCTTTTCTTATTAATTTGTTTATTATACTTTTTTTTTGTATACCACGGAAAATACGTATGACAGTTTATAACTCTCTAGTTAAATCTCATCACAGATACTTAATTGAAAGATGGGGTACTGCAGGCAAATCAAACTATCCGAATTGCAAACCATCCAAAATAAACTAATTAAAATGCTATTCCATTACCCCTACTTAACCTCAACTACTAAAGTATACCAAGAAACTAATTTAATGAACATACAGCAACTGTTCTCTTATCAAACATGCATTCTTATCAGAAAGATACATAAATAAAACATCCACACATCAATCGTACTTACCAAACCAAACCATGCATCCAAACGCAGCACCAGCTACCTTGCATTACCACTAATTAGAACAAACTACGGTAAACGAATGTTTACGTACGAGGTAGTGCAACTTTATATTAGGTTACCCTCATCCATCAAAGAGATTGACTCATTTAATCAATTTACGCGCAATTTAGCACAACATATCTTATCTAGCTAAAAAGAACAATATTTTCTCATTTGTTTGTTGCGAAAAGCCAGTTTGTAGTTATATTTTTTATTATAATCATGACTATGCAATTCATATTTGCTAATAGGAATAGAACCTGCAACCTCCTGATGTGTAGCTAATGGACTAAACCGTTACGCCACGGAGGCGGTTATTATTTAGACCCTGCGCCCATAACCTCCAAGTCTTCATTTTTTGTGAGTCGTGGGGCGCGTCAAGGCTGCAACGTGGCTTGCAAAGCACAGAAACGACTGAGATAATGTCATTGACAGTCAAACCCATCCAGGTACGAACGAGTTTCTCATCAGTTAACCTATGCGATCGACCTTACTGCGCAAGTCGCACGAACCGCCAAAGTACTCGATTAAATTGAATTTACGGTGTCACGCCCGCTATCAACGAGTTTTCTATAACAAGAGGCTTCGTTCAACCAATTTGAAGCTTTGGAAATCTACTTTGTGAATTGAATACCCTTTAGCGAATTTCCAACGACGGCTATACCAAGGAAACTAGTTACAAAAGTAGGTAGGTGACTAAAGCACACCCCGGACACTTCATACAACGGGCGAGAATTGACATTTCTAAAAACAAATGACGGAACACATGAAATCTCGTCGAAATTCTATACGTTCAAGAACCAAACTTAAACCAATTTGTATCAACCTGTACGGTAAAATAGCTTATTGTAGGTATGTTGAGATTTAGTGCACTTAAAGATTTAAGAGGAGTGTATCCCCAGCGCGCTCCATGTGGATCGCATACATACATTGTCAGAATTTGTTACCGTTCCGTCTTACTCCAAACACTAAAGTTAAGTTCGGATTTACGTATGTAGTTTGTTCAGTTAGTGACGGCATTTTCAAGGTCTTACTCCAAACACTAAAGTTAAGTTCGGATTTACGTATGTAGTTTGTTCAGTTAGTGACGGCATTTACAAGGTCTTACTTCAAACACTAAAGTTAAGTTCGGATTTACGTATGTAGTTTGTTCAGTTAGTGACGGCATTTTCAAGGTCTTACTACAAACACTAAAGTTAAGTTCGGATTTACGTATGTAGTTTGTTCAGTTAGTGACGGCATTTACAAGGTCTTACTCCAAACACTAAAGTTAAGTTCGGATTTACGTATGTAGTTTGTGCAGTTAGTGACGGCATTTCCAAGGTCTTACTCCAAACACTAAAGTTAAGTTCGGATTTACGTATGTAGTTTGTTCAGTTAGTGACGGCATTTTCAAGGTCTTACTCCAAACACTAAAGTTAAGTTCGGATTTACGTATGTAGTTTGTGCAGTTAGTGACGGCATTTCCAAGGTCTTACTCCAAACACTAAAGTTAAGTTCGGATTTACGTATGTAGTTTGTGCAGTTAGTGACGGCATTTCCAAGGTCTTACTCTAAACACTAAAGTTAAGTTCGGACTAACGTATGTAGTTTGTGCAGTTAGTGACGGCATTTCCAAGGTCTTACTCCAAACACTAAAGTTAAGTTCGGATTTACGTATGTAGTTTGTGCAGTTAGTGACGGCATTTCCAAGGTCTTACTCTAAACGCTAAAGTTAAGTTTGGAATCACGTATGTAGTTTGTGCAGTTAGTGACGGCATTTCCAATGTCTTACTCCAAACACTAAAGTTAAGTGCGGATTTACGTATGTAGTTTGTGCAGTTAGTGACGGCATTTCCAATGTCTTACTCCAAACACTAAAGTTAAGTGCGGATTTACGTATGTAGTTTGTGCAGTTAGTGACGGCATTTCAAAGATCTTACTCCAAACACTAAAGTTAAGTTCGGATTTACGTACGTAGTTTGTGTAGTTAGTGACGACATTTCCAAGCCGCCTATAAGGCCTCTGACACGGCTTGATGACTGCCATTTAGTAATAAACAACCGACACTTACTGCTTAACGGGACTTAGAGCACACAAACGGTCAAGATAAATGCTAGTAACAATTGAACTTATCCAGGTAGTGACCGCGTTCGTATCCAGTTAACCTGAGTAATAGACGCGACGACCTACGTCGCACAGAGCCACGACCGCTACAAACTTGATATACTCTGCGCTATACTATCTCAGCAATCGTGTTTAGCAATTTGTTGGCGAGCACTAACGCCTCGAGTGCAGCGAAATCTCGAAACTGCAATATACGATCCAGCCAGTAACGTAACAACTTTTGGAATAGTGGGGATAGCTTTTTAGAAAAAAAATATGTTTCAATTTGTTTACTGAAACGGTTTTACGTACAAAATTCTGAATCAGCTGCTACTACATATGTAGGTTTGATAAAATATTTTTAGGCAGGGTGGTATACGGAGCATATTTCCAAATAAAAAAATACATTCCTCTAGTCAATTCCAAAAAAGTCATACAAAGTTGGTAACTGGTCTACTGTTGAACAAAGGGCCTGCTGCTACTATGTATAATAAATATTTTCAGGCAGGGTGGTACACGGAGCATATTCCCCAAAAAACAAAATGAAATTCCTCTAGCCAATTCCCAAAAAGTTCTACACGTTCCATTCAAAGTTAGTAACTAGTCCACTGCTGCTCAAAGGGTCTGCTGCTATGCATATTAAAATATTTTCAGGCAGGGTGGTGTACGGAGCATATTCCCCAATAAACAAAAATACATTTCTCTAGTCAATTCTCAAAAAACTTCTACACGATCCATAAAAAAATATTACTAACTTTGAATAGAACGTGTAGAGCTTTTTCGGGAATTGACTAGAGAAATGTAATTTTGTTTATTGGGGAATATGCTCCGTACACCACCCTGCCTAAAAATATTTTAATATGCATAGCAGCAGACCCTTTGTTCAGCAGTAGACAAGTTACTAACTTTGTATGGAACGTGTAGAACTTTTTGGGAATTGACTAGAGAAATTTTATTTTGTTTTTTGAGGAATATGCTCCGTACACCACCCCGCCTGAAAATATTTTATTATACAAAACGAGTAGGTATAGGTAACTAGTCCACTGCTAAACAAAGGGCCTGCTAATCTGTGTAATAAAATATTGTTAAAGCAGGGTGGTATACGGAGCATATTCCTCAAAAACAAAAATATTTTTTTCTAGTCAATTCCCGAAAAAGCTCTACACGTTCCATACAAAGTAAGTAATTATTTCACTGCATAACAAAAAGCTATCCCAAGGATTTCTAAACTGACTGGTGTGCGCTGCCCACAATATCCAGAGTTGTCACCAGTTTCACCAACTCACCAGGGTGTCAGTCCACTGAGTGGAAGGCCTTCCTACGCTACGTCTTCCGATGCGCGGTCGCCACTTGAAAACTTTACTGTCCCAATAGCCGTCCATTCTGAGTGTTTACTTTTTAACCGACTTCAAAAAATGTGGAGGTTTCTCAATTCGACCGTATATATATAATAACTTGGTCGTTTATGAACTGATTTTGATGATTCTTTTTTTGTTGGAAAGGAGATATTCCAAGGGTGGTACCATGATCAGGAAACCATCAGGATGTGATAATGCCATCCCAGAGAAATCGAGGGGAACCTTAGTTTCCTGTTTGAAGTCGGTTTTTTTTTGTTCAAAATTATGTTTTGCGTGTTTTAATATGATTGCTTTGCACAACCCTTACTTTTATTTAGATGTATACAATCTCTGGGTTGCCTGGAAGAAATTTCTTTAAGCAATAAGGCCGCCAAAATTGTGCATTTAATTTTACTACTCTATATTCTGTATTATTCTCTATATTTTTTTAAATTTACAATAATGCATATTTGATTGATTGATTGATTGTTTTTACGAACTAAACGCATATTTTCTTATGGCTGGTAAGTAAAATTAGAATCCCACGTAAGTATTTCGTAAATACCAATTTCGTTACTTCCTCTAAAAATAACAAGCTAGGAAACTTGTTTGCCATGACTTGGTCCACGGTCCAATTAGTTAAACTGGGTCCAAACTGGTGGTAGTTAGTTGGTCCCCTTTAGTTCGTTTTAGTGCACTAAGTTTGGGCGAAAGGTACTTCATATATTGTTCATGTCACAATAGGGTAGTTGTCTGCTGGTCATTTAAGTAACTTTTTATAATTTTCCATAATATCTTATTCTTCAACTATTTGAAGTAGAAAGGATGGACGTCATAGTTATTCAGCGTCATTGATGAACGAATTTCGTGAATATTGATGCCGTGATGGGAAAACATTATATGGATTTTTTTAGTGATAATGCTATCTATTTAATAACGTTAAACCCAATCACCTACTCACCAATAGGAATCTAATGCATGTGTTTCATTAACAGATACAGAGTCCTGTGACTTCCATCAGCATCTCAGCAGCATGAAAGTTAAGGTGTTAAATCTTCCATCATCAGCTCATATGAATAACCTGAAGGATACAACTATCGGTCTATGCGTACCTACGTATCTATCTTCGTATAATATTTAAAGAAATAATCTTCCAACTCCTTACCGTTAAGGAGTTGTACCTTCCTTCATCAGCTCATCAACATGACGCGTAGCAAGCTTAAAAAAAAAACATACAGTCGAATTGAGAATCGCCTCCTTTTTTGAAGTCGGTTGAAAAATCGCAAATTGATCATAGATTTCTTGGAGAAACTTGGAAAATTTGACGAGTGGAAGTATCACTACACCTTTACGTTACATCCTGTGTATATATTTTTTTTATAGATTACGGTTTTAGAGGGAGTAGGGTGACAGAAAAGGGGGGAAGAGAAAAAAATGGGGTACCTTACACGATACAATTATTCTAGGACAACAGTGAGTATATCGCTCACTAATATTTTAATAAATTTTTAAAAACTTTATTTAAGATTTTTCGTTAACAATCCATAAAGTCCCTAAAGTTGTTGTACGGGTACGACCCGTAAACATTTAAGATATGCTTACTAATATTATAAATGTGATACTGTGTTTGTTTGTTACCTTTCACGCTTCAACACCGCAACCAATCTTGACGAAATTTTGCATGCAGGTAGCCTGTGTCACGGGGAAGAACATAGCCTACATTTTATTCCCTGAAAATACCATGAGTAAACTGAAAGAAACTCTTTTTTGGTTGATTTCTTTAACATCGCAACGGAGCAACGAATGTGAAGGGGTGGGAAATGATATATATGCTAACTAATTAGCATAGCCCAAGAGAGTTCCAGAGGGATCTAGGCAAAACTCATTTCCAGGCTGGCGCACGTTGGCGTCGCAACGGAGCAACGGATTGACCAAATTTTTTCCGTAGAAATAGTTAAAGGAATTCGGATGATATAGACTGCTAATCAAAATAACCCGATATAGTTCACTACTGGGGCACCGGGTCACTTCCTAAACTCGGGAAGACCATACTCCACGCTTGGGGCACACCCTGGACACTTCATACAACAGGCCAGAAATGACATTTCAAAAAAGGAATGACGGAACAAACGAAATGGCGGCGAAATCCTACGTTCGACAACCAAACTGTAACCAATCTGTATCAATCTGGGTCAAAAAAAACTTCTGACAGTAAGATTCGCCAATAGCCCTATAACATCCACCAACCCGAACTTGGCCCCCGTGTCACACCCCGGACACAGCATACAACGGTCGTGAAATGACATTTCTATAAACAAATGACGGAGCAAACATAATTAAAAACGCTAAACACGTTAAAAAACCGACTTCCATCTCAACAACTTTGTACAATTTTGCAATATTATTTTAGTTTTTGTTAATTTTCTAATAAAGTACTATACCGATTTTGATAAAATTTATATGGGACCACACGGGAAGCACTAGCTTTAAAATAAAAAAGGACCATTAAAATCGGTTCACCCAGTCAAAAGTTCTGATGTAACACACATAAAAAAAACATACAGTCGAATTGAGAACCTCCTTCTTTTTGGAAGTCGCTTGAAAATCACAGCGAAATCCTATATATACGTTTGAGAACCAAACTATAACCAATCTGTATAAATCTGGGTGACGAGGGGGTGAGGTCGCAAGAGAGCGGCAGGGAGTGTCCATACTGTACGTTAGTACTAATATATATACTTTGCTTGGGGTCAAGTCCGAATTGGCCACTGTCGGATTAATTTTTGAAGCTGCATAAAAGGCCTCTGACACGGCTTATCGACTGCCATCTAGTGATAGCAATCGCTACCAACTGCTTAACCTTGTGACGACTTTATACTTTTTGGTTTGTTTTAAATCTGTTGTTATGTTCTTTTCTTTTTAATTTGTTTTTTATACTTTTTTTTGTATACCACGGAATACGTATGACAGTTTATGACTCTAGTTAAATCTCATCGTAGATACTTAATTGAAAGATGGGGTACTGCAGGCAAACCAAACTATCCGAATTGCAAAACATCCAAAATAAACTAATTAAAATGCTATTCCATTACCCCATTACCTCAACTACTAAAGTATACCAAGAAACTAATTTAATGAACATACAGCAACTGTTCTCTTATCAAACATGCATTCTTATCAGAAAGATACATAAATAAAACATCCACACATCAATCGTACTTACCAAACCAAACCATGCATCTAAACGCAGCACCAGACGTACCAGCTACCTTGCATTACCACTAATTAGAACAAACTACGGTTAACGAATGTTTACGTACGAGGTAGTGCAACTTTATATTAGGTTACCCTCATCCATCAAAGAGATTGACTCATTTAATCAATTTACGCGCAAATTAGCACAACATATCTTATCTAGCTAAAAAGAACAATATTTTCTCATTTGTTTGTTGCGAAAAGCCAGTTTGTAGTTATATTTTTTATTATAATCATGACTATGCGATTCATATTTGCTAATAGGAATAGAACCTGCAACCTCCTGATGTGTAGCTAATGGACTAAACCGTTACGCCACGGAGGCGGTTATTATTTAGACCCTGCGCCCATAACCTCCAAGTCTTCATTTTTTGTGAGTCGTGGGGCGCGTCAAGGCTGCAACGTGGCTTGCAAAGCACAGAAACGACTGAGATAATGTCATTGACAGTCAAACCCATCCAGGTACGAACGAGTTTCTCATCAGTTAACCTATGCGATCGACCTTACTGCGCAAGTCGCACGAACCGCCAAAGTACTCGATTAAATTGAATTTACGGTGTCACGCCCGCTATCAACGAGTTTTCTATAACAAGAGGCTTCGTTCAACCAATTTGAAGCTTTGGAAATCTACTTTGTGAATTGAATACCCTTTAGCGAATTTCCAACGACGGCTATACCAAGGAAACTAGTTACAAAAGTAGGTAGGTGACTAAAGCACACCCCGGACACTTCATACAACGGGCGAGAATTGACATTTCTAAAAACAAATGACGGAACACATGAAATCTCGTCGAAATTCTATACGTTCAAGAACCAAACTTAAACCAATTTGTATCAACCTGGGAGACGTGGGGGTGAGGTCGCAATCTAGAGAGCGGCAGGGAGTGTCCATTCTGTAAAATAGTACGAATATGTATACGAATATTATATATTAATAATAGGGATTATGACTGCTAGTCATCTGTTACTGTTTATCATTTGTCAAAAACGACATTTTAAAGTGAAACTTTTATTACATCGTCTCAAATTTGTCGTCTGTGTGTTGTATGTCGCGTGATGGTCGCTTTCGTCTGACGGTATATATGATCGTTTCGTCCTCTGTACCGTAGCGAGAGCAGCCATGATTGTTTCGTCCTCTGTACCGTAGCAAGAGCAGCCATGATCGTTTCGTCCTCTGTAAAGCTTCACTTTTACCGTGGTTTCATAAAACAACACACTTACTTTTTTTGTTCTAAACATGTTTGGAATCGTGACGTCATAGTGTTGCAACGTTATTTTTGTGATTTTGTTGAATTAGGGTTTGTTTGGTTGTAAACTCTTTATTGTACAACAAAATATACAATTATTGATACATAATAGCAGTAGCATGCACAAAGGCGGACTTATCCAAACAGGGATCTCTTCCAGACAACCCTTAATTACTGAAAGGTTTATTAAAGCTTCTGTAGGAGGGCAATATATTTGTCAAGAGGTTATAACTTATTGTATACCAGCGGACCCGGCAGACGTCGTCCTGCTAGGAAAAGCAGCGCCACATTGTATATTTTCCTCAAAAACGGTCCGTCAAAATCAAAAAAGGTTTGTTTTGTTTTTATCAAAAAAATCGTTAAAATTATGAGATATCACAACGTCTGATGGGTTCTGGAAAGCAACCGCAATGCCACCTACCGGGTTTTATTGGTGTTAGCGGTCCCACCCAACAGACATTGTACGTTCCTTAAGTTGGCGTTCTGTAAGGAGAGCATAATTCACCAAAAAAAATTGACATTTCGACATAAAAAATAATGCTAATGGTTATTACAAATATAAATTCACAATGAACTGCAATAAAAAAAAACATTACATGGAAAAAATATGTTTTACTTTTTTATTTTGCGATTCCATAATTACGGTTGAATCATATTTTTTTAATATCTCACTGTTTACTGTGTCTTCTATGTCTTAATTATTTTATTCTTCAATTTCTACCAAATCTTTTATGGTGGGGTGGATTTATTGGCGTGAAGCCTTTCTTTACGTTCTTTTGATTTTAAGCTAGTTCTTTAGATGCGTTTTTTGTGTTCTATGTAATGTGTTATACACAAGGATTAAAGTTGGGGGCTGTAATTATAATGGAGTCGCATTTAATGCAGTGACTGTTGATATTCGATGCCGAATTAAATCTTAACGTTATTTTTTTATTGCAAGTAAACATTTTTTTGCGAAGCTCGTCGTGGCGTCCATTGCCCACATTTGTGGTAATGTTTTCCCATTCCGCTTGTCTTTTGCTAGAACCGACACACTTTCCTTATATAATGGGAACCGCTCTCTTAAGGGTCCCCAGGAGGCTCGAGTTTCCATACAAACGTAGTTCCGCTTTAATACAAAACTACATGCCGGATTGAATACAAACTTTGCGAATATATTGAATAGACACATATCGATGTTTGTAATTAGTTTTTAATGTACTAATATAAAATGGTAAAAAATTTTAGAAGTTTCAAACTTTCAGTACAAAATTAAATTAAGCCTTCGTTTAGTTATGTTTACCTACCAAATTTTAGCCAGATCCGTTCAGTAATTTTTGCGTGAAAGAGTAACAAACATACATCTATACATTTTTACAAACTTTCGCGTTTATAATATTAGTAGGATACATTAATTGGGTTATTAATTCTTTCCTTTCTAATACTATAAATGTGAAAATGTGTTTGTTCGTTACCTTTTCACGCTTCAAAACCTCGACCAATCTTAATGAAATTTGGCATGCAGTTAGCCTGTGTCACTGGAAAAGACTTATTATTATCCCGTGAACAAAAGCACATGCAGTTCCTGAAAAAAATCTCTTTTTTTGGTTAATTTCTTTATTAACATTGCAACGGAACAATGGATTTTTGTGATGTTTTGCACAGAGATGGTTGAGGGGGTAGGAAATGACATAATTTACTAATTATCATATTCTCGAGGGATCTAAGGAAAACTCATTTCCACGCTCGCGCACGTCGGCGTCGGAACGGAACAACAGATTGAAGTGTTGAAGGGGGTGGGAAGTGACTTGAACTGCTAATCGAATAGCCCGTTATAGTTCCTGAGCAACCTGAAGAAAATTTATGTCCACACACGGTAGCCGCTTGCGGCTCGCCCATCACTCACCATTAAAGACAGTCATAAAAACGATATCCGCAGGCAAAAAGTAAAGAAACGAGTTTTCCTCAGGTTTCTCGGGAACTATGTCAGGATATTCTTATCAATAACTTATGTCATATTCTACCCCCTCAACTATCTCTTTGCCAAAAATCACAACAATACGTTGTTCCTTAGTGATGTTAAATAAATTAACCAAAAAAGAGTATTTTTTCAGTTTCCTCAAGAACTGCATCAGACTATGCTATTTCCACGGGATATAAAGTAACTTTTGTCCTTTCTAGTGACACACACTATCTGCATGCCAAATTGAATCAAGATTGGTCAGGTATTGAAGCTTGAAAATGTAACAACACATTTTCACATTTACAATATAGCTAGTCGTCCGCCCGCGGCTACGCTCGCGTTGTTTTCGATTTTCCCGTGGGAATAGAACGTTTTCCCGGTGTAAAAAGTAGCCTATGTCCTATTCCAGTACCTAACCTTTACGTGTGCCAAGTTTCATCCCGATCCGACTAGTGGTTGAAGCGTGAAAGAGTAACAAACATCCATACATACAAACTTTCTAATTTATAATATTAGTAGGATTAGTAAGGATGCATGTGTTTTGATTCAGTATTAGACATAAGAGAAGTAGTAGGTACTCGTAAAAGCTTGTTCTAAACAACGTCTACCTACTTGTTGAGTGTCCTGTCACCGTGCCAAGTTTATAGCACGTAAAACGACAGACGCGTCGTCCGGGGGCGAATTGGATCCTTTTATTCCTTCAAATTGTTTACAATAGCGTTTCGAGATCAAACTACAAAAATACGAGGTCTAGCTTAGCGTTGGTGGCGTAACGGTTACGGCCGCTACCTCCTGTCCGGCAGGCTGTGGTTCGAATCATGCCACGTACCAATGTGTTTTAGAATTTCGATTTCATATGTACGTTTATCCGACGCTCTTACGGTGAAGGAAAACATCTTGAGGAACCTGCACACGCCTGCGAAGAAACTCGAAGGTTGTGTGTAAAGTCGACCAACCCGCACTGGGCCCGCGTGGTCGTCTAAGGCCCGATCGCCCTAATTCAGGGTAGGCTTGAGCCCTCGGTGGGAACGTAAATGAGCTGCTAAGAAGCTTAGCTCTAGATACAAACAAACAGGATGCGTGATAAAAGAATTTCTTTTAGGTGTTTATGTGTCTGTGTTTTTGTTTGCTTGTGTTATGTATGGTTTTTTTATCCACAATTGGTAAGCCCTTGACATCATCTTACCTTATAGTAAGTGACGATGATGGCAAAGATGGAAGCGGGCTTACAAAGATTCCCCAACGCAATGGGGAACTGGCAATCTTATCTTTAAGCCGGATGCTTAGTGGCAAGACTTACTCGTAGATCGTCGATAGATAGAGGTTTCGTCCTAGGTATTACCAAATAAATACGTGTTCTTTTTCACGGTTAAACACTACAATAGTAGTTTAACTCTGTATTTTTCTGAGTACTATACAGGTGTGATAAAATAGTTGAGGGCCTAACAGCGTACTGAGCGTACACTAGCGCCATGAATTATTTCTTTGATTAAAAAACGAAAAAGGAAAATGTACGCCGGACCTATTGTTGTCCATATCATACATACCTTGAATACTTACTCTAGTTGCCTTCACGTTATCTGACATTGGTGACCACTTTCGTCAGTTAAGTTGACAGTAATTAAAATTAATTAATTATTGTTGTGTTCTCCATTGCGTTGGGGAATCTTGGTAAGCCCACTACCATCTTCGGCATTATCGTCACTTACAATAAGGTGAGATGATGTCAAGAGTTTACCAATTGTGGATAAAAAAAAACATACAAAACACAAGCAAACAAAAATACAGACACATAAACACCTAAAAGAAATTCTTTTATCACGCATCCTGTTTGTATCTAGACCTAAGGTTCTTCTTCCTATCAGCTCATATACGTCGCCACTGAGGGGCTCGAGCCTACGCGGGCCCAGTGCGGGTTGGTCGACTTCACACACAACCTTCGAGTTTCTTCGCAGGCGTGTGCAGGTTTAGGTAAAAGCATCGGATAAACGTACATATGAAATCGAAACATACTGAATCAAAACACATGCATCCTTCGTCACTTACCATCAGGTGAGATAATGCCTAGGCTTACCAATTGTGAATAAAACAAAAATGTTCAAGTCATGACTATGTTTGTGTGTCATACTTTTTTTACCATATGGACCACAACTAGTCCGTCACAACTTCGATAGTACGGATAATACGGTATTTCACTACTAATCATTTCAGTGACTTTTTATCAACTGTCAAAAACGAAAGTTTGTTCTGCAATTATTCGCGTTACTAACATAGTGACTTCATAGGTGCCATAGTCTCTAACGAACTGGTTTGTTGTTTTTAATAAATATAAAATTAAAAATTGTTTAATATTTCAAATGAGCAAGTGTTTTTGCTAATCTAGAAGAAATGCTATTTATCGAATAGTGTTTTTAGTTATTTTTTTATAATGCAAGAGAACCAAAGTAACCGACATAGCTCACAGACTCGCTAAACTGAAGTGGCACATAGTTGGCCGTTGGGGCAGTAAACTTCTTGAGTGGAGACCGCGCACCGGAAAACGTAGCGTAGGCCGGCCTAAATGTACGCGGTGAACCGACGACCTGGTGAAGATCGCGGGAGGCTGCTGGATGCGGGCAGCGCAGGACCGGTCGTCGTGGAAATCCTTGCGGAAGGCCTTTGTCCAGCAGTAGATGTTTTTCGGCTGGTAAAAATATCAAAAGAAAATGATTTGTCTATTGTGCCACGCGAATAGAGTAAGAAAGTCCGTCAAACTATTTATATTTTCGTTCTTCAATCGAAATATATGATTTAAAAGTTAATGGTGGCGCTAGTGGCGCCCTCTTAAGAGGAAACGCGGTCTAAATAATTGGTATTTGAATAAAATGTTGCTGTCTCTCTCCCCCACACCTCTCCGTATATAGCAAGAAAGCGAGAACTGCAGCGCAAAACGATAATGGGCAATAAAATTGATCTAAACAGCATTTCACAGTGCCCTATTTCCTCCTCCAAAACTTGAGCAATAATTTCTTTTTAATTAAAAAACCATTTATCCATGCCTCTATATTTTCATTTTATTGTTAATATGCGTAATATTTTTTTCGGGTGTCTGAATATGACGATTCAATTGGGTAATTTTTTTGGTTTTTGAAGGCTCCTATTTCGTAACATTATGAGAATATGGAAAAAACAAAACATTGGGACATGGCCATGATCACAGAATAGAAGAATTAAATAGAACGCTGATGTTTATTTTTTAGTACTAGCACCGAGCGAGCCATTACACATACAGCACACTACAAACAGGTTGATGCTATTGGGTATTTTTTTAAAGTAACCTCCCCCAAAAACAAAAAACAAACCTTTAAAATCATTTAATAAAAATAGACTTAAAACTGTATTAAATAAGATTGAGTTTATGAAAATTGACAGAATTTGTCGGTAAGGTGATACCAGAATAGTAAAACTGCCCAGTTTAATTGATGAACACTAAAAGTTTAAAAAATAATGTGATTGTTTAGAACTAAATAAATAATATGTAATGTTGTGCAATTCATTAAAAAACATTTATTTCGAATAAAATTTCAGATCGTAATACTAGAAGTAAGGTTATTCAATTGAAACTTTCCGTGCAATAATTTTTCTAAAAATGGTATCATTTTCATAGTGTTGTGGTTATATTAGGGCATTTTTTAAATATCGATAGATTATATTAGGAATGCGAGGTATGGTAGGTTTTTCAGTTACTGCGTCGATTGCTACGAAAGTGACCACGGATCCGTCGTCAGAGACCTCAAGGACCGTCAGATATCGATTAGGTGTTTATTACACGTACTATAATATTACACGTACGTACACTTTACTATAATATAGTGTCACAGTTCTGTGCAATGCGCGCTGCGATGCGGTCGATTTACCGAGTCAGGGAATTAATAGTGATACATTTTACGTGTCGAGCGCGCTACGTGGAGCCCTCGACAAACAACCGACGTCGAGCTCCGTCGTGTCAGCGATTTCGTCGCAGCCTGTGTCGCCGCCTGTGAGCGCTGCCCGCGCGGCCGCTCAGAACCCGCCGCGGGCGCCTGTGTCCGACAACCCAACGCCGCTGGTTCGTGCGAGCTGCCGTGACTTCACCGCCACCGCACGCCACCGCCGGCGACCCACACCACCTAAGTCGTCCGGAAAACCGAGGTCGCCGCCTACATCGAGCGACCCCTCTTGTGCCAGGGTAGATGAGGAGGGTTTCACCTTGGTACAGAGGAGGTGCAAATTCCGAAGGCAACCTCGCAGAAGCTTGTGTGGTACGGCCGCACCGGAAGAGGGCTCCGTGCTGCGTGCCGCCACACCGAACGTCGCGCTCTACGTGTCGTGGCTGCACCACTCGGTCACGGCTAAGGACGTGACGGAGTGCGTCCACCAGAAGTCCTTTTACGGCCTGCGGGTGTTCCCGCTGGAGTCGCGCCACTAAATGCACTTCACGTCGTACGTGGTGCGCGTGCCGAAGCCTCTGCTGGAGACCATCGCCAGCACCGACTTCTGGCCGAAAGATCGTGTTTCGGCGGTTCCGAGGCACCATGCCTATCAACGCGTCACCGAAACTACTAACATCTTGGTTAAGTTACACACTGACATCTGGGGGCACGGCAGTGCCCCCGCCAAGTCGAGAAAAAAAAGCGGCACGGCCGTACCATCCTTTTCACGAAGCAGTTCAGGCCATTTTCGACCCCCCCACAACTTCGTTGTAGATAAACCTAGAAGCCTGAATTTTCTGTACCCAAGCAGGCATCATATAAGCACGGTATATTCCAAATTTCATTCAATTTGAACCAGTACTTTAAGAATTATAACTAGTCAAAGTTTCCTAATTTGTCACTCACTGACTGACAGATCATCAAAATTCCAAGGCACTTCTAGCCGACATAGAAGATTCAAATTTAGAATTCAATTAGTCTTTAGTGTATAAAGCAAGGAAAACTCAAACATTTTGCAATTTCGGTCCAGTTTTCTAGTTACACAAACTACATAAATAACTTTGTAATCCCATATAAAATATATAGGATTACAAAGTTATTTATGCAGTCGCAGGACCGAACTCCTTGATTTACTAGTTTTTAAGGCGCAGTTCATGAATCAATGTAGTTTTCTACAAAAATAAGTGAAATCCTACCAAAAACATCCTGTAAAAACTAGCCAAGTCTCGATTGAGCTGCTTGTTTTTCTATAAAAAGTAATGAAATCTCTAAGCAAAGCCAAGCCTAGTCTAGGGTTCTTTACTGCGATTTCTTTATTATTATGGTTAGATTTTATGTGACTTGGCCGTTGACTTGGATGTCTCAAGGAGTAAATATGCATAAAGAATGTTCAACGGCAGGTCACATAAAATCTAACCATAATAATAAAGAAATCGCAGTAAAGAACCCTAGACTAGGCTTGGCTTTGCTTAGAGATTTCATTACTTTTTATAGAAAAACAAGCAGCTCAATCGAGACTTGGCTAGTTTTTACAGGATGTTTTTGGTGGGATACATATAATGTATTATATTTATAGTATCTATGTAATGTTATTTTTATAAGTTTTTTATATATCTATGGGTCTGTACTTTTAGTACTAAGTAACCTGAGAATAAATGAATAATAATAATTATATAGTAATTGAACCTAGCGGATCGAGTTCGGTACATATTACGCTCGAACATCTTTAGCGTGACCGAACTCGAAGGACTACGACGCGAGGTCGTTCCCGCCTCAAGATCCTCATTAAATGGCTCACGCC
Organism: Coleophora flavipennella; assembly: GCA_947284805.1. Taxonomy (NCBI): domain Eukaryota; kingdom Metazoa; phylum Arthropoda; class Insecta; order Lepidoptera; family Coleophoridae; genus Coleophora; species Coleophora flavipennella. The sequence continues at coordinate 12,302,497 of OX369266.1, forward strand.
GTTTATCAGCGCCGCAAGTGGCTGAGCCAATTTCAGACCCACCACCTCCAACATCACTTGACGAGGTTTATGAGGCGGAAACGATATCCCAGGATTTGAAGCAAATCAGGAGTATACTAGAGGAGGCGATTCAGGAATTCCGCACTTTGTCTCCCGAGGAGAGGCCACGGCTTCCACGATTGCCCCTTAGCATCCGAAATTGGGATGTCATTGAGGCCGTAAATCGCATGCTGCCAGAATATCTGGCGAACAGCTGCGACCTCAGTGATACGAACTCAATCCTCTTTGGCGCTGCAATGGCAGTCAGCCGTTTTATCGGTGCCAAAATGCCGGAGCCGGCTCGCACATCCCGTTCGTGGGAAAAGCCGGCATGGCAGAAAAGGATTGAGCGTCGTATTGCTGAGGCTAGAGTACTCATTGGCAAACTGATTGCTTTCAGGTCGGGCAACAGTAGGCCCCGAGTGATGCGCTCTGTCAGGCTCGCTTTTGCGGAATCGGACTTTGATCCCGCAGGACGCAATGCCATGCGATTAGTGACGGAGCGCATCGATGACCTGAAGCAACGGATAGCTGCGTGGGCAAACCGTATTCGGCGATACTCGGAGCGAGTAGACCGGTTTCGCCAGAATCGCCTTTTCATGAGTGATCAAAAGAAGTTCTACAGATCACTGGACCGACGTGCTGTGTTGAACACAGGCGAGAGACCGGTACATGAGGGTATTGTTGCCTTTTCGCGTAACCTGTGGTCCCGGCCTGTGCAACACGACGAGGGGCAATGGACAGCTGAGCTGGAGGAGGCATGTGCTCACATCGAGCCTATGAACCCCGTTACCATTAGTGCCAATGATGTGCTTCATGCGGTCCGTAAAGCTCCGAACTGGAAAACTCCAGGGAGCGACGGACTGCACCACTATTGGCTCAAGGGGTTCTATGCGAGTCACGAGACCTTAGCCAGCCAGTTCCAGCAAGCTCTCGAGCAGCGTCAGGTCCCGAGCTTCTTGACTACTGGGATCACTCATTTAGCTCCCAAGTCGAGTAATATCGCTGACCCTAGTCAATACCGCCCCATAACGTGTCTTTCTACCACCTACAAGACACTTACATCCATTCTGAAGGCCAAAATTGACGCCTTTATTGAGACGAATGATATCATGGCGATTACTCAGAATGGATGTCACGGCGGAAGTCGCGGTACGAAGGAGCTACTCCTGATTGATGCGGTCGTGGGCAAATTGGTAAACCGAAATCGATGCAATTTCTCCGCTGCCTGGATTGATTATAGAAGGCTTTCGAATCGATCCGCCATTCATGGTTAAAGAGGGTCCTTGAACTGTACAAGATAGATGAAACAGTTCGAAACTTCCTCAGATCGTGTATAGGGCAATGGAGTACGATCCTTAGTCTCCATGGTCAGCGGCTATCGAATGCGGATTAAGAGGGGTATATTCCAGGGTGACTGTCTGAGTCCCCTTTGGTTTTGCCTGTCCCTGAATCCACTCAGCTTTTTGCTAGAGAAATCTGGGACGGAATTTCAGTTTCGGAGAGGTGAATCACGCATGACCCACCTTTTCTACATGGACGATCTTAAACTTTTGTTTCAAACGCAACACGGTTGGAGGAACTGTTAAAAATCACTTGTGATTTTAGCAGTTCCATCAACATGGAGCTTGGAGTAAATAAGTGCGCGATCCTTCATGTGGACAGGGGTAGGGTGGTGCATTCAAACAGAGTTGAAATCGACTCCATGAACATCCGCACCCTCTCTGAAACGTAAACATACCGGTATCTGGGTATGTCGCAGAGCATTGGTGTTCACGAGGCAGCGGTGAAAAAGGCGGTTTGTGACGTGTTCTGGGAGCGCCTGACAAAAGTTCTTGAGAGCTATTTGTCGGGCGTTAACAGGATACGAGCATTCAACGCCTGGGTCATACCTGTTCTTTTGTACACCTTCGGCATACTCAGATGGTCACAGACAGAATTGGATGCCCTGGATCGAAAAGTCCGCACTACTATGACACTCCATAGAATGCATCACCCGAGATCTTCAGTGATGAGGCTGTATATCCCACGGAAGAGTGGCGGTCGTGGCCTTCTAAGTGGCAAACAAATGCACAACCGCGAGATATGCAGTTGTCATAGCCTGTGATAAAGGACTAACCCCTCTATCCATGGCCCAAGAGAACTGGCAGGCGCCGGCTGTACTTAGCACTGCTGAGCGAGAGGCCATCTGGAAAGACAAAGAGCTGCACGGTAGGTTCTTTAAGGTTCTTTGTGGATCCTTCGTAGATCAGAAGGCCTCCGTGCACTGGTTGCGCTGCGCTTCGGAGACCTTTTTGCGGAGACCGAGGGTTTTGTCTGTGCAATACAGGATCAGGTGGTCAAGACGAACAACTATAAGAGGTTCATAATAAAAGACGGCACCTTGGACGTTTGTCGGTTGTGCCGTCAACCAGGGGAGACCCTGCGTTATATAATTTCCGGTTTTTCCATGCTTGCCAACACTGTGTATTTGCACAGGCACAACCAAGCAGCCAGGATCCTACACCAAGAGATCGCTCTAAAGTATGGACTCATATCTCGGCGGATGCCGTATTACAAGTACACGCCGGAGCCGGTTCTCGAAAACGACCGCGCCAAGCTCTACTGGGACCGACCCATCATCACGGACAGGACTATTCCTTCGAATAAGCCTGATATCGTGTTGATGGATCGGGCGCAGTCAATGGTGTTTTTGGTTAATATCACTATCCCATATGACGAAAACCTCGTGCAGGCTGATGCCAATAAAATATGTGGCGAGTGGAATCCACTGAAATCATCCCCGTAGTCCTGTCCGTGAACGAACTAATTTCAGCCGACCTTGAACGTTACCTAAGGCGGCTGGATCTCCGAGGCAGACCAATAATTGCAGCAATGCAGAAAGCAGTCCTCCTCGATAATGCCCGGATAGTTCGACGCTTTCTCTCCCCGTCGCACGGAACTCCAGCCGACTGTGCTTCTACTGGAGGTGCTCCTGCCACTTCGCTGCGTGCGAAGTGAGCAGAGTAGCTTAAGTTTTATATATTCAAATAATAATTAAAATTTCATTCTCATAACCTTCATTTTATTATAAAATATATTTTAACTGCTATAACATTAAAATATATTCTTTACTTACGTGTCAAAAATTATAAACATTAGCCATATATATTTTCCTTAACTCAAAAATACACAGGCTGTTTGTAATAGATATAGTGCAGAAAAGTGAAATGGGAGCTGGGATCAAATGAAACATTTTGATAGCTTCAACGACAATCCTTCAGTGCCGTGGTCTATATACTCGTATATGTGCATTTCAAACATTGAACATTTAATGTTTTGAAAAACATTTAACATTTTAGGACTATATTAAAAGGATCACATTATTTCATTCGACTTCACCCAGCTCTAGCTTCAATTTCAGATTGCACAGTGTATATATTATATTACAAAATTACAGGAGATAAAAATAAACTTATTGTTATTTAATAAACCTGCGTAATTTAGTTTTTTTTTATGTACAGGACTTTTGTGACAGTTGTAAATATAAAACAAATGTTTGGATGCGCATAATAATATTTACAATACAAAATAAGATAAATATTAACAAAAAAAAATTGTGTCTGTCATGTCTAATTATCTATTTATTATTAATTATCTAATTGGGTCTTAGTCAAAACGAACCCAACAAACCATAAATGTGAAATGGGGCCAAGTTCGATATAAAAAAATTACAGCGATCTAAATGGGTAGGTACCAAGTTCTAGGTATAGTGGTTCCTAAAATTAAATCATAGCTACGGAACTTCAAATAGAAATATTTATTTTAGACTTCTCCAAATAACAGAAAAAAGTACAACGGTTTTCAGTTTCTTAAAAAAGTTGTTATGTTCTGTACTTCTGCATGGTGTAACTTGGAAAGATTTCAGTATTCAATTTTATTCTATAATGAATATTATTTACTTTTAAAAAGTAAGCTTTGCTTGCTTGGCGCCTTGATCATTTAAACTTGCCAATTTAAACCATTTAGTAGCACAAAACATTTTTTTTAACTGAAAACCGTTGTACTTTTTCTATTATTTGGAGAAGTTGAGAATAAATATTTCTGTTCCGTAGCTATGACTTAATTTTAGGAAGCACTATACAACTTGGTACCTACCCATTTAGATCACTGTAATTTTTTTACATCGAACTTGGCCCCATTTCTAATTTATGTTTTGTTCGGATATCATTAAATTATGTAAAGTACAAATACTAATTTCCTATCCTTATTTAAGTAATAGATATACATATAAGATATTTTTGGTGCTACTGAACCCTCGGTGCGCAAGCCAGAGTCACACTTAGCTAGTTTTATAATTTTTACTTAATACGTCCAATAAACCCATTGCGATTCCAAATCTCAAATTAAAAAAGTCACCTGGAAGTGTCCCATATAATTATTCCAATGAGCAGTGGTGGTACGGAACCCAAATTGTGTGAGTACGACTAACACTTGGCCATTTTTTGAGTTATTCTCTTGTATACGTCCAATAACCTACCTCTGTGCCAAACTTAAAGTTTCTAAGTCACCTGGAAGTGGTCTATATATTTTATGAGTATTGGTGATACGGAACTCTTGGTGCACGAGTACGACTCACACTTGGCTAGTTTTATAATTTTTCCTTTATATATGTCCAATAACTTATCTTCATGCCAAATTTCAAGTTTCTGGTCTTCTTGTCGAACTCTTTTGGAACTGGTAATTGTGTCTTCAACTACGTGCTGTTTTCGTTTCAGAGCCGATCCAGAAACATTGTCTACTTTTATTGGACTTGTATCAAACTGAAAAAAAATCGAAGTACCTATATAGAATGTTAATAGAACACATTTTTTTAAGAAAGCTACTCATGAAACTGAACAACTTCTGTTTTTTACTGCATATTTCAGAATTTATACAAAGTTAGAATACAACAACAACCTAACAACCTGTACATAGAACAGATGGCTGTTGGTGCAGTCAAGTTCTTGAGTGGCGACCGCGTAACGAAAAACGTAGATTAGGCAGGCCTCCAACTAGGTGGCCCGACAACCGCTGCTTGCAGGCAGCGTAAGAGCGGTCGTTGTGGATAGCCTTGGGGGAGGCCTCTGTCCAGCAGTGGACATCCCTTGGCTAATAAAATGATGTACCTAAAGCGGGTTCCGATGCGAAGATAATAAAACCCTTAGTTACTATTTTTAAACAATGTAATGTTACTATACATAAATACTTCGTACTTACAAAAAGTAAACCTAATAATTTACTACCCTAATATTTAATATTTACCGTAGTCCGCGGACTGCTTAGTCGTGCCACTGTAAATAGGTACTTATTGCTGTTTATAACTGTCAACATATGCGTTGCTTAGCAACCTTTTTCTGTTGACTTCGAGTTTTATGTTTTTACGAATGGGTAACAAACTATTACGTTTTTTAAGCCACGAAATACTTTGTTGCTTACCTGTACTAATGATTTATTTCAAGGAAAACTAAACTAAAGCTTTATTAAAACTATAATTTTTGCTACTTAAAGATGCTTACTAGATACTTACCTACTTACAGTAAAAATATTCATGAACAAATCAAACACTTTCATCTAGCCCCAAACTATGTTTCCCAGTACTATGGGGTTGTAAATTTGTAAAAAGTAAAGAAAATATTAGAACGACCGATACGTACTGAAGTCAGTATGCAAACGTCTACATGAGGCAGAGCAAAACATTTTATGAATTTTTTGTTTGGTGTAACCACAAAGTCATCATCGTTAAAATGCTTTGAGCAAACAGTGCTTGTTTTTGTGGGAAACCAATTACTGTTACGCCCTGTACTTGTGATCCACTTTTCCTTCAATTCAGGATTTTTTGGAAAACTGAAAGTAAAAATAAAAATATATCGTTGAAAAATATCGACAACACCCTCGCACTAAATAACACAGACCCAAAAACAAATATTCATATTTTTATATAACTATTGATTTTCATTAATGTTTTTCACTTACACATGGTAAGAAACTCCTCCATTTTTTAAATTCACTTTACTACTTGCATTTTTGCAGCTTATTATAGCACATTTCGGCATTTTGTCACAAAAATACTCGGAGCTCAGCTTGTCATGAAGTTGTGCAATTTCTGCGCAGTACAATCATTTACGAATGACAGCAACATACCCGTTTATGCATGAAGGCGACGCGTGTGCCACGCCTCCTTACGCAATCTATCGGAGCGGAAAAAAATTTTCTTATCTGTGGCCATGATAGATATAGGTTTGATGAAAGAAATATTTTTGCTCTACTGTCATTATCCAGAGAGGAAGCAAAGAACCACGTTTGTATGGAAATAATGTTGCCCGCGTTTCCTCGTAACTGTTACTTCAAACTGATCAATTTTCCTTGATAAATCTATACTTTCTTACCAAAAAAACGAGTGTGCTTTAGACCACACGACTGAAGTAAAACTTAATCACCGTTCGCGTAACGCATTTACAAGCTTACCCCACAAGTGCCGTTCGCCTCACCCGATCACAATTTTCGTAACGCTAGAAGTCACCGTTCGCGTAACGTATTCACCAGCTTACTCCCCAAGTCAAGCGTACGTAAAAATGATTCTCCATACAAAAATTTGTTACACCTGTGTCACGATATTTTAACTGGGCTTATTTGTACCTACTCATAATTTGAAACAGCTTTGCCAGAGAAATTTATGTACCTAAATCACTTAACCATATCCACCCCTAAAAGTGACGTAATGTGTTGCGTTGGGATCTGGGACCGTCTACGCGCGGTCTCAACAAGATATCTACCCATGTCAACCTCATAGCAATGTAGCTACGCGTCTGGCAGTAGGTCATTGATTATGCATGACCCACGGGATAGTGCTGTATCAACTAAAATCGGAGAGAAAATACAGAACTATTCTCGGAATCCCCGCCAAAACTTCATAGTGGCTTTATGACTCATGAAATTGAGTAGGTAAGCTCGTATCATCAATCCGCAAAAAAAACAAAAATTTTATACAAAAAAGACTGTATAAAAAAGGTACCCTTCTATTTGGGAAGTCGGGTAAAATGTATCCTATGTCACTCACAGGACCAAGAGGAATCTAATTATACCTCGCAATCTAAAATCCATCAATCCGTTTAGAAGATATCGTGGAATAAAGAAACTTAAATACATAACAATACATTAAAAAAAATGCACAGATTACCTGCATAGCACGAACTACTAGGACATTGAAAATGAAATTCAGGCATAAGGAAATAAACGACATGAACACACAAATTTTATTTTTACAAATTTATTTTTTCACAATTTCAATTTGTAGAACATGCAAACTTTTTTGGACAAACAATAAGTAATTTATGTATCACACTATCCACAACTCAACAACACCTTTTTTTTACATAACTCCCCATACCCCGTACTCATTAATTAAAAATTTGAATATTTTACAAAATCCAAAAATTTAAAAACAAATTCGAAAAAAGTTCAAAATATTCCAAAAATCCTCCATTCACCACATACAACAACATAAACTCTCATACACACCCAACTTCCATATCACAGTACAGTATAACCATGATGCGCTACAATTCATTCGTCGAGGTACTTTTTTGAGGGCGCACCTACAGCCCTTACTTTTTTTTTCAAAATTTTGATCTCATTCGACAGCCAACTAAATACCCTAGGACCGTTTTTTCCATTTTTTTCGACTTAGTTCTCGAGACATCCGGGCCCAAAGTAAAAAATTCAAAAATTTTCGACCAAAAAAACCGGTTATTCGACCATAACTTTTTTGGATTTCAACATTTTTTTTTAATTCCTTCATCATCTGATAGATCTCGTCAGAAGCGTCCTTTGACACCCTATTTATCTATGAACTACCAATAGCTTCCATACAATCGTTGTGTCGCACTAAACTCCCAAATGGGACCTAGTACCCAGCGATCTCTAACAATAATGCATAATAAAAGCACGACTTCATAAAAACACTATCCCTCTTTTTTGGGAAGACGGGTGAAATGTATTGTATGTCACTCACGGGATCAAGATGAATCTTACGATACCTCCCACTCCAAAATCCATCCAGCCGTTTAGAAAATATAGTGAAGTAAAGAAACATACGAGTACATAAAATATCTGTTTAAATAAAAGAAAAACGTGACTGACTGGTTTATCAACGCACAGCTGCAACCACTGAACGGATTTCGCTTAAATTTGGAATACGGATAGCAATTAGGACGTGGGCATTCGCTAAGAAAGGATTTTGGGAAATTCCGACGGGAACGGCAAAAAACGAAATTTGCGCGGGCGAAAATTTACATACATTAGACCTGAAAACAATACACTCTTTTTTTGTGGGTAGTCGTGAAAAAGGTTCACTCAAGGTTTTACGTGGTTTTACTTTTATTTTGATCAGCTGATTGGGCAACTCTGTAATTTGCTCAAAATTTGAAAAATAGGGGTGACGACAGCATCAGAAATAAATTATGAACTCTTGATCACTAAATTGCCCTCCTACTTCGGAAAACCTTACTCGTTTTGTTTTCCATCAAGTCTTCGATTTTTAATTCACCAAAATCACAAAATGAGTAGGTACATACGAGTATATGACGCTGCTAAACTATAACGTCACGCCTAGGTATTTCAAATATTTTTAGAACAAAATGTCGTTTTTGACAGATATTAAAAAGTAACTCAGATGACTAGCATTCGTCATCCCTAATGCAACATCTGTCATATACGAGTAAGTATGAGGTGTCCAAATTTTTTGTGCGATTCACCATAATAGGTTTCTATTGGGGAAAGTTGTTTGATTTTATGAGTAGAAGCCACTGATGTAGTTTTAATGAGAGCCCCAAATAGCCCCATATTAATTCATTCATTCATCACATCAGCTCATATATACGTCCCCACCGAGGGGCTCGAGCCTACCCTGAATTAGGGCGATCGGGCCTTAGTCGACCACGCGGGCCCATTGCGGGTGGGTCAACTTCACACACAACCTTCGAGTTTCTTTGCAGATGTGTGCAGGTTTCCTCACGATGTTTTTCCTTCACCGTAAGAGCGTCGGATAAACGTATGTATATGTATATGTATAAGATCGAAATTCGAAAACACATTGATACGTGGCAGGACTCGAACCACGACCTCCACTGAATGACGGCCACTGCTTGACATAGCCCTATGCACTTTTCTAAAATACGGTAAATATTTTCGGAATACGTTTTTAAGACCCAGTGGTACTTAAATATCTGTCTTTGTCTTTTTCTTTACGTATAAAGAGAGAAGAAAATAACCACACTTTTGCAGTTTTTGATGTTTTCGTTTTTATTTTCATCATATTTATCTTAAATAAAAATCCAATCGATGTTTTCCCTTCAGTCACTTATGAACTTTATTTTAGTAAATAAATCATATTATCAAATTACTTATTTTAAGAATAAAACCGAAAATTGACGATGAAATTGCTCGAAAAGAGGTACCTTTGCGAAATTATTCTATCGAGCCAACTTTATTAAATCGTGTTTCCATTCGATATAGTCCCTCGTAACTATTCTCAATAATACCAATATGTTTTCCTAGATTTAAAATTTACTGTTAACTACTTCAAAAATGAATTCTAAAAACCTGTTTAAGTGGATTTTTAGGTACCACTGCGCCTTAAGAGGAAATTCTTTCAAAAGTTATGCGTTCCATAGTTTTTTATTACTTTTTTTATAAAAGATGCTTCGGAGCTTGCAGCAGACATGTTGTCCGATATAAATATATTAACGTTTACTGAACACTACCGTTAATGCCACAAAGTATTTCACTATGACGTGTAGCCGGAGTTGCTCGTGCTCATAAAATTTTAAAGGCGTGTGGCTTTTAAAATTATTGTTACGACAACCACTGATATATTCTCATTAATAGGTATTGTTTTTTGGCGTGCAGTAAAGTGTATTTACTTACTTACTTATTCATCATTATCATTATTCATTGATGATTGAGAATGGTTCTCGTACGACGACGCATGTACATGAACGTATCTCTCTCTATATAGTAAAACAACAGAATAGACTCTTTGCCTCTGTCTCTTTCTCCGCGAGCCGCTTGCGGCTAGTGCACCGCGCACCAGCTAGTAAGAAATGTAACGAGTGGGACTCGTGCTCTAAGGTTCCATACCACGACAACTTTAAATTGCGAAGCCTTTTAACATCAACGACTACAACAACGATACCTATCAATTTCAATATAAAAAATAATTGGCTATTAAAATTTGTTTTTTGCCTGTTCATATATAAAGGTTGTCACATTACGAATAAAAAGCATTTTTCTGTCGCTTGCGTTGGTGTCTTTCGTTTGTAATTTGAATAGATATCATTGTCACAGTTATGTGGAGAGACGTGCTGATACGGAACCCTCGGCTTGCGAACCATAAAAAAAACGTCTAAGTGTTTTTTTTTAATGTTAGTAGAGTTTTTGAGAAAAGAAAAATTGGAAAAGTTGCCAAGAATTTTGGAACCCCTGATTATGCCATTTATATTAGATAGACGTTGATAAAGAAACGAGAAAACAATATCGGACTTTTTTCCTTTTGTTGTTTAAATTTCCAACTTTCCCCGCGCATCATTTACAATAGCCGCCCAGCCGCGAAACAGAAAGAAGCGAAGTCCTTTGTTTTTTATTGAAAATAACAAAATATCAAAGTACAGAAGCCAGCACATCACTCGTAGTGCGATTCTGATCCATGCGCATACGGCATAAGAACGGTACAAAGTCCAAAGTGTCTAGCTTGAAGTGCTGGCCTCTGTACCTACAAGTTATGTGCGAACTTTGTCCACAAACATTTTAATAGAGTTATAGAATCTCTCACGAAGCGCAAGTACGATGGGCCCCAAGTCTATGGCACAGTATATATTAGTACTAACATACAGTATGGACACTCCCTGCTGCTCTCTAGATTGCGACCTCAGCCCCTCGTCATCCAGGTTGATACAGATTGGTTACAGTTTGGTTGTCGAACGTATAGGATTTCGCCGCCATTTTGTTTGTTGCGGCATTCGTTTTTTGAAATGTCATTTGTGGCCCGTTGTTTGAAGTGTCCAGTGTGTGTCTATGGCAACACTTCCAGTTTAAGCTGAACTGAGTTTTGTATCAAGTTGAGGGTATGCCTACCAGTATTGTAGATGCCGTTGACTGTACTAAGGTACTCGAAATCTCGTAAATTTTGAAGACGCCCTTGAAACTTCGCGAACGTAAGTTACTTATTTGTAACAGTCAGTAACTTTAGTGATAACTTGTCTGTTAATAGGTTTGTCACGAATATTATAACGTTATCCCACTAGGGTACCCGTACTAAAGTGTTTTGGATAAAGAACTATTCAATAACTAAAATGGTAGCGCGAAAATTCAAATTAATTTTAGTGACCGCCTCCGTAGCATAATGGTCCATTAACTTTTCATCAGGACGTCGTGGGTTCGATTCCTGACGGAATCTTACTTTGCAAGACTCGGTTTGGGTATTTTCTACATCCGCCTGGCTTGCCACCACCATCTCATATATGTCTTGCCGCTAAACATCAATGTTAACAGCATTGATGTTTACCGGCTTGAAGATTGGATAGCCAGCTCTCCATTGCGTTGGGGAATCTTGGTAAGCTTGCTTTTATCTTAGGCATCATTTTGGGAAGTGGTCATGGGAAAGTGGTCCCAAATGACAAGTTATCATTTTGGGGAATTGGACATTTTGGGAAAGTTATCATTTTAGGGAAGTGGTCATTTTGGGAAAATTATAATTTTGGGGAAGTGGTCATTTTGGGACAGTAGACCACTTGCTACTGAAGTATTGGCACTTACCATAAGGTGAGGTAATACCAAACGCTTACTAATTGTAAATTTAAAAAATCTATACTTTTATCTGTCTGAGAATATTCCGTTTAAATTTATATTACTAGCTCTTTCTTTGACAGTGGAAGCCTTTAGTAAATAAAACAGTCCATTAAAGTGCCATTAAATATATTTTTTGTATTATTTCCCTAATGAATACTTACTTCTGTTTTTGAAGCCAATTATGGTGACATGGGGTCTGCTAAGAATCTTAAAGCATATTTATTTAAACACTAGCTGTTGCCCGCGAATTCGTCCATGTGGATAACTGGCCATGACAAATTATGAAAAAAACACATGAAAATGTATCATTTGAAATTCTGAATGCAAAAAAGGAAAAAGTTGTTGATTGTCATTGCGAAAGAGACGCTTATGCTTTAGATGGAAGAGGAAGTTTTTTGGGATGAGGGAGATGTCAACCAAACCAAACCAAATCAACCAACCACTATACCAAATTTCAGCTTTTTAGCTATAACAGTCTTTGAGTAAAAAGGCTGTGACATACCGACAGACAGCGGAACCAGATAAACAGGCCGATTTTATTGTTGTATATTAAATTATTCTGGGATATACGCTGTCACTATATAAAGTTTCGGTTCATACCGTTTAGTGGTTTTTGAATGATGCGCGTTCAAACAGATAGACACACAAACAGAAAAATATTTTAAAACTGTTGTACCAATACACAGTTTTTTTGCCTTTAATTTTTTTTTATATGTATTTAAGTAATTAATTTGTGCGTCGTAAAAAATATTAGTAGGTAGTAAATAAAAATCAAAATATTAAAAAAAATGCAAAATCAACATTATTTTGTAAAAAAATACCGGCGAAGTATGGGCCGGACTCACACAACTAACAAATACTACAATGGTACCTATTAATTTCAACGGGAGTGACAGTAAAATCCTTTTTTTCTTTCTTTATTCAGTTCGTTCTCGACGACGACTCACAATTAGCCGGTTTCAGTACTTATTGTTTTAATTACTTTAATTACTATAGGCCTATGTCCAGCAGTGGACTTCCTTCGGCTGATATGATGATGATGATGACTATAATGATACAAAGTTCCACGCTTGCACATGTGTTACCGTTTTTTTTTTTGATTTGTTAACATAATAACATACCGATATTCTATTCCGGCCACCTATTACAGTTGAATAGCCACATCCTTTTTTATCAATTAATATTTATGAAATTAAATTAAAATAGTAATATTTAATAAGACGTATAAATAACCTAGGTTTAGTGTACAGGTCAGTTACCTAGAAAGGAAGCCTAATATTTTTTTAAAGAAAAAACCGACTTCAAACGCACTAGTCGCCACTAGCGTTGCCAGGCGTCCGGATAAAGCCGGACAGTGTTAGGCTTTTTGGATGCGTGTCCGGCCAAATTAGAAGGTGTCCGGCCTGTCCGGCTTTTTAGGTGTAATGATTTTTCCAGTCACCTGGACATTCGGGTGAGCGCTGTCGTATTTATGAGACTATGGCGGCGTTTCTTAGTCTGATTAGGACCTCGCTAAAGGCCAGTAAACATGACTGATTGATTTAGGGGTGTCTAAAGAGGGCTTTAATAATTTAGGGAGTCCGGCTTTTCTACCCAAAAGTTCGGCTAAACTGGCAGGTATGTCCGGCTATTTAGTTTTAAGACCTGGCAACCCTAGTCGCCACTAAGATTTTCGAACGTTCCCTTCGATTTCGCTTGGATGCCATCATTAGATCCTGGTTTTCTTATCATGGTACCACCCTTGGGATATCTCCTTTCTAACTAAAAAGTATTATCAAAATTGGTTAATAAACGATGAAGTTATCCGCGAACACACATTATATATATACGGTCGATTCGAGAAACCTCGTTCTTTTTTTGAAGTCGATTAAAAAGAAAGATACGTAGTAGATGTGACAGAGTAGAAATTAGATTTATCGCAATGGGTGCTCTGCTGACTAGGCCTACGTCAATTTCTTTTCACGTTACGTTGTTATGTTCCGAATTAAGGCATTTACTTTCAATTTACCGAGAAAGTATTTACGTTATTTTTTTTTACAAAGACAAAGGTAAAAAAGAATCCTAAGATAAATTGCTTTGTTTTATCTGATTGTTTTATCTCTAAATATTACAAGATTAAGAATGTTCAATAGATAATACTAATATGATATTAACTAAAAAAAACATAAACATAATCATTACAAAAAGACCAAAAGCTCTAGAAAGGAGCTTCATTCAATATCCCCGTCCCTATGCGTCTTCGGTCCAAAAGTTCCCATAACACTCGCCGACTCACTATGATACTCGGTTGACAATGAAGATATGATAGCCAGTTCCCCATTGAATTGGAGAATCTTGGTACGCCCGCTTCTATTTCGGCATCATCGTCACTTACCATCCGGTGAGATGATTTACAAGGGCTTATCAACTGCAGATAAATAAATAAAAACATTCGACTGATATTACACCGTCGCAAGGCAGAGTCTGGCACCATTTCTCGTGACTAATTTGTGTATTAATTACAATTATTTTATTATTATTTTATCTATTTTATATAGTAATTTTTGAATACAGTTGCTCGAAAAGTAGTCCTTTATATGTCAGTTATTGTACGCAAAGTGATTTTACCGCATACTTTATCACTTTTTAAAAATTCTAGACCACATTCTAATCTCTGTTTGTCAATATTTTCATTCTTTACAATAGGCCTAACTTCACTAACTTGCTTAATTTCAAGTTCAATTTTGCATATTTGCCTCTTTTAATTAAAAAATTGCCGCTAGTAATAATGGGTCATCTTTGCCTCTTAGTTGTGAATAACACATCATCATCATCATCATATCAGCTCATATACGTCCCCACCGAGGGGCTCGAGCCTACCCTGAATTAGGGCGATCAGGCCTTAGTCGACCACGCGGGCCCAGTGCGGGTTGGTCAACTTCACACACAACCTTCGAGTTTCATCGCAGGCGTGTGCAGGTTTCCTCACGATGTTTTCCTTCACCGTTAAAGCAATCGGTAAGTATATGTACGTAAGTTTTGAAAAACTCATTGGTACATTGGCCGTCCAGATTTGAACCCGGTACCTCTGGTTAGAAGAACCGAGTCGTTACCGGCTGAGCCACCGACGCTTTTCAATAACACATAGTAACACATAGTAATCACCTAATTATGATGTTGAAATTGAACAAGTGCAGTAAGACTTAAAGGGAGAACGATATAGTGTTTTTATTATCCCAAGCGTTAGTGTAATATTTTTATGGTAATAAAAAAAATCTTACGCATGCGTACGTGTGCCTAGCTAAATTAAATATATCGCAATTTTGGAAAAACTGAATTGAGTTGTTTTAGTTGTGAATACAAATAAAACTAAAAAAGTTTACATACGTGTAATAAAAATATACTTATGTGTATGTTTAGGAAGAAACAAAGTGAGATTACTCCCCGGACATTTAAAATGAGCCATAAGTCGCGTAAAATGAACTTGGTTCGCCGAAACCTTGATAGGATGTACCCGTGTATTTTTTTCTGTTACGGTCGTTTTTATTAGCGCTACCGGCATATACCAGGCCGCTCTCTCCGATCCTCCCACGTCCAAGCAACGACCTAAGCCGAGGTCCGTGCCCACCTGGGCGCGCTTAGGCAGTTGCATCTTTTTGCTTTGCACTAGGTTGAGTGCCCTCCGTACTCGCCTCCCCTGCCCGGTGAAGTTGTAAAGGTCCCAACGACCAACAACAAGCTTGTTCTTTTTATAAGGTCGTTTTTATAAGGGTTCCGTACCCAAAGGGTAAAAACGGGACCCTATTACTGAGACTTCGCTGTCCGTCTGTCTATCTGTCTGTCCGTCTGTCACCAGGCTGTATTTCATGAACCGTGATAGCTAGACAGTTGAAATTTTCACAGATGATGTATTTCTATTGCCGCTTTAACAACAAATACTAAAAACATAATTAAATAAATATTTAAGGGGGCTCACATACAACAAACGTGATTATTTTTTTGCTCGTTTTTGCTCGATATTGATAACGGCAACAGGTAGACGCTTGAAATATTCACAGAAAATTGAATTGTATTATTCACTGTAAAAATAAAGAATTAAATTAAAATAAAATTAATATTTAAGGGGGGCTTCTGCCGAGTCTGACTCGCACTTGTCCGGTTTTTTACTTGTTTTCTCACAACTGTATTGAAAAATGTCGTTATACATGGGTGTAGAAGGAAATATCAAACTCGTGACTCGCACTTGACCGGTTCTTTACTTGTTTTCTCACAACTGTATTGAAAAATGTCGTTATACATGAGTGTAGAAGGAAATATCAAACTTGGGCGGTTTTTTACTTGTTTTCTCACAATTGTATCTAAAAATGTCGTAATACATGGATGTTGAAGGAAATATCAAACTCGTGACTCGCACTTGGCCGGTTTTTTACTTGTTTTCTCACAACTGTATTGAAAAATGTCGTTATACATGGGTGTAGAAGGAAATATCAAACTTGGGCGGTTTTTTACTTGTTTTCTCACAATTGTATCTAAAAATGTCGTAATACATGGATGTTGAAGGAAATATCAAACTCGTGACTCGCACTTGACCGGTTCTTTACTTGTTTTCTCACAACTGTATTGAAATATGTCGTTATACATGGGTGTAGAAGGAAATATCAAACTCGTGACTCGCACTTGACCGGTTCTTTACTTGTTTTCTCACAACTGTATTGAAAAATGTCGTTATACATGAGTGTAGAAGGAAATATCAAACTTGGGCGGTTTTTTACTTGTTTTCTCACAATTGTATCTAAAAATGTCGTAATACATGGATGTTGAAGGAAATATCAAACTCGTGACTCGCACTTGGCCGGTTTTTTACTTGTTTTCTCACAACTGTATTGAAAAATGTCGTTATACATGGGTGTAGAAGGAAATATCAAACTTGGGCGGTTTTTTACTTGTTTTCTCACAATTGTATCTAAAAATGTCGTAATACATGGATGTTGAAGGAAATATCAAACTCGTGACTCGCACTTGACCGGTTCTTTACTTGTTTTCTCACAACTGTATTGAAATATGTCGTTATACATGGGTGTAGAAGGAAATATCAAACTCGTGACTCGCACTTGACCGGTTCTTTACTTGTTTTCTCACAACTGTATTGAAAAATGTCGTTATACATGGGTGTAGAAGGAAATATCAAACTCGTGACTCGCACTTGGCCGGTTTTTTACTTGTTTTCTCACAACTGTATTGAAAAATGTCGTTATACATGGGTGTAGAAGGAAATATCAAACTCGTGACTCGCACTTGACCGGTTCTTTACTTGTTTTCTCACAACTGTATTGAAAA
The DNA here is from genome assembly GCA_947284805.1 of Coleophora flavipennella. Lineage (NCBI taxonomy): Eukaryota > Metazoa > Arthropoda > Insecta > Lepidoptera > Coleophoridae > Coleophora > Coleophora flavipennella. The sequence goes on from OX369266.1 coordinate 12,319,717, forward strand.
ATGTCGTAATACATGGGTGTAGAAGGAAATATCAAACTCGTGACTCGCACTTGGCCGGTTTTTTACTTGTTTTCTCACAACTGTATTGAAAAATGTCGTAATACATGGGTGTAGAAGGAAATATCAAACTCGTGACTCGCACTTGGCCGGTTTTTTACTTGTTTTCTCACAACTGTATTGAAAAATGTCGTAATACATGGGTGTAGAAGGAAATATCAAACCCGTGACTCGCACTTGGCCGGTTTTTTACTTGTTTTCTCACAACTGTATTGAAAAATGTCGTAATACATGGGTGTAGAAGGAAATATCAAAATCGTGTCTGGCACTTGGCCAGATTTTTACTTCTTTTCTTACAACTGTATTAAAAATGTCGTAATACATGGGTGTAAAAGGAAATATCAAACTCGTGACGATGGTAAACCCTCGCCTGCGGCTCGGGCTTACAAATGTCACTCGTTTGTTATTTACCACCCTTGCATCATAAATAACTATTATTAAAAACTGAGTACGCTAGATATTCTCGGTCCATTTCGGAGTGAAAGTAGTTTCGCAAAATACCTACTTATAACCATTCATTTAAGCAAAAACAATGCTGTTTGTTAGGGAAAAAACAGCTGTTTACTTTAAAAAAAATTGTTAGCGTGGGAGCCTTTCAAGGGGAGAAATTAACGAGTCTTAATCTTAGTCTTAATCTTCCGTCCATTGTTTGTAACTAAGAAAAAGTTTTCCTTTTGCCTAGGAAGATGTTTCTAGATAATGATTCTAGACTCTACATGGCTGAGTTAATGGGGGTAAGTAAAACTTTTATTTAATGAGAATCTACCTGTTTCTTATTATTATTAGGTATTTTTACACGCCTGCCCACAAATAAGAAGTGTATTGTTTTCAAGTCTAATGTATGTTTCTTTATTCCACGATATCCTCTAAACGGCTTGACAGATATAAGAGAGCGAGGTATCGGTAGATTCGTGTTTATCCCGTGAGTGACACTGGATACATTTTACCCGACTTCCCAAAAAAGAGAGCTTATGCTTTTAAGCGGTTGTGTTTCTATTTTTTTTTAAGTTATTGTTTGTAGTCAATTAAGCCGGGTTATCGTCAATTACCATCAGATAAAATGATAAAAAGGGCTTATGGATGTTGATAAAATACAAGCAAAGAACTATATTTAGTATTTTTTTTTTAATTTTAGGTTCTGTAGTTTTGGAGAAAAGCGGAGGAATGGTAAATTTTCGTCTTCTTTTATGAATAAAATCAAAACTATTTATTTTAAAATAATGATCAAAAATATATTCGAAATCCTCATAACGAGCCCTTCATTAATTTATTTGATATATGACACAGTAAGGTTTACAAAACTTTTTTTTTTTAATTTTCTTTTTTTCCCCCCGAAAATGACCCTTATTTAAAAAAAAATTATTTACTTTGCACATCTCTGTTTGGTTCATAGGACTACACCATCTTACCAAATTTCACCTGATTTTGTCCAGTCGATTCGGAGCAAATTGGCTGTGACAGACGGACAGACAGACAGACGTACGACTGATCCTATAAGGGTTCCGTTTTTTTTTGTTGTACGGAACCCTCAGAATATATAAATTAACGGACGACTAAAAACTTAATAGGCTAATATCATCCTTAGAGTACGGCGCTGTAAAAAAACATTACTTTCTCCCAAGATTCCGATTCCCGATTGACGTCATTCCGAAAGGCAAGATTAGAGGCACTCAATTTCCCACGTAATATGCGATGTACATCTCCTTGGAGATCTATTTCCGCAATGCTTACCTAGGAAACATCCCGCTGTATCCAACCTCGGATGGGTATTTCGACAGCTTCCTATATGTACAACATATACAGTATACGTTAAAACCAAATAGGTAGGTACTTTTCATAGAAATGTTTTCATGGGTTTTTCCACTACATACTTGCCGTCTACCTCAAAAGGTAAAAACTGAATTATTTACCTAGAGCAACGTATGTAAGTACGCAGAGGTCTTGTTCTATTGGATGTCTTGGTGCGGAATTCTGTTTGTGTGAACCTGAGACGCACTTGGCCAATTTCTTTAATTCCACAATTAGGAAGGTATCTTCTCACCTGATGGTAAGTGACTATGATGCCAAAGATGAACCAGTCCATTTTGGTGTTCGGTATTCGCCCCTTTTCAATGTTGAGAAACACGTCTGAAAACTCTTGAACGTGAACTCCCGGCTATGTTTCTTGCTGGCGTTCATCTTATCGGCCCTGGTGTCCCACGTCTCCGCCGGCAACGCCTGGCGTAAATAGCAGCTAAACAGAGCTGTGATTATATCACTGATCGCACGATTCTTCCTCTGGAAGTCCTGGGGCATTCTGTTCACAGCTTCTACAGCTATCTTGTGCGCCATAGTGCGCTAAATCCAAACTTTTATACAACAGTCCCAAGACCACTAAGACTTTATCACTGTTAAGTCAAAGTATGCATATTATACATACAATATGGACACTCCCTGGCGCTCTCTAGATTTCGACCTCTGGTTTTAGTTTGGTTCTCGAACGTATAGAATTTCGCCGTGATTTCATTTGTTTTGTCATTTGTTTTTAGAAAGTCATTTCTCGCTCGTTGTATGAAGTGTCCGGGGTGTGGTTACGTGACACCGCAGACACAGGAGTTCTTACTTTCTTATCGAAAACCACTTGACTCAACACTGAAACTAGGGATGGTATCGCACTTAAGATTGCAGAAAATTCAGCTACGCTGTAATCGGTTTCTACAGCGTGCTAGCTGTGGGAGTAAACTAGTTCCATGGCGTAGTGGTTAGTCCACTCGCTTCACATCAGTAGATCGTGGGTTCGATTCCTGGCGGATCATACTTTGTATGATTCGGTTTGGATGGTAGATGCTCGCGCGCACACCCTCAAAGACAGTCATAAAAACGATGCCAATGCGAGCAAAGCCAAGTGCAAAAGCTAGTTATTTATAATTTATGACGTAATGGTTAAGTCCATTAGCTTCACATCAGGAGGTCGCAGGTTCTAACTTTTTAACATCCGGTTTGGTTGGTGGAAGGCATGTGGAAGGGCATTTTCTAAGCTCGCCTCGCTAGCTACTACCATCTTATCGAAGTCTTGCCGCCAAACATCAATGCTAACAACATTGATGTGTTCCGACTTAAAGATAAGATAGCCAGTTCCCCATTGCGTTGGGGAATCTTGTTAAGACCGCTTCTATCTCGGCATTATCGTCACTTACCATCACTTATCAATTTGGAATAAAAATAAACTCCATTGGGAAGCCCTTAGCATCATCTCATCTAATATACATTTTTACCCAACAGCCCAAAAAAGAGATTTTTTTAAGCAGTCGGGTTTTCAATTTTTTTTTATATTTTATTATAAAAAAAGATATATAAGGTCTAACAAAATTATCTGAAACTATTTTAACTGGTGCTTCTACCCATGAAACTGAACAACTTTCAACATGGAACCCATAGTCAAATCGCAAAAAAAAATGGCTCTCCCTTAACTAACTCGATCAGCTGATCAGCCAACTTAGTATGGGAGGTTCAAATTTTTTTTTGAGATTTGTCTTTGGGTTTCATGGGGAAAATTGTTCAGTTTCATGGGTAGAAGCCCCGGTTAAAATAGTTTCAGCTAATTTTGTTAAAACTTATATAAGTTCAGAATTAAATTTAAATCGTTTCATTATTTAAATTTTATAATTGTTTTTTCTATAATTTTACTAATATTTAGTCCAAATATAATAAGAATTTTTAGGGTGAGATGAATTACGTATAGTTTCTTATTGTTTGGTAGTTTATTATCAAAGTTATAAATCTTATAATGCTGGTATGTTAACTGCTTTATCTAATCGAATTAGGGATGTTTGCATATTTGTATTTGTTAGGTTATACTATGAAACGCGCTAGAGATGGATACTGTGACGACCCTTACGATCGTCTGGGGGTTTGAACTCAGTAGATCAGAAAAACATATAAAATTACTTTTTACCTTTTATTTACTTTCTAATCTGCTGTGACGGCTGGCTTATTATTGGAATAGACGAAGAATTAAATTTATATTTGTAGCTACTCTTTGAAAAGTGACTATTCGATTCAAACAATGAAAGTAGGACCTCTGCCTTGGGCGAGAGTAGCACGCGGAATTTCTCTAGACGGTTCCAGATAACATTCTATTCTAAAAATCAAATTAATTTTAATTCATAAAATATACGTTTAAATTGACACGCGTTTTAGAACAGCTACAAAAGAGGTGCGATACGCAAATGTAGAGATATAAGATCTCTACAATATCTACACTCCTCTTGAGGCTAAAATTTGGTAAATTTCATGTGTCAGCCGCTCTTTCCCACGTGAAATAGACTGTAAAATACGTTTAGCTCAAATTATGAAATCTCTCCGAAGATCCGATTAACTTCGGAATTCTCCGCCGCGAATTCTAATGGCGTGTTCAAGCGAGCAAGTCCTAGTTTCGTAGTCTACTCGTAATGACGCCATTTAACCATAAGTGAAGAAACTTGTTGAATTGGTTATTCGGTGTTCACGATGATGTGGTTCACGGAAACTTTTACTTACAAATAAGTTCTTATCTTGGTTTTTTGTAGAGATCTTCATAAGTCTGTAACGCTGTATCACTGTTATATAATCTTCTTTCATCCGACCTTCTTTTCATTTCATCTATTTCTTTTCCACGCATGCGCTGTCATCCATCTGACTTTTCAATCAAAAAACAAAAAGCCGATCATCATTCCTATTATCATCATCATAAACTGTTTCTAAAATATTTATTTAATAAATTATCTAAAACCCGTTTCGGGTCTTATTTTTACCAATAAATAAAAAATAATAAATAAATACTCTGGGACAAATCACACATGGTCATCTGGCCCCAAAGTAGGATTCCCTGTGTTATGGGAACCAGAGACTGATATACATACTTATATACGTTTTAAATACATACATAGGTATATAGATATTTAACACCCACACACAGAGCAAACAAATCTGCTCATCACACAAATGTTTGCCCTGGATGGGGATCGAACCCACAACTCTCGGATCAGTAGTCATGAGCACATACCACTGAGCCACCGAGTCAGTCAAATGTACGCACTTATTTTTAAATGTATTTTTTAATATTTTTTTTAAACCCACGCCCACTACCTAAGTCGTGCAACAAGTCATAATCATTATATCATTCTAAAGACGTCCACTGCTGGAGAAAGGATATCCACAACGTATACATGTCATAAATATCACTAGTGGTTCGTCCCGAACTGTGAGCTCGCGTTGTACTCGTTTAAAAAAAAAAATTGGTACACTCACTAACGCTTGCGCGATGTAGAATCCGTCCACGCCATCTAGTAGTGTTATAAATTGATAACGTCATCATCATACCAGCCTATATACATCCCCACCGAGGTGCTCAAGCGTACGCTGAATTAGGGCGGGCGATCGGGCCTTAGTCGACCACGCGGGACCAGTGCAGGTTGGTCGACTTCACACACAACATGCGAGTTTCTTCGCAAGTGTGTGCAGGTTTTTCCTTCACCGTAAAAATTTATAATGTAACCATTGGGCAAAATTTCATGTCGTAAAAATCATTGTATAAACCCCGTGTGCTTATGTATGGCCTAACCGTCCCAAGTTTAAAAAGAGACCAATGCCCTAGCCGTGAAAACCTTATGAGTTGTTTGTGTTTAATTCGAAAAGCTATTAATTATTGTGATATGTCGAAACAATAAAGAAAAAAAACGAGTGAGCTTTACGGTAATCGCATATGTGTAAGAAGTGACAAAATATTCATGAAATTATTAATATCAAAGAAATAATCCGTGTAATTAACAGAAATTAAACTTAATAGTAGATCATATTTGCCTTCGGCCCCGCATTAGACGGCATGGCGATGTTACTTTAGACTTCGTGACTTGAAAATCGTACGCATTTCCTGTTACACTCTTTTGTCCCATTTCAAAAAATCACTCCCATAAATTGCAGGAAAGCGAGAGGAAAGATGACACACGTCAAAAATAATTATAAGTGTTTTACCCCGAACCGGACTTCGCGCGCAGAAACCAATCACATTCAGAAATTTCATGTTCATAACAATCGAAAAAGGCGTTCAAAGGTTATTCCGGTTATTAAACAAACATCAATATTATAATCAATCTTACAATGAAACCTTTACACACTTTGCCCACTTGATGATTTACATGCCGTACCTACTTGCAATCAAACCTTTATACACTTCGCCCTGTCGATGATTTACATGCCGTACCTACTTACAATGAAACCTTTACACACTTTGCCCTGTCGATGGTTTACATGCCGTACCTACTTACAATTTACACACTTTGCCCTGTTGATTGCATGCCGTACTTACTTACAATAAAACCTTTACACAATTTGCCCTGTCGATGGTTTACATGCCGTACCTACTTGCAATGAAACCTTTACACACTTTGCCCTGTCGATGGTTTACATGCCGTACCTACTTACAATGAAACCTTTACACACTTTGCCCTGTCGATGGTTTACATGCCGTACCTACTTACAATGAAACCTTTACACACTTTGCCCTGTCGATGGTTTACATGTCGTACCTACTTACAATTTACACACTTTGCCCTGTTGATTGCATGCCGTACTTACTTACAATAAAACCTTTACACACTTCGCCATGTCGATGATTAACATGCCGTACCTGCTTACAATTAAACCTTTACACTCTTCGCCCTGTCGATGATTAACATGCCGTACCTACTTACAATGAAACCTTTACACTCTTCGCCCTGTCGATGATTAACATGCCGTACCTACTTACAATGAAACCTTTACACACTTTGCCCTGTCGATGGTTTACATGCCGTACCTACTTACAATGAAACCTTTACACACTTTGCCCTGTCGATGGTTTACATGCCGTACCTACTTACAATTTACACACTTTGCCCTGTTGATTGCATGCCGTACTTACTTACAATAAAACCTTTACACACTTCGCCATGTCGATGATTAACATGCCGTACCTGCTTACAATTAAACCTTTACACTCTTCGCCCTGTCGATGGTTTACATGCCGTACCTACTTGCAATGAAACCTTTACATACTTAGCCCTGTCGATGATTTCCATGCCGTACCTGCTTACAATGAAACCTTTACACACTTCGCCCTATCGATGATGTACATGCCGTACCTACTTACAAGGAAACCTTTACACACTTTGCCCTGTTGATGGTTTACATGCCGTACCTACTTACAATTTACATACTTTGCCCTGTTGATTGCATGCCGTACCTACTTACTATAAAACTTTTACACACTTCGCCATGTCGATGATTTACATTCCGTACCTACTTACAATGAAACCTTTTCACACTTCGCCCTGTCGATGATTTAAATGCCGTACTTACAATGAAACCTTTACACACTTCGCCTTCTCGATGATGTACATGCCGTACCTACTTAAAATGAAACCTTTACACACTTCGCCCACTCGATGATGTACATGCCGTACCTACTTAAAATGAAACCTTTACACACTTCGCCCTCTCGACGATTTACATGCCGTACCTACCAGAAATATTAGATTATTACCATTTTTCTGCGATCTTAAACCAACCAAGCCAAATAAAATAAATCAACTGGAAATTATAGCCTCATTTCTCCCGCTCTACATACAGGGTGACAACGATTTGATGGTGACATAACTTTTTTATTAGGGCGGCTGTAGGTACCTACTTATGAAACTAAATTTCATTCATTCGTATCAGCTCATATACGTCCCCACCGAGGGGTTCGAGCCTACCCTGAATTAGGGTCGACTATTAGTCGACCACGTGGGCCCAGTGCTGGTTGGTCGACTCCACACACAACCTTGGAGTTTCTTCGCAGGTATGTGCAGGTTTTCTCACGATGTTTTCCTTCACCGTATAAGAGCGTCGGATAAACGTACATATGAAATCGAAATTCGAAAATACATTGGTACGAGGCTGGATTCGAACCACGACCTCCCGGACTGGAAGCAGTGGCCCTAGCCATTACACCACCGACGCTCTAAATTAAATTAGTAATATAAAAATTGTTTAAGTTATTTTTATAACACGAACATATTGTGTGACTGTTTATCAGTCCAAATTATCTTAAAAAGCAACTTCCCTAAGTTATCATTTCTTTACCTGAAAAATCTGTATGAATTGACGCAAAAGTGAGATTTTTCCCTATTTGTAATTTTTTGAATTGTCCACCTTGTTCAAAGAAAACTATACGATAATAGGTATGCAGAATTTTAATGTCTAAATAAAATGCTTCTTGAAGTGAATTCTCCATTTTTATGACTTTAGAATAATCAATAGTCCCACTTATCCTTCATACCAGTAAAGAAATAAAAATCCTGTGCAAAACATTAGTGCCGCAGTCTCTTACAGTTACAGTGGCGTAATGGTTAGTCCATTCGCTTAACACCAAGTAGTCAAGGGTTCGATTCCCGGTGGAGTCTAACTTTGGATGACTCGGTTTGTTTGGTGGAAGGGTATTTCTAAGTCCGCGTACCACCATCTTATCTAAGTTTTGCCGCCAAACATCAATGTTAACAGGATTAATGTGTTCCGGCTTGAAATTAAGATAGCCAGTTCCCCATTTCAATTTCTATTTTATTTCATCATCATTATCATCTTATCAGCCGAAAAACGTCTACTGCTGGACAAAGGCCTCCCCCAAGGATTTTCACGACGACCGGTCCTGCGCTGCCCACATCCATCGGCTTCCGCAGGAGAACCAAAATCACCGGACATAGCTCACAAAATCGCTAAACTGAACGGGAAGTAGGCAGAGCACTTAGCTCGTAGAACAGATGGCCGTTGGGGCAGTAAATTTCTAGAGTGGCGACCGCGCACCGGAAATCGTAGCGTAGGCAGGCCTCCCACGCGGTGGACCAACGACATATTTTATTTGCCTTTGTAAAAACCATTGCGTATGTGAATCTTGGTAAGCCCCCTTCCATCTACGGCATTATCGTTAATTGCCATCGGGGGAGATGATACCAACTGCCTTTAAGCGAGGTCCAAAGCAGCGGCAGCGGGCCTTTCTTATTTATTTATTTATTTAAGGCAATCAACAGCGAACTTATTTAACATTAAGCTTATTGAGGAGAGAAACAGCAAGGCTAATAATAGATTACCCTAGATAAGCCAAACACTGTGCACAAAAAACAGACAGTTAGGTTAGATAGCACATAAATTTTACGATATTATACACATATAAATTACATATTTGAAACTTCCATCGGAACAACTTAGTACATTTTTGTATTATTATTTTTGGTTTTTGTTAATTTTCTAAAAAAGTACTACACCAATTTGATAAAATTTAAATGGGACCACACGGGAAGCACTAGCTTTCTAATAAAAAAGGAATCATAAAAATCGGTTCACCCACCCCAAAGTTATGAGGTAATAAACATTAAAAAAAAAACAGACGAATTGAGAACCTCCTCCTTTTTGGAAGTCGCTTGAAAATAGCTCAGATACTCGTAGTGTGAACTAAAAATCATGTTTGTTGTGTCTCAATATTACGTAGGTATGCACACAAAACGCAGGACTCAGATGGTATACTTGCTTTTCATTATTTTATGGATAAAATAAAATGCCACTAACTTTGTAATTTTTAGGGTTACGTACCCAAAGAGTAAAAATGGGATCCTATTACTAAGACTCCGCTGTCTGTCCGTCTGTTACCAGGCTGTATTTCATAAACCGTGATAGATAAACAGTTGAAATTTTCACAGATTTTTTTTTATTTACAATTGGTAAGCCCTTGGCATCATCTCACCTGATGGTAAGTGACGATGATGCCGAAGATGGAAGCGGGCTTACCAAGATTCTCCAATGCAATGGAGAACTGGCTATCTTATCTTCAAGCCGGAACACATCAATGTTGTTAACACTGATGTTTGGCGGCAAGACTTGGATAAGATGGTGGTAGCTGGCCAGGCGGGCTTAGAAAATACCCTACCACCAACCAAACCGAGTCTTACAATTGACCCCGCCGGGAATCGAACCCGCGACCTTATATATGTCGAAGGGTTAGGTTATGGATGGCCTTGTGGTTCACGTCCTTAACTATTTCGGTCATGGGCGTCGAAATAACAACGCAGCCATATAACAGAGGTCCTTCTTCAATAATCTTGATCATTTGGTAATCGAAATTGTACAGGATGCCTTGGATAACAATGGATGCAAACGCGGTGATCACAGCGATGGCGTGACACGTCCGTTTTGCTCACAGATCACCACTACTTGTGTTCTGCTCGACGCTCCATCAAAAAGTGTCTGCCTCGAGACTGACGTCCAGCTAATATGGCTTCTCCACAGATCTAATAAATTCTCAACTCAGTATGGCAGCACAAACAGCCTTCTGTTAATACGTCATCTTTGCTACCACAAACGATCGTCTCACGAGTACAAGCGATCGTCACGCCACCACCGGTTTCACCCAGGTACTAATACCTGACGTTTGATCCAAACAAAGTGTAAATATGTAAACTTATCTCGAGCTGGTATTGGTCGCGTTTTCAATGACGCTCCGACACGGCCATCTTGACGCATCACACGTCCCCGTGTGGGTCACCTGAAAGAAAAACATGACCACCAGAGTATTTCTTTTCTTAACTGGCCCGCTCGGCCAACCTGACATAAAATACAATAAGCATCAAGAGATTTTTATCACAGTTTACAGAGAAATTTTTCACTAAGCTTTCAAAATAAATAGGCACTTTCAGTAAAACAGTCAAGTCAATGTCAATTGTTAACAATTTCACTCGTTTAATCACTTGAATTGTATCGCAATGTTTCGCAATGTATAACGTTTCGCAATTAATCTCAATGTATCGCAATGTATCACAATGTTTAGCAATGTATCGCAATGTTTCGCAACAAATTAACTGTAGATCGGTAACCCCCATTCGTTTGATAACCACAACAGTCACCCATCTTGGCAACTCTGGGCCACCTCCATCCGGTGCCCAACCAAACTACAGTCACTCTACCTGGCGACTCTCAGACACCTCCATCCGGTGCCCGCCCAAACTCACAGTCGCTCTACCTGGCGACTCTCAGACACCTCCATCCGGTGCCCGCCCAAACTCACAGTCGCTCTACCTGGCGACTCTCAGACACCCTACGGTGCCCGCCCAACTCAGTCACCCTACCTGGCGACTCTCAGACAACCTCTCAGGTGTCCGCCCAAAAACACAGTCACCCTACCTGGCGACTCTCAGACAACCTCTCAGGTGTCCGCCCAAAAACACAGTCACCCTACCTGGCGACTCTCAGACAACCTCTCAGGTGTCCGCCCAAAAACACAGTCACCCTACCTGGCGACTCTTGGACCACCTCCCTCCGGTGTCCAACCACACTATCGCTTCCATGCGGCGATCTCAAACATCACCTCTTTCTGGTGATTGCCAACATCACCTCCCCGGTGATACGCCTGCGAGCCAAACGCACACCACACACAGTTGTGGCCGCACAGCAACGAGAAAATAACTCGGTGTTTTACGCCTACGTCTACGAATGGCTGAGACTATTGGCGTTCTGTTGCGAAACATTGTGTCACGGTCAAGTACAAAAGTCCTTACTCTGCACTAGTAGATGGTCGAGGTTCAGTCTCTCAATCATCAATTCTGTCCAAGTCAATAATACTGTCACTATCGGGCATTTAACTTAGTCTGTCCTCAATAACTCTGACGGTATTTGATATCTAAAGTGGTCGGTTACGCTTGTAAATTTGTAACAACACAAAGTTAGGTAACTTGTGAAGCTAAGCTTTAATTTAGAAATCAGCCTGTGGTGCTGCTCCAGAGCAATGTAACACCCCATCTCTTTCCGAGGGTTCCTTATGAAGCAACTAAGGGACCAAAAATTTGAGGATGAGCAACATCCTTCACGCTTATACTGTATCGCCAACCCGCCTGCTAAACGTAGCGTTTTTTTTTACAATTGGTAAAACCGCCCTAACATGGGGGAGGCCCATGTCTAATATCACATCAGCAGCAAGCTGATTAACAACTTCGGTCACACGATACGCTACTCTCCATATTATCAGTAGTCTGTTGTTGTGCTTCACTTTAAAAATTACAGCAAGTATACTCGACAAACATGACATTTAGAGGTCGAGCTACTTTACCTATAAGCAACTCCAAGGGGCTGTATCTACTTCGTAACTCGGTTAACCCAACAGTTCAGTTGGTGCCAAATGATCATCATGGAAGGACTTGTAACATGAAATCTCATTACTATACTCGAAGGAAGTGAGCAAATTTTAAAGGACACTTAACTATGAGCACCAACGTTTAAACGTACTAAGATTCACCAACTAAAATCAACTAAAGCGTTTATGAACGTGAGTTGAAACACAAGGGGGCATTACGTAGATCGAATGACACGTGGAAGTATTCGAACAGACCCTCCGGAATTACAAAATCAGTCATTTCGATTTAATAGGGATAGAATGCACCTAATATAATCACTAGCTATGCTTGATGTGGTAAAATAGTGACCACGTATGAAGTAGTTAGCTATCAGAGGAAGCAATATCCGTTCAGGCATGTTGTTGTCATTTCATTCACGGTTATCAACACACTTGCGTTCCAGGCCATCCTTTTTCTTTACCAGCATGATAAGGCCTTCAAAAAGCAAGTGACATTCGCAGCCTCCGGCCCATGAATCCTGTATCATCATCACATCAGCCGTAAGACGTCCACTGCTAAAAAAAGCTATTAAAAATAGACAACAACTTTTTCCTATAATCAATGAGGATATCAGTCCTAATACTACGAAAGCTACTCCAAGTTTACTCCATGTTAAGATGTTGGTCTCAATATTATAAAAGCTTGGGGGGTTTCAATACTTTCAATCCTGGTTTAGGTTTGTATAACCGAAACTCTAGTTAACTAAATGAATATTTACAATGAGTCCTCTTTTTAAATCTTCCATTCAATCACGACGTTGTGTCACAAGGAATGATCCGAAAGCACGTGAAAGAGTACTTTGAAGGACTACAAGGCATAATTTTGGTTACTAATGCAATCACCACTAGAAGGGTAAGGGACTACTCTATTCGCATCCTTTCCGACAGTCAAGCTGTTTTGTTATTGACAGACTCGTTTAAGAATACCGTCAATCCTAGATTTAAAATATCTGAATCGATCATAATATCGTTCGTACTCGTCTGGCATAACAAGATATGACCATTCTGAACAATGCCCGTCAATATTACCCTCACTCGATATTTGTTCTGTACAGTATACTTAAGAGTTGCCTACAAAAGTCAATAGTGCGTTAGTATTGAACACACTCCCGAAAGTCTATACACGAAACTTTCTTTAACGAGAGAACAGTAGGCACCACTACAGATTAGGTAATAGTACTACGCACGTACTACTACCACCATCAAAACAAAAGGGGTACGACTCACCGGATTTTCGTAGCTCCGCGTACATCACGCACTTCGCTGAAGCTGCACGCGCCGCTTGCGTGCATCTCCGCTGCTGCCAGTGCAGCTCATGCTGTCACCTCATTCCAACGATTATTCCGTAAGGGAGATGTCGACAGTTGTGCACCGTGCACGTGGATTAGCTTCAGGTATATTCGGGGTCAATTCTGTCAATGTGATTGCAGCAGATGTAGGATGGTGCTCGCATAGCCTCAATCAATCGCAGCATGTTCAGCACGAAGAATTGTTGCCAATGGTTTTTATTTCGCTGCTCCATTATCATTTTTCACATTTTCCCGTCGTTGTCCACTCGTTGCGAGCGCAGGGAACAATCCAACTTCTGATGTCGAAGGGTGGCTGGTTAGGTTATGGATGGCCTTGTGGTTCACGTCCTTAACTATTTCGGTCATGGGCGTCGAAATAACAACGCAGCTATATCACAGAGGTCCTTCTTCAATAATCTTGATCATTTGGTAATCGAAATTGTACAGGATGCCTTGGATAACAATGGATGCAAACGCGGTGATCACAGCGATGGCGTGACACGTCCGTTTTGCTCACAGATTACCACTACTTGTGTTCTGCTCGACGCTCCATCAAAAAGTGTCTGCCTCGAGACTGACGTCCAGCTAATATGGCTTCTCCACAGATCTAATAAATTCTCAACTCAGTGTGGCAGCACAAACAGCCTTCCGTTAATACGTCATCTTTGCTACCACAAACGATCGTCTCACGAGTACAAGCGATCGTCACGCCACCACCGGTTTCACCCAGGTACTAATACCTGACGTTTGATCCAAACAAAGTGTAACTATGTAAACTTATCTCGAGCTGGTATTGGTCGCGTTTTCAATGACGCTCCGACATATATATTATACTGATGATGTAGGACTTGGGTTACTGACTATGCGTTCTATCTCTTTTTTGGTACAATAAGAATAATCGATTATTATTTTACTGAGGATAGAAAAGAACAGGCCAAGTGTGAGTTGGACTCGCAGTCCGAGGGTTCTGTAGCGCCACACCTCTCCACACAACTAACTTTGAATATAATTCTTCACAATACAAAGAAAAGACAACAACACTAGCGACAGAAATATGCTTTTTTGATTCTGTTCAGACTTCTTAGCGCAAGTACAACTTACACTTGGCAGATTTTTATTAATTTCAAAATTAGTACTATAAGATAAGATAAATCTTATTTCAGAAAAAAAAATACACTACAAATGTTTACAGTGACCCCACACTAGGCAACGCCTATATCGTGGTGGCCAATAAATACGATTAACAAGATTACTATTACGCAGCTGTGTCATTCTGGATTGTGATGAAAGTTAACAAAAGTATACAATTAAAAAATAAATTAAAAATTAGTACTAAAACTTGCATTTTTATACTGTGTGTTTGTAAGTGTGTGTGTGTGTGTATGTGTGTGAGTGTGTGTGTTGGTTGTAGGTGGGGAGAGGAGGGGAAGTGACAAGTAGTAAATTTGGAAAGTACTATAATCACACCAAGTTTCAAACTTGTATGCAATACCGTTTTTACGATACAGCTTAATCTAAAATACCTATAAAAATGTATTGTATGTAACGTTAATATTTTAATCTTTCTAATCTTCATTATTTTTTGTTATGTTGGCAACAGAAATACGCACTCTGTGAAATATCAATTACTGTTCATGAAATACAGCCCGCTGACAGACAGACGGACAGCGGAGGATGGCGGAGGCTTAGTAATAGGGTCCCATTGGTGCACGGAACCCTAAAAACAGTCGACAGACCTTGTTCCGTCACCAGGCGGAGTCGGGCGCCGTTTCTTCTCACTTGACACGTAATTTTATTCACCACAGAGTATGCTCAGTATTCAGGGCCCATTTCGAAGTGAAAGCCAATTCGCGTCTTGCCTACTTGTAAGATTTGACTGACTCGGTGGCTCAGTGGTTAGTGCTCTTGACTACTGATCCGAGAGTTGTGGGTTCGATCCCCACCCAGGGCAAACATTTGTGTGATGAGCAGATTTGTTTGCTCTGTGTCTGGGTGTTAAATATCTATCTATGTATGTATTTAAAAGTATATAAGTATGTATATCAGTCTCTGGTTCCCATAACACAGGGAATCCTACTTTGGGGCCAGATGACCATGTGTGATTTGTCCCAGAATATTTATTTATTATTTAAGATTCTGTTAAGGTTATGAAAGCATAAACAACGTTGTTTGGGAAAATGACAAATATTCTATTGTATGCTTGCGATAGTAGGTTCTTGATGGAACACTGAAATGAACATTTTTATGTTTTTATTAATATAAATAAAACACAAATTTGTTTATACTGCAACCGGTGATCATCTTCAGGCAGTACTCTACTTTATTTCATACTAGTGGATGCCCGCAGCTTCGCCTGCGCAGATCCCAATTTTTGCGGTTCCCGTGGGAATTTTCCAAAATCCTTTCTTAGCGAATGCCTACGTCATAACATCTACCTGCATGCCAAATTTCAGCCCGATCCGTCCAGTGGTTTGGTCTGTGCGTTGATAGATCACTTTGTCAGTCAGTCAGTCAGTTACCTTTGAGTTATATATATTGAGAAGTGAGTGTAGTGTGATACTTACTTAAAAATAGGGATAACGGTTTCTAAAAAATCTACCAAAATGGTAGTTTTCGTGTCATACTTCAATTCGATTCAATATATTTATTCAAAATAGGTGCAAATTACACTCTTTCTGGTAGTCATAAAATAAAAATAACAATGTCGTTTGTTAAGAAATAAACAATTATTAGTTAATAACGTCAAAATAAAATCCTTGATATAGACCAGATTATGTCATTAGAACATGAAAACAATATGACACGAAAAGTTATACATAAAAATCATTGAATGAATTTAACAAGAGTAGGCCAGTTCACACGGACAGCACCCGGTCACGAGTATAACGCGAGAGTCAGCCATCGCTCCCATCAACCATATTAGAGGTAAAGGAACGACCCGGCTCCCGATGCGCCACCATCCGCACAAACATTTAATCGAGCACCTAAATAAATAAATAAGATAACAATTGTATCTGAATAGGGGATCGGACTGCTGGTCATTTGAGTTACTTTTTATGATCTGTCAAAAACGAAATTTTGTTCTAAAAATGTTTGAAATACCCACAAGTGACGTCATAAATTTTAAGCGTCGTTGAAGAACTTATTTTGTGAATTTGATCAATTAAAAATTTAAGACGTGATGAAAAACCAAGCAAGTAAGGTTTTTTGAAACTTCAAGATGAGAGCCATTTAGGATCTCAATATTTTAGATTTAATTTTTGATGCAGTCCGATCCCCTATTGAATTGTAACGGTTGCAGTATATAAAAAATTGAGTTTTATTTATATTTATTGTGGAATAGTGCAAGGAAAAACATAAAAGCGTTTTCATATGGGGAAAAATTTATCAGTTGTTCCATTCATTGTCTGTAACTAAGAAACAGTTTTTCTTTTGCGAAGGAAGAGGTCTCTAGATAAGCTAGCTAAGCTGATAAGGGTAGTAAACACCTATTATCTTTAATTAATAAAAATCTGCTTATTTCTTATAAGGAACTTATTAGGTATCTATATTTTATTACAATCTCTTAATTTCCACCGACTTTCAAGAAGAAGGAGGTTCTCATTTCGACTGTATGATTTTTTTTGTTGGTTTATTTGTTACGTGATATCTTCGCAGATTGTGAACCGATTTTCGTGATTGTTTTTTATTCGATGCTGCCAAATTCATAAAAATTTTACCAAAATCAGTGTTGTAGTTTTTTTAGAAAATTATTAAAAACCAAAAATAATAATTAATAAAGCAAAATTTTACTAATTTGTACGATTAAGTACGATGGAAGTCGGTTTTTTAATGTGTTCAGCGTTATTAATTGTAAATTGCAATATTTGTATGTAAATTTCTTTAGGTCAAATCTTGCAAACGATTTTAGAGCGACTTACAGTAGTCCGATTGAACTGAAATTTGGTATGAAGCCGTATTCCCAGTAACAATAGATCCTTCTGATATTTTGAATCTTTGGAGATGGAATCAAGGTCCCAGGATCGTCTTTTATTAGGGTACCGTACCCAAAGGGTACGCTATCCTCCTGTCTGTCTGTCACCAGACTGTATTTCATGAACCGTGATAGCTAGACAGTTGAACTTTTCACAGATGATGTATTTCTGTTGCCGCTATAAAAAAAATACTAAAAGTTATAAATATTGGAAGTCTCCATACAAAAAAACGTGTTTTTTTTTTATGTGAAGAAACTAGCGCCATCTAGTATGATGGTTTTTGAAACATGAAACAAGCGCCATTTACTATGATGGTACGGAACCCTATGTGTGCCGTTCTGACTCGCACTTAGACATTTTTTCAGTTTTTGAACTTTTATTTTTATTTCTTTTATTTCAGACTTTTATTTTTAATATAATCACATCAAGTTTGACGATTGTGATTAACTTTTTTTTACGATGGTGCAAAAACAAAAAAATAAAAAAAAAACAAGTTTCTGGTATGGTTAGCCCCGTTATTTTTAATTTAACGAGCGAAGCGAGTTTTCAGAGTCTACTGGAACAATCCGGCGTTTGTATGTTTAAATGTTTGTTCGACGATAACTCAAGCATCGTAAATCGGAATGTCGTGAAATTGGGTAGGCGAATTAATGTTTCGAACATGAGCTAAATCGGTCAAGGGGCTGCCGAGATACATATATCCCATAGGATTGTAAATGTTGAATCACCTCTAAATGGCGCTGGACGGATCCTACATCGCGCAAGCATCGTGCACGAATACAGGATGTAACAAAATTGGTGTAGGTCCCATTAACTGGGTCTTTTACTTATCACACTGAACTACTTTTGTTTTACGACTTTGTTGAAATCACAAAAAAAAATCTTCATACAAATCAATCATCGACCGATTTTGTGAATTTTATTATGGAGGGTCCAAATTTCTTTTTGAGAATTGACTATGGGTTCCTTGGGGAAAGTTGTTCAGTATGATGAGTAGAACCCCCAGTTAACGGGTCCTACACCATTTTTTTTTACACCCCGTATACATATATTTTTTCAAAACGACAATATCTCGAGTTATAACCACCACACACCACTAGTCACTTGTTAATTAATCCGCCATAATAACACATAATTCTGTGCAAATTTGAACCGACTCTCTATTATTACGATTTATAGGGCGATGAGATCACTCAATCCGAGCAGGTTGAGACGTGTTTCAATAATATCGAACGTAAGTCTATTGCATTTAAGTTCAAACCAATGCGGGCTTCAACGCGGCTGTTACGTTGAAACCGATCGCCCGATTCTCGATTTTTACATGTTTTTATTTCAATTAAAATGAAAGGTCTTAAAGTTACCGATTTTTGTGTGTTGGTTTCATTCAATATTAACTATTTGTTTTCGAGAAATTTTGCAATAAATGCCAGAAACAGGGGTCTACAGTATATTTTTTTACATCAAAAGTGGTAATATTTTTAAAATTGTATTCAATTAAATAGATTTTTTTTAGTTTAAGTATATTATATATTTTTTCCATTGTGATAGCTTTACACAGTCTTTCAATAATTTGAATTGAATATTGACATTTGACCCACCTTAAGGCCTTAAAGTTCTGAAATACAGACGGACAGACAGCGTAGGCTTAGTAACAGGGTCCCATTGGCATCCTTTGGGCACGGAACTATAAAAAGGAACAAAGAACACTACATCATTCGCATCTATCTAATAGATTCAAGACCCAACTCAACTCCTAAAAGTTCACAGACAAATGTTGTTTTTATTATCGCACTCTAAGTTCCTTTTGGTCAGAGGTCAGAAGGTGACAAGGGTTAACATAGCAAAGGTTAACCTTTTACTAGATACAAGTTTTGGATTTCTTTTATAGAATCTACCGTGTTTATTGATAACTTTGCGAAAAAGAGCCTTATAGCCTTGTTTTAGCTTCGAGCTTAGTTGCCACAGACTTGGTGGTCAGGTAATCGGTGAAAACGCCGAGTAAAATGCAAGTATTTTTAAGGCGCTCCGTAGTCTCACCGAGGAACCCTTAAGATCGTTTTGTTCGTCATAACAAAAAAAAAAAGAAGAACATTATTGAACTCAATTGTAAGAAATTTGGCACGAAAGTAGTTTGAAGATAGAGACTCTAAATCGTTGGGGGAGGCCTTTGTCCAACAGTGGACGTCTTTCGGCTGATATGATGATGATGATGATACAGTCTGTTTGGAATAGTTTATAAAAATATTATTGTTTTTTGAGGGTACCTCCTATACAAGTAAAGGCGGGATGATTTTTTTTAGAATATACCCCCTTACGCAGAGTTGGTATTGCTGAAAAATTCTTATAAAATAAAGTAGATAAAATATAGTTTGACAGTTAAACCATTTACATAATATTGGTGTTGTTTCGATGTAACACGATTTAACTTATTTGACAGGATTAAATTAAATTTACGCATTCTGTCTTTTTCTTTCTGTATCGAAAAGAGAAGGACAGAAAGCTTAAATTTAGGTTACTCCCGGAATCCACACCATTGACCGCCAAAGTCGTTAAAAAAGAGTATGTCTCCTGATACGTTTCTAAACAGTTTTACTTAAACCCCCTTAGACACCAGAAGGCTCGAGTTTCCATACAAACGTAGTTCCGCTTTAATACAAAAACTACATGCTGAATCTAAACTTTGCAAATGTATTGATTGGATACATATCGATGTCTGTTATTAGTTTTCATCGTAGTAAAGATAAACGAAGGCTTAAATTAATTTTGTACTGAAAGTTTGAAACTGTTCTTATTTTTTTCCGTTTCATATTAGTACATCGAAAACTTATTACAAACATCGATATGTGTCTACTCAATATATTTGCAATGTTTGTATTCAATCCGGCATGTAGTTTTTGTAGTAAAGCGGAACTACGTTTGTATGAAAACTCGAGCCTCCTGGGAACCCTTAAAAATTTGACATTAGCCACGTAAGAAGTCCCTTATAGTGAAAATTATTTTGGGCATCCTATGAAATCCATTTTTTAAGTTATTATGATGTATTGAACCCTACACTATGACTCATTAATAACTTTAGACGAGCCTGTATTAAGAAGGTTCTATTAAATTTTACATTTATGCAGCTTTTCACTTCATAAATGTATGCACTCATTTTGGTATAATTTACACTAATTCCACAGAAATTGAATAAATAATTATAAATTGTCAACGATGGGTTTCGAACACCATCTTCAGGCTGACTATTTGAAATAGTATAATTGAAATTGACTATTTGAAATAGTCTGCCTGAAGATGGTGTTCGAAACCGGTCGCTGACAAATTGTAACGTGTAGTTTTATTCAATTTCTGTAGAATTAGTGTAAATATATACCAAAATGAGTAATATAATGTTCCACTAAGGATCTATAATCAAAAGTGTCAACTTTGAAAATAGACAATTAAATTTTAAAAAAATATTTTCCCGGGAGAGCATTTTAAGAACCAAAGTTTTAGTGAAAGAAATCGCGGGCGTACGACAAATATTATTAAAGTAATAGATAATAATATGAGATCTTGCTCTTGACCCAAAGTTATTTTACCTACAGTTTTAATTGTTGGCAAAAGCATAATCCAATTAAGATTTAACATCCGACCCGTACATAGTGAGACCTCTCCCTTGCGGTTCAGAAGTTAACAAGTAATGAGCAAAGCAGCTTAACTTCCAGGTACCAGGTACAAGTATATCTACGTATTCTGATGCATAAATTGACATGTCATTAAAATATTGATTCCAGCGTATACTTGTATAATGGAGGCACAGTATTACAATATAGCGGCTTACAGTAGCGCAACTAATGTACAGAGGCCAGCACATCAATCTATACACTCGTAGTGCGATTCTGATCCATACGCATAAGAACGGTACAAAGTCCAAAGTGTGTAGCTTGATGTGCTGGCCTGTGTACTGAAGCAGAGCAACAGAAGGGTACTTGCGGGGCAGCGGGCGGCGGGGTACAGCCTGGCAAACACCGCGAGTTTGCCAGACTGACTACAGGCTAGTATGGGCTAGTACCTACGCCGGTGGCGCATCGTGCGACATCAAAGGCGTTTCGCTACTGTAAGCCATATCGTTATAATGTGATAGAGGTCAGTGAGCCACACTCCTGCAAAACTATATTGTACTAGTTTTGCCCGCGGCTTCGCCCGCGCAGACATCGTTTTTATGACTGTCTTTGAGGGTGTGTGGTGTGCAAGGCGCAAGCGGCACGCGAGCGTGGGCATGAGTTTTCGCCAGTTCCCTCGGGAACCATATCGGTCTACTCTGATTAGCAATCTATGTCACTTCCCAATCCCTCTATTCTATACAAAAAAATCACTTCAATCCGTTGCTCCGTTGCGACGCCGACGCCGTGCGCTAGCGTGAATTTTTTTTTTCTCTATATCCCTTGGGAACTATGTCAGGATATGCTAATTGGTAAATTATGTCATTTCCCACCTCCTCAAGCATCTCTGTGCAAATAATCACAAATCCTTAGTTCCGTTGTGATGTTAAAGAAATTAACCAAAAAAACCGGCCAAGTGCGAGTTGTAATAGTACTACGAAGGTTCCGTACCACCACACCTCTCCAAACAACTACATAGTATAAATTACAATGATACCTATTTACATTACAAATAAAAGACATCAACGCGAGCAACAAACATATGTTTTTTTGTCATTCAGTTCGGACTCCTTAGCGCGAGTACGACACACACTTGGCCGATTTCATTATTTGTTGTTTTATTCTGTATCCACACCAAGTTTCACGCTTGTATATATTACCATTTGTACGATAGAGCTAAATTTAAAAGACCTATAAAAAACACGTTTTTTTGTATGGAGACTTCCCCTAATCTTTTTACTTTTCTAATTTTTGTGTTTGTTGTTATAGCGGAAATTAAAATTTAAACTTTCTGCCTAATAAATAATAAATATTCTGGGACAAATCACACATGGTCATCTGGCCTCAAAATAGGATTCCCTGTGTTACTAGAGACTTATAAACATACTAATATTCGTTTAAATACACACACATATATAACACCCAGACACAGGGCAAACAAATGTGCTCATCACACAAATGTTTTTACTGGGTGGAAATCGAACCCACAACTTTCGGATCAGTAATCAAGAGCACTAACCACTGATCCACTGAGTCAGTCAGTATCACGGTTCATGAAATACTGCCCGCTGATAGACGGACAAACAGCGGAAATTCAGTAATAGGATCTCGTTGGTCACCCGTTGGTTGCATGGAACACTAAAAAGAGTATTTTTTCAGTTCCCTCAGGAACTGCATCAGACTATTCTATTTTCACGGTATAAAAGTAGCATAATATGTTCTACCCGGTGACACAGGCCACCTGCATGTCAAATTTTATCGAGATTGGTCGAGAAGTTGAAGCGTAAAAAGGTAACAAACAAACAGATTTTCACATTTATAATATTGGTAAGGATGGCCGCTGGTGGTCGAGCCTTCAGCTCATCGCGCTTACATCAAGCCCTGTGCGTCGCTGTGCTTTGAAGTCAAAGACCTTTGTGTTAACTGTATGCCTCCATTGTGACCGATTTTCTGCCAGAGTTCCCCATAGAGATGAACATGAATTTAAATAATTAAGGGTCCCCTGAGGCTCGAGTTTCCATTAAACCGTAGTTACGCTTTAATACAAAAACTACATGCCGGATTGAATCCAAACTTTACAAAAATATTGAGTAGACACATATCGATGTTTGTAATTAGTTTTCATGCTAGTAAATTTAAACATAACTAAAGCAAGGCCTAAATTAGTTTTGTAATAAAAGTTTGAAACTGCTCTTATTTTTTCCATTTTATATTAGTCATTGAACTATTCAATTCAAAAGTTCAATGATATTAGTACGTCGAAAACTAATTACCAACATCGATATGTGTCTATTCAATATAATATATTTGCAAAGTTTGGATTCAATCCGGTGTAGTTATTGTATTAAAGCAGAACTACGTTTGTAAACTTATTATATACAAGTCAGTTTCGGTCCAAGCTCAAGTCATTTTTGTTAGAAAAAAAAATATTATAGCCTGGACTATTTTAAAACATGAATATAAAGACATTGCCAATTATAATTACTATTGCGACATTTATTTGAAATTATTAATACTCGATGACATGCTAATATTTTTATTTTGTTTTGCGGTATTTGTCAATTTCATTACATTGTGTTATATGACATTTTTTTCATTATTATTTAACTCTTTTAGAAACTTTGACATTTTGTATTTTTCTTAGGTATTAGCTATTATTATTAATTTACATTTTGTAATTATTTGTGTACTTTCAAACACAATGTAATTTGTTCTTGAAATAAATGAAATGAAATGAAATGTATGGAAATTCGAGCCACCTGGGGGACCCTTAAGTGACGAAGCAACTAGTATCTCATCTGTGCCTTAAGTACTAAAGTTACAGGGTGTAACATAAAGGCGCAGTGAGACTTTAAGGTGGGCTTATACTCATCAAACTGAACAACTTTTGTACTATAACTTTGCTTAAGTCGCGATTTTTTCATACAAATTGATCAGGTGATTGGCCGGCTTTGTTTCATCATCATCATTATCATCATATCAGCCGAAAAACGTCCAATGCTGGACAAAGGCCTCCCCCTAAGATTTCCACGACGACCGGTCCTGCGCTGTCCGCATCAAGCGGCTTCCCGCGATCTTCACCAGGTCGTCGGTCCAACGCGTGGGAGGCCTGCCTACGCCACGTTTTCCGGTGCGCGGTCACCACTCGAGAATTTTACTGCCCAAACGGCCATCTGTTCTACGAGCTATGTGCCCTGCCCGCTGCCACTTCAGTTTAGCGATTCTGTGAGCTATGTCGGTTACTTTGGTTCTCCTGCGGATCCCCTCGTTTCTGATGCGATCGTGTAGGGAAATTCCGAGCATAGCTCGCTCTATTGCCCTAAGGGTGACCAAATATTTACTTATAATTATATCTTTTAGCATAAAATGTGTAAAAAAACCTTAATCATAAAATATTATGAAGACCTAACTTTCCCGATTACTTACAAACTTAAATAGCCTGGATAACGCGTAATGACTTTAACTATAAATTAAATAACAAGAAAGAGCACTACATTACAAAACTTTACACCATTATAAAATATTCGTGGAAACCCTTGAGGGAGGCCTTTGTCCAACAGTGGACAATTTTCGGCTGATATGATGATGATGTTGATGACACCATTATGGTTACCAAATCAATTAACAAGGAAAAATCTTGCACTCGACTCATTACATGCCTTATATTAGCGTCACCTGTCACTCGTATCTATGAAACGGAATGTAAGATAGATAGACAGATAAAACATTTATTCTTTACCACAACAAAAATACAGTGCGGTAAACTAACATTAGTACACTTATGTTATTAAGAAGCTAGTAGCGTAACAGCGTTACACAGTGACGATCATCATCATATCAGCCGAAGGACATCCACTGCTGGACATAGGCCTCCCCCGAGGATTTCCACGACGACCGGTTTTGCACTGCCCGCATCCAGGGGCTTCCCGCGACCTTCACCAGGTCATCGTTGGTCATGGGAGGCCTGCCTACGCTACGCTTTCCGGTGCGCGGTCGCCACTCGAGAACTTTACTGTCCCAAAGGCCATCCATTTTACAAGCTATGTGCCCCACCCACTGCCACTTAAGTTTAGCAATTCTGAGAGCTATGTCGCTTACTTTGATTCTCTTACGGATCTCCTTATTTCTGATTCGTACACGCAAGTAACTCCGAGTATAGCACGCTCCATTGCCCTTTGGGTGACCTTGAGCCTTCTTACGAGGCCCATAGTAAGCGACCATGTCTCAGTTCCGTATCAAGTGACCATAAAGAAACAAAAAATAATAACAATAATAATGATCAATTTATTTACGACCAACTTTAGGATCAATTTCTGTTAGTAATCTTACAAACTAATCTTATACACTAAATGTTAGTAAAAATGTATCATAAACATAAAATCATAAAATCAAAAACTTCTTTGAGGTTTGATTGCCGGCACATGAACATTGCAACAATGATTCATGTAGCAGCAATCAAACCTGTCCGCTATCATAGCCAGGATGTTGTTGGCACTACCGCGCACTCTGCGCACTAAGGACGCGCACCTTTTGCGCATTGTGGCATAGAAACAGTCTACGCGCACCGCCGCGAACATTCCCGAGGCACTGCAGTAGCGCGGCAGCCCCATCAACACCCTGAAGGCGTTATTGAAAAATGTATGATGATCAAAGTTCAAGCTGCAGTTAAATGTTTCACATCTGCCGGGCGTCTTTTAACGGTATTTTCTTTTTACTATATTTTTTGTACGGGAAGTAAAATACTGACTGATCTATCCGACCGATTTCGGTCATGGAGATCACTTCGACTCCTTGTCGGTTTGCCGCGCGTGCGCTCGAAGATGGTTAATGTAGCTAATCTTCCAGCGAAACTCCTCGCACACTGAGGGCATTTAAGTATGCCACCCTCGTAATTGTATGAAATGGTCGCAGGTGGTCGGGCCTTTACTGGTCGTGTTTGGTATCATCAGCTTTACGCTGATCCTCGAACTAGCACTTGCCTTTTCACAATCCTGCACTATTCTGGCCGTTCTGCTGACAAACTCTCCCATTGAGAGGGTTCTATGTTGTATTCTTTCATATGTCGCTTCAGAACATCTTTGTACCGGAGGATCTGTCCGCCATGTTTCTGCTTACCCTCCTCCAGTTCAGAATAGAAGATGCGCTTCGCCATTCTCTCCTCCTTCATACGGGAAGTAAAATAATATTTTGAAGTTAAGATAAATAAAGCCCGATCACCCTAATTCATGCAAGGCTCGAGCCCCTCGGTGGGAACGTATATAAATGAGCTGATGTGATGAAAGATAAATTTTACACATGTCAAACTGAGGCCAAGTCTACAATATATTTCGTTTTCCATTATCCCTATTACCTACACAATATTTCGCGTAATTTCATCTGTCACAAACAAAACGATAAATAAAGAAAGGATAGAGGAAACAAGAGAATGAGCCAATGAGGCAACGTGAATATGCGTCGTTACGATGACGTCGCTTCGTTAAAAATTTATGGCTATGGCTCTCCCACATACACGCACAGGATGTTGCAAAATATTAGGTCTTTACCTATGAAATTACCGATTGTATAAAAAAGTTTAAAGATGAAAATTAATATTAAGAACAATAGTTATTAAAAAAAATCTTAAAATAGCATTCATCATATCAACCGAAGGACGTCCAATGCTGGACATAGGCCTCCCCCAAGGATCTCCACGACGACCGGTTCTGCGCTGTCCGCATCCAGCGGCTTCCCGCGACCTTCACCAGGTCATCGCTCCACCGAGTGGGAGGCCTGCCTACACTACGTTTTCCGGTGCGTGGTCGCCACTCGGGAACTTTACTGCCCCAACGGCCATCTGTTCTACGAGAAATGTGCCCCGCCCATTGCCACTTAAGTTTAGCAATTCTGAGAGCTATTTCGGTTACTTTGGTTCTCCTACGGATCTCCTCGTTTCTGATTCGATCACGCAGAGAAACTCCGAGCATAGCCTAAGGCATGGCACAGAAGTATATTACTAATAGTCTCTGAGGTAAGCCGCAGACATACAGACAGACAGATATGGCGAAATTATAAGGATTCCTTGCTGACTGCGGATCCCAAAAAAAAACCCAGCAAAGTGCGAGTCTGAACCGCGCAAAAAGGCTTCCGTACCATAATACTAGATGGCGCTAGTTTCTTCACGTTAAAAAAACACTTTTTTGTAAGGAGTTTTTCTTTTAATTTTTAGTATTTGTTGTTATATCAGCAACAGAAATACGTCATCTGTTAAAATTTCAACTGTCTAGCTATCACGGTTCATGAAATACAGCCTGGTGACAGACGTACAGACAGACAGACGGACGGACAGCGGAGTCAGTAATAGAGTCCCGTTTTTACTCTTTGAGTACGGAACCCTAAAAAGGTAAGCAGCCAAACGGGCATAATTTAGTTGGTTTAGGCAGTCTGAAAGTATTTTACCTTATGTTGAGAGGCCAGCTCATCAAGCTATACATTCGTAGTGCGATTCTGATCCATATGCATATGGCATAAGAACGGTACAAAGTCCAAAGTGCCTAGCTTGATGTGCTGGCCTCTGTACTTACACCTGTGTTCTGAGGAAAACGAATAAAATAAACAAACATTTCAATATTATTTACATAAAATTTGATTTCATTGCCAGCGGTTTTCCCATTTTCTAAGAGAATTCCATCTTTTTATTATTTCCATTT
Source organism: Coleophora flavipennella (assembly GCA_947284805.1). Classification (NCBI taxonomy): domain Eukaryota; kingdom Metazoa; phylum Arthropoda; class Insecta; order Lepidoptera; family Coleophoridae; genus Coleophora; species Coleophora flavipennella. The sequence goes on from OX369266.1 coordinate 12,347,554, forward strand.
TTCAGAAACATTTTGACCTGTCCCGAGTGAACACGAATGAGTTCAATGAATTCAATTTCAGGAACGGACAATAAATAGAATAAAATTATACATTCCCTTTTTTACAGCCGTGTCTTATTAGAAATACCTATACAAATATGCCCTACCAATATAGGGGATAAAGTGGTATAGGAATAGGTGGAATAGGGGTTGTTTGGTTAAAATTTTAGATTAATGTACGGCACCTCCACCGAGCGAATTTAAATTTGATCACCGGTTGGAACTAAATTTTCCAAGTTGTATTTGTTTATATGAATTTGCGAATTGATGAAAATACTAAAAATTTATAACACGACCAGCTAGTGAAACATGTACATACAGATAATATTATTCATAGCATTCGCGGTGCAAAGACAGAGGTAATTGAACTCTCCATATCTGATCATAGAGCTCAGATGTTGACTTGTCCTGTTAATAAAAACTAGAAATCATATTTCATTCATTCCACTAGATTTCCTATGAAAGAGGCTATTGTCATGAAAATTTGGTAAAATTTTAAAATTGTATCGAGAAACTATGTTTTTATAATTTATGTTTCCCTATAGTATAAAAAGGAATTTATCAAAAACTAGACCTAAGTAGATATCTCGCGGCAAAAAAGTGCAGTAGACAGAAGCGAGATCTACTATGGAGATATAGAGTTTCAAAAAACCTGTATGATAAGAAAATGTTAATGTTATTTTAGTATACTAGAATTATACAACAAATAAAGAAGACTCAAAATAATAATTACATACTAAAGGCAAAAAATAAATCTAAAGAGACATGTGAAGTTATAAACAATAATAAATATTTTTTTGGAGCAATGAGTACTTCCATCCAAGCTAAAAACAACTGTTATAAAACCATAAAACAAAAAAGACAATAAATGTAATATAAAAAACTGCTCATTGCTCTGATTTCATTTATTTAAATAATATTTGAGAAAGTAATTTTTAATAATCTTTGTTATTACTTTGAATCGAATCATTTTTTTATTTTAATAAAAGAACGGAAAGGCTTTTGTAATAATCAATCTATTAACGGTGCCATTTACAAGTTTTTAGATAAGATCTATTCTAGAATGGATAAGAGACAACCTGTATTAGCAATGTACTGATATGTCTAAAGCATTTGGTCACGTAAATCATAGTAAGTTAGAGACATATGGCACACTTTGCCTCCTGATATCATATCTCAACAACAGAATTCAAGTAACTAATATCAACAAAATATCTACAAAGTTCCGAATAGAAAGAGAATATACATCTTCTGAAAGAATTATAAATCATGCAGTGCCCCAGGGTAGTGTTTTAGGGCCACTACTCTTTATTGTTTACATTAACGTTTAAACATCTAAAGTGATCCCAGATCCAATAGTAATCTTTGCCGATAATTGCAGTCACATATAAAAATGAAAATAAAATAAGTAACAGTCTTGCATCATTAATTAAGTAGTTTCAATTAAATAATCTGCATATAATAATATAAAAAAACTAAATCATGAATTTCAGGCACAGAAGATATGATACTTTAATTTCTAAGAAAAAATAATTGATTGGTTGATTTCTTTTATTGCAAGTTACAAACTTTCATTTAACTTGCAATGTAGTTTGATATTAGTTTGTTTACGATTTTAGAAAGAGTTCCAAAATTCCGATTGAGCTTAAATTTGGTGTTAATACGTATGTATTCCCGGTAACAATAGATAACTCTGGTATTTTAAAGTTTGATCTGATGATTAACTTTGGAGGTGGAATCTAGGTCCCAGGATCTTCTTTTGTTTTCAATAGAATCTTGGGAAATTCTGTGCTCGCCTTTTGAGGATTCCGTACCCAAACGGGACCCTATTACTAAGACTTCACTGTCCGTCCATCTGTCTGTCTGTCCGTCTGTCACCAGGCAGTATTTCATGAACCGTAATAGCTAGACAGTTGAAATTTTCACCGCTGATGTATTTCTATTGCCGCTATAACAACAAACACAAAAAATAGGAAAAATGAAAAAATGAGGAGGGTCTCCATACAAAAACGTGTTTTTATAAAACGTGAAGAAACTAGCGCCATATGACGGAACCCTTTGTATTAGCGCCATCTAGTATGATGATATGGAACCCCATGTGTGCGGTTCTGACTCGTTCTTGGTCGTTTTTTTTTTAATTTGGAAACGTGTATTTATAATTCACATTTGGTACACTGAGCCACTGAGCATTTGGCATGTTTGAGCATAAAAACTCTTTTGAAATACAGACTAGAACCTAATAGTGTTTAGGTTTTTCAATGTTTTCTATTTATAAACCCATCTTTATGTAGCACGTCGTCGTAGGTATGGTAAGGGCGGGGGTTAAAAAACGATGTGTGCACAAAGATAAAGTTAAATGACGAAATATAAGACCTAAAAAGAAATATACAAGAATTATAAAAGCATTTCACTCGTTAAATAACATCACAAATCACAAAAACATCATTCAAACTTACCCAAAATAAGTATTTAAAAAAAGAATAAGTTTTAAGATAGTAGGTATTTTAATTTGTTCTAGCTGTCCCGGCGAACTACGTACAGCCTTACATTACAGTACATTGCCCTACCCTACCCTACCCTACACTACACTACACTACCCTACAATACACTACCCTACCCTACACTACTCTACCCTACGCTACACTACCCTACCCTACATTACTCTACACTACCCTACACTACACTACCCTACCCTACACTACCCTACCCTACCCTACATACACTACACTACCCTACACTACCCTACACTACCCTACACTACACTACCCTACACTACACTACCCTACCCTACACTACCCTACCCTACCCTACACTATCCTACCCTACCCTACACTACCCTACCCTACTCTACACTACCCTACCCTACACTACACTACACTACCCTACCCTACCCTACATAAGAACCTTCTCCTGACAATAACGAACTCGACAAAAAAAGAATTAGCGAAATCGGTCCAGCCGTTCTCGAGTTATGCGCTTACCAACACATTTTGCGATTCATTTTTATATATATATTAAATTATATTAAGATGCTGAATGGTAGATAGAATTTTGAATCACATGTTTCACATTTTGTTTTCAAAATGTGACACATGGATTGATATGTGCCATGAGAAATAGATGAAATAGATCGAAAGGAAGAAGGTTACATTTATATAAACAAACATAAATCTTCAATGACAAATGTGTAATGGAATGTCGTAAATGGAATGCTTTTCTTTGTTCCCCAGCCCAGTAGTAGCTTTCCTATTTAATAAAACGTCCGTCCCATAGGAAGAAACTTTTCCTCCCCACAGATAAACAAATCTCTGTCTTATTAACTACCTACATAGTTTTATGGGTCTCAGAGATAAATGTACAACTTGATTAACCTTTGTGTAATAAGATAATGTAAATGGTAAAAGGAATCTTGAACATTCTTGAATTTTCCTGTCTAAACAGCAAAATATCTCTAAATATAACGTCAATTATACGTACCTATTATAAGTGTTTCTTACAGTGTGTATTTTACATCATTAACATGTTAAAAAAACCGCCGCCGTGGCGTAATGGTTAGCCCATTCGCTTCACACCAGGAGGTCGCGGGTTCGACTCCCGAAAGGGTCATCTTGTAAGACTCGGTTTGTTTAGTGGTAGGTCATTTTCTAAGCCCGCCTGGCTAGCTACCACCATCTTATCTAAGTCTTGCCGCCAAACGTCAGTGTTAACAACATTGATGTTTTCCGGCTTGAAGATAAGATAGCCAGTTCTCCATTGCGTTGGCGAATCTTGGTAAGCCCGCTTCCATCTATGGCACCATCGTCACATCAGGTGAGATGATGCCAAGGGCTTACCAATTGTGAATAAAAAAATAATAAGAAAAAACTTTCGTCACAAAATTTTAGAACAATTTGAATTATCAATTTTGTTTTTTGTTAATTTTCAAAAAAGTGCTACACCGATTTGTATCAAATTTATATAGCACCAACCTAGCAGCATACCCTATCGAATAGAAAAAGAATCATGAAAATCGGTTCACAATCTGCGGAGATATCGCGTAATATACACCCGAATTGAGAACCTCCTACTTTTTGTAAGTCGGTAGATTAAAAACATAAACGATGATTCTATTTTAGAACAACCGTTAGTTTTACAAATAAACATTCAAGAACAAACTATAATCAACTGCTCGTAAAACTTGTATTTGACTGCGTTTTTTATACTTTTCTATAAATTAAAAACATATTATATCCCGACGTGTTCCACTTGTATTTAAAAAGTTTTTATTTAACTTGCTATGTGTGTACGTATGTATGTTAGTTTGTAAAGATCAAACTTGCAAACGATTTTAGAGCAACTTTCAGGGGTGTGATTGAGCTGAAATTTGGTACGTAGTTGTATTCCCGGTGACAATAGATCCTTTTGGTATTTTGAAGTTGATCTGATGATGAACTTTGAAGGTGGATTCAAGGTCCGAGAATCGTCTATGTTGAATAGAATTGTAGGAAATACTGAGCTCTCCTTCTTAAAATTTGGAAACTTTTTTTTAATTTATTCACCATCAAATTGGTAAGCCCTTGGCATCATATTCTCAACTGATGGTAAGTGACGATGATGCCGAAGATGGAAGCGGGCTTACCAAGATTCCTCAACGCAATGGAGAACTAGCTCTTTTATCTTTAAGCCGGAACACATCAATGTTATTAACACTGATGTTTGGCGGCATGACTTAGATAAAGATGGTAGTAGTTAACCAGGCGGGCTTAGAAAAAAACTGTAGCATGAAAACTCTTTTCAAATAAAAGCTTGTACCTAAAAGTTTCTAGGTTTTTATCTAACTTATTTCACTTAGAGTTTAGTACAGAAAAGTAGGCAAGAAGTACCCTGTGTCCTATATAACTTAGTTGCCTAACTTAATACATGTTAGCTTCACCTAGTTTCCTAGAGAAGTTCCTAACTTATTGACTGCCGTGAGCCTTGTGCCTAAACTTCGAAACAAACGTCAATCTATATTTTGCGCTCCGTTTGATTAAACACCTGACTATAATACTAATTTATATACGAGTTTCTGCGAGCTTTGCTTACAAAAAAATCGGGGCATTAACCTCACCAATTCAATCAAAATTTTATAAAAAAAGTCTACAGGCTTAGCCAAACATACAGACATACATACATACACCCAAAAACATTACCCTCCTTTTTGGTCAGTCTGTTATACAGCCTCCAAACAAACGTAGGATGTAGTGTAGATAGCTTAGCCAGGACATTCAAACGCAGTTATCACCTTACCTTACCAGCGTAAAAATAAACCAAAATAAAAAAAACCGCCCAAGTGAGAGTCAGAACCGCACACACAGGGTTCCGTAACATCATACTAGATGGCGCTAGTTTCTTCAGTGACGTACTATCATACTAGATGGCGCTAGTTTCTTCAGTGACGTACTATCATACTAGATGGCGCTAGTTTCCTCACGTTTCAAAAAACACGTTTGTTGTATGGAGACGCCACTTACTTTTTTCACTTTTTCTAATTTTTAGTATTTTTTGTTGAAGCGGCAACAGAAATACATCATCTGTGAAAATTTCAACTGTCACGGTTGATGACATACAGCCTGGTGACAGACGGACGGACAGCATAGTCTTAATAATAGGGTCCCGTTTTTACCCTTCGGATACGAAACCTTAAAAATAAAAAACCCCTTTTCTCCTTACGGCTCGTCTATCTTACCTTAACCTATTGTATTTGGGTTTATTGGACCATTCCAATAAACCCAAATACAATACATCTGCTGTAAGTTGGTCAGGAGTTGGGTATCCTGCAGATTTCAGGTATGCTGCGGCTTAGCAGGTCAGGGTTACTACGTCCTTTCAATATCATCAATGTAACAGTGACCTGTGAAAGTTACTCACATCCCTTCATAAACTAGAAAAGAGCTGATGGTCTTCAAAATGGTGAAGAGATTTTTTTGTTTTTTTTTAATATTTTAACACCACATCATCATACAGTTATTAACAAAAAGATAAAAACATATTATACAGATCTGATGGACTGGTGCCTGAGCTAGACTTTAACAAGTCTGTGTTTCGGGACACCACCCTATGAACACGATTGGTACAGATATTATTTGAAAATAATGTGAACAACAGAGATGATGATTGATTAAGCTGTGTTTGTGTGTATGTATGTGTGTGTGTTGTATGTGTGTGTGGGTGCTGAATCATAACCAAGAACACTTCCAAAAAAGTCACGTTTCAAAAAAAAAATCTAAACTTTTTAACAAAAAATTAAACCGACGAAAAAGAAAAGGAACTGAGGAGCGAAAAATAAAAATAACCTTTTTAGTCTAACTAAACACACTAATGCAAATACCTCAATAACTTTGAGTCGGTGCCAATCGAACATTACAAGTAAATTAATTATTACGTAAAGTGAAATGATGGCAGCGAAAAACGCGGCGACGACGGTGACGTGACGCGTCCCTTTGCTAAAAATTGCCGAACGTTCAGTTTGTTTTTTTGGCGCCGACTCAAAATTATTCAGGTATTTCATATTACTGTAGGACCTTAATTAGACTTAAAAGGTTCTTTTCATTTTTCGCTTTTTATTTCCTTATCTTTTTTGTCTGTTTAATTTTTTGTTAAAAAGTTTTTTTTGTGTCTTAAATATAATATATTTATTTTTTGATGACTTACTTTTAACAGCATTCCGGATCCATCATCAGACCTTTGATGGTTGTCGTTACCCACAAATCATAAGTTAGGTATAAAGTTCTCATTAAAATGAGTAAATAATCCCAAACAAAAGCCTAGTAGTGTCATTATGTGCGCCAACTTGCAACAGAATCGGTTCACAGATGAAAATAAAAAAAATATATACGGGTCAATTTGTGAACCTCCTCCGTTTTTTCGTCGGTTAAAAATCGCCCCATCCATTTGGGCGCTACGATGCCACTGACAGACACTTATACACAAGTTATTCTTAAAACGCCCCTTTTTGCGTCATCAGGGGTTAAAAATTGTATTTTAGGTAGGTTTTTACTTTCTGTCATTCGTGTTCCTATACCAAGTTAAAGAAATCCAAAATTAACACTCACTGTGCATTCGTCTAAGCAAAAATAGAAAAATATAAGCTGGTAAAATCAATACTTTAAACTAGTCACAGTCTAATTACCCAACTGCCCAAACAGGAGAGTGAGTTGCAGGGCTTTCTAATACTTCATGACAAATCTATGCACTAATACCTTTCATTTAAAATATAATTGAAAAAGCTAAACCCGTTAAAAAACCGACTTCCATCGCAACAACTTAGTACATTTTTGCTTTATTATTTTTGGTTTTTGTTAATTTTCTAATAAATTACCAGACCGATTTTGATAAAATTTATATGGGACCACACGGAAAGCACTAGCTTTCAAATAAAAAAAGAATCATAAAAATCGGTTCACCCAGTCAAAAGTTCTGAGGTAACACACATAAAAAAACATACAGTCGAATTGAGAACCTCTTCCTTCTTGGAAGTCGGTTGAAAAATCAATCAAATCTGTTAGACAGAACGGCTGAACGTACTTTTATTAGATTTCATAAACGGTGCGCGTTACGAAAAGCTCTACAACTAAAAACTAAAGGCTTCGTTAGTCAAAAGCTCACCCCTAGACGATCCTGATGCAAAGGTGTCCCGCCCCTCACACTTACAGCGATTTCACACTGAATGGACAACCTCTGATTCAGGTGGGCCCACCAAGGCGATTATCATCCCCTCGCAGCCTGATGCGATTCCCCATGATGACTACGTTGTTTTCTGATCTAAAAGTCACCTACAACTTCTCGCAAGATAAAACCCCTTTCAACCATTCAAAACTACTCCCGAAAGACTGTATTTCATCCTTTAGATTTGTTCTTCATACTTTCGGTATTTTCGGTTTCAACTTACGGCTTAGCACCGATTAACTTCCTACCAAAAAGGCGGAACTTTTGCCTCGAGAGCATAATATCACTGCTATCGTACGTATCGGGTCATGGTACCTTGAAAGTAAATGTTCTTAAGACTCTTGCTGAGTTGAGTCGATCGTGAGCGGCGATACGGCTAGCGTTTGTGGTGTATGTTAAACTCTGCGGGGGTTAGCTCATTAAGTGGCAGGTTGTGAGGATTTATTACGTGTTCGATAATGATAAGTTAACACGTAGCGTGCTATAGAGAATGATTTTATATATCTCCAGAGGGAGATTGTTCTTACGTAAATAAATGGCCCTACTTGTACGTAAAGTATGCCTTACGGGTTATGATATACTTCTCCTCCTTGATTGGTGTAGAAAGAGTGAGACAAAAATAGTTTTACTAGCCTTCGCCTCTGGCTTCGCCCGCGTAGACATCGTTTTTAGCATTGAGGGTGAGTGGTGCGTGAGCCGCAAGTGGTTCGCAAGCGTAAACATGAGTTTTCTCCAGTTCCTTTAGGAACTATATCGGGCTATCCTGATTAACAATCTATGTCACATCCCACCCCTCAACTAATTCTATTACAACAAAAAATCATTTCAATCCGTTGCTCCGTTGCGACGCCGACGTGTGCGAGCGTGGAAATAAGTTTTCCCCAGATCCCTCGAGAACTATATCAGTATTCAGTATATGGTAATTAGTAAATTATGTCATTTTCCATTACCTCAACCATCTTTGTGCAAAATAATCACAACAATCCATTGTTCCGTTGCGATGTTAAAGAAATTAACGAAAAGAGTCTTGTTTTCATTTTCCGCAGAAACTGTATCGGACTATGCTATTTTCACGAGATAAGAAGTATATGTCCTTCCCCATAACACAGGCTACCTCCATGCCCAATTTCGTCAAGATTGATTAAGGTGCTGAAGCGTGAAGAGATAGCAAACAACGAAACAAACAAACAAATTTTCACATTTTTAATATTAGTAAGGATTTAGTAAGCTTTATGTAAATAAAGCTTTATGTAAATAAATTCTTGTTTGTTTGTATGTGTGAACTTTTTGTTGTACAACAAATTATACAGTTATAAGTATAAGAACAAGAATAACATGTACATACAAAGGCAGACTTATCCCAAAAAGGGATTCTTTTGTATTTACTTTATTGACTTTTTGATTTCAATAATGGGTATGTATCATATTGTGTGTAGCGAATACAGTATGATACATGTTATTGAAATGATTTATAAATATTTTATACACCTGATTAAATATGATTTTAACCACACTTTTTCTGCTATTGTACAGAATTATTGCACCATACCACACCCCGGACACAGCATACAACTGATACAACGCGACGGTCGTGAAATGACAAAAATTTAATTGCTTGTCAAAACAAATTCATTTTCTTTGTTTCTTTCTTTCAAATGACATTTCTAAAAACAAATGACGGAGCAAACAAAATCACGGCCAAATCCCATAAGTTTGAGAACCAAACCAAAGTATTCAATATATTAGTACTAACATACAGTATGAACACTCCCTGCCGCTCTCTAGATTTCGACCTCACCCCATCGTCACCCAGATTGATACAGATTGGTTCTCGAACCTATGGATATATATACTTTGACAATGCGTAAGATGTAAATATAGCGTTAGTTTATGTACATATGTATTATGTTACTTTTAAAACGTTTTTTGGATAATTTTTACTAATTAGCATAGCCCGAGGTGGTTCCCGAAAGATCTCTGGAAACTGAAAAAGCCGGGGAAGGCGGTTGCGGCTGGCGCACCACTCACCCACAAAGACAGTCATAAAAACTATGCTCACGTGAGCGAAGCCGCGAGCAAAAGCAAAAGCTAGTAATAAAAGCCATTCACCGCGCACCATCGATATCCATGCGGGCAAAGCCACGGGTACTCACTAGTTACATGTAATAATCATGGTGATGAGATAACAGTTTAAGACTATAATCAGAGTATGATAACAGAACAACACTGCAACGACCCTACTCAGAGGACGTGTTGCAAACTTTCCACATCCATTTATCTTGGGTACTATATTTCTCAGAAATGGAAGGGTGTGAGTGGGGGGGGGGGATAAACAAGACTTCCGAGATTTCGGTAGTTTGCTCATGTCGGTGTAGTGAGTTTTCGCCATAATTCCTTTGTAATGGCAGTTTTGAAGTATGACTTTTTTGAATCAGCTTGGAGCCAGGGGACGGATCTGGGTCAGATGAGGGTCCAGGGTCGTTTGGTGTGGATATAAATACCTGTTTTCAGTTTGTAACATAAGGTGACACGGAACTTCAGGGAACTTTAACAACTTTTTTAACAGGCCTACCTTCCATCTTCGGTATCATCGTCACTTACCATCTGGTGAGATGATGCCAAGGGCTTACCAATAGTGAATAAAAAAAAAGTTCGCTCGCTAAATTAGTTGCACCTTTGATAAATGCTGCTCGCTGCTGCCGGCTCTCGTCAAACGGTTGTCTCAAAGAGGCCGCCCTGAGTTCAATTGCGGCGCTTTCGACGTTACATAGACGTAGACATTTTTATTTGTAAAATAAATTTACACGTCATTAAATGATACAATAAATCAAAATAAAATTAAAAATTACTACCAAACTTATTAATTACAAAACAATTACAAAATTATTACACCCCCAAGGGGTCGCACGAATCATGCTCAATTTTTTTTATTATTGATGTAGGTGACGATTATGAATATACTTCGTCCAGCAGTGAAAGTGATTTACATAATAATTGTAAATTCTAAATAAATAATTGCTATTGAATTTCAATTTTTGCAAAATTAACACTTTTCCAGAACTGCGTTCAGAGCTAATTCACTGAACGTACGAGTACTATATGTAGGCTTTCGAAACAAAAAGTTTTTTACACCAAATTCACCTTAACTTAATGATCTTATACAGGGTATAACAAAATTGGTGTAGGACCCGTTAACTGAGGGTTCTACTCATCATACTGAACAACTTTCCCCAAGGAACCCATGGTCAATTCTCAAAAAAAAAATTGGATCCTCCATACTAAAATGCACAAAATTGCTTGAGCAGCTGATCGATTTGTATGAAGAAAAATTTTTTTTTTTGCGATTTCAGCAAAGTCGTAGAACAAAAGTTGTTCAGTATGATGAGTAGAAGCCCCAGTTAACGGGACCTACATCAATTTTGTTACACCCTGTATAGTGCTTCTCTACACAGAATGCTCTACAGGGTGATTGCGGGGTCCTGTACCAACAGAGTAAAGTTAGACTTGCCTGTTTATTAGCAAATTAACGCTGTAGATTAGAGTGTATTAAGTTAATATTTTTTGGTAGGTATAAATTAATAATATTTAATGGTAGAGCGTCGGTGGCGTAATGGAAAGGGCCGCTACCTCGTACCTCCTGTCAAGGAGATCGTGGCTCGAATCCTGCCACGTACCAATGTGTTTTCGAATTTAGATTTCATATGCACGTTTATCCGACGTTCTTACGGTGAAGGAAAACATCGTGAGGAAAACTGCACACACCTGCGAAGAAACTCGAAGGTTGTGTGGGAAGTCGACCAACCTGCACTGGGCCCGCGTGGTCGACTAAGGCCCGATCGCCCTAGTTCAGGGTAGGCTCGAGCCCCTCGGTAGGGACGTATATATGAGCTGATGTGATGTGATGAGGTATAAAAAAATATTCCCCTTTTAGGATCATCGTCACTTATGGTCACTGTCTAGTGAATTACTCATCACATTTTTTACTCATCGAATCATTTGTTTTGAAATAGGCTGTAATATAAATTGTAGGGTGAACATCTAGCATTAACCGTGATATTTAATTTATTGAATAATAAATGCATCGCTGTTTATACCTAAAATACCCGATGTCACCCAGTACACATTAAGCTAGGAAAGGCCGGAATACCGGGAGATAGCTGTACGAAAGATGTTCATAGCTACCTTACCAGTGATATCACTATAAATCTAGTAATTTAACAATCTTTCTTTAGCAAATATCTTTGTGAGAGCTCTGTCGACTTGGTTTTTGGGAGCTCCGCTTATATCACGGATTTTACTATCTTCTTGTAAATATGTAAGCTTTCACTGCGAAGCGACTACGCGTTACACGCTACGTGCCGACTACGCGAGCGTAGCATTCGTATATTGGATGGTGTGTTGCCCAAATTTGCTTGGAAAGTAGTTTTTTTATTATTCTATTTTAGAGGGTGTTAGGTTTATGGGTATGTTCTCTTAAATACTAGCAAGTGTTATTAAGCAGTATGTTTAAATAATGAAATAAGTAAATAAATAAGAATAATAAAAAAATAAAATAAGTAAATAAATAAGAATAATAAATTATTTATTGTTAAAACGAATAGAAAAACGTAGCGTAGGCAGGCCTCCCACGCGGTAGACCGACGACCTGGTGAAGATCGCGGGAAGCCGATGGATACGGGTAGTGCAGGACCGGTCGTCGTGGAAAATCCTTGGGTGGGAAAAGTAATGACGGAAGAAACAAAATGGGGGCGAAATCCTATATGATCTACAACCAAACTGCAACCAGTCTGTATCAATATATCAATATGGGTGACGAGGGGGTGAGGTCGCAATCTAGAGAGCAGCAGGGAGTGTCCATACTGTATGTTAATAGTACTATTGGTTTTGGGAAGCCGCTGGGCAGCGCAGGACCGGTCTTCATGGAAATCTTGGGGGAGGCCTTTGTCCAGCAGTGGCCTTTTTTCGGCTTATATGATGATGATGAAAACGAATATGCAGGTATAAGAGCATATGTTTAGGGGGTTTTAAACTTATGAAACAAAACATTTCTTTTTTCCAGTTTCCACTAGAAGTCCCCCCCCCCTCAAAAATATTATATTTTACATAACATCATGCACAGGTTTCTTCAGAAAAGTTGTTTAATTTAATAAGAAGAGTCTTCCATGTTAAACTTTTCAGCGACGAAAACATTACTCTGTTTAGGAACGGTGCGATCCTACTCTTAGAGAGCAAAGGGAGATATCTCCGCCAGGCGAGGTGGTATGCATAGGGCCCAATGCCCGGCCGTGGACCAATCGTTGATGATTAGTATCAGCGCTAAAGAAATTCTAATAGCGCGTTCTAGATGTAGTATTTCTTTTGTTCTCTCGTCGCTTGTGTTAATGTTCAGTGGCGGGTTACTGCAGTTGCCGCCACATCATTCCCGCTCCAAGACCGGAGGTCGATCCAATTAGAGCTGCCAGTCTAAGGTCACGGGTGCTGTGGACCTCGTAGAGTCCAGTCGATTTGCAATGTGCCAAGTCGATGTCCACGGTGATTCGGGATGAAGGCTGGCGTCAGGCGTCATGGCAAGGAAAGCAGGCGATGCGCGCAGAGTTAGCGCGTGGCTGCCGACAACTTGCTAGTGCTCGTGCCCGAAGGTGAAGTAGCAGGCCAGGAAACTTGACGTTTCGGGTTGCGATAGTCTTGATTGATTACACTTCGGTGCGATGCAACTGCTGTGCGCTGCTGAGGCTTACTTTACCGCCTGGAGGCTTGATGTTGGAGAATCGTGCTGCTGGTTCAACGAAGGAGCGTCGGTTGTATTCAGCTCGAGGCCACTAATTTAGGAAATGTGCGTTCCTACTCTTAGAGAGCAAAGGGAGATAGACGAGGCCAGGCGAGGTGGTATGCCTGGGGTCCGGCCGTGGACCAATCGTTGGTGATTGGTATCAGTATATATACTCAGCGCTAAGGAAATTCTAATAGCGCGTTCTAGATATCGTATCTCTCTCGTCGCTTGTATTACGGTGCAGTGGCGGGTTACTGCAGTTGCCGCCACACTCTGTTTATACTTAAATTCCACCACGCTCTTCCGTAGAGTCAAAAAGTAAGCAATATGATAAAATCTCGTAACAGATACGCCTTTCAAAGCGTATTTAACAAAGAAATGACATAAGTATGGAGTAGTTGCAGGCTTTTGTTGTCTACACTACAATACTCTGTAACTTCAGTTACAGTGGCTGTGCTTGTGAAAGCTGTTTTATAGGACAGTAAAGGCACGTTGTTGGTAATAATACGGTATAAAGTAAACTTGAGGCATGTTCACACAAATAGTGGTATAACAATAATTATAAAACTGTATGTACTTTTTTCTACCAAACTTGTTGAAGGATTTGCTTGTGATACGGAAATAATTCATAGTTAATTCATTTTACCTTTCCAAAAATGTCTTTGACATCCTAGCGTTTACCAACTTCGACAAATTAATTTAGCAGCAGTTATACTGTTTGTTGCCCCCGTCAAATTTTTAGGGTTCCTTACCCAAAGGACCCTATTACTAAGACTCCGCTGTCCGTCCGTCTGTCTGCCTGTCTGTCTGTCTGACCGTCTGTCACCAGGCTGTATTTCATGAACCGTGATTAGCTATACGGTTGAAATTTTCACAGATGTTGTGTTTCTGTTGCCGCTATACACATACTGAAATTTAGAAAAAGTTAAAGTTTATATACAAAAAACGTGTTTTATTTTAAAAGTGAAGAAACTAGCGCCATCTAGTATGATGGTACGGAACCTTTTGTGCGCGGTTCTGACTCGCACTTTACCGATTTTTTAACCGATTTTCAGAAAAAGGAGAAGGTTTCTCAATTCTCAAAAATCTGATTTTAATGGTCTTATTTTTAATAATTTACCATATTTCACTTAAACGTAGAATGACGACAAAAAAATATTTTCATTTGTAAAGTGGTACAAATCAAACGACTTTTAAAAAGTTATTCAATTGTTCCCTGCAAAACAAATCTTATTTATTATATAAAAGAAAGTCGTGTTAGTTACACCATTTATAACTCAAGAACGGCTGGACCAATTTTTATGATTTTTGTGTTTTTGCATACGTCTTCGTCGGGAAAAGGATAATAAGTATTAAAATATGATATTCATCAATAAAAAAAAATATCAGTCAAAAAATAATTTGCTTTGGGTAGGGTAGTGTAGTGTAGTGTAGGTGTAGTGTAGTTAGGGTAGGATAGTGTAGGGTAGTGTAGTGTAGTGTAGTGTAAGGTGGAACGAAGTTCGCCGGGACAGCTGGTATGATAATATAGTATGAACGCGTCTTTATGTACAACAACATTCGATATGGAAGGCTTTAGCAACTGGAAAAGGGATTACAGATATTATTGGATTGTTGATGGTTATTTTACGATAACTGACACAGCTTTGCTTTGTGTTACTCTGATTGGATTTATTTGTATTTTTTTATAAAGGAACGATAATACTTTAAGGTAGGTATGGAATTCGATTGAAGCGGAATGGATGTTTTCTAAATCAATTGCTATGTTTCTTGGGTCTGGGTTCATAGCTTATACGCTCAGGGTTGTAGGTTTTTTTTTTGTAAAAATTGGCAAAGACTTTTAGTTCGATAAAGGGTGTAACAATATTAGTGTAGGTACCGTTAACTGTGGATAAATGTGGATACAATTACACGTTTCTAAATTCAATAATTGAAAACGCTAAACACGTTAAAAAACCGACTTCCATCGCAACAAATTAGTACATTTTTGCATTATTATTTTTGGTTTTTGTTAATTTTCTACTAAAGTACTACACCGATTTTGATAAAAATTATATGGGACCACACGGGAAGCACTAGCTTTCAAAGAAAAAAAGAATCATAAAAATCGGTTCACCCAGTCAAAAGTTCTGAGGTAACAAACATAAAAAAAAAACATACAGACGAATTGAGAACCTCCTCCTTTTTGGAAGTCGCTTGAAAAAGGCGAGAAAAGTATTTTCTACAATTTTATTGAAAATGAAAGACGATCCTGGTACCTTGATTCCACCTCCAAAGCTCGTCACCAGTTTTACTTCAAAATACCAAAAATATCTATTGTCACCGGGAATACGGTTTCAAAACAAATTTCATCCCAATAGGACTACCGGAAGTCACTCTAAAACATTTGCATGATTTGACTTTATAAGAAAAGATTCAAACAATACAAGTTTAATAAAAGCTTGTAAAAAGTAGTTATCTAAATGGAAAAGAAACAAATGAAATTGTAATTTTGGTAATGTCTTTTCTTTATCAATATCAAAAGCTCCGTTTGGTAAAAGGCTTGATTTTATTAGATTCTTGCGGTCCCTTATAAAAGTTAGTAGAGAAAAAATCACAATTTTTCTAGAAATTGTTTTGTGGATTCTATTCTATTAAACTTTAACAGAAGTTACGTTGTACCTGTAAAACATTTTCCAATAGATGGGAAAATTACTTGGTTTCGTCTGATCAGAGATAGGTATTGTAGAAGCCTTTGCAGGACTCTAACTTTAGCTATGTGACTCCTGATAAGATTACGCTAAAAAACCTATGAAGACAAACAACTTTACCTAATTTATAGTACATTACTGCAGCGGCCAGCAAAAGAGGCATTGATGGACGAACGTGTAAACGTAAGTCCATCAATGCCTGGTTGTGGCCAAGGCTTGTATAGTACTTTTCTCAAATAATGCGCGGAAATTAAAACTTTAATAATTGTTTTTCAAAATCAATGACGAACAACGAACCAAAATATTTTATTGTTCATTTGTTTTTTTTAATTAACAGCGTTCTATTTGCAAGTCAGTTCGAAATTTAAATAAAACCTTTTATAAGTTACCTCCTTGGTTGCCATGTTTCGGAGTAAAATATAGTTCCATTTTTAAATTACACAACTGATATGAGTTTACATAGTAATTTATTTGGCCACTTAATACGACAGATATGGATTTTCGTACAACTTTTGCCGGCCGCTGCTCGCATGTATTTGGCCATTTCAGCAATTTCGATTTATCTCGAAGAAGGTTATCGTGACAAGAAGAAGGCATTCAACAAAACCGCCAAGTCCTACAAAAAGACGCTGCGCAGGGCTCGTTTCGACCATATTAGCCGCATAGGATCAAAACTAGCTTCATATCCTTCTGGGAGTAAGGCGTTTTTGTCCTTGGCTAAGTCGGTCGAGGCGAACTTTTGCCGCTCTTCTTTGCCTCCACTGCTGAAACTCGATGAAACGCTGGCTCATACGGCAACTGACAAGGCAAACCTGTTTGCCTCCATGTTTGCCGAAAACTCATCTAGAATACAGCGAATAGTATACCACCACAGTTACCTCCTTGCGGATTTACTATGCCCCCTAATCGTATCTGCTATAAGGAGGTACTTAAAACACTTCGTAATCAAGACGTGAACAAAGCCAGTGGACCTGACAGTCTACCAGCTATAGTGCTAAAGAATTGCGCTCCTGAGTTGTCTCCTATTCTGACACGTCTGTACCGCCTCTCTCTTAAAACAGGTATAGTCCCAAAGTCCTGGAAGCTCGCCAACGTGCAGCCTGTGCCCAAAAAAGGCAATCGTGCAGACCCGGCAAATTACCGCCCCATAGCAATCACCTCTGTAATCTGTAAGATTATGGAGCGTGTATTGAACACCTGCATTTTGGCATACCTAGAAGACAATGACCTCCTAAGTGTTACGCGATCTCTTCACCAGTTGTAAGCCAATTTTGATGGTTCTTTTTTTTTAATTAGTAGGTTATGTATGTCTCCAGGTTGGTCCCACATAAATTTTATCAAAATAGATCAAGTACTTTTTAGGAAACATATAAAAACAGGAAAATATAGCAGAATTATACTTAGTTGTTGTTGCGATTGATGTCTGTTTTTAACGTGTTTAGCAATCTGAAAACTATTATTACACAGCGCAAATAAAGAAAAAGGCTGCTGTCATGACGTACCAAGATCTGAAGACGATGGCTGAGGATAAAAACAATTGGCGATTACTCCACAGATAAGAGGAGTGTTCTTAAATTAAATAATGATGAGCATTTCCAATTCATTCATTAATATCAGCTCATATACGTCCCCACCGAGGGGCTCGAGCCTAATCTGAACTAGGGCGATCGGGCCTTAGTCGACCACGCGGGCCCAGTGCGGGTTGGTCGACTTCACACACAACCTTCGAGCTTCTTCGCAGGTATGTGCAGGTTTCCCCACGATGTTTTCCTTCACGTATATATAAAATCGAAATTCGGAAACACATTGGTACGTGGCAGGATTCAAACCATGACTTTTCGGACTGGAAGCAGCGGCCCTAGCCATTAGACCACCGACGCTCTTCAAATTAAATTTTGATAAAATTGTCTGGAAAATTAATTATACTCACATAGATTCAGGGTAGGCTCGAGCCTATCGGTAGGGACGTATATAAGCTGATATGATGATGATACTTATAGATTCAAATTATCTGGTATGGATACTTCTCATTATTCTGTTGTACTTCGTCTTATTTTAGCCCAAATGTTTATCAATTTCTAGGTGTTAAACTCAACGACACGTAAAGCGGTGTTTTGTTAAAGATATACAGGTGTAAAAAAATTGGTGTAGGTCCCGTTAACTGGGGCTTCTACTCATCAAACTGAACAGCTTATGTTCTATGACTTTTCTGAAATCGCAAAAGAATTTTGAACTCTTCATACAATTCGATCAGCTTGATCGACCAATTTTGTACAAAATTTTGTACGGTGGTTCCAATTTTTTTTTTGCGAGTTAACTATGGGTTCCTACGGAAACTTGTTCAGTTTGATGAATAAAACTCCTTGATAACGGGACCTACACCAATTTTGTTACACCCCGTATAAACTAGCTTTTGAAGGAGATACGTCGTTACTTGACATCACATGGTAAACACAAACATCGCTGCTTCGTGCAATAAAATAAACGTCACTGTAATTCAGCCGACTGGGGTGCGAGGAAAAAAAGAAATATGGCTGGTTTCAATCATGTATCCTGGAGGCTTGTTTCCCTTTCCGTGTTCAATAGGAGTCAGCACTGACTCGAAATCTGTACGGTTTCGTTTAGTTTGGTCAACTTCTCCGAAAGACGTATTCAGTTCGAAGCGCTGGTACTCCAAACGCGCATGAGTTCGTTGCCACAAATTTGTGTCCATTTCAAGGCATCTTTGCTGAACTGTTTTGAAATGAAGTCATGCTACATTCTTATATTTGAAGAGTTACTAATTCAGTGAATATCCAAACTACCTTTTGAAGAAGACACGTCGTTACTTGACATCACATGGTAAATATCCATGGTAAACACAAACATCGCTGCTTCGTGCACTAAAATAAACGTTACTGTAATTCAACCGAATGGGGTGCGAGGAAAAACAGAAATATGGCTGGTTTCAATCATGTATCCAGGAGGCGTGTTTCCCTTTCCGTGTTCAATAGGAGTCAGCACGGACTCGAAATCTGTACGGTTTCGTCAGTTTTGTTTAGGTAGGTCATCTTCTCCGAAAGACGTATTCAGTTCGAGGCGCTGGTACTCCAAACGCGCATGAGTTCGTTCCCACAAATTTGTGTCCATTTCAAGGCATCTTTGATGAACTGTTTTGAAATGAAGTCATGCTACATTCTTACATTTGAAGAGTTACTAATTCAGTGAATATCCAAACTACCTTTTGAAGGAGACACGTCGTTACTTGACATCACATGGTGAATATCCATGGTAAACACAAACATCGCTGCTTCGTGCACTAAAATAAACGTTACTGTAATTCAACCGAATGGGGTGCGAGGAAAAACAGAACTATATGGCTGGTTTCAATCATGTACCCTGGAGGCGTGTTTTCCTTTCCGTGTTCAGTAGGAGTCAGCACTGACTCAAAATCTGTACGGTTTCATCAGTTTCGTTTAGGTAGGTCATCTTCTCCGAAAGATGTATCCAGTTCGAGGCGCTGGTACTCCAAACGCGCATGAGTTCGTTGCCACAAATTTGTGTCCATTTCAAGGCATCTTTGCTGAACTGTTTTGAAATGAAGTTATGCTACGTTCTTACAATTGATGAGTTACTAATTTATTGATAAGTAGTGTAACAACCCTTATGGTTGTCTGGGGTTTCGTAACTCAGGGGATCGCCGTCGAATGTATATGAATAAAAACTCGGATTTAAGTAGACACTGAATTCGTCGAAATACAAATGTATTCACTTCAAAGGGGGCTCTGCCGGCTGGCTTATTATTGGAACGAAATATATTAAAATTACTGCTACACCTTTTCTAATAAGAAGCACGACTTGAAGATAAAATGGACGTCCGTCCTGGCTCATGGCCCAAATTAGAATGAATCTCAATTGTTCCAGCGTACATTCGATTTAAAATATTAATCCTTATTTTAATTTGAATTATTTACTTTTTAAAACGACACGCGATGCCTGAATGCAGAGCCATAAGATCTCTACAGTACCTTCTTTTTATATGTTTTAAGTATTGACATTTTTGTTTGTATTGTTTTAAACTAAAGTCATACAAAATGTTTTATTTTATTTAATAGCGAGTGCCCACGGTTTTGCCCGCATAGATATCGATGGTGTGCGGTGGGCGCGCGTTAAACAGCTCGCTGTTATTTTTGCCTATAACCATCCCGGGCGTGCGCGCAACAACAGTACCACACCCTGGACACTTCATACAACGGGCCAGAAATTACATTTCAAAAAAGGAATGACGGAACAAACAAAATGGTGGCGAAATCCTATACGTTCCACAACCAAACTGTAACCAATCTCTATCAATCTGGGTGACGAGGTGGTGAGGTCGCA
This sequence comes from Coleophora flavipennella, assembly GCA_947284805.1. Classification (NCBI taxonomy): domain Eukaryota; kingdom Metazoa; phylum Arthropoda; class Insecta; order Lepidoptera; family Coleophoridae; genus Coleophora; species Coleophora flavipennella. The sequence continues at coordinate 12,368,098 of OX369266.1, forward strand.
ATCTAGAGAGCGGCAGGGAGTGTCCATGCTGTATGTTAATACCAATATATATACTTTGACTGTACGAACTTGCAACGCAATTGTATACACGGTAGGATAGCGCATAAAATACTAACAAACAAACATTAACTTTTACATGTAAGATTTTTCGATAATCATAAAAATTCTCAAAAATGTAATCCTTACTAATATTATAAATGTGAAACTGTGTTTGTTTGTTTGTTTGTTCGTTTGTTTGTTTTTTTGTTACCTTTTCAAGCTTTAACGCCTTGACCAATCTTAATGAAATTTGGCATGCGGGTAGCCTGTGTCACGAGGAAGGACATAGGCTACTTTTATCCCGTGAAAATAGCATAGCCCGATGCAGTTCCTGAGGGAACTGAAAATGTACTCTTTTTTGGTTAATTTCTTTTACATGGCAACGGAACAATGGATTGTGTGATTTTTTGCACAGAGATGGTTGAGGTGGTGGGAAATGACACGATTTACTAATAAGCATATCGTGACATAGTTCCCGAGGGATATGGAGAAAATTCATGTCCACTCTCGCGAGCCGTTTGCGGCTCGCTCACCGCGCACCCTCTAAGACGATGTCACAAAAACGATGTCCACGCGGGCGAAGCCGCGACAATAAGCTAGTTTTTTTAATATTCATACTAATTCTAGCTTTTTTATAAAACTGATAGATGCTGTTAGAACCTTTGTGCCAGGAATGTATTATTTTATTAAGCTTACGGCTCGCGCAACACTTACTTTATAAAGACACTCATAAAAACGATGTCCACGCGGGTGAAGCCGCGGGTATAGGCTAGTAACTAATACATTTTTGGGTGGGGCTGTGTCGGGGCACAATATCGTTGGTTTAACGTAAAAAATCTAGTGTCTGTTTTATTAATATTTGTTTTTTTTAAATAATTTATGTTTCGTAAATTTTTTGCCTCTGGCGTCACAGGCAGCGCTCTGAACTTCGTCCTACGCAGAGCTTGGCCTCGGGCCTTACAGGCAGCGCTCCAGGCGCGGTGATCACCCTCCGGCCTCGCGGTTTAGGCTGTATGGTCATGGAGCCTAAACCTTCCTGATATAAAAAGTGACTGACATGGTTGCTATGAGCCGTGCATGGTTTTGTATTTGATTGCTATAGAGAAAATAAATTCTTACATCACTTCCGTCACTGTCCAAGTTTTTGATATTATAGGGTATGTGATTTTAAAGACGTTTCACGTCAAAAATAAACCTATACCACGCTCTTATTGATGTTTTTAAGATTTCATGTACAGCGGTGTGGCGGTACAAAACCATCGGTATTTAAAAAAAAATATTAACAATTGGTAAGCCCTTGGCATCATCTCACCTGATGGTAAGTGACGATGACGCCGAAGATGGAAGCGGGCTTACCAAGATTCCCCAACGCAATGGAGAACTGGCTATCTTATCTTCAATCCGGAACACATCAATGCTGTTAACACTGATGTTTGGCGGCAACACTTAGATAAGATGGTGGTAGCTAGCCAGGTGGGCTTAGAAAATGGCCTACCACCAACAAAACCGAGTCTTACAAGTTGACTCCACCGGGAATGGAACCCGCGACCTCTTGATGTGAAGCAAATGGACTAACCATTACGCCACGGAGGCGGTTAAAACGACTTCAACTCGCACTCGTTTTTTTCTATAAAAAAGAAGGAAAAAGAAAAAATAAGGACTCGATTTACAAAACAACTGAAGTTTAGCCTCGCTATAATACCTATCTACAAATCTTGAGATGCTTTAGATAGGTACTTGAACTTTTGTTTTCTCTTTTAATAACAATGAATACATAGCAAGATTTCACACTTCTTCAAAATTTTAACGAGCGGAATTTTCGATGCTTTAGCCTCTCAGAGCTGTAGCTGGCGTTTCTTGGTCGTTATTTTAAATAAAAAACAATGCATGAAATATTTTCAGATAACGCAGCTTTTTTCATTGTCTTCTGTTTGTGATCCTAGTTTCTTCTAAGAGCAAAAAAAATTCTAAAATACGATTGCAATAGTTACTAAACTAAATCAAAATAAATACCTATATCTATCTATTTGTTTACAAATACTAAATTTTTATTTGCAAGAATGTACACGTTAACAAGTCTGACAAGGAAAATATTAATATTGGGTCTTTACCTATGAAATTGCGGATTGTATAAAAAAGTTTAAAGATGAAAACTACATTAAAAACATTTATTAAAACAAACGTTAATCTCAAAATAGAATTAGACTATTAGAAATTAAATGGTAGTAAACTTATGCCTATTGTTTAGATATTTTGAGAGCACGGTGGCTTTAACCCCATGAAGTCGGGTTTTTCCACCTGAAAAAATTGCCTGTTATTGAGGCAAAAAACACACATTTTTAATTTTAAAGCTCTAGAGTTATCGCAGCACTTTCTTCGTTACTAATGTCTTACTTGAGAATACCCCGCATAAGATTTCGTCACATTCAGGAAAATTCAAGAAAATTAACCTAGTCTATAAAATTGCCCCATCTGACCATTAAGAAAATACCTTTGTTGCATTCAATGGTACACAGCTCAGGGGATTGGAACATAAAAGACATGCCACTAGTTAGTAATAAAATACCATTAGTAGTGTCACCATAAGGTCAATAATAAAAAAAACAATAACTTTATTATTTTCAATAAAAATTGGCATTGGACTTCATAAACTGAATCGGCAATTTCATAGGTAAAGACTATTATATTAGAATAAGATTTTAATCTAAGAACAAAATATGTCTTTAGTGATTTAAAATAAAATCTACATTGAATACGTAATGCTAAATTATTAAAGTTAACCTAGACTTTTAGGTAACTGTTAATTATACTGTTTAAACACCTCTCGACGTAAAACCTATCACAGTAATGTACACAGCACACGTACGAAATACACTTTCGGTCCCCGCGTAATTCGCTTTCATTAGGTACGGAACAAAATTGAGGTAAGTTATAGTAAGGGCCGGCCCCTTACAATGTAGCAACCCACTCTAAAATAATATAATATAGCCTGACATCTCTATGTACGGAATCTAAAATTTTGCTTTTCTATAAAACACAGGTTAGGAACTTACCTTGATTTGCCTAGTTGGTACGTGTGACATGGGCTAGCAATAAGAAAGGAATTTTAGTAAAACGGCTAGATTGCAAAGAATAAGGGAAAATTCGGAATTTCACGCGAAGTCGCAGGCTGTATTAGATAAATAAATATATGTCCCGCACGTGCCAATATTTTTGACAAAGTGTCCTATCCATAATAAAATCCCTCCCGCGTGCCCTGTGCCACCGTAAATCTATTAAATTGGTCCCCTTTTGGTAACCTTGTGTATAGGGACACATGTTGAGGGGGCGGGAAGCGGTATTACAATGAGAATTTTATTATGAATACCTATATAAAATGAAATTTTATTATGAAATATGCACGTCCATATGTTTCCTATTTTTATTACAAGCTTTTATTTAACTTGCAATATTCGTATGTCCTGCGCTGCCCGCATCCATCGGCTTCCCGCGACCTTCACCAGGTCATCGGTCCACCGCGTGGGAGGCCTGCCTACGCTACGTTTTCCGGTGCGCGGTCGCCACTCGAGAACTTTACTGCCCCATCGGCCATCTGTTCTACGAGCTATGTGCCCTGCCCACTGCCACTTCAGTTTAGCGATTCTGTGAGCTATGTCGGTTACTTTAGTTCTCCTGCGGATCTCCTCGTTTCTGATTCGATCACGCAGAGAAACTCCGAGCCTTTGTCCAGCAGTGGACGATTTGTGGCTGATATGATGATGATGATGATGATGATTCGTATGTAAGTTGTTCCCTTTTTTTATTTTTTATTTATACAATTGATAAAAAGAATGTTACAAAAAATTATAATACTAATACATCAAAAACCTTTACAGGTTTATCCGTGTACTAGTTACTGTCGTTGCTGACAAAATACACTTAAGCTGAGTTTTCTACCCTATGTTATCAAAAATCAAACAGATACAAGAAAAAAAAGAAAGAATAAGACAATATATCAGTATTAAAAAAAATGAAATATGTATCCACCTATACGAAAAAATCAATTGGCAAGTTAAATTTGATCCACTTCCCGGTTTACGATTGACCTGAAATTTTGCATACACGCAGTTTAGATGGCAATGCATAGTTAACTAAGTGACTTCATTCTAAATCCAACATGGTGGACTCCCAAAGATGGCGGACCAGGTATTTTTGCATGATATGCGTATCAAATGAAAGAACTGATAAAATTAATAAATAATTAAAATTCTTATCAAATGAAAGTTTTTACTAATGAGCTTGTATGTTTGAATCACAGATTTATAAACTAATTTGAATTATATATATATCTAATACGGGCATATTATGCCACCTATTTAAGTTATATTAGCTTTATTACCATAATTTTAATCCATCCAAGTTCGGAACTTTTACAACACCGATTTTTAATAATTTGGGATATGTCTTTCATATACGACTTGATGTGTATGAGTGCTAGGTGTCGTTAGATTTATCTTAAGAGGATTGTGAAGCTGCAACTTTTCATACAAACGGCGTTAACGGTTTTCTCCTCTTAGATATTAACCGATTTGGATCATTTTTGATAGGTTGTCAGTCAGAACAAAAGCTAGGCTTATACGTTTTTGTTTTTTCGATAAAGTCAATAAGTTTAATATTGTTGTCGTTCAAGTGTTTTCATACAAAACCAATTTCGGCCATTTTTTGTTTATTTATAATCAGTAAATATAAAAAAACGAAACATATAAGCCTAGCTTTTGTTCTAACTGACAACCTATCAAAAATTGGTCCAAATCGGTTAACCTTTAAGAGGTGTAAAATCGTTTTAACGCCCGCCGTTTGTATGAAAAGTCGCAGTTTCACAATCCTCTTAATCCCGTGAGTGACATAGGATACATTCTTACCCAACTGACCAAAAAATAGAAGTTAAGTTTTATGCAGTCGGATTTTTTATTTTTAATTAATTCCTAATTTTTCACTTCATGCAGGTAAACGTTATAAATCATTTACCGCCTTTATTTTCGCAGAGCATATAAAAACTTAACTGTTAAATAACGACAGTATTATTCGATATATTACTCGTCATCTTTTTGGATCTTAACTTCAAAACAACCAACAATTACACCTCTTTTTAGCACAAAGTATTCCCAAAATATATATATATATATATATATATATATATATATATATATCATAGCAAAGAACTCATAGTTAACGCCCACGGAGTCGATAACGACCCCGACGAAAATGATCAATTATTCTTGTACGAAAATATATTTTCTGCTCTGAAAATTTTATGGCAGCAGCTAGAAATAATATCGAAGTTACTAACCATGCTAAAATACAAAATAATACCCTTTAAAAAGAAAAATACTTACACGTGTGAGCATAGAAGAGTGAGACTGTGATACAAAAACCGTCCAAGTGCGACAAACAGACGGACGGACGACGAAGTCTCAGTAATAGGGTCCCGTTTTTATCCTTTGTGGATAAAACCGGACAACCAACGGGACCCTATTACTAAGCCTCCGCTGTATGTCTGTCCGTCTGTCAGCAGGCTGTATTTCATGAACCGTAATAGGTACACAGTTGAAATTTTTACAGAATATGTATTTCTCTTGCCGCTATGGAAAAAAATACTAAAAATTTTAAAAAATAAGGAGGTCTCCATACAAAAAACGTGTTTTTATGGGTCTTTGGTTGCCTGGAAGAAATCGCTTTAAGCAATAAGGCCGCCTACATTGTACAATTTAAAACATTTCTATTTATTCTGTACTTGTATTTTGTAATTTTTGTAATTGTACAATAAAGCATATTTGATTGATTGATTGATTGCTTTAGAAGTATATTAGATATAGCTGTATCGTCAAAACGGTAATACATGCAACAGTGAAACTTGGTGTGATTGTAGTGCTAATACTGAAGTAAAACAATAAATATTAAAAATTGGCCAAGTGTGAGTCGTACTCACACTAAGGAGTCTGAACTGAATGACAAAAAAAGCATACTTTTGTCGCTAGCGTTGATCTCTTTTGTTTGTAATGTAAATAGGTATTATTGTCCTTAAGCTATGTAGTTGTGTGGAGATGTGTGGTGGTACGGAACCCTCGGAGGGCTAGTTCAACTCGTACTTTGCCGATTTTTGTTTGATTAGGAAGCCCAAAAACAAGACCTATATTTTTGGTTCGTTCGTATAATGGGTTAATTTAAATTTAAAGTTATTCTAAGTATTTGGTTAGGACTAAGGAATAGTAAAAATAATGAAAGTAAGGGGTTAAATTAAAATAATTTTATACGAAAAGGTTTAATTGAAAACCTACGCTCATTTATTTATTTCTTTAAGTTCTGTAGGCACTTTTGGCAAGAGCCTGATAAAATTATTTCCCGAAGGAATCCGGCATATGTTTTGTTGTTTCCGCTATGTTCCGTGGGAAATTTAAATAAGCTCATTTCGAAACATCTTAAATATTTTAGGTAGGTACTTTCATTTGAAAATAATTTTAATTATTTTAATTTTATTTCGTAAATTTTTGTTTTTCAATTCATACCTTTATCATGGCGGTGCATAAAAATAACTGGTCCGCTATCTTTACAAGTCAACCTAATAAGGTTGACTTGTAAAGATAGCGGACCAGTTTTTTTAATTTTAATAAAATTGAGAACTTTAACCTAACCATGCATTGTCGTTTAAACTAAACGTGTATTCAAAATTTCAGCTCGATCGGAAACCGGGAAGTGGGTCAAATTTAACTTGCTAATTTTGCAGCGGACAACTTACATAAGTAAATACGAAAATTGCAAGTTAAATAAAAGCTTGTGAAATCTGGCTTTATTCTTTTTCCATGAGAACCTCTGTAAAAAATTTCAGCTTTTTAGGTCCAAGGATTTAGGTTGGACTTTGATGAGTCAGTAAATGAGTGAGTGAGTCAGGACTTTTCTTTTTACATATACTACAAGTGGTTGCCCGTGGCTTTGCCCGCGCGTATATCGAGGCTGTGCGGTGCGCGAGCGGCTCCCGATCTTCTTTATACTATGTTGATCCTGAAAGTCTTAGTGAAAGATTACCTCTTACATCCGAACTTACACACTTTACCTATTTATAATATTAACTATACACTAATTAAGTTAACTTATTTATACTATCTTGGCCCTTTAAGTAGTGTTTACAAGATGGAAGTTCCAACTCAGAGCAACTACCCACTAAACCCATAATCGTTATGGGACTTCTGGCGGTGTTTTTCTGCTGATACAGCAACTGGTGACGATAAACCAACCCCTTTACTAAGTTTATGGCTGCGCCTTGTGAATTAAGAATAGTACGTAAGTATAGAAAGCAACATAAAGTCTGGGTGTATAAAGGTTGTCATAAAAAACCGGTCAAGTGCGAGTTGGGCTCGCGCACTGAGGGTTCCGTACCGAAATATCTTTATAAATATACTATTTAGTAGATAATTTGCTTGTTTCTTCGCGTTTCAAAAGAAACACGTTTGTAGAACGTTTTCAAAAGAAGCACGTTTGAAGCTTGTATGGTAACCATTTAAGTTATAATTTTAGTTTTATTTTTTTATGAAGCTATTGCATAGCTTTTATCGCGGGCTTTGAGCGCGGCGACCGAATCAAGAAATTCCGTAACGAAAAAACCTAACACCCCACACTCCGCCTACCATGTAGCTCGGCCGAGCGTGACGTAACGGTACCGCGTTCTAAAAAACTTACTGTGCCATCTATTAGCGATTTGCGGTACTAAAAGGGCTTGGTCAATTTTACTGACTCGCCCGAGCGTGACGTAACGTTACCGCGTTCAAAAACTAACAGTGCCATCTATTAGCGATTTGCGGTACTAAAAGGACATAGTCAATTTTACTGGTGTAACTTTCTTAGTGTTAAAATTTGATAAAAAATGCTATGCAATAGCTTTACCGCGGCAGTCCCCGAGTGCCACACGTCTTTTTGTTGTTATAGCGGCAATAGAAATGCACACTCTGTAAAAAACTCAACTAGTACACCTACTACGGTTTATGAAATACAGGCTGCTGCAGACAGACGGACAGTAGGACACAGAGGCAAAGAATAAAGACTATTTACTACGTAAAAGAAGGTTAACTCCGCAAAATCATTTAAATGAATGGCGACTCTTGCTACGACACAATAAAGTGCAAATTCAGGTCACACAGCGCTAATTACCTATAGTTATATTCACCTACTAGTTGCCTCTCTTTCTATCGCGTAACTCTTATATCTTCTGACTACTGAATTTGCACCTTGCAAGGGGCCGCGCAGCTTGGCACGGCGTAGAGCGCGGTGTAGGTTCATTTTAACATTTTCATACCTAAAACGCAGAGTGCGACAGGCCTGACAGTGGCTTAGTAATAGGGCCCCGTTTTTCACCCTTTGGGTTTACGGAACCCAAAAAAATTTTTAATTAACTTGTAGATATGTTCCTACTTGTTAGTATGATAACTTTAGATGTTGTTGCATCCACCCTTTCACTTTTCACTCTTTCAAAGAACTGTCGGTAAAATCATCACTCAATTAATGTCATCGTCATCCTCAAGTTTCCATACTAAGTCAATTTTTAACCGCCTCCGTAGCTCAGAGGCAAAGTTCACTGGCTTTACACAGGAGGTCGCGGGTTCGATTCCCGGCGGGGTCAATTGTAAGACTCGGTTTGGTTGGTGGTAGGGCATTTTCTAAGCCCGCCTGGCTAGCTACCACCATCTTGCCAAATATCAATGTTGATATCATTGGTGTGTTCCGGCATGAAAATAAGATAGCCAGTTCCCCATTGCGTTGGGGAATCTTGGTAAGCCAGCTTCCATCTTCGGCAACATCGTCACTTACCACCAGGTGAGATGTTGTCAAGGATTTACCAATTGTTAATAAAAAAATAAAATTCAAGCTGTGCATTTTGATGGAAAGTCGAAACAAAATCGTGTTGATTTTTTTAAGTCGACGCATTGGAAACTTTGGTCGCAGGGATCTCGATTTTTCTCAGCAAATGAAAGTAATAATTTGTAAACTGATTATTTATTTCAATGACTTCATTTTGTCAGTTGCAGAAAAACGATTCGTTAACTTTTATAGCAGAAAAAAAACATATTAAAGAAACCTCTTAAAAAAAACAGAAATTTGCATTCTACAGGCAAACCAGACCGAACTAAATCTCAAAATTTTCTTATTCGTCTAACACACACTTCAATATGCCGGTTGGATTTTTTAAAATTAATTTTAGTTTTTAATTGAAACGAAAAAATATTGAAAAAATTCAAAAGATTGGTTATTATCTGTACTCTTTACATGTATAGAAAAAACAGAGAAAAATGACTCGCCTTAAAACGGATTCTATTTTTCGATATCATCTAATTAACTACTGAAACAGAGTAACTAGGCTGCACGAACCAATGGTTGAAAAGTGTGGTTGCGGCGCTATACAGTCCACGGCACTCCTAATATCGTGCCCAGCCAACCCGGTCTCGTGCGTCGGTGGCATAATGAGGGCCGCCACGTCCGTCCGAGAGGTCGTGGCTCGAATCCTGCCACGTACCAATGCAATTTCGAATTTCGATTTCATATGTACGTTAATCCGACGCTCTTACGGTGAAGTAAAACATAGTGAGGAAACCTGCACACGCCTCGCCTTAATTCAGTGTAGGCTCGAGCCCCTCGGTGAGGACGCATATAAGCTGATACGATTACCAACCCGATCTCGTGCGCGTTTGCCGATTTGCCAGAGTTTGTTTGACACCATCGACACGTAAAGATGAAGGAACAACACTAATAAAATAGGATAGTAATCAAACCTCCAACAAGTATACTGAATCTCCGGTAAATTCAAAATTAGAATGACTAAATACTAATGATAATACTTACCCGTTTTAACATCGGGAGGAAACCTGCACAAGCCTGCGAAGAAATTTAAAGGTTGTGTGTGAAGTTGACCAACCCGCACTGGGCCCGCGTGGTCGACTAAGGCCCGATCGCCCTGATTCAGGGTAGGCTTGAGTACTTCGGTGGGCTGATATATGAGCTGATATGATGATACAATCAAAAGTATCAACGATGTTTAATACTGGGTGGCGCAAAAGGCACGACGGGGTTGCAATAGATTACAACTTTTTTTTTATTCATCTTAATTAATATGAGATATTAAAAAACACTCATGGAGATATTTTTGAGTTATGTTTTGAAAATTACCATCCATTAATGACCATCATTTCCAGCCTCACAAAGACGGGCTCTTTCGAAAGCACTTCTCATTACTTTCCTCAGAACATTAGGAGTTAGCAACCGTATTTCAGCTCAAATGTTGGCCTTCAGCTGTTCGACTGTCCTGGGTTTATTTATGAACATCTTGTCTTTCAAATAACCTCAGAGAAAATATTCTGGCGCTGTTAAATCAGGGGAACGAGTGGGCCAGTTAAATGTTGAAAATCTCGAGAATAAACGCTCGCCGAACGTCTCTCTTAGGAAGGTCATTGTGGCTCGAGCCGTATGCGCTGTGGCGCCATCTTGTTGGAACCACATCTCTGGACTGTCAACAAGAGCTGGCACTAATAAATTTTCAATTACATTTGCGATATCTCAAGCCATTTACATCTACAGCGTTTCCGTCGTCGTCTTCAAAAAATAGGACCCTTAGGATTTGAACTATCGACTGATGGATGATGTTGAAAATAAAATTCTATGGTTTTGGCACGTTGAATAACGGTTAAATTATCTATGCTGAATCTCCAAAATGTATTTTATAATTTGTGAAAACAAAAGAATAGTAAATGTCAGTGCAAATGTAAGATTTTTTTTTAAACCTCGTCGTGACTTTTGCGCCACCCAGTATTTTTTTTATTCACAATTGGTAAACCCTTGACAACATCTTTATCAAACCAAAAGTATTTATAGCAGTAGTATGCAACAACCTTGTTTTTAAATTATTTTTTGAAACCTTTATTATATCCCAATAAAATTTCACCCTCTAATGAAAATAATAACAAGGAACATTCTACCTAGGTACGCACATACATAGGTATGTACCTTACTACTAAAAAGCTAAAAAGAAAGTCTCTGTAAGTAGGTGGTAAGTACATACAACACTATCGACGCCAAAACTGCACTTACAAACTAGCTACACCTAGCTGTCTATCTAGACAAGGTAACTGACTCCGTGATGTCTCTTTTTTTCTTTGCTTTTACGAAAGTACCTACTAGGATGAAGAATCGTGCATTTCTCCAAAAAAACAATTCTCATTTTGTTAGTTTTATTTTTCAGTAAGTGTGTATTAAAATGTACAGTTTTAGGTAAACACTGTTGCTTTTACGAAAGTACCTACTTGGATGGATGGAGAATCGACCAATTTTATAAAAAAACAAGGAAAGTTATAGAGTGCCGCAAGCGGTAACGCAGTACGATCGGTTACGATGCCGCAAGCTTCCGGCACACTAGTACATAATTTTAAATAGCCGTAAGTGATAACACAGTGCAGTCAGTTACAGTGCCGTAAGCTTGCGGCTTACTAGCCGCGCTCAGTTCGATTTCGTCATTTTCTTAAACTTGTCTTTTTTCTAAATTGTCATTTTAACTGGTCTCGTTTTCAAACTTGACACTTTCCTGACTCGTCACCTTTTTAACTCGCCTTTTTCTGCTACCCATGGGGGGGAGCCTCGCTTCGCGAGGCTCTTTGACTGTATAATCAATCAAACCTGACCGAACGTAATATCGCTCGCTTCGCTCGCTCATCTACAGTTTTTTTACAAAGTTTTATCTTGAAAAATTGTAAATGAGCGAGCGAAGATTTATGAATCTTAATCCTTTAACAACGTAAATTCAGTCATTATAGTGTTGTTATATTATACCACACATTCAAAACAATGCCAATCAAGCCGGTAACCTAACCTCAACAAGTCAACACACGAGCATAAATTAACAAATGATAGTGCTATGCAATACAAACTTTACGGCTCTTTAAACGGTCGCATTATTTCGCCATGCATACTCCTTACGGCACACTAGACGGTGTAACTATTATACCGTAAAACTTACGGTTCCATAACCGAGTGCGATAACCGCAAGCGGCACTGTATACACTTCCAAAAAACAATTCTCATTTTGTTGTTTTTTTTCAGTAAGTGTGTACAAAAATGTAGTTTAGGTAAACATTGATTGATAGCAACATATGCGTGTCTGTACGGACACCTGCTGCTATGTTTAATGTTTAAGCCTAATCATAAGCCTATTTATAAAGCCCGCCAAATTAGGCACCGTTTCCACATGAGATAAGCGGAGCATATCAACAACGGCTGTTAACAAATTGTGTTTTATATATATATTCTTTATTGTACACAAATATTTAAATGAAAAACACTTAGAGAAGACGTGTACAATGGTGGACTTATCTCTTTTAGAGATATCTTTCAGCCAACCTTACCGGATGTTAGGAGACTTTCAAGTATGGGAGGCAAACTTGTGTGTACTTAATAATAATAACAACAAAAACTTTTTTTTTTATTCACAAATGGTAAGCCCTTGGCATCATCTCACCTGGTGGTAAGTGACGATGATGCCGAAGATGGAAGTGGGCTTACCAAGATTCCCCAACGCAATTGGGGTTCTGGTAACTCATCCTTAAGCCGGAACACATCAATGCTGTTAACACTAATGTTAGGCGGCAAGACTTGGTAGCTACCCAGGCGGGCTATGAAAATGCCCTAACACCAACTAAACCGAGTCTTACAAAGTTGACCCCGCTGGGAATCGAATGGACTAACCATTACGCCACGGAGGCGGTTAAAAACTAAATAAAATACTTATAATAAACATACTATTAATAAATAATAAACTGAACTAATCCATATCTATCGTTTAGCATAGTACACATAAAAGAAGCAATGGCGTTATATTTATACAGGGTGTAACAAAATTGGTGTAGGTCCCGTTAATTGGGGCTTCTACTCATCATACTGAACAACTTTTGTTCTAAGACTTTGCTGAAAACGTAAAAAAAATGTTTACTCTTCATACATATCCATCAGCTGCTCGACCGATTTTGTGCATTTTAGTATGGAGGGTCCAATTTTTTTTTTAAGAATTGACTATGGGTTCCTTAGAGAAAGTTGTTCAGTATGACGAATAGCACCTCCAGTTAACGGGACCTATACCAATTTTCTTACACCCTGTGTATCTGAATTAAATTATGAATGAATAGACCCCAAAATATTATATCAGGTAAAAAGAGTTTTTTTATAACTTTAGGCATTAAGTAAAATTCTAATTGCATAAAAACTTAACCCCTATTTTTTGGCCAGTCGGGTAAAAATATATCTTAAGTCACTTCCCGTGAGTGACAAATCAAGACTAATATATTGACACCTCGCACTCCAAAATGTATCAAGCCGTTTAGGCTGCAGGGCGTGCCAAAGAAATACATATACATACATACATACATACACTCGATAAACATAACCCTCCTTCTGGCGCAGTCGGATAAAAATATAAAATGGTTAGGTCGAGGCGAAAAATTAAAGGAAATTAACATTCTGTTAATAATATTGAAACTTGATTATCACAATTCAGGTGTCTGTATAATTATTAGGCGTTTGCGGTCCATTTAATTTTTTTTTTTGAAAAATATGTATAGTTGTTTTTAAGTTGCTGTTTTTGAGCCTGATAATTATAATATGTTCGTATTAGTGTTTTTTTTAAGTGAAGACATAAGTAGCTTTCTGTCTTTTTATGTAATTTTTGCCCGATCGCCAATATCTTATATTATATATTACTGCCGATCGCCCTAATTCAGGGTAGACCCGAGCCCTTCGGTGGGGACGTATACGAGCTAATATGATGATGATGTAATTTTTATACTGTTATATTAGTTGATGGATCTTTTAATTAAAATGAAATAAATATTAATTTAATTAACCCGCATTGGGCCCGCGTGGTCGACTAAGGCCCTATCGCCCTAATTCAGGGTAGGCTCGAGCCCCTCGGTGGGGACATATATGAGCTGATATGATGAAATATTAAATAAAAATGATCTCATCAAGTTTCATGCTTGTATGTATATGTACGAGTATATTACCGTTTTTACAATACACGAAAAACAAAAACCTTTAAAAAAAACACGTTTGTTAGTTTTTATTTTTTTTAGTTAACCCCTCTTAGAACACATAGTATTGTCAGTGGTATTATGATTCACAATATACAGCCTTTTAAGCTTCGAACAGACACACTGATAGATGTGGCGGTGTAGATCTACAGTAATAGGCTCCCGTTACCTAGTACGGTCCCATAAAATGAGATTTCCAGTAAAAACTCGCCTCAACTGTGATTTTAGTTTCCTACTTTTCTTATTCTCAGCAAATTAAATTATCCTACAACTTTCTAAGAAACCTTTCTTAAATGAAAATAACTCTACACTTTATTTACTCTACCTACTTATTTTGCTTTTCATATTATTTTGCTTCATACTCGGCTGGCTGAATATTTTATGGAAAACAAGTAATCCCTAAATACGTGACATATGTATATTATGCACGATTGCACGCACAAGGAAAAAACGTCTTTGTTGTTAATAGATATAGGTAACATTCAGAGGAGCAGTTAAAGTGACTTATGAATGAAACTTTATGGTGAATTATGGAATCTAACCAATCCTTAGGAAGTCAGGCTGTCCGTAAAAAACGGGTCGATTCTGTTTAAACGCTGACAATCGTTTTATCAAAGGCCGTATCGTGAAAATTTAAAAAAATGTCTATTAAGCAATAATAATGTATACTAATATTAATATTATAAAGAGGAAAGATTTGGTTGTTTGATTGTTTGTTACTGCGCCGATTTACACTACTGGACCGATTTGAAAAATAATAAATTGAATAATTAACCGCCTCCGTAGCTCAGAAGCAAAGTTCACTGGCTTAACACAGGAGGTCGCGGGTTCGATTCCCGGCGGGGTCAATTGTAAGACTCGGTTTGGTTGGTGGTAGAGCATTTTCTATGCCCGCCTGGCTAGCTACCACCATCTTATCTAAGTCTTGCCGCCAAATATCAATGTTGATATCATTGGTGTGTTCCGGCATGAAGATAAGATAGCCAGTTCCCCATTGCGTTGGGGAATCTTGTTAAGCCCGCTTCCATCTTCGGCAACATCATCACTTACCACCAGGTGAGATGTTGTCAAGGGTTTACCAATTGAGAATAAAAAAAAATTCTTTCACCGTTGGGAAGCTACACAAGTGTGTAGTATGTAGTTAACTACAAGTGTGTAGTATGTAGTGTACTACAAGTGTGTAGTGTACTACAAGTGGTGTGTAGCATGGTTAGCGCGGTGCGTGGTGCGCGGTGGGCAGTACGAAGTATAAGTACAGTATAAGGCTGTACGAAGTTCGCCGGGACAGCTAGTTTAAGATAAAGTAATGCTCATTTTACCCATACTAGCGAATGCCGATGGCTTTTCTAGCTTCCATAGATCCCATACATGAATTATTTAGCAGTTAATTGAAATTCATTGTGGGTGTAGATAGCTATGTGAAAAAGTCTAATAGAAATTATTTCAGCTCGAAGCAAAATTTAGGGAAACAAAAAATGCATTAAAAAACCTTAATTTAAACCTGCACCCTCTATCAACACGACTAAAGAAAATATATCATATCCCCCCCAGAGCAATAGTGTTCTGTGATCATATTAATCTTGTTGACAAAATATGATGATCACGACGCCTAAGCATAATTTATGCAAAATTATTATTTTATTTAATAGCTCAGCCGTTAAAACGGGATAAACAAACAGACTCGTTTCGGGTTAATCCTGTAAGCAAAGCAAAGGATAGGCGATAACAATAATATTAAAATTAACGATCATTTACTTTATATTACCAAATAGGTACGAGAAAGCTCGTATAATTTACTGCGACACGCGCCTTGATCCATAGCGTATAGCAGTTTATAGCTGTCGACGAAGTTATAAACAGAATGTTCCTTTATGAGTATGCAAGCCGTTAAGGTTAAGGTCTACTCATGAAATTGAACAACTTTCCGCTAAAAACACATACTGAATTTGCAATAAAAAAAAGGCAGCGTGGATATTGCGCGTGCGGCGGGCGGATCGCGATCTTTTTTAGGGCTTTCGTACACCCAACGAGACCCTATAACCACACCCTGGACACTTCATACAACGGGCCAGAAATGACATTTCAAAAAACGAATGACGGAACAAACAAAATGGCGGCGAAATCCTATACATTCGACAACCAAACTGTAACCAATCTGTATCAATCTGGGAGACGAGGGGGTGAGGTCGGAATCAGAGAGCAGCAGGGAGTGTCCATACTGTATGTTAGTACTAATATGTATACTTTGCTGTAACTAAGCCTCCGCTGTTTGTCCTTCTGTCCGTCCGTCAGTAGGCTGTATTTCATGAACTGTTACGGGTAGACAGTTAAATTTTTCACAGAATGTGTATTTCTATTGCTGCTATAACAACATATACTAAAAATTAGAAAAAATGAGGGGGGTCTCCATACAAAAAAAAATATTTTAGATTTAGCTGTATCGTAAAAATGATAATACACACAAGCGTTTAAACTTGGTGTAAATAAAGAAATACCACAGATTACTAAATAGTTACTTGAAATACTGAAGTAAAATAACAAACAATAAAAATCGGCCAAGTGTGAGTCGTACTCGCGCTAAGGAGTCCGAACTGAATGACCAAAAAGCATATTTTTGTCGCTCGCGTTGATGTCTTTTGTGAATAGGTGTCATTGTCATTATTCTATGTAGTTGTATGAAGACGAGTGGTGGTACGGAACCCTCGAAGTGCTAGTTCGACTTGCAATTTGGCCAGTTTTTTTATATTATGTTGATCCTGAAGGTCCCTTCTAAATAACCCTAAATAACCATTCTTATAAAGGATTTAAAACCGGAAGATGGGCAGCAGCGTCTTTCCGTGCATTGCAACACACCTGCAATCAAACTGCGATCGCCAACCCGCCTGCCACGCGTGGCGATTACGGCAAAAAACCCCTATGAAATCCACACCCAGAAAACGGCCCCTAGTCCCCGGCGGCCCCGCTATTCCTGGCTCCGGTAGCAGTCATGGTAACGGCGGTGGGGGGTGCGAAGAATCCCCGGCAGATGCCAAGCTACCAAACCCAACGACCTTTGGCCCTGGCAACTTACAACACGCGTACACTGCGGACTGACGAGAAACTTACAGAACTTGAAGAAGTATTGAGCAGGTTACGGTGGGATATCGTAGGTTTATGTGAAGTCCGAAGAGAGGGAGAGGACACCATGATCCTTAAATCCGGAAACCTGCTCTATTTCCGGGAGGGCGACCAACAGTCCCAGGGTGGTGTCAGGTTTCTCGTCCACAAGTCCCTGATTAACAATGTGGTCCAAATCGTGAGCGTTTCGACAAGGGTAGCATACCTTATACTCAGAATCACCAAACGGTATTCGATGAAGGTCATACAGGTATACGCGCCGACCACGGAACACTCCGATGACGAGGTAGAGACTATGTATGAGGACATCTCTACAGCCTTACATAGCACCAGGACCCATTATACCGTTGTTATGGGGGGCTTTAACGCGAAACTGGGCAAACGAAGCGATGGTGAGCTGAGAGTGGGGCAATTTGGATATGGAGTAAGAAATGCACGTGGCCAGATGCTGGCCGACTTTACGGAGAAGGAGAGCCTCTTTATGATGAACTCCTTCAAAAAGTCGAAACAGTGGAAGTGGACATGGTTGCATCCCAATGGCGTCACGAAGAACGAGATAGACTTCATCTTGTCGACAAGGAGGCAAATATTGAATGATGTCTCCGTGATCAATTCAGTCAAAACAGGAAGCGATTACCGGATGGTCAAAGGCACATTGAATCTAAAGACCAAGCTAGAAAGATGTCGACTGATTAAGTCTACGCTCCAACCGGATGGGCATCCAGCTCCAAAACCCCGAGAGCTTTCAGCTCGAGTTGCACAATCGTTTCGAATGCCTAGGAGACTGCGAGAATGTGGACGATTATAATGACAGGTTCGTGGAAATTGTCCAAACGGCCGGGTCTAAGATTTTTAAAACTCGCCGTTCAAACAGAACCAAAAAAATCTCTGACTACACCAGCCACCTCGTGGAAGAAAGACGCATATTGGTTTTGCAGTCCTCTGAAGACGCTTCTCAGTATCGGCAACTAAACTGCAGATCTCTAAGTCCCTGACTCGCGATTGACGCCAATATAATACAAATTGTATTAAAAAGGCGATTGAGAACAACAAAGGCTCAAAAGTGTTCGCGAGAGATCTGTCTGTTGGACAAAGCCAACTGACCAAGCTAAAGACTGAGGATGGCAGAACCATAGCGTCTAAGACTGAGTTGCCGGAAGAAGTTGAGAAGTTATATAGACAATTGTACAAGACCACACGTTTGCCTGTCAGCGATCTGGCTGAAGACCCAAGAGCCAGACTAACCCGACACTATACCGAAGATATCCAAGATATCCCGGACATCAGCCTGTACGAGATTAGAATGGCTCTCAAACAGCTCAAGAACAACAATGCACCGGGTGATGATGGAATTACGGCTGAACTTCTGAAAGCAGGTGGATCACCGGTACTAAAAGCTCTTCAGAAGTTATTTAATTCCGTTATACTCGAGGGACAAACGCCTAAGGCATGACACAGAAGTGTGGTAGTGCTTTTCTTCAAAAAGGGTGACAACACCCCGCTGAAGAACTATAGACCCATCTCACTTCTGAGCCATGTCTACAAGCTGTTTTCGAGAGTCATTACAAATCGTCTCGCACACAGGTTTGAAGACTTCCAGCCTCCCGAACAAGCCAGTTTCCAAAAAAGACTTTAGTACCATAGACCACATACATACGCTGCGGCAGATTATACAGAAGACCGAAGAGTACAATCAGCCACTATGCTTGGCGTTTGTGGACTACGAGAAGGCCTTTGATTCAGTCGAAACCTGGGCTGTGCTACAGTCTCTCCAGCGGTGCAAATTGACCATCGATACATCGAGGTGTTAAAGTGTCTGTATGAAAACGCCACAATGTCGGTTCGCCTCCAGGATCAGAATTCTAAACCTATCCAGTTGCAGCGAGGGGTGAGACAGGGAGCGTTATATCTCCGAAACTGATCACCGCCGCCCTGGAAGATCTTTTTAAGCTTCTAGACTGGAGTAAACTCTGCATCAATATCAACGGCGAGTACATATCCCACCTCCGATTCGCTGACGATATCGTGGTCATGGCTGAGACTATGGAAGACCTTAGCACAATGCTTTCAGCGATAAGATCGCCTAAATTGTACGTCTATTAGTTTTAATTAAAATTTTGCATATGTATTTTGTATTTTGATGTACAATAAAGAGTTATTTGAATTTGAATTTGAATGCTCGATGGCCTCAGTAAAGTCTCTCAACAAGTGGGCCTTAAAATGAACATGGACAAGACGAAAGTAATGTTAAATGTCCGTGCCGCGCCCACCCCTCAAAGGTTGGAGACTCTACACTGGAAGTTGTTGACGAATATGTATACCTGGGACAAACAGTCCAGCTAGGCAGGTCCAACTTCTATAAAGAGATCAATCGACGAATCCAACTTGGCTGGGCAGCGTTCGGGAAGCTTCGCAATATCTTCACGTCCCAAATACCGCAGTGTCTCAAGACTAAGGTCTTTGACCGTGTGTGTGTTGCCAGTGATGACTTACGGAACTGAGACATGGTCGCTTACTATGGGCCTCATCTCAAGGTCACCAAAAGGGCAATGGAGCGTGCTATGCTCGGAGTTTCTCTGCGTGATCGAATGAGAAACGAGGAGATCCACAGGAGAACTAAAGTAACCGACATAGCTCACAGAATCGCTAAACTGAATTGGCAGTGGGCAGGGCACATAGCTCGTAGAACAGGTGGCCAATGGGGCAGTAAAGTTCTCGAGTGGCGACCGCGCACCGGAAAACGTAGCGTAGGTAGGCCTCCCACGCGGTGGACCGACGACCTGGTGAAGATCGCGGGAAGCCGATGGATGCGGGCAGCGCAGGACAGGTCGTCGCGGAAATCCTTGGGCTAGGCCTTTGTCCAGCAGTGGACGATTTTTGGCTGATATGATGATGATGATGATGATGATAAAGGATGTCCCAAAATTAACGTAAGATTTGAATTAAATACAAAAGACAGTTTTTAGTCTTCAAATAGTGTTTTTTTTTAATCATAAAATGCATAAAGGGTTATTTATGGATTAACACATCGGGCAAATGTCCTCCCGGCTTTTCTGGCTCATACGCACTCTTTTATCGTAAATGTACACGACTAGGAAATGTCTCATGCAGTAATTGAATTGTTTCACGGGCTGTAATGGCATGTAGCACATATGGCATAATGAAGATACATTGGTCTATAATGTAACGCTCCATTTTTACTAACTCTTACCTGTCAGCTGACAAATTGTTATTTTTTTGGTTTTACCAACACTTTACTACACAAATGGCAGCAAATTAAAATCTTGCGTTAATTTTGGGACACCCGTTATTTTGTAATTTGTGAGATCGAGAGTACTTGTAACAATATTTTATTAAAGACATTGTTTTAAAGTTAAGACTGAATTTAACTGCACAAGGAAGAAACGAGCGCGATACGGATAAAGTAAGAACTAAAACAAAGATGACGTGGGCCAAAAGATAACATAAAATTTCATAAGGTAGGTAATTTTGTAATGCTAAAACGATTTTAACAAACTGGACTTAACAGATTTACTATGTGTTTTTAAATTCACGTAAATTTAAATTCAAGTAGTTATTTTCTAGTCTAAATAATATAGTAATTGACATTATAAAACACTAAAATAACACGCGTTCATGGCAAAGCAAACTTTTTTTTATATTATCTCATTTCGTAAAATTCGAATTATAAACTTCAAAACAAGTTTATATTTTTTTTAAGTTTGTTGAGTATGTTAAAAATTTTATTTTTATTTTTAATCAAAATAGTTTATATTGACATAATTTATTGAACATCATCCCAAAATTTAAAAATAGAATCTTATTATAACACTTCTCCAGTAACAAAACAATGTTATAATAGTTATTTATGATACAAGGGTGGTAAAAAGGTAAATAACAAACGAGTGACTTTGTAAGCCCGAGCCGCAGGCGAGGGTTTACCATCGTGACGAGTTTGTCATTTACCTTTTACACCCATGTATCATACGACGTTTTTCAATACAGTTGTGACAAAAAAGGTAAAATCATAAATTGCATTGCAAATCATCTTTCACAATCAAACACGTACCACTGACACTGTAAATGACGCGAATTTGGTTGCTCCAATAACAGATCAGTACTTTTTGTAGCACAATGATGATCATAATTTACTTGCTTATCACGCTGTGCTCATGCGTAAGTCTTTTAGTATTAGAAGGATGACTATAGTAACACTATATCGTTCTCCCTCTCGCTCGGATATACGTTATATACGTTACGTACGATACACTTGATCAATTTTTAACACCAAATCAATTTAGTTGGCTGGTTGCTAAGTGAAATTCACAACCAAGCGGCAAGGATGACCTATTAATACAAGCGTACAAGAGGCAGGTATGCGATTTTAACTTGAAATATTAAGCAGTTTGTTGAAGTTAAGCCTATTTCAAAGACTAAAAATATTGACAGCCAGAGATTAGAATGTTTTCTAGAAATAAAAAGTGGTAAAGCAAAAAGCGCGTGTTAAAATCGATCAGAACGCAGTAGAGATGGAGACGTCTGAACAGCACAGAGTACACGAACAGACTAAAAAGTAGCGTACTGTGAACACGGGCCTAGCGTCCTTACTCCAATCAGAGATAGAGCAGCTTATTTCGTCGGTACTAGTTCGTTTCCGTGAATAGACTATAAAATCGAGCCTACAGGTTTGTTATTTCCATATTTTATTGAAGCCCATACAATTACAAAATCACATTAAATTAACTTCTTTGGCCTGTGGTGCGGCTTTAGAACAGTACCACTCCATCTCTTCCCGAGAGTGTCTAGTTTAAGGCTAGTTTTTTTTCATCCCGGCGTCTGCATTCCCCGATTCGTATAATTTAGGAATCTTCAAGACGATAGTGAATAGGCACTATTTGCGCTCCTCGGCTGCATCGGCACGTACCATCAAGTGAGGTGCAGCCAAACGCACTCAATTTTTTTAATTAAAAAAAACCTTAGTCGCCTCTTACTAGACCCTCGGAAAGAGATTGCCATTCTCGGGTCATCGATTACTTCAAGAGATCCAAACGCAAAAAACAAAAAACGACCTAACCAATTTTATAAGAAAATATAAAACCGACTGTATAAAAATATTACCCTCTATTTTGGGAAGTCGGGTAAAAAGTTGTGCTATGTCACTAAAAAAAACCAATGTCACAGGGAAAGTGATTCAGTGACATGAAAAAAAGGTCATAGTTAAAATTTTGCCAGACAGGGATCAAGGATAAGACCACGGAAGCCACAGAAACCCATTATCGCTTTCCAAACACGATCGTTTTTGGCTCATTTCCGGGAAGTTCGTACAAACTCAAAAATCTAATGATCCCGACATATAGGTACTTCACAGTTTTTGCTAAAACCTACGTAACTTAATAATACGGTACCGCCTATATGTAATATGTAATCCCCAGAGCAACAGACTCTTGTATCGACGTATCAAAACGAGTTTATCAGAAAGTTCTAAAACAGCTTCGTAAACATTAATTTGTCTTTCATGACCATAATGTCACTTTGAATATGATCGTTATACAACCCTTTTATGGCATGGCTTTTTTGTATTAACCGGTTGTAAAAAAAAATCTTGTTTAGCTTGAGTTTTTGTGTAGTAAAATACGATATTTAGACTACAAAGATTACAGTCCTCATTTTTAGGATTCCGTAGTCAACAAGAAAAAAATATTTCCATTCATCATCATCATCATATCAGCTCATATAAGTCCCCACCGAGGGGATCGAGCCTACCCTGAGGGCGAGCGGCCTTAGTCGACCACGCGGTCCCAGTGCGGGTTGGTCGACTTCACACATAACCTCCGAGTTTCATCGGAGGCGTGTGCAGATTTTCTCTTGATGTTTTCCTTCACCGCAAGAGCGTCGGATAAACGTACATCTATATATATAAAAATGAATTGCTGTTCGTTAGTCTCGCTAAAACTCGAGAACGGCTGGACCGATTTGGCTAATTTTGGTATTGAATTATTTGGGGAAGTCCAGTGAAGGTTTAAAAGGTGAATAAATATGAAAACGCTTGGAATTAAATAAAAAAAAAAAATTGGTTGACTTCACACACAACCTTCGAGTTTTTATACATACACTTAAGTATATTTTTTTGCTGTTCGTTAGTCTCGCTAAAACTGGAGAACGGCTGGACCGATTTGGCTAATTTCGGTATTGAATTATTTGTGGAAGTCCAGAGAAGGTTTAAAAGGTGAATAAATATGAAAACGCTCGGAATTAAATCAAAAAAATTTAATTTTGGTTGACTTCACACACAACCTTCGAGTTTTTATACATACACTTAAGTATATTTTTTTGCTGTTCGTTTGTCTCGCTAAAACTCAAGAACGGCTGGACCGATTTGGCTAATTTTGGTATTGAATTATTTGTGGAAGTCCAGAGAAGGTTTAAAGGGTGAATAAATATGAAAACGCTCGGAATTGAATAAAAAAAAATCCGAAAATAAAAATTAGTCAGAAAATAATTGGTTTTAGGGTAGGGTAGTGTACTGTAGGTGTAGGGTAGTGTAGGGTAGGGTAGGGTAGGGTTGGGTAGTGTAGTGTAGGGTTGGGTAGGATAGTGTAGTGTAGGGTAGCGTACGGTAGGGTAGTATAGAGTAGTGTATGTAGGGTAGGTTAGGGTAGTGTAGTGTTGGGTAGGGTAGTGTAGGGTAGGGTAGTGTAGTGTAGGGTATTGTAGTGTTGGGTAGGGTAGTGTAGGGTAGTGTAGTGTAGGGTAGTGTAGTGTAGGGAGGGTAGTGTAGAGATGGGTAGTGTAGTGTAGGGTAGGGTAGTGTAGGGTAGTGTACGGTAGGGTAGTGTAGAGTAGTGTATGTAGGGTAGGTTAGGGTAGTTTAGTTTAGTGTAGGGTAGGGTAAGTTTAAAGAAATCAATATTTTAACTGTTGCTAGTCAATTTATATATGAAAACATCATGTACGTTCGTAAGAATTTGCATTTATTTCCTAAAAACAGTGACAGGCATAATTTGAATTTAAGAAATGTAAATAAAATAGATATAGCCTTTTCGAGACTGAGTAAGGTTAAAAAGTCATTTGTGGGGCAGTGTATAAGATTCTACAATAAAATTCCAGAAAATGTAACTTGTTTGTCAGAGAATAAGTTCAAGACTCATGTCAAAAAAGTTTTGTGCTCTAGAGGATATTATAAAATAATGGATTATGTAAATGACAAAGATATATATGTTGATTCTATATCAAATACCATTACCTGAGACTGTAATCTGAATCATGACATTATTTGTAATATACTGTAATTTTTTTTTTGTTTTGACTATTTAAAAGTGTGTGTAAACACCTATTTGAAATAAATTGTTTTTGATTTTGATTTGATTTTGATTTTGGGTAGTGTAGTGTAGGGTAGGGTAGTGTCGGGTAGGGTAGTGTAGGGTAGGGTAGTGTAGGGTAGGGTAGGGTAATGTAGTGTAGGTTAGGGCAGTGTAGTGTGGTGTAGGGTCAAGGGTGGAACGAAGTTCGCCGGGACAGCTAGTATGAAATATAAATTCGAAAACACATTGCTACATGGCAGGATTCGAACCACGACCTCCTGGAAAGGAGATAGCGGCCGCAACCGTTTCGTCACCGACGCAAAATGTTCAACTGCAAAAACAATTTTGTTTTATGTACATTTATTTATTACTACGGAACCCCTACTTTGCGTTAGCCCGCCTCGCACATGGCCGATTTTTAATGTTTTAAGTGTACGCCACACGTTGGTATTTCAAACGTACTAATTTTCTACTGGGAAATCTTACCTTGGGAACTTAGAGCACACCCTGGACACTTCACACAACGGGCCAGAAATGACATTTCAAAAAAGGAATGACGGAACACACAAAATGGCGGCGTAATCATATACGTTCGACAATCAAACTGTAACCAATCTGTATCAACCTGGGTGAAGAGGCGGTGAGGTCGCAATCTAGAGAGCGGCAGGGAGTGTCCATACTGTATGTTAGTACTAATATATATACCTTCGTCTCGTCCAGGCGCCATGTCTGTATCGTTGGAGTTATCGTGTCTTCCTATTTTGCTTGACTAAAATGATAAGAAAAAATAGAACAGAAATTTCCGATTCAGTTTTTGAAGTTCAATGCCAATTTTTATTGACAATAAAAAAGTTATCGTTTTTTTATTATTGACCTTATGGTGACACTACTTATGATCTTTTATTAGTAACAAGTGGCATGTCTTTCATGTTCCAATCCCCTGAGCTATTAACCATTGAATGGATCAAAGGCGTTTTCTTCACTAAGACCACTGACAGATATTTTTTTAAACTAGTTAGTTTTCTTGAATTTTATGAAAGTGACGAAATCATATGCGGGGTATTCCTAAATATGACATTATTAACGAAGAAACTGCTGCGATAATTCTAGAGCTTTAAAATTAAAAATGTGTTTTTTTTGCCTCAGTAAAATCGATTTTTTTCAGGTGGAAAAACCCGACTTCATGGGGTTAAAGCCAACGTGCTCTCAAAATATCTAAACAATAGGCATATGTTTACCACCATTTAATTTCTAATAGTCTAACGCTATTTTGAGAATAAATTTTGTTTTAATAACTATTGTTCTTATTAATTTTTATACCTAAACTTCTTTATACTATCGGCAATTTCATAGGTAAAGACCTAATATTTCAAATTAAGGCGAGGTATTTATTATAAGAAAACAACAAAATAGCAATTATCTCGAACCCCTCTCTACCTACATCTCCCAAGACGGCTGGTCACCGCGGGAGAATCAGACCATAACCTTTCAGAGATAAATAACTTCGTAACGAAAAACCCAAACTTATTCTGTATATCTACGAGTAGATACGACGACATTAAAGAGACAGCTGGTAAACTGTGGAGAGAAAAAGCCACAGATAGTGACTACTGGATATCTTTGGAGGAGGCCTTTACCCTCTAAACAGGGGTTTATGATAATTTTAAAACACTAATTAATTCGAAATTAAGTAAAGATAATAATATAATCTACTATATAAAAATAAGTCGGGTTTTCCTTCCTGACGCTATAACTCCAGAACGCACGAACCGATTTGGCTAATTCTTTTTTTGTCGAGTTCGTTATTGTCAGGAGAAGGTTTTTATGTAGGGTAGGGTAGGGTAGGGTAGTGTAGGGTAGGGTAGTATAGGGTAGGGTAGGGTAGTGTAGGGTAGGGTAGTGTAGGGTAGGGTAGTGTAGGGTAGGGTAGTGTAGGGTAGGGTAGTGTAGGGTAGGGTAGGGTAGTGTAGAGTAGGGTAGGGTAGGGTAGTGTAGTGTAGGGTAGAGTAGTGTAGGGTAGAGTAGTGTAGGGTAGGGTAGTGTAGGGTAGGGTAGTGTAGTGTAGGGTAGGGTAGTGTAGAGTAGTGTAGGGTAGGGTAGTGTAGTGTAGGGTAGAGTAGTGTAGGGTAGGGTAGTGTAGGGTAGGGTAGTGTAGTGTAGGGTAGAGTAGTGTAGGGTAGGGTAGTGTAGGGTATGGTAGTGTAGGGTAGGGTAGTGTAGGGTAGGGTAGTGTAGTGTAGGGAAGGGTAGTGTAGGGTAGGGTAATGTAGGGTAGGGTAGTGTAGTGTAGGGTAGGGTAGGGTAGTGTAGGGTAGGGAAGTGTAGGGTAGGGTAGTGTAGTGTAGTGTA
The DNA here is from genome assembly GCA_947284805.1 of Coleophora flavipennella. Lineage (NCBI taxonomy): Eukaryota > Metazoa > Arthropoda > Insecta > Lepidoptera > Coleophoridae > Coleophora > Coleophora flavipennella. The sequence continues at coordinate 12,394,997 of OX369266.1, forward strand.
GGGTAGGGTAGTGTAGAGTAGTGTAGGGTAGGGTAGTGTAGTGTAGTGTAGGGTAGAGTAGTGTAGGGTAGGGTAGGGTAGGGTAGTGTAGGGTAGTGTAGGGTAGTGTAGGGTAGGGTAGGGTAGTGTAGGGTAGGGTAGGGTAGTTTAGTGTAGGGTAGGGTAGTGTAGGGTAGTGTAGTGTAGTGTATGTAGGGTAGGGTAGGGTAGTGTAGGGTAGGGTAGGGTAGTGTAGTGTAGGGTAGTGTAGAGTAGTGTAGTGTAGGGTAGTGTAGGGTAGGGTAGTGTAGTGTAGTGTATGTAGGGTAGGGTAGTGTAGTGTAATGTAATGTAAGGCGGTACGAAGTTCGCCGGGACAGCTAGTAATTATATAATAATAATAATAGTTTATAAAACATTAATAATATCAAAAATGTATAATTACAATGCATGATGACTTTCTTCTCTTATTTTAAATTACATTGATTCATAATTAATATTAATTATTTTTATGATAATTGCATTCTATAATTACACTTCTAGATTGAGTAGGTATGTAAAATGTATTAATTAATTATTAGGCATGAAATAAAAGGCTTTATTATTATTATTATTGATTGGAACACAGTTGTCTCTGTCTTTTTCTATACGTGTAAAGGTTAAAGTAAATACCTACACTTTTCACTTTTTAAATGGTTTTTCGTTTCAATCAAAAACTACAATGAAAGTATAAAATATAATAACATTACTCACTTTGTATTATCATGAAAAATATTGTTGTATATTTTTTTAAATTTATACTTTAAAATATTAGTCATAAATAGAGTTGAAATGAAAGTAACGGTGTAGACCTATCTTTGGGGTTTTTTTCTATCGAGCCAAATCTGTTTAATCGTGTTTCTAATAGCTTATGACTTTAAGGAACATCATCAACAATAATGGTATTTTTTCAACCTTGGGGTTTCTATCGTTTCGGAGTAATTGACGTCAAAAATTACGAAAATCTGTATATTACCGCCTTAATTGCACTGATCTGACCATTCTGGATAAATGATAAAACCTTTTTGGAGCTGCCTTGTAACTGGTATTAACCTGTCTGCATTGACGAAATCTCTTATGACTGCATGATATTTCTAGTAAAATATGATAAGTTGTATTCTAGTAAAATACCGTACGATTAATGAAGCCTTTATTATTATTATTTTCAATACAGTTGCTCGAAAAGTGGTACTTTATATGCTAGTTTACTGTGCGCAAAATTGATTTTACCGCACACGTGGTTTTTACTTTGCCACTTTTTTTTAATTTGTATCTCTGAGAAACAAGATATTTCTAGCAAATAAAAAAATAACCAAAGATACAGAATCTTCGAAAAGACTTTTGAAAGGAGAATTTAAAAAGAGATTGGTTGTTACTCCGTGAGGATAGTACATAACGCCAGCTGATTAGGTTATATCTCCATCTGACGACAGTACAAAAATATATTTTCAGACCAGCCCTGTTTTCATTATACACCGTGCAAGTGAGCACTAAAAATCATCGAGAATTACCGAGAAATAAAAATGAAGGTCGTATTTGCCCTGTACAACTTGCTTAAATCTAGAAATATTCGATTTGACAGATTAATGTCTTTTCTATAAGCGCAATCACGTTGATCACATAGATTAACAGACCATAAGCTCGATCATTACCTGGCCAGGTTTGACAGAAAATTTAATTCATCTCGACCATTTCCTTGCCACGTCACTTCCGAGCCCCTCAACGATCTCTGTGAAAAAAATCACGTCAATCCGTTACTCCGTTGTGATATAAAAGAAACAAACACACTGTCACTTTTATAATAATAGTTAGGAGAGGCTAGACTACATACCTACCAGACAAATTGGATCCCTGAGAAAGTCTAAATTCTGTCAAGTCGAAGAAGTGAAAACACACGAAGCGTGAGTCATGAGTTCTGAACCAAATATGCCGATGAGACGTTTTTGACATTATGTATGACAGATATGTTCGGAAAGCTGAAATTGGCACGGCAACCTTACGTTAATCCCGAGAAAGGGGTATAGGTACTTTAGTGCCTCTGTGAGTCTGTGGATAAAACACGCAACTTTGGCGGGAATGTACTTTTTAACTGAACTCCATTATCGCATCATAGTTACTTATAGGTTACGTCACAAAGATTAAAAGATTAAAAAAAAACAAGTTTTATTCGAATAAAATTATGCATCATCATATCAGCCGAAAAACGTCCACAGCTGGACAAAGACCTCCGGTCGTGCGCTGCCCGCATCCATCGGCTTCCTGCAATCTTCACCAGGTCATCGTTCCACCGCGTTGGAGGTCTGCCTACGCTACGTTTTCCGGTGTGCGGTCGCCACTCGATAACTTTACTGCCCCAGCGGTCATCTGTTCTACGAGCTATGTGCGCTGCCCACTGCCACTTCAGTTTAGCGATTCTGTGTGAAATATATCTCAAAAACTAATTGTAATTAAAAAAATATATAAGTAATTTAAGTTTGTAGATTTCAGAGAGTGTATAAAAAGGTTCAATATTGTTTGTATTTTGAACGCACGATCGTATTATTCAGGTTCGAAACGGGTATACCTACTGTGTAATCTGATGTGGTCTCTACTGTACCTTCAAGATTTCAAAATGTTTATTTAAAATAGGTATGCACACAACACACAACACAACACAGATATGCTATATGTAAGGGGGTGCAAAGAGTATACTTTCTAAAAGTCATACAATAGTGATTACATATACATAATGCCATTTGTGAAAGTTATTTAAAATCAAAATTATTAGTTATAAGTATGATAGGTACCCATCTCTACTTCGTTTGTTTTAGCAAAATAAAGAAGTATAAAGGTATTATGTGAAATTCAAAGATGTTTCCCTCAACATGTATCATAAACATATAAGAACATATAAGATAAAAAAAGTGTGTTCAGTATTATATTAATACAAATGTACTACCACCTACTTACATCAATAATGAAGTGAGAGCAACTTAATTTTTGAATCTTGACTTACAACATGTACTATTCTTTTTGTAGGCTCAATGAAGTAACATTTTTTTATTAAGTGTACACTATAAAAAACCTAAAGAAATGAGTAATAAAAATAAAACATTTATCTTGAAACAAAGGGAATATAAGAACGCTTGAAATTTGATATTTATTTGAAATCGACGATTAATTTAAAAGGTTTAAGTTTTCCGTTCAATTATAGGAGAGAAATAGTCACTTCTATTTAGCTGCATTACCCGCACTGCAATCAATATTGCCATGGAGCAAAAAGACTTGCTAATGACATTTTCCTGTAGACTTATAAAATATTTAAAGAATAGGTACTGTCGTTCATATAAAAACTATCAACTCAGTGAAATATAGTTCGCTGTTGTTAGTGATAGCATAAGTGCCAAAAGCGGCTAGTAATTATTTAAGTCGTAGGTAGGTATTTTTTTCAATTAATCGCAATCTAAGCGCAAAAAATCATACAACTAACTAGGGGTACCCGGCTTTGCTTAGGGAGTTGATATGAAAAATCGTGTGTTTTTTAGAAGACACCCAAATTCACACAAACTTATTGCTCAACCCTAGCCGGTAGGTACAGATCGGTACGTAGATTCAACGTTACTTCACTGTTGCCGCACTCTCGTTCACTCTGATAAAGATTTTATCCAAATTTTTAAAGTAATAGTACATTATGGTACAAGTGAGTAATGTTGGCGATTACCGCTGAGGCGCCATTGAGACCCGAGCCGTTGGGTGAGGGTCTTAAGTGAGCCGAGGGTTGTAATCATCAATACACACGTGTATCATGCGACGTTTTTCAGCACACTCGTGAAGAAAATAATAATAAAAAATTATTTTATTTAGTAGATAATAACTATAATTTCAACAATGAAAACGAGTTGTGAAAAATTTTTCGCTACGGCGGCGGGAAAAATTAATCAGTTTTCCTATGCGCACTCATCTAATAATGGCGATCGGCCATAGACTAAAAGAATGAGGTTTCTTTCTTTTTGGCTTTTCGCGGGCTTTTAACCACATACAAAATGGGGATAATGTTTTTTTATTACAGAGAAAACAAAAGTTTTATTTATTAAACACGTAAAAGTTGAAATTTTCTATTTAGTAAGTATGAAATAGGTACTTACATTAATTTATTTGTACTATTGAACACGATCTTTTTTGTTTCGAAACTTTTTTAAGAACAAAGCAACTCAACCAAAAAAATAAAAATGAACTCTATAACTCACTTGTGAATAATAGCAAAGAAAAAATCACAGTTTGATTACAGGTATCATTATGTGCCTAATTGCGGTGAAATTAGAGCCACTTCATGAGCAAGTATGTTGAAAAACTTCTTTACGCACCATTGACTTGGGAAGTAAGCTGGTGGATGCGTGACGAGAGCGTTACTGAAGTGGGATCGGGCGAGGCGAACGGAAGTTGAGAGGGATATATAAATTAGTGAAGATAGAAAGAAAGATACTATTTATTTTTGTTTACCAAAAATATCAGTTGCCAAGGCAACAATATCGGTAGACAAAACAATCAAAACAAACATATAAGATAAAAAAAGATTTGATAATTTTTAGAGGTTAATAAAACTCTTTTCGTAAATTGTCTATACCTCCATATAACAAAAGAGATTTGATTATTTTCTGAAGACTAAGCATTTACTTTCATACATATAGATGGAGCTAAAGAAGTTTTACTTCAGTCGTGTGGTCTAAAGCGGACTCGTATTTTTATTATACGATTAAACCTATATATTTTACTATGGGATGCACATACAAACCGAACTTAAAATTATTAATTATTTATAAATTTTAACCTGAAGCGTCGACCCTTTACATTTATGTTCTGCAGGTAGGAACCGATTACGAAAAATTAAGTTCAAAGTGGTGTTAAAGATTCGCTGCCCACGGGGCCATGATTCATCGGTATGCTAGGGTTAGGCGCTTGCAGTGCGCTGCTTAACGATTCCCGGAAGAAAGCCGTAGGGCGTGCGCTGCTGGTACATACAATGGCCGTAAGGATTGCCTCGTTACCTACTCTGAGACATCGATACGAGGGTGGAGCATCACTATGCCTTTCCATACGGCCCGTAAGTACGAAAGAGCGCACGTATGCCGTCCTGCTCCCACAGTTTATTGCCCCGCGGGCAGCGAGTGTTTAACACTACTCTTGCTAGCTAGAGCAAGCCAGCGTGCGACATTTCAAGCGACGTCACTACGTACAATGAATTACCAATATGGTAAACTTGCAACCTCCTTGTATATGACACAGTCGGGATCAAGGCGAGTCCACCTAATATTCCGCATAGGTTTGTGTTGTTTGTGTGCCTATCTGTGTAACCATTATATATAATCAACTCAATTTTCAGTTTTCACTAAAAAGAAATATGGGATGTCGTATCATCTTTAAGTAACCTTACATTGTATTTTTTTCTTGTGAACAAATTAAAAAAACGAATTTTTAAAGCGACAATTCTACCAAGGTTCTTTTAACGCGGCACTGACGTTAACTCTCGCTCACACTAGTTCGTACGAGTTATGTCAGATGGCGCTACTTTTTGCTTGTATGAAGAAAATCTGACTAAAGTATGGAGACGGGCGGATCCTTCTGTTCAAATCTGTGATTAATATGAAGGAAACATACATACTAGCCAGTATGTATAACCCATCCAAGGTTGAAAAAGGACCAAAAGCTTATTTTTAAGGTAGAGGTTTCCAATAAACTCATATCAAGAAGGATTTTACCATTTCTCTGAGGCAATATAATATGTCACCATTTATCAATATAACGCCCGCACGTATGTGCACATGCCGAACCTATACTGTCTCCTTTTAGTGATAATACACAATTCATGCTCGCATCAGTACACAATGAGAGCTGTGCCCACGGCGGCGCCTACACGTGACAAACATAATAAAGCGTTTCTGGTACATCGCTGGCTTTATTCCCCCATCATTCATTGAGTGTGTGACAGGCAGTAATGTAGCATGCATCGAAATCGAATGGGATGGGTGAGCGTTAAATCACGACGTGAAATAAGATTTATTGTAAATTTAATTTATTTTTTTGATATATTTTATAAGGAAAGTTTTATGAAAATAGAATGTAAGATATTCTAAGATAGAATGGGTATTTTTAAAGGGCAATAACGGGGGTAGCGATTGAATTACTGAAAGGTGTTTCCAAAGAGTATTTTTAAAGGTCACAAATACCGCTGTGTCATAAGACCAAAGTCTTCGACCAGTGTGTGTTGCCAGTGATGACATACGGAACTGAGACTTGGTCGCTTACTATGGGCCTCATAAGAAGGCTCAAGGTCACTCAAAGGGCAATGGAGTGTGCTATGCTCGGAGTTTCTCTGCGTAATCGAATCAGAAACGAGGAGATCCGTAGGAGAACCAAAGTTACCGACATAGCTTTCAGAATTGCTAAACTTAAGTGGCAGTGGGCGGGGTATACATAGCTCGTAGAACAAATGGCCGTTGGGGCGGTAAATTTCCCGAGTGGCGACCGCTTACTGGAAAACGTACCGTAGGCAGGCCTCCCACTCGGTGGACCGATGACCTGGTGAAGGTTGAAGGAGGCCGCTGGTTGCGGGTAGCGTAGAACCGGTCGTCGTGGAAATCTTTGGGGGAGGCCTATGTCCAACAGTGAACGTCCTTCGGCTGATATGATGATGATGATTTTTAAAGGTGTCGCAAACAAGCTGTTAACGGCACCTAGGCATAATATGTGTGTTTCTGAATCGATACACCTAGATGACCTAGGCCCAACCACTGTGCATTGCGAGTTTTCACTAGAAAGTGGGTTAATGTTGCTACGCGCTACGCGTGCACTCTGCGAGCGTAGTCAGCAGCTAGTACCCTATAACCACCTCCGTGGCGTAATTGTTAAGTCCATTACCTTCACATCAGGAGTTTTGTTTTGCGACACATAAATATTAAGTTGCAAATGTACCTGTACACTTATTAAATCAAAAAAATTTTGCTCTTTGCGCTTACACTTTTCCAATCAATCAATTGAGAACGTTTCAAAAAATTGTCCTAAGCAATTGTAATCTTCAAAAAAGTTTAATTTAGATTGTTGGAGAGTAAAATAAATATTGTTTCAATCATTTTAAAGTATTTGTCCGGTGCCAGCAAAGTTATCGATAACAACCTTGTCGCTACGTCATTGAATCTTTTATTGTACGCTACATAGGTATGTATATTTCACAGTCATCATCATATCAGCTCATATACTTCCCCACCTAGCCTACCCTGAATTAGGGCGATCGGGCCTTAGTCGACCACGCGGGCCTAGTGCTGGTTGGTCGACTTCACACACAACCTGCGAGTTTCTCCGCAGGCGTGTGCAGGTTTCCTCGCGATGTTTTTCCTTCACCGTAAGAGCATCGGATAAACGTACATATGAAATCTCAATTCGACATCACATTGGTACGTGGCAGAATTCGAACCTCCACCTCCCGGACAGGAGGCGGCGGTCCTAACTGTTACGCCACCGATGCTATATATTTTCAGTAAGATAGAAAAATCTGGGATATAGTATAGTTATGAATATGATACATAGTTTTTTAGGTTACTTTAATTTGCGTTTATCATAGATTATGTTCCGACATGAAGCCAATAAAAGTGGAAAGAAGTGGTCTCTGCCTACCCCTACGGGAAAGAGGCGTGATTATATGTATGTATGTATGAAGCCAATTCCCCAAGTCAAGGGCTTACCAGTTGTGGATAAAAATCCACAGAGGAGTGAATTTCCTGGCACTTTTGCATTAACGTCATGTTATATAGAACAAGTCAAAAATTTAACGATTCCGTTTAATCCGCAGGGAAATCAAGCCTTAAGGCCACAAAGTTATTTTCATAATGCTTTCGTTCCTTCAAAGTTTTACTTCCAAATTGTTTTTTGATCATTATAATTCCTTGACTTTATCTCGAAAATTATGAATCCGCAAAATATTAAATAGATACTTAGTATCGAATCAAAAAAAAAGATTAAATGTTTGTATATTCGTACTGAGTACCATTCAAAGGACCATATAACAAGAAGTCTCCAGGTTCAATTTGTAGTACTTTCTTTACTATCATCAGGACTGTCGCCAAACGCGCTGTAGGCATGAAAATGTACCTCCACCAAATTATATTATATAAGAGCCCGTCAACTTCATGCGCGGTACGCCTGCGGTACGGGCGGGTAGGCGGGGGCGAGGTAGCACGACATGACACGATCTCCGTGAGCGGGGAAGGGCACGAGGCTCGTGGCTTTCCCCGCTAGCCTCAAGCTCCCCCACGGAGATCTTCCCGCACACCCCGCCTCAGCTGCTCAGGCGAATTGCGCACGAAGTTGACGGGCTATAGTACTAAGGCCTACGCCGCGCGGCCCGCTGAATGGGGCAAATTCCGTAGTCAGAAGAGATAAAACTTACTTGTAGAAAGAGAGGCAACTTGTAGGTTAATATAACTGTCGGTAATTAGCGCTGTGCGACTTGAATTTGCACTTATTGTGTAGTAGCAAGAGTCGCTATTCATTCAACTGATTTTGCGGAGTTAACCTTCTTTTACGTAGTAAATAGTCTTTATTCTTTGCTGTCACAGTATTATTTTAGTTTGTTCTACAATTATTCGTGTTACACAGTTACGACGTCACAAATGTTTAAAGTTTTTGACGAAACAACTTTGTGATTTTATTAAACATAAAATTCAAGTGTTGAAAGAGTCAAACGTGTAAGCTTTTTCGGCCTGTAGAATTATTGTATAGAATTCAAATATTAAAATTGTACGCTGTAGGTTTGCATAATATGGAAATAAAAATAAATGAATAAAAATGTTGAAGAAAGTACGCTATTTGCTGAATAATATTTTATAATTTATTTTTCATACAAAAACTAGGGCCGCTACCTTGTGTCCGGGGGTTCGTGGTTAGAATCCTGCCACGTACCAATGTGTTTTCGAATATCGATTTTATAAGTACGCTTATGCGACATTCTTATGGTATAAAAAATATCGTGAGAAAACCTGCACACGCCTGCGAAGAAACTCGAAGGTTGTGTGTGAATTCGACCAACCCGCACTAGGATCGCGTGGTCGACTATGGCTCGATCGCCCTAATTCAGGGTAGGCTCGAGCCCCTCGATGGGGAAGTATATGAGTTGATATGAGACTGTAAAATACCCTATTAACCGTGCCACAGATGAGATACTAGTTACTTACCGTGCTATCCAGGAATAGATGGCGCGGCAGATGCACCAGGCATCTGTGCGCTAGGATCGCCCCAATTCAGGGTAGACTCGAGCCCCTCGATGGGGAAGTATATAAGCTGATATGAGACTGTAAAATACCCTATTAACCGTGCCACAGATGAGATACTAGTTACTTACCGTGCTATCCAGGAATAGATGGCGCGGAAGATGCACCAGGCATCTGTGCGCTAGTATCGCCCTAATTCAGTGTAGGCTCGAGCCCCTCGATGGGGAAGTATATAAGCTGATATGAGACTGTAAAATACCCTATTAACCGTGCCACAGAAGAGATACTAGTTACTTACCGTGCTATCTAGGAATAGATGGCGCGGCAGTTGCCTGGTGTGGCGACATCTGCAGTACCCGCCACTAACAACTACGTTGCCACAGCTCAAGACTGAACCGTCGATCAAACTATATGGAGAGTTGCATCTTCACCTTGATAGATGGCACCATCATCGCAAGTTGGCTATTAACAAAGCATCTATAACGCACTATCAACATTTCCTTGCTCATAAGCATATATACAAGCACCAACCATACACGGTTGGTCCACGGCCGGACCCCAGGCACACCACCTCGCCTGGCGGAGATATCTCCCTATTGTTCTCGTCATATAGGAATACATCCGTTCCTACACCTGGTGTTGTACTTAGTACTTTCCAGTGATATATTATTAGGGCTCTCACCAAGTAGGTTACGGTTCTCATATGAAATCAGTGATCAAAACTGTCTGCCCTTAGTTAATATAACAGATGAAATCAACGGGAGCGATAGAAAAATTTGCGTGTTTATTATTTTTTGTTTTACTTTAGGGATTTAACTATAATCACACCAAATTTGACGCTTGTATGTATTGACGTTTTTACTATAGAGCAAAAACAAAAAATCCCTTGAAAAATATTTTTTTTTTATGTGGAGCTAGTATTGTTTTGCTTTTAAAGGTATTTTATTGTTTTTTAAAACAATAAATCCTTTGAAAAATAACTTCTATGTTTTAGCCACTTATTTTTTTATTGTTTGTTAGGAAATCCAATCAATAACACATAATTTGTGAAAATTTCAGCCGGCTTCCTATTATGGTTTAAAAGATACAGCATTTTAAAAGTCGCACAAATGGACGTACGGACCTGAAGGAAAAATAATTATGTAGTAATTATTATGAGAGGCGCATCGGGAGCCGGGTCGTTCTTTTCCCTCTAATATGGTTGACGGGAGCGACGATGGCTGACTCTCGCGTTATACTCTTGACCGGGTGCAGTCCGTGTGAACTGGCCTACTCTTGTTAAATGCATTCAATTATTTTTATGTATAACTTTACTTTTTGTGTCATATTGTTTTCATGTTCTATTGACATAATCTGATTTATATCAAGTATTTAATTTTGACGTTATTAACTAATATTTGTTTATTTCTTGATTCTTTACAAATGACATTGTTATTATTATATTTTATGACTACCAAAAGGATAAAATTTGCACCTATTTTGAATAAATATATTGAATATTGAGTGTTATTTATCTCCTCAAAGGGACAGACGAACGCATAGACGGACGGAAAACCTAGTTTCAATAACAGGTTCCGTTTACATTTGGGTATGGAACCCTAGAAAAGTCTTATTGAGAAATGTACTCGTAGCGTCATAAAGTGAGACAAAAGCCGTAGGGTAAATCTAGCTAATACGCCCCAGTTAACAAAACGCCCCACTCGCCTAGCACTCACACTAATAAAGATACGCAGCGCTTATGAAGCGCGCTAGTAGATCACAGTTGGGAAACATCATGGCCGACGAGTGTGCACGTTATTACGAGTTCACATAAAAAAATATATATAGATGTATATAAATTTTATATTAAACGCACTTGCATTGTTGTAAAATAGATAAAAACACCTATCAATTGTTAGTGTTTCGAAAGTTATAACCTTGAATCCGTGGCTTTGACCTCGGTGGGGCATTAAAAATCGAAATTGATAAAACGCTCTACCGCTTTTTTTGTAAAACGCCCCAATATGTATTTGATGGCCTCTGAAGCTCAGTGGTTTACGAGGTGGACTCCACATCACTACAACATGTCGAGCCTCACTTGGAACCTTCGGAGACTTCACAGCCTTCAGCGTCCCATTCGACACAAACCCCTGAAAAAATTAATGATACATCTCAGTCCAAAGAAACATCATCCAAGGTTTTAACTGAGATTTATCTAGAGCCTAATCTTCCATTAATATTTTCAAATAGAAAAAAAAGCCGTCTCCTTAATTCACCTGAAAATATTGAGAAACGAAAACTACTTGAGAACAAAACGTAAAAGGTTTTCAAAAATTATTTTACAATGTCTGTAGTTCTTATTACAGTATTATGTTAGCTATAATTGAAGGCAATTAACCAAATGATAATAAAAAATAAAAAAATATATTTGTTGTTTTACAGTACTTTAAAAAAAAGTGTGGCGTATTACATAGTTTTACCCTATGCTAAATGCGCGCAAACTTGCAATAATCGTATTGGTCGCGTATTTAGTGTATATTTAGGTAATGTCGTAGAAAAGACATCAACGCGAGAACCACGCTAGGTCAACAAAACAAAGTCATAAGTGAAAAGACATCAACACGAGTACCATAGTAACTCATTTTATTAAACCTAACAAAACAAACATAAAAATCTTATGTCAGACACGGCTATAGCCTAGAATCCTTAAATTTAGAAAATTAGGAAATGTACGTGCCTTAAGACTTTTCCAAGTAGGAATTTTTATTAAGCCATTAGCTTAAATGGAATGTCCATTACTACATAATCGCCAAGAGGGAGGCTAAGTTTCATAAGGTCTATGTCGAATGCAAATTCCTGTGTGCTAAATGGTTTTAATCTGGCTCAGTAGAGCCTCTCCACAATAGGTCTTAGAATGAACATGCACAAGACGAATATTATGACAAACGTCCGTGTCGCACCTACTCCTCTGAAGTATAACAGTCTAGTTAGGTAGGTCCAACTTGGAGAAAAAGATCCATCGTCAAATCAGACAAGATATGAGGCTCATTTAAACCGAAAAACTAAGCACAGACAAATCAGTCTTAAGACCTCGTTTAAACCTAAATTATATTAATAGAAAGTAATATAATGCTTACTAATATTATAAATGTGAAACTGTGTTTGTTTGTTGGTTACCTTTTCATGCTTCAACGCCTTGACCAATCTTAATGAAATTTGGCATGCGCGTAGCCTGTGTCACGGGGAAGGACATAGGCTACTTTTTATCCCGTGATAATAGCATAGACCGGTGCAGTTCCTGAGGGAACTGAAAATATACTCTTTTTTGGTCAATTTCTTTTACATCGCAACGGAACAATCTGTTATTTTTTTGCTCGCGAACCGCGCACCCTCTAACACAGTCACAAAAACGATGTCCACGCGGGCGAAGCCGCGGGCAAAAGCTAGTGTGTTAATAATTTTCGAAAAGCCTATAAACTTTTAGGTACAAGCTCTTAATATCGCATTGTCACGCGATATACATAATAAAATATGCATGCAAAATTTCAACTCAATCGGAAACCGGGAAGAGGCTTAAATTTAACTTGCAAGATTCCATCCGAACAAACATACATACGTTGCAAGTTAAATAAAAGCTTGTAAAAAAAGTAACTTGTGTTAGAAACTTCCAGGTTTTTTTTTTTCATTTTTAAAGACAATCTTTATAAAACAAACATGCATCTCACTGGCTCTAAAACACGTCTATCACGTTTAAGCGCCCGCGCAGAACTAAATGAATTAACCCAAAAGGTCGACATGCCAACGTCGCAAAACCAGCTTCTCAAAGTTACAGTCCTCGCCGTTATGTACTTTTTTTTAAATATTTGATTTTAAAATCGTAGGGGTCTAGATCCCACCTTGTATGCGAAGGGTTACAAATTGATCAGCTGCAGCCAAATCTGTGTAGAGAGTCCTTTTTTTAGATATAACCACTTGTTAGATTCCTTGAAGCATTGAAGCAAGAAGCTAAATAACAGATAACCCTGTGTAACCTACAAGAGTGGATTAATTTTCCATCGTGTCACATCCAGTGTTCTGATGAATGATTGATGAGATGGCGGGACCTTGGTTGGGTATTACGGCGTTGCCCTTTACGTAGGACGCAAGGTTCTACGGTCAAGGGATTTGGCTAAGTGATATTGCAGTTTTGACCTGTTTAGAGAACGGTCATCAATATCGTCGTTAACCATAAAGTTTGTTACGGAAAGAGAAAATTGATGAGCTAATCCTTGTTACAAAGTGATTCAATATGTGGAGAAAATATCATAAGTTAGCCTTCAGACTTGAGGTGAACAGAAGCCTTTTTCCGCCTCCGTAGCGTAATCGTTAAATCCATTAGCTTCGCATCAGGAGGTCGCGGGTTCGGTTCTCGGTGGAGTCTAAATTTGTAAAACTCGGTTTGGTTGGTGGAAGGGCATTTTCTAACTCCGCCTTGGTTGGTGGAAGGGCATTTTCTAACTCCGCCTTGGTTGGTGGAAGGGCATTTTCTAACTCCGCCTTGGTTGGTGGAAGGGCATTTTCTAACTCCGCCTTGGTTGGTGGAAGGGCATTTTCTAACTCCGCCTTGGTTGGTGGAAGGGCATTTTCTAACTCCGCCTGGCTAGCTACCACCATCTTAACTAAATCAATGTTTACAACATTAATGTGTTCCAGTTTGAAGATAGCTAGTTCCTAATTGAGTTGTGGAATCAATGTGAGCCCGCTTACATCTTCGGCATCATCGTTACTCACCATCAGGTGAGATGATGCCAAGGTCTTTCCAATTGTGGATAAAAAACGTGAATAAGGCATGAATGGTGAGAAGTTTATAAAAAGCTTATAAGTTCCATAAAAAGTTAACACGTGAACTTGGGTGACGCGTATACGTACTAAATAGTCTTTATTCTGTGGTGACGCTAGGCGATAGACAGTCGCTGGCCGCAACTGCTGCCTGCTGCTGTTTAGCAGTTGCTGCTACCATCTGTGCGCTAGGTTTTAGGGCGCTTGCAGTCAGTGGGCGGCTTATCGATTACCGGAAGAAAGCCCGAGCACGTGCTGGCGTAAACAAAAGTGGTTGTGGTCGCCTCGTTACCACTGTGTTATTTTTCTGTGTTAGCCCGAGCCCGCATCTAGCGGCTACCCGCGACCTTCACTAGGTCGTCGGTCCAGGCCTCCCACACGGTGGACCGGCTGTCGTGGAAATCCTTGAGGGTGGCTTTTGTCCAGCAGTCGACGTCTTTCCGTTGATATGATGATAATGATCAATACGAGCGTGGAGCGCCACTATGGATTTCCATGAGGCCCGTACGTGCAACGCCTGCACATACTTTAAGAGCAAATACCATAGTCTTAGAATTTGTAGCAAATATCTACTTCCCTCATTTTCTTAAGAATCTTACCTTAAATAACTATCCTATAAACGAATTAACCTTAACATGCTGTAAGTGCTTATTGTCCTTTTTTTTTACAAATCTGTGTTAAACATTTAATTATTTTGTTTTTAAAATGCATCTAGTTGTCCACTTTTTACTGTTTCTCAACGATAACTTAAATGTAACTGTGGCTAATGTTGTGGGTTTCACAATTAGTAATAAGATAACTATTTAAGTTGTAATTTAATATGGATTGTGTAACTGTTTATTAGTCCTTAAATAAACAAAAAAAAATTGCACTAAAGGCATCTTTGATCCTACTTAAGACAAGCTACTAATCGCAAGGTACTTTAACAAATAGCTCTTAAAAAATCAAAGAAAATTAATTTCCTGTTTTCACTTCAGTTCGTATTCATATTGATTTGACTCCGTAAAGCCAGCAAGATCAACGTGTTCATACCTATACACCTAGTGTATTTATGTAGTAACCTATTCATCGAGTGTGAGTAAAGTGAGACTAGATTTTGTTTTTGTTTGGTACGGGCTCCTTATAATTCAAATTGTCTATTTCGAGATTTGGAGCCTCGCTTCCGTCGACCCCATGCCCGAGTTGACGGAATCTTCTTGTTTCCTCTAACTCCTCAAAGAGTGAGCTAATATAGATAAACAAGTCGGTCGGGGTTCGTTAAATTTTTTTCAGCTTCCGAGAGACGCACGTTGAGGACCTGGGGCTCTATAAAATGGCAGTTTGGATGTACCCGAATGCATCTTATGTCATGTTGGAAAATTATATCCAACCCAGACAAAATTTACGATCTTATGCCTTTTCGATCTTAACCCAACTAGGCTCTCTAGGGTGGCAGCCCCCACCATGTCCCCTTAAGGGACGTTCCCTTGAGACCTTGCAATATTAATTATAATAACTTCGCAAAGACAGGCCCACCGGCGTTGGTAGAGGGGACACATTGCTAGAGTGGAGCCAAGTGGAGCACACAGTTGTCAGTTAGCAGTAACTACCATCATCATATCAGCTCATACCCATCCCCACCGAGGGGCTCGATCCTATCCTGAATTAAGACGATCAGGCCTTAGTCGAGCAATGACTATAAAACTATGAGTAGTAAAATGTTACCGTCCATGAAAACCATAGCCAACTTTAACACTTTCAGGTTTTAGTAATATGACTTTTTGGAGCAAAATATTTGGAAGGGCTTTAGAGGTAAACGCCAATCGCTTAAGCAAACAGTCCTGCCTAAACCCTTGCCTATCTCACTTGCAGGCGCAGGCGGCGGGGCCGGCGCGCACCGCATGGCGCTGCTGTATCGCGCGACGCGGCTCAAGGACCGCGCCGACACACATGTGTTCACCTTTGTGGTCACGCGGTCCGCGACCCGCGAGCCGGACCGTGACGTCACTTCGAAAGACTTCTGCTGCGCGCACCAGCGATGGGCAGTGGCGTTCAGCAGGAATGATGCCTCGCTCGGTGAGTTCTGTCTCTTTCGTAGACGTAAGGGCACCTGGTACACGTGATTTCACCTTTGTGGTCACGAGGTCCGCAACCCGCAAGCCGGACCGTGACGTCACTTCGAAAGACTTCTGCTGCGTGCACCAGCGATGGGCAGTAGCATTCAGCAAGAACGATGCCTCACTCTGTAAGTTATTTCTCATTCGTAGACGCAACGGCTGCCAACACCCTTGTGCTCATCTTAGTGGTTACGCGGTCCGCGATCCGCAAGCCAGACGTGATGACATGTCGAATTCTGCACGTTCACCAGTGAAAGGTAGTGTTGCCACCTAAGCCCTTTTTGGGGCTAGATCACTTTTTGTTACTGAATTTCTCCAAATTTCACTACTTAGCCCTAAAAGGGCAATCTAGCCCTTTTTGCAAATACTTATTGTAACCAGTGAAACCTGTCTTAACATGCTTATTTAGTTGATACTATAAAAGTTTGGTGTGAAGTTCTCAAATACAGGGATGCTGCTGGGAACAACTCAAATCAAGAACTTGGAAATATGGTTTAAATGATTTTATCCTTGCCCTATTCTAACGCAAATGTTGAACGCGTTTTCGGTTCAATGAACATTATCAAGACTAAAACCAGAAACAAAATGGGTTTGACAACTATAACGTCAATATTATACACACGATGGGGTTTGAAACGTTTAAAAGAATCGTGCTGTTCTCACAAGGTGGCCTTGGAGATTATAAATAACTAATTTTCGAAAAACCTAAAATCTTTTAGGTACAAGCTTTTAATATTGCATTGTCACGCGATATAAAAATTTCTGTTCGATCGGAAACCGGGAAGTGGTGCAAAATTAACTTGCAAGATTCCATTCGAACAACCATACATACAGTGCAAGTTAAAAAATAAAGCTTTAAAAAGGCTACAAGTGATAGAAAATACTTACACTTTTAAATTGTGCAACCATCAACTTCTACTTCGGCAGACAGATGTAATCTTGAAAGATACTGAGGAAGATTCCGATTTTTAAACGTTATTGTCCTATAACTATATCGGGGTATTCTGATTAGCAGTCTATGTCATTTCCCATCCCCTTAACTAGCTATCTCTATATGCAAAAGATCACGTCAATCCGTTGTTCCGTTGCGACGCCGACGTGCGCGAGCCTGGAAATTAGTTTTCACTAAGTCCCTCGGGAACTGTCTCGGCTTATGCTTATTAGTAGTCTATGCCATAACATTAACCACTCCGTCAAACATCTTTCAGCAAAAAATCACAACAATCTGTTGCTCCGTTGCGATATTAAAGAAATCAACCAAAAAGGGTCTTTTTTTCAGTTCCCTCAGGAACTGTAGTGATTTACGCTATTTTCACGGGATAAAAAGTAGCATATGTCTTTCTCCATGACACAGGCTATCTCCATGCCAAATTTCATTAAGATTGGTTGAGGTGTTGAAGCGTAAAAAGATAACAAACAAACACATTTTCACATTTATAATATTAGTAAGGATAGTCACGCGCTTCGAATCTACGCCCCGGGCCGCAACGCCCCTTCAAAGGACTTTTGCTCTACTGCTGTACGCACCAGACATGGTGATTGGTGTTCCACTTTACTTGGCTTCTGCCATTCAAATGAAATTCCCCAGGATCGTCTATCTCTATACTCAAATTCTATATCATAAGAGCATACCATATAGAGGTAGCAAGCTCAGTGCCCAGGCTAGCATTCTTATAACATTCATACCATACATTGTCGATCCATATCTAGGAAACTTTTATTAAGTGACTTTATTTTTTCTTTCCAGGTGTATACTTGGTATGGCGCGGTGCCTGCGAGGGCATGCGCGTTTACGTCGACTTCACCTTCACACTTCTTAGCCGCGACCACTTCACCGCCAATGAGGGCTTCTCCGGGAAGCAGGTGCGCTTCAGCGCCGGCTGTGCAGCCCAGGGTCGCGGCCGCTGCGTCTCCCTCTCCGAGCTTACTTCCAAATTTGCGGACGCGAGGGGCGAGTTCCAGCTGGAGCTCAGCATGTCCCACGTCCGGACTCTCTACTCGTGCGAACTGCGCGCACCTCGTCTTGACACGCCGCCGATAGCATTCGCTGGCTTTGACTGGTCTGTGTCAGCCACTGGTGGCGTCGGCAAGGAGCCCCTCACGCTTCGTTTGGCGCGCCTCTCCGGCGAGGGTCAGCGCTGTCGCGTACGATACGCCTTCGCCATTGGCGAGGGCGAGCGACGCGTCCACTCGGGACCGCTCGAGTGTGTCTGTGACCCAGACGGACGCACGCCGCCTTGGACACCGCGTCCACCTTCTCGCCTTCATCATAAAGGACTTCGACTTACCTTAGAACTAGTTTGGGCTCGAGCGGTCGCCGAACTAGCTCTCTCTTCAGCTGGACGGGCCGCCACGTGCTACGACCGCGATAAACAAGCGTGGGCAATCCGCTGTGATACACACTCCGACACTGTGCGCATGCACATGCTATATCGTGACGTGCACCACGTGCCTCGCAACCACCTGAGATATGTGAGCTGGTCAGCCTGGCTAGTGCGATCGGCGCCCGCTCCTGGGGAGCCAGAAGCCGAAGAGCTTCCTGGAGCTCCTTTTGAGCATTACTACACTCAGGAGAGCGCGGACGAAGGCCTGATGATGGAGACGGCTCTGCGCGTCGAGGATATCGCGCGTCCCAACTGCCCGTTTCTGCATACTGGCGGGGAACTACACGTGCGCCTCGAATGGGGTGACACGTATCTTCTCTTCCAGGCTACTTACCACGTCTATGATGACTTGGTTCGCTTGCATGCGCATCAGATGAGGTAATAAACGTTTTTATAGAACCCCCATCCATTACCATTCTTGCTATTCAAGGTGCTAAAGAAAAATTTGTTGCAGACGCGAGATCGCCGCGCTACAAGCTGAGAACTACTCGCTGGAGCGGCAGCTGTTCAGCTACCAAAAGAGCTTAGCATATGCTCAAGCGCAGGCGGGCGAGCCGGCGGCATCAGAAGGCGGCGGCCGGCGCTCCCCTGCTGAACGGTCCCTGTCCACCGACACGGAGTACGCGTGAGGGGACAGCTCTAACTCAGACCGAGAAAAGACCGAGCAACCATAGACGTAGAATTAGGACCTCTCTTAAACTTGGAAAACGTTATTGGCATGGTTGGCCAGCGGCAGACTTTCAATTTCCAAATGCAGGAAATGATCACCTGCAGCAGGTTATAAGATTTTCAAAAGGTATGGAGATAAAATAATGCTATTGTAGATGGATAATGGGATAGTGCCAGATTTATATTACCTTTTGCCCACAGCATTTTTGGGCTAATAGAGATGTCTTATTTTTAACTTCATAGCTGAAGTCTTCTCTTCCAAGTCTGGTAATTTCCAGGCTCTATTCGAGATGAGATACTAGTCACTTGTATAGGTACATTGAGGGAATAAAAATCTACTGGTGAATACGCTAAATATCGCTGCTTTAAGTGTGTTTGTAAATGCGTGTAAATAATTGATTCGGCTTGCGCCTAGATACAGTCTTTCTCGGTCTGAGGCCCCAAGTCTCTCTTCTCTATTTTCGACTGATTCTGAAGTTTTTGAGCGATTTATCTCTATTTTTCTAAAAGTTTTACGGCGAGTCGCGTCTCGTCCAAAATCAGCACGCTTATCCGGTCCCTGGCCGCCCGCACTCTTGCCCCATTCTATCGATATAGCCGATTTATTATAATATTGGACTACCTATTTATATTTGTCTGTACATAAAATATATTTAAATATTATATACTATGTATATTTCTTAACTTAAAACTCGAATTCATATACTGCAACAGTCGATTTACCAATAAAAGTCAATAAAAACTTTGTTCAGTTGTTTTCTATAAAACCTACTTTTAAGTACGTTCACAAAAGGACGTAACCAAAATCTTTACAAAACCAGAATTATAGATAAGCGCAAAGAGCCCTAACTACTTTTTCGCTAGTTTTCAAGCGACTTCCAAAAAGGAGGAGGTTCTCAATTCGTCTGTATGTTTTTTTTTTGTTTTTTTTATGTTTGTTACCTCAGGACTTTTGACTGGGTGAACCGATTTTTATGATTATTTTTTTATTTGAAAGCTAGTGCTTCCCGTGTGATCCCATATAAATTTTATCAAAATCGGTGAAGTACTTTAGTAGAAAATTAACAAAAACCAAATAATAATGCAAAAATGTACTAATTTGTTGCGATGGAAGTCGGTTTTTTAACGTGTTTAGCGTTTTCAATTATTTCACGACATATCACTTTTTTTTAATCGCTCTACTGTAAACTTCAATCACAAACGACGAAGAGATCAGTGACAGGTGGCTAGAATACTATGAGCAACTGCTTAATGTGGAATTCCCACATGAAGAACCATCACCAGCATACATGCTACACATGGCCCTGTAAACAAAGTAGACGAAATAGAGGTTAAACAAGCGATGACTGCAATGAAAAATCGGAAAGCCTAGTGGCCCTGATCTTAAAGTATCACTGCACATTCATGTTACTCCCGGTATAGGTGTCATTTCAGAGCAGATTTTAAGACATGTTTTACAGCTGTAGACCACCAAAACCCACAAAAAGGCCACCAAAAGGGTGCTGCAGCAGCCAGTATGGTTGGCGCTTGAGGGCTTATAAGGAACTATGCAACCGATTCAGCATTCCTTGCAGTTTTGACGTGATAACGACTTATAAATTGATGACACGGGCTGCATTCACGAAAAAGTGTGACGTCATTATCACGTTACGCCAGTGTGTCGTCATTGTCGCGATACGCCAGTGTGACGACATTGTCACGTTACGCCCGAGCCGAGCGTGCAACCGAGAGTTGTACTTGTACTCATAATCGTACTTGTACAAGTACTTGTACTTGGACTTGGACGGACGGACGGATGGACGGACGAACCGTCAAATAAGTGTGTAAATGGATTAAAAGTACTAAGCTTCCAGGATCTTACAAGAAGTGTTCCAATGCGGTCGGTTCTCTGTGAGGAAAACCGTCATACTAAAAAGAGGCGTTTCTTATACCTAACATCAGTGTGTCAATGGATTATGTAAAAGTACGAGTACTAGGCCTGGAACAAGAGGTGTTCCAACTGTGAGATATGTTGTAGTTGTAAAAAGTACCAGGAGCACATAAGTGCCAAGGAGTTAACTCATCCTTAAAGATGGAGCTGAGGAAGTTTTACTTCAGTAGGGTGGTCTAAAGCACACAAGCGTTCGGCTTGTGACACGTTATCACTTAAAATTATCGTCCGTAAACCGACTTTACAGACAATATCGGTTTATTTTGCTTTGTATAAGTGTCATTTTACCAGACTGCCCAAAAAGGTGGGTAATGTTTTTCAGGTGTATGTATGTATGTCCGTTTCTTTGGCTGAGCCTGTAGCGTAAACAGTATGATGGAATTTGGAGTGCGAGATGTCGTTAGATTTGTCTTGATCCCGAAAGTGACATACAGAGTTCGTTTTAACCTAGCTGGCCAAAAAAGAGGAGTAATGTGGTTAAAATAATTGAGGTCGGATTTTTAATTTTTAGGATTCCGCACACCCAACGGGTGACCAACGGGACCCTATTACTAAGCCTCTGCTGTCTGTCTGTCTGTCAGCGGGCTGTATTTCATGAACCGTAATAGCTAGACAGTTGTTTCACACGGTGTGGATTTCTGTTGCCGCTATAATAACAAATACCTACTAAAAACTAGAAAAAGTGAAAAAATAAGAGGGGGTGTCCTTAAAAAAACGTGTTTTTTATAGGTCTTTCGAAGTATTTTTTATTTAGCTCTATCATAAAACCGGTAATACATACAAGCGTGCAACTTGGTGTGATTATAGTACTAATACTGAAGTAAAACAACAAATAATAAAAATCGCCCAAGTGTGAGTCGTAACTCGTACTCGCGCTAAGGAGTCCGAACTAAATGACAAAAAAAGCATATTTTTTTCGCTTGCGTTGATGTCTTTTGTTAGTAATGTGAATGGGTATAATTTTCATTATACTATGTAGTTGTGTGGAGAGTTATGGTGGTACGGAAACCTCGGAGTGCTAGTCCGACTCGCACTTAGCCAGTTTTTATAAATTGGTTAAGTTATTCCGAGCAAGTCTAAACATGTTTTATAGCCGTAGATTGAAACTGAGACACCCTACTTATCACGTCTTCTTACAAATTGAAGTGTTAATAACTCCGCAAAATAAATAAAGTAACGAACTGCTGTTTTTTCAAGGTCTAGTGACGGAGAAATCCTTTTCCTCGAGCTTTCTCATTACATTTCTAACGCAAAACTCACGGAGATAATATTCTAATGGTAGTCGACGGTGGGATAGTAGTCTATGGGTGTATATAATCATAAGCGAAGATGTGGTCCCCAAGACCCACATGATACCCGCTACCGCTGCAACAATCATGTGACAAAATGCTGTGGCCAATGATGATGATGAGTCGATACGGGGAATGCCGAGTGCATCCCATCTGGCCCGGTGACAAATTCAAAAAGTTCTAATTATAAGAAGTCTATTTCAGGTTGAGTTTTATGACACAAGTTGATATCGCATCATTCACAAAAAAAATTCGAGCGAGACCTACAGTACTCGCATATGATGTGTAACATGTGACAAAATACTTTATAAAAGGACGGCAAAGATACGGCAGACTAGGCTGTATGGTCATATATACCTTTGCCTTTTCCGCGCTTTTAAAGCCTGAAAAAAGGACGGCAAAGATACGGCAGACTAGGCTGTATGGTCATAGATACCTTTGCCTTTTCCGCGCTTTTAAAGCCTGAAAAAAGGACGGCAAAGATACGGCAGACTAGGCTGTATGGTCATATATACCTTTGCCTTTTCCGCACTTTTAAAGCCTGAAAAAAGGACGGCAAAGATACGGCAGACTAGGCTGTATGGTCATAGATACCTTTGCCTTTTCCGCGCTTTTAAAGCCTGAAAAAACGCGACTCCCTGTTACACATTTCCGTCCCATGGGACAAATTTCCGTCCCATTTCACGAAATCATTCCCACAAATTGCAGGAAAGCGAGAGCAAAGATGTTACACATCAATAAAAACTGATTATTGTATACTAAGCAGTTTGATTTAAGTTCAATCCCTTTCATAGATGCAAGTAGTTAGTATTTCACAAATGACGAGGCGTATCCTCTTTTCTCCCCTTACCGGGGACGATGGCACTTGATTTGTGTCATGGCCTGGTAAATACATCAACGGGCCAGTTAAAACTTTTTTCCCATGTGGCCCGGTGCCGGGCCAAAGTCACCGGGCCAGATGAGATGCACTCGAAATGCCTAGTATGTTTTGATCGTTTATAACTTTTCTTACGTTGCGTCACAAACGTTGCGAAAGTGGTATAATGATCATTGGCGTTTTGGAAAAAATACCAATCATATGCTAAGATTGCTTGGAAAATAAAGTGATCCTTTGTGCCAATGTAAGTACCTATTAAAGGCAGGTGCCTTCTCTCAATCAAGAAAATACAAATTACAAACAAACCATTTTCAAAACAGTAAAAACCTGAAAAGCAATTTCCTGATTGGTACAACCTATAATTCAACAATACCAATTTATATTATACATCGTCACTTACCACCAGGTGAGATGTTGTCAAGGGTTTACCAATTGTGAATAAAAAATAAATAAAAAAAGGGTCTTAACAAAGGTATGCACTTATTTTTAACTGGAGCTTGCACTCATGAAACTGAACAACTTTCCCTAAGACGCTCATGGTCATAATTTTTTACGAATTGTCCATGGGTTTCTTAGGAAAAGTTGTTCAGTTTTATGAGTACAAGCTCCAGTTAAAAATAAGTGCATACCTTTGTTAAGACCCTATAATATAAGCTATTGTATCGCTTTTATCGCGGGCTTTGAGGGGACCGAATAAAGAAATTTCGTAACGAAAATAAAACCTGACAACCCAAAAAAAAAATAAAAAAATATTGAGTTCTAAAAAACATACAGTGCCATCTATCTATCCATCATGATGATGATGATGGTGATGGTGAGGGGATGGTGAGGGTATGGTGAGGGGGATGGTGAGGGGGGTGGTGAGGGGATGGTGAGAGTGATGGTAAGAGGGATGGTGAGGGGATGGTGAGGGGGGTGGTATGGGTATGGTGAGGGGGACGGTGAGGGGGATGGTGAGGGCATGGTGAGGGGGATGATGATGATTAACTTTCTAAGTGTTAATTTATGAGTTTATGACATAAACATCCCGCGCCCCAAGGACTTTAAGGTACTGGTGAATACTGCATAAATAAAAAATAAATTCGAGCGAGACCTACAGTAGGTACTCGCATATGATGTGTAACATGTGACAAAATACTTTTCTAAAAGGACGGCAAAGATACGGCAGACTAGGCTGTATGGCCATAGATACCTTTGCCTTTTCCGCGCTTTTAAAGCCTTTTTTTTTTTTTTTTTTTTTTATTCACAATTGGTACACCCTTGACAACATCTCACCTGGTGGTAAGTGACGATGTTGCCGAAGATGGAAGCGGGCTTACCAAGATTCCCCAACGCAATGGGGAACTGGCTATCTTATCTTCATGCCGGAACACACCAATGATATCAACATTGATATTTGGCGGCAAGACTTAGATAAGATGGTGGTAGCTAGCCAGGCGGGCTTAGAAAATGCCCTACCACCAACCAAACCGAGTCTTACAATTGACCCCGCTGGGAATCGAACCCGCGACCTCCTGTGTAAAGCCAGTGAACTTTGCCTCTGAGCTACGGAGGCGGTTAAAAGTCTGAAATAAATAGAGTGTCCAAGTACAAAATATTAACTAGTTTAGTAATCAATTATCGACCAAACCTGTGTGTTCCAAACATTCCCTTAGTTTAGAAGTAACTAGTGTTATAATAGTAACACTCCCCTTGAACAACTTCAACACTTTAACCCAGACGCGTATAAAAGCGAAGGCTTCAAACATTCAAACGCAATAAAAATTTAACTTACCAGTTCCAACATTTCCCCAAAAACCTTAGCATTAGAGAAGAATAAAGTTTTGGAAACAATCCTCTTGATTCGCTCCTATCCAGGCGTACGCTAAGTCTCCAAAAGTAAAAACGCTTGAAAACCTCAGATTTGGGGGTAACTAGAATTCTGGCGACACTCTCCCCCGCACCTCTCCGGCCCGGGCGCGTATAATGAAGCGAACGAAGGCTCTGACGGGTGCCGGAAGCGAATACACCTGCCCGCTAACTACAACACTTACCAAGGAGATTTTAAAAATTTGTGTGCCAAGTTTTGTGGGTATCTGGATTTTTGTGACAAAGTAGGTAAAAGAAGCTGTACCTACGTCATGGAGCGGGAAGTTTAGCTGTTACAAAAAGTATAATTTTGAACAAAAAAACCGACTTCAAACAGGAAACTAAGCTTCCCTTCAATTTCTCTGGGATGCCATTATCAGATCTTGGTTTCCTTATCATGGTACCACCCCTTGGATATCTTCTATCCAACAAAAACGAATCATCGAAATCGGTTCATAAACGACGAAGTTATCCGCGAACACACATAAAAAAATATACGGTCGAATTGAGAAACCTTCTCCTTTTTTGAAGTCGGTTAAAAAGATAAGAGAAAATGTGCAAATGGAATGACCAGCTACTATCGTAATAGACAGGGTTTTAGGTCAAATAGAACACCTTATTTATAATGGTCGAGCCTCTTCTATTTGTGAAACTGAAAAACTATAATTACAAAATTTTGCTGAAATAACAAAAATGTGTCCAAGTGCGTGTCAAATTACGAGTAAAGTAGGGTTTTGTAGTTTTTTTCAGAAAATAAATTTGTATTTTTAAAAAACTAAATTGATTTGCGGTTAGTATTAGAACATTTTGTATGGAAAGTCGCCCTAATTCAGGGTAGGTTCGATCGAGTTCCATTGGTGGCGACGTATATGTCGACTATTACTCTTAAACTAAGAAAGCTTACTTAGCTGTGATAGTTTTTAGGGTTCCGTACCCAAAGGATAAAAACGGGACCCTATTACTAAGACTTCGCTGTCCGTCTGTCTGTCCGTCTGTCACCAGGCTGTATTTCATGAACCGTAATAGCTAGACAGTTGAAATTTTCGCAGATGATGTATTTCTGTGTAGATTTGAAAATTAATAAGAAGTGAAACCTAAGAGGAGTCTTCCAAAAAAACGTGTTTTGTCTTAAACATGAAGAAACTAGCGCCACCTAATATGATGGTACGGAACCCTATGCGTGCGGTTCTGACTTGCACTTGGCTGGTTTTTTCTTTTAATTGATTACATGTCCTACTATTTTCATTTTATTAGATATCCTGAAACAGCGGTTAAGCTGGCAGGGCGATACATGAATTTAACAAAAATTACTAATTTAAAGCTCAATATTTCGTAAACGGGTCCCTGAACTGACAAATGGTTTTCATACACTTACAGTATTTTTGAACGACCTATATACAACGACAACCCACACCACGGGACAGACAAAAAAAACTTTTACCCCCACCAAAGTATATATATTAGTACTAACATACAGTATAGATACTCCCTGCCGCTCTCTAGATTGTGACCTCAGCCCCTCGTCACCCATATTGATACAGATTGGTTATAGTTTGGTTCTCGAACGTATGGGATTTCGCCGTGATTTTTTTTGCTCCGTCATTTGTTTTTAGAAATGTAATTTCACGACGATTTGTATGCAGTGTCCGGGATGTGCCCCCACTCTAACTTGTAGGAAAGTGGGTACTTTCCCCCAAAATGGTTTTTCAAGATTTTATTTTATCACTTTGTCGACGTGATTAATAATAAATATAAGCAAAATTAAAAATTTTGAAAAAACCCACGACGGTAAAAATCTCATCGAAAAAGAATAAAATAACTCAAAACCCTTGACTTAACCCAATTATTATGTAACGAAATACTATAATAGACGTAAAAATACTTTCTAAATAAAGAAGAAAGGGGCCAACCGATTGTATACATAAGAATTTTATTACAGCTTTGTTAGTATAAGTATTGTTGACAATTTAAGTGAGAATGGTTGCTAACTATCTTTAAACCTTTATAGATCCAAAATGGTTATTCGAAATGAAAAATGATATGGGAAACCTAAAGTTGATTTTCAAATACCTATTTAATGATACCCTACTTAACATAGTTCGTCAACTTTCACTTTTTTTGTTTTCACAATATGGCGTCTGGTTGCCGCCATATTGGATTTTGATTAATGTCATGTCTTTAGTGACACTCACAAGATTAAGACAAATCGATTGACGTAAGAATCATGAAAATCGGCCCACGCGTTTGGTCTCTAGAGTGCCACAAAGGAACAAACATACATACATACATATATAGGCTGATAAACACATTACCCTCCTTTGCGTCGCGCAGTCGGGTAAAAAGGACGGCAAAGATACGGCAGACTAGGCTGCATGGTCATAGATACCTTTGCCTTTTCCGCGCTTTTAAAGCCTGAAAAAACGCGACTCCCTGTTACACATTTCCGTCCCACGGGACACATTTCCGTCCTATTTCACAATCACTCCCACAAATTGCAGGAAAGCGAGAGCAAAGATGTTACACATCAATAAATAAATAATTATAATTGCATAAGTTGATGAAAAATGCTATGCAATAGCTTTACCGCGTCAGTCCTCGAGTGCCACACGTCTTTTTTTTAAATAGAACGTTTGCGCATTCCGAAAATAAAAGACATTCATTTTCAAATATGGAGTGTCGATGAAAGAAGACAGAGTAGCGGTTATCGCGTTGCACCGCTGTAGTTACGCGCCAAAAGAGATTTTCAGTATTCTACAAAAATTGAAAATAACGCTACGTACCATGCAGTTTCCGAGAAAATTTATCCAGAAACATAGAGCATTTTTTTTCAGAAAGGCTGCATGTTACCAAAAAAATTAGTTGACCATAAATAACGTTATTTACAATATATTTTTTATGCGCTAATAAAAACGGCGGTTGTCATAACATTGTAAAAGATCTCACTCAAGAAACTGTACGAATCTACCCAAAAAAAACTTACACAAGTATAGTTCTCATCAAAGTAATTTTGGTCATTAGAAGTTTTTCCTACCGTGCACGTTTCCGAGAAAGTTGACCTAGAAACATAGATTTTTGTTTTTAAGCTATTGTATAGCTTTTATCGCGGGCTTTGAGGGTTACCGAATCAAGAAATTTCGTAACGAAAATAAACCTGACACCCCAAAAAAAATTTATTGAGTTCTAAAAAACTTACAGTGCCATCTATCTATCCATCATGATGATGATGATGATGATGGCGATGGCGATTGATAATGGCGATTGATGATGGCGGATGATGATAGCGGATGATGATGATGATGAACTTTCTTAGTGTTAATTTATTACTTAAACATCCCGCGCCCCAAGGACTATATGGTACTGGTAAATACTGCATAAATTAAATAATACTACCTATGATAATAGTGCCAACTGTTTATCAGCAAATAATGAAAACCAGTCAAACGCGAGAGTAGGATCCGCCCGTCTCCATAATTTATTCAGATTTTCTTCATATAAGCTAAAAGTAGCGCCATCTGACATAACTCGTACGAACTAGCGTGGGCGAGAGTTAACGTCAGTGCCACAGATTACTAAAATAAATAGTTACTTCGTAATCAGTGCCGCGTTAAAAGGATCTTGGTGTAGAATTGTCGATTAAAAATGCGTTTATTTAATTTGTTTACAAGAAAAAATACAATGTACTTGCCGATGATACGATATCCCATGTTTCTTTTTAGCATTTCTTTTATGACTTTTACAGTCTCTAACAACACATGGCATATTTATAAGGAATATCTTTCCTCCGGCCTCTACAATTTCCTGTAGACGAATGAGTCGCGAGTGTGCGAAACTTTAGATTTTCGCACCAATTCGCTGGGTGCATTAGTCGCCCGTGTTCATTTGGCACTCGCCTCTTGTGCTTGATGTTTTTCCTTCACCGTTAAAGCAATCGGTAAGTATATGTACGTAAGTTTTTGAAAAACTCATTGGTACATTGGCCGTCCAGATTTGAACCCGGTACCTCTGGTTAGATGGATGGAGTCGTTACCGGTTGAGCCACCGACGCTTTTAACAGTAATTAATAATTAATAAATAATTATTAATTTCATTCATATCAGCTCATATACTTCCCCACCGAGGGGCTCGAGCCTACCCTGAATTAGAGCGAATATCGCTCTAATTAGTAATTATAATTAATAAATAATTATAAATTAGTAATTGTAATAGTGACAATGTTTAAATAAATAGACGGTAATTGCACCTAATTAATGATTTGTTGTCTGATACAAAATCAGTCGTAACTCTGAAAGGGACTCGGCAACAGTGGTAGCCCCCATAGAGACTTTTGTTCAGGACGTTAAAATCTATATTATATCAAAATCTCAGAAAATTTAACTGAAACCATATTTTCCATACTTTTGGTCTTTAGTTAACACAGCAGCTGACATGTTGTCATTCGCCCTTTTCTGTAACAAAGAAATTGAATAAAGAAATTTATTTAATTTAATACTGGCGGCAAATTATAAATCTCTGGCAGTCTAAGCTTGTGAGTTTTATTGGTAAACACATAAATTCACACACACACACGCACACACTCAATCGCATGCGCACATAAAATACTTCGCATAAAGTGTTCGCATACCTATATTTGTAAAGTACTGTTATTTTTAGTTTATTTTTTCTTATTGAATCTCTGTAGGTTTTTATTCTTCTGGCACAAGTATTCTTACCTATACTTAAAAGAAGTCTGCAACATGTATTATTTTTAACAATGAGGCAATAAACTTTTTTTCTTTTTTTTTCAGTATGCCGGCGGCGGCACTTTAGTTAATATTATATATGTTATAGGCAATGTGTACAATCTTGCATTGTATAGAATGCCTAGGCCTGAAACGTTCAGGCAATGTGTATAATACGATTCATTTCTTTCATTGCCTAGGTATTGTATTAAATGCCCAAAGCGCATCAGGCAATGTGTATATTGAACGACTACGGGAAGGAGACGCGTGCGTATACAAATTCTGTCGCAAAAAACTGTAGGTTAGGTTAGGTCAGGTGTTCTTTTTCAGTCAACGCGCGCGAGCCGGCCGAGCGGAGCGAGCGTGCCGCGGCAGCGGCCGGCGAAGCGCCAGAAGGGACATCACTCACGTATACAAATTCTGTTACAAAAAAAAATTGGTTAGGTAAGGTAAAGTTAGGTTAGTATACGCAACACTCCTTTGTTCTATGCAGGCGTATTTTTTCGATTACGTACATTACCTACGCTTCAACCGGCATTCTATACAATGCCTAGGTATTCTATACATTTCCTAGGTAAAATGTATAATAGTTTAATTTAAACATTGAATTGAATCATTTCATACATTGCCTGAACAACCCCGGCATTCTATAAATTTTTCTAGGTATTGTTTAGAACGTATATTACACATTGCCTTTAACATAATAATATACAGGGTTATTGGTAATTAGACCGGATCCTCTTAAGAGGGTATAAGGGAAGTTATTTGGTATAATTTTGACACCATATTGTGTTATCCGAAACTCAACCGTTTTTGAGATATTTGCTTTTTAAGATTTTTTGTAGAAAAATCAGTTTTCCTCCTTCAAAAATAAATAAAAAAATAACTATTCATTCAGATTTCGTTTTGTTTACATTTTTGGATAGAATACATTTTAATTCTTAATATTCAACAATAAAATCATAATATTCTGTATTAATACAGAAAGTACAGGCCACTTCGTAAAAAACAAATCAGATTTTTTGTTAAACTGTCTACTTAAATGTGATTTTTCTCGAAGAAAACCCCTATTAGTTGAGTCTGCATGTTATTTTAAAAACATTTACACATTTCTAGCTATCCAACGAGGTAAAAAACACTGCATTTCGTGGCATGGTTTCAGAGAAAATGTGACAAAACCAAAACTGGGTAGTAGAAACTAAAGGTGTGAGGTTGAAATAATAATTTAAGGAAGTTTTTAGAATCAAGGTATTTCTTTCAAATTTTTTTCTAGTGACTTACAATTCATTCTCAAAGTGCGTGCCCCTATTCCTTATGCAAAGACGCATCCGTTTGCGTAACTCACTTTTGACTACTCTAGTTGTCAAGTTTGTTTTCATTTCTTCGACTGCACTTATTATGCGACGTCTTAATTCGTCAATCGATGGCACAGGTGAAGGAGAAACGTCATAAACGAGGGTTTTCATGTGACCCCATATGTAGTAATCGACAGGGGTGAGGTCTGGACTCCTCGCTGGCCACGGAATAGGTCCTCCTCTGCCAATCCATCTGTTCGGAAAATGTTCGTTAAGCCATTCACGAACACTCATTCTGAGGTGTGCGGGGCAGCCATCATGTTGGTACATCATATTTTGTCGTGTTGCTAGTGGTACCTCACTAAGAAGGTCAAATTCTTCATTTCTTAGGAAGTTTTGATAGGCTTCGCCATTTAAGTGGTGGGGCAGGAAATAGGGACCAATTAAATTGTCGTCAATAATTCCCATCCACACATTAAGTGAAAAACGTCTTTGCGATCCTTGTGGCCTTTTCTTATTTGGGTTACGGTCAGCTTTTGGTGCCCAATAGTGGATATTATGATAGTTTATAATGCCATCCTGGTCAAATCTCGCCTCATCTGTCCACAGAATTTTTTTTAAGTAACTAGGGTCCTCTGTATCCGCGTTGAGCATAAATCGGCAAAAATCAATCCTCCTTGCCGGATCTCCTTCTTCTATCACTTGTACAGGAGTATAATGGTATGGGTAGAGTCCTGCCCCATGCACTGTATGCCAAACTTTCCGTTGGGTTATACCAAGACGTCGTGCTACCATGTTGGTCGAGGTGGTTGGATCCTCTTCAAAGTAACGAAGAATGTCTTCTTCTTCCTCCACACGATAAACACGAGGTCTGCCAGCATCGATTTGTCTTCTCTGAACGCTACCGGTTTCTCGTAGTCGCCGATACACTCCGTCAAACACACTCTCATCGGGTAAACGGCGGTTAGGAAATCGAGACTGATACTCCGTACGAGCACGAGTAGAGATACCGTTGGCATATCCATAGCAAAACATTATGTCCGCATATTCCTCATTTGAAAACTCTCGAGGACGAGGTTGGACGCGGGGATCTGCAGCCATAATTTGATCGTCAATCAAGTCCTTTAATACACGCCAAGTCGTCGGGAATGCAATCAGTCACAAAACGTTTACAAGCCAAGTCACAAAGTAAAGATACCGAAGTCCAAAGATAGTGGAAAGCGTCTACACAGTACGAATCGCACGAGCAAACTGGACTTAACAACAACACAAATCTGCTAGCAACGTGAGCGAGAGCGAGACAGAGCATACGGAGCATTGAAGTAGTATCGCTTATTGACCTCGGATCAAAAACCACATTCTCGGAATTCACTACCTGGGCCTATTGTTTTCACATTTTCTTTGAAATTTTGTAATTAAATGCAATGTTTTTTACCTCGTTGGATAGCTAGAAATGTGTAGATGTTTTTCAAATAACATGCAGACTCAATTAATAGGGGTTTTCTTCGAGAAAAATCACATTTAAGTAGACAGTTTAACAAAAAATCTGATTTGTTTTTTACGAAGTGGCCTGTACTTTCTGTAATAATACAGAATATTATGATTGAATATTAAGAATTAAAATGTACTCTATCTAAAAATGTAAACAAAATGAAATCTGGATGAATAGTTAGTTTTTTTTTTTTGAAGGAGAAAATCTGATTTTTCCAAAAAAACTCTTAAAAAGCAAATATCTCAAAAACGGTTGAGTTTCGGATAATGCAATATGGGGTCAAAATTATTCCAAATAACCGCCCCTATACCCTCTTAAGAGGATCCGGTCTAATTACCAATAACCCTGTATACTGTGACTTTAGTATGTTTTGCTAGTTTGCCGCTTTTGGCAAATTAGACATTACCACTCTCAGTGTTGCCACCTTAGCCCTTTTGGGGGCTAGATCTAGAACTTTTTATGACTGAATATCTCCAAATTTCACCACTTAGCCCTAAAAGAGCAATCTAGCCCTTTTTGCAAATACTTACTGTAACCAGTGAAACCTGTCTTAACATGCTTATTTAGATGATACTGTTCGACACTCAGCGGTCAGCACACAAAATTTAATAAATATATTTCACAACACAAACTTGATGCTAGACTGAATGTCACAAGTAGTGTAATATGTACTGTCACTGTTGCTACTAAGACTACTTTTAGACCCACTGCGCTCCTTATGAGCACATTTAACGTTGACAAGAGTTCAAAATTAAGGTTTTTCCACTCACCTGGATCCTCTTCGTCGTTTTCAACAATCTTTTTTGGGATCTTAGATGTTTTTTTTTATTCTGGTTAGGGAAGCTTTTACGTAGCCGCGAGCAGCTACAGCTTCGTGAATCTGAGTCTACATTAGTCGGATCTTCCGTCATTTTTACAAAGATTCTATTTTTAAAACTAGTAACTATGCACCAACACTTATTACACAACTACTAATGCTGTTCTTAATAAGTTTTATCTAGAAAAACTAAATAATTACAAAAATTTTAATGTTCATACAAGTGAAATGTAAGTAAAAATTGTCATTTGTTTTGTCAAAGCTTCAATAGAAAAACATAGTTATCACTCGCAA
Organism: Coleophora flavipennella; assembly: GCA_947284805.1. Classification (NCBI taxonomy): domain Eukaryota; kingdom Metazoa; phylum Arthropoda; class Insecta; order Lepidoptera; family Coleophoridae; genus Coleophora; species Coleophora flavipennella. Next base: position 12,428,760 of record OX369266.1, read on the forward strand.
GGACCGAATTCATGCAGGTATACTTGACAGGACCGCCCCGAATGAAATGCATGTGTTCGGAAACTGTTGTAGATCGACCAATCACGGCGAAGAACTCGTAGTACCAACCGAAAAAAATGACAAATAAAGATACAGTTGTAGTTTTGGCAATGTTCGGCACACGTTTTGTCGTTCAATTCGCTGATGAAAAGAACAAAATATGGCGTATTTTAAATGTTGTATGATCAAAACATGAAAATACTGCACATACAACTTTATGCAGGCAATTTTTTTCCGTTAATCTGTATATGGCGTACAAGAATAGGCACCCACTGCACATACACTCTGCTTGACTTTGAGTTACTTCTCGGTGAAAATGGCGACGTACGCTGTAGGGAGATTTTTCACTCCAGGTTTTCTCCATAAATACTGCGATGCAAGGTTCGAAGGACCATGTTCGACACTGTTCATTATCGACACTCAGCGGTAGCTAGGCGCAGTTAGTAATACAATTAAAGTTCAGTTTATCACACACAGTATTTTATAAATATATTTCACAACACAAAAGGGTTCAAGGCTTAGCACGGTATAGAGAAGAGATACTAGTGTTGCCAGAATTCATTACAATTTTATATGGCTCTGACAGATACCATAAAATTTTGGTGCGAAGTTCTCAAATACAGGGATGCTGCTGGGAACAAATTAAATAAGAGCTTGGAAATTTGGTTTAAATGATTTTATCTTTGCCCTATTCGAACGCAGATGTTGAACGCGTTTTTAGTTCTATGGACATTATCAAGACTAAAACTAGAAACAAAATTGGTTTGACAACTATAACATCAATACACACGATGGGGTTTGAAACGTTTAAAAGAATCGTGCTGTTCTCACAAGGTGCCGTTGGTGATTATATAAGGTCTAACAAAATTAGCTGAAACTATTTTAACTGGTGCTTCTACCCATGAAACTGAACAACTTTCCCCATGAGACCCATAGTCAAATCTCAAAAAAAAAATTGAACTTCCCATACTAAGTTGCCTGATCAGCTGATCGAGTTAGTATTTTAGGACACAATTTTTAAAATCTAGCTATTTTTTGGGTGCCCGCTGGCCACCTTTCAAAAATCAAGGTGGCAACACTAACCACTCTACGCAAAATATTGGAGTTTTTTGGCGGGATTTGTGGTGGACGTATTCGTAGTTTTATTTTGTTGTTTTTTCATTGTTTTCTGCTAGGATTTTGTTCAAGAAGTGGTGCATTTTGGAGAAAATCGTCTAGTGCACGTGGGCAATGTGGAGAACAAGAAAATAAAACGAAGGAGGACTCACAAACCCAACTTGCAGTTTATAGACGCCCAACAGCAACTGGGTGTTCCACCTCAGAATGCAGCTGCTGCAAATGCTGTCAAGAACTTCAGAGAAGATTTGTAATGCACCGGCACTAGCATTACAAATCCAAAAACAAATGAAGAAAGTGAAAATTATTTACGAATCCGGCTGAAGGACTAGTTTCCATGGCCAAGAAAAATTCACAACAACTACAATCGTGTTTTACATCTACGTTTTCGGGGAGTTTTTTGGCGGGATTTGTGGTAGACGCATTCGTAGTTTTATTTTGTTGTTTTTTCATTGTTTTCTGCTAGGATTTTGTTTAAAAAGTGGTGCATTTTGGAGAAAATCGTCTAGTGCACGTGAGCAATGTGGAGAACAAGAAAGTAAAACGAAGAAGGACGTGAGAACCCAACTTGCTCTAGGTGCAGTTTTATAGACGCCTTACAGCAACTGGGTGTTCCACCTCAGAATGTAGCTGCTGCAAATGCCGTCAAGAACTTCAGAGAAGATTTGTAATGCACCGGCACTAGCATTACAAATCCAAAAGCTAAGGAAGCTTAAATACGTCAGACCTGGCTGTATGGTCTTAGTAACCTTTGCCTTTTCCGAGCTTTTTGTAAGCCGGAAAGAAGAAACAAAAAAAAAATCTACGTTTTCGTTTCCTTCCGATTCGGAAGTTCCGAAATCCTGAAAATAACACCAAAAATGGCTCAAGGCAAAATGAAAGTGAAGAGTAAGTTGCCCTCCGGCGCTAAAACCAAGAAGAACAAAGGCAAAGCTGTGACGAAGCGAAAAAACGCGCCCGTCCGCAGCAAAGCTACAGCTGTGGATAGGAACAAGATGAAGTCTAATGTGACCAAGATGGTGAACGCTGCCGCCGAAAAGCAACTGCGATCACTGGCCACTGATACTCCGCAGCTGTCTGAAGCGCAGAAGAGAGTTGCGGCAGCTCCTACCGCGCCTGCTCCTGCTAAGAAAACATAACCTAAAAACGTTGTAGTGTGAAGCAAGTGCAAAGGTGGTTCATAGTTTGTTGTGATAATTTTACCGTCGTCGGTCACTGGCCATCTTCGTACTAAGCTACTATACATATAGATATTATACTGTGCTAGTAGAAATCTATGGGGTCCTGCGGTTGGGAGTGGTGTAGGAGGAGTCACATTTGACGTAATAGCACTGAGACGCGGCCCCCCGATTGGCCCGAAGTCTCGCGTCAATCACTTGAACCCCTCCTGCACGACTCCCATACTGCGGGAACCTACTGAGTTACGCGTTACAGGAATACTATGCTATTCTCTGATTATAATTCTCAATTTGGGAAGATTATGCAATACTCCATACATGGGGGCTAGGTCCAGATTGGTGTAAGCTGTTAAGCTGTAGGGCAAGTAGTGAAACCCACTGTCAGAAGTACTATTTTTTTTATTCACAATTCATATGCCCTTGGCATCATCTCACCTAATGGTAAGTGACGATGATGCCGAAGATGAAAGCGGGCTTACGAAGATTCCCCAACGCAATGGGAATCTGGTTATCTTATCTTCGAGCCAGAACATATAAAGGCATCTGACACAGCTTAACAACTACCATCACTGTGAATGATCCAGCTAATGACCGTGATTCAGATAAGTGGATTTGTGGTTACACAGTCATTACCTGTATGATTGACGCAACCACATTAGTTGCACTGAGCTATGAAATGTACATACATAAGTTTATTAACAAGTTGTTATTTTTGAAAAGTTTTGTATTTGGTAGTAATATTTTTGAAAAGAGTTTAAAAGATAAAAATACATAAGCTAAAAGAAATTTGTTTTTGTATTTAAGGGGCTATCCTCAGCTAACTAGCGCCACCGCCATCAGTTAAAAAAATAATTCCTCACTGAGTATATGGTTTAACAAAAACATTCAACAATAAAAATTAAGAATCGGTACTAGTTTATTTAGAAACTCAACTGCTTAAAGTATAGTCTAAAAGTAGGGAATATTGGTATAATTAGCTATAATCAATCACATCACAAGAGTGTCGGTGGCGTAACGGCTAGAGCCGCTGCCCCTGTCCAGGAGGTCATGGTTCGAATCCCGCCATGTACCAATGTGATTTTGAACTTACATTTCATATGTAGGTTTATCCAACGCTCTTATGGTGAAAGAAAACATAGTGAGGAAACCTGCACACGTATGCAAGAAACTCGCAGGTTGTGTGTGAAGTCGACCAACCCGCACTGGACCCGTGTGGTCAACTAAGGCCCGATCAGCCTAATGCGGGTATGCTTGAGACCCTCGATGGGGACGTATATGAGTTGATATGATTAATCAATCATAAGCACCAAAAGTGCACTTAGGGCTATTTCTATGCACCTGCTCAAAATGGCCGCCTTGTCGCGACTACATGAGATTGTGTGCATTGGATCAAATAAAGAGCGCCCTCGTGACTTTCAACATGTTTCAATAGATTGAAGTACATTGAGTGGCACAGCCGCTCTGTTTCCTTCACAGCTCTGGTGAATGCGTACAAAATATATAACGTAGATTACTAAACACCACAAATACTAATAATTTCAAAATGTGAATTTTTTTTTTACTTTCACTCATTTTTGTAGACATAAAAAACAGTTTAAAATAGTGAGATTTTTTTATAAAGAAAATTATAGGCGCGTGAGGTACTTAGTTTGGGCAAAAACCATTGAATTTGCGACACTGTAACCATGTAATGTAACCTTACCAGGAAAAATTGCAGGGTCATACCAGGAACACTCGCAGGGTCAAAACTTTTAAAATTAAAAAGTTTTCACTTCTGTCTGCACTCCCGTAGTGGTTAGACTATTTTTTTGAATATTCACCTTTTTTAATTTTATTATAATGAGCAAACCAGAAAACACAATACAAGCAAAGAGATTTGATTACCAACTTGAATTGCTGGACAAAGGCCTCCCCCATCAAGCATCCAGCGGCTTCCCGCGACCTTTACTAGGTCTTCGGTACACCGAGTGGAAGGCCTGCCTACGCTACGTCTTCCGGTGCGCGGTCGCCACTCGAGAACTTTATTACCCCAACAATCATCTATTCTACGAGCTATGTGCCCCGGCCACTGCCACTTAAGGTTAGCAATTCTGTGAGCTATGTCTGTTACCTTGGTTCTCCTAGGGATCTACTCGTTAGGACATTAAGGTTAAAGCATAGTAGAAGTAAATCTACTATGGTTATAGTATTTTATGGGTCATAGTTATATATTTTGTGGCTCCTTCATAGCATGCACTATACCGCCCAATCATCTGCCCTTGTTTATGCGCTGAGACGCTAGCACTTTTTTTTTGTAGATTGCCGCTTTACTTTCCAACGTTTGTTCTTTGCCTAAACATGGAATTTTTTTAGAGGCATTAATTTAATGTTGTTTCATGTTGTCAACACATCCTCAATCCCATTTTCCGTTTTGTTATTTCCTTATTTGTGTGTTAGCGGGCGAGATCAAGATACGTAAAATAATGCTAAAAACCAAAGACAATCAGCACCTTTCAAAGAAGTCGTCGAATTTTAAGTAAGTACCTAAGTAGGTATTATGGGAGTCGTTAACCTGTGATCCAGTTTCCCACGGGATCCTGTGTTATTTAAACATTCCCCTAGGATCCAGTGGAGTATAAAAATGCACATGTGCATTTTCGATCTAGTGCCGATCGGATCATCCTTACTAATATAATTAAATGTTAAAATGTGTTTGTTTGTTACCTTGAACCTTTTCACGCTTCAACGCCTTGACCAATCCTAATGAAATTTGGCATGCAGGTAGCCTGTGTCACGAGGAAGGACATAGGCTACTTTTTATCCCGAGAAAATAGCATAGCCCGATGCAGTTCCTGAGGGAACTGAAAATATACTCTTTCGGTTAATTTCTCTAATCTCGCAACTAGGGTTGCCAGGTCTTAAAACTAAATATCCGGACATACCTGCCAGTTTAGCCGGACTTTTGGGTAAAAAAGCCGGACTCCCTAAATTATTAAAGCCCTCTTTAGACACCCCTAAATCAATCAGTCATGTTTACTGGCCTTTGGCGAGGTCCTAATCAGACAAAGAAACGCCGCCATAGTCTCATAAATACGACAGCGCTCACCCGAATGTCCAGGTGACTGGAAAAATCATTAAACCTAAAAAGCCGGACAGGCCGGACACCTTCTAATTTGGCCGGACACGCATCCAAAAAGCCTAACACTGTCCGGCTTTATCCGGACGCCTGGCAACGCTACTCGCAACGGAACAATGGATTGTGTGATTTTTTGCACAGAGATGGTTGAGGGGGTGGAAAATGACATGATTTACTAATAAGCATATCCTGACATAGTTCCTGAGGGATCCGGAGAACTCAAGTCCACGCTCGCGAGCCACTGCGGCTCGCGCACCGCGCACCCTCTAAGTCAGTCATAAAAACGACGTCCACGCGGGCGAAGCCGCGGGCTAAAGCTAGTAGATAAATATGTAGGTACTTAATACGAAAACTGATCAGACTTTAGGATTCGTTCGTTTTACACTAGCTTTTGCCCGCAACTTCGCCCGTTGTATTATACATTATTAATGCTAAAATATAAATAAAATTATAGCTTGGTCCTGAACAGGAATCGAGATGTGTTTTTGTGTACCTACAGGCTCGAGAGTTCCCAGAGTCGATCGATCACTCATGGCGACATTTTTTGTCAGTGTAATTGCGGCTTGCAATTTCAAAAATGACTATTAACCTGATGTAGCTGCTGGGTTTGGAGGAACCGGGTTTGATTCCCGTTCCGTGTGAACAGTCAGTGAGCCTTCGATAGCTCAGAGGTAATAAATACAAAAGATGGTTTTCTTTTTATCAAAACCACTGTATAATTTCACATTATACTTAATTTTCGCACGAAGGTAAAAGAAATATGAAATACAAGCCAAGCACATCGATGACAGACCGCCAAAAACTGACAGCTTCACTGTCAAAGGAGTTGTTCACACAGTGGTATTGCCAGTTAAGTACATATATGATTTTTTGAAAATCCATGTCATACTTAGCTGTCATACTGGACCGACGACCTGGTAAAGATCGCGGGAAGCCGCTGGATGCGGGCAGCGCAGAATCGGTCATCGTTGAAATCCTTGGGGTAGGCATTTGTCCAGCAGTGGACGTTTTTCGGCTGATATTATGATGATGATGACTTAGCCGAGATAGTTTTACTTTTAAATTAATTTATGTTCTACTATTTACAATTTTTTTTCAGAAATAGCAGTTTAGCTGGTATCGGGCACTCAACTCCAATAAAAAATTGCACTATATAGCTTAATATTTCGCAAATCGATCCCTGAATCCAAAAATGGTCTTAATAAACCCTCAGTAATTTTGAAAGACCTATTCAACCATACCCCACACGACAAGGTACGTCAACGAAAAATAATTCACCCCCTCTTTACATAATGGGGAGGTACCCTAAAAATATATTTTTTTAAAGATTTTATTGTACCACTTTGACGGCGTGATTAATATGTATACCCATGCCAAATTTTAGCTTTCTAGTATACTGATAGTCTCTGTGCAAAGCCGCGGACAGATGGAAAGACATGGCGAAACTATAAAGGCTCCTTTTTGACTTCGGAACCCTCAAAAAGATGACCACACGGGCAAAACTATTGGCAGATATTCAGAGGAAGTGAACTTCTTTGCTGGACAAGAAACACTAGGGTCCGTGAGAATAATTCTTTTTTTTTCTTTTTTTTTTTATTAAAAATTTGAGTGCGTTTGGCTGCACCTCACCTGATGGTAAGTGCCGATGCAGCCGAGGATGTAACACGCAAGCTCAAATAGTGCCTATTCACTCTCGTCTTGAAGATTCCTAAATTATACGAATCGGGGAATACAGACGCCGGAAGGGAATTCCACTCCTTGGCCGTTCGCATGATGAAGGAAGAAGCAAAACGCTTCGTGCGAAAAGGTGGAACTTTGACGACATTCAACAGTGGTCGAAACCAGCTTGCATAAAACAGTGGCGGATAGAAACTCTCTTTAATCCCGATTTTTATCTTCACCGTACCCAACATATTAGCTGGGTTAGCGTAAATCAGAATAACACTGCGTGCGTGTTATTCTGATTTCAATCGGATCCAAGCGAGGCCTTATCAACTCGAAAGCAATAATCAAGACTTCAAACATCTAAATATAAAGGCAGCTACATTATGGCTTAGTAATTAACACAAATGAGCTACGGGCAGGATCTCGTGGCGAGCGTGGCGTGGGTGTGATTAAAACCATCCAGATTGCAAAACAGGCTATCGTTTGATGCGCCGAAACTCAGACGCAGGTATCGTTTAAAATGGGAATTTATTTGTTTGTGTTGGCATTGGTAATTGCAATTGAACTAGATATGCAGTGTTTGCTAGTTAGTACTTGAGTGCAATACCTATGTTTTTGTACAGTAAATGTATGGATAATCTTTAATTATTTGCTTGTAATTAATTTGACAATAGACAATTTTTTATTTGACACAAACACACCGGGGTTGGGGGAAGGGGTCTCTCTTATGCTCTCCCGATCTCGTGGGACCAATGAGGAAAGCTCACTATACTTTCGTTTCTATAATAACTAATATTCTAATCTGTGGGAATCTGTTGTGAAAATAAAATAAAAGGTAGCAGCCACGACGCGCCTTCCTGACCCGCGCCGATGCTTGCACGTAAATAAAAAAAACATAGGTATGTACAACAATCAAAGGCTTATTAAAAAAAGATAGTCATAAAATCGATGTCCACGCGGGCAAAGCCGTAGGCAAACGCTTGTATTACATTATATAAGGTCAATAATTATGGAATTTCAATTACTAAAAATCATATTTTAAGTGTTCTTGTGATATCTACAGGATGTAACATAATTGGTATAGGTCCCGTTAACTGGGGCTTCAACTCATCATACTAAACAACTTATGTTCTATGACTTTGCTGAAGTCGCAAAAAAATTATCTCTTCATACCAATCGATCAGCTGATCGACTAATTTTGTGCATTTTTGTATGGAGGGTCCACATTCTTTTTTTGGGAATTGACTACGGGTTTATTGGTGAAAGTTGTTCAGTATGTTGAGTAGAAAATAATTTAAATTCCATAATTATTGACCCACCTTAATAAAAAGTAACGTATCCTCGATGACCATCACAATTTGTCTTTTGATACTGTCCGTCGATACAAAAGCGTCGGTGGCTCAACCGGTAACGACTCGGTCCATCTAACCAGAGGTACCGGGTTCAAATCTGGACGGCCAATGTACCAATGAGTTTTTCAACAAAACTTACGTACATACTTACCGATTGCTTTAACGGTGAAGGAAAACATCGTGAGGAAACCTACACACGCCTGCGAAGAAACTCGAAGGTTGTGTGTGAAGTCGACCAACCCGCACTGGGCCCGCGTGGTCGACTAAGGCCTAATCGCCCTGATTCAGGGTAGGCTCGAGCCCCTCGGTGGGGACGTATATGAGCTGTAATGATGACTGTCATCTCCTCACTCATCAATCACTTTTTAAGGTACGGCTCAAAAGGTTAAAACGCAACCATTGTAGGATCACTCGTGTGTCTGTCCGTCCGTCTTTCACAACCAATTTGCTAGGAAACTACTGAACCAATGAATATAAAATTTGTTATACACATATTTATAAGTCGGTGACCCAAAGACGGAAGTGTAACGTAAATAAATGAACCTTAAACATGGGGACCACTTTTGGGGGTATTTTTTTTAAAGTTGCAAACTATGTCTTGTGACATGTCAAATAAGAGAGCTTGTTGTAAGAACTTTAAATAGGTTAAATTATAATTTTAAGATAAATTTGTAGTTTTTAAAAAATATAGACGAAAATTTGCCATCCCTCCCACTTATTTCCAAAACTACTAATGCCTTAAATTTTTTAAAAATCACAGTATATCACGCTTGCGGCTCGCGCACCACTCACTCTCAAAGACTTATGTATGACTGTCTTTCAGAGTTAATGGTGTGCGAACGATGTCCACGATGTGAGCGAAGCCGCGGGCAAAAGCTGGTACATTATAAAAATAAAATTATATTTGCGGTTGGTAATAAACATTTGTGTGGAAAAACTATGATTTTTTTTTACAAATGCAACAGCACATCTTAAGTTGGTCGACTATTACTTCTAAACTAAGAAAGTAGGTCCTACTATTTAAATTTATTTCAGATGTCCTAAAATAATGTTTTAGCCTGGTGGGGATGGTAGGAAACACTTGACTCTAATAAAATTTAGCACTTTAAAGCTTAATATTTCGAAAACAGATCCCAGAGTCGAAAAATGGTCTTTGCAAACTATAAGTAGTTTTGAAAGAACTATTCAGCATCAGCAATACCGCACACGATAGCACAGATTACTAATTGACGATAGGGTATGTCAACTAAAAAATTCACTCCCTCTAAACATGCAAGGAAGGTACCCAAAAAAAAATTTAAAATTTTATCAGCGGCGTGATTAATATGTACGAGGAGCGTTCAATAATTTATCTACCTAGATAAGAAAAAGACATTACAATAAAAAGACTTTATTTTTAATTTTCAATGTAATCTCAATGCTCAAGGTCATCCAAGGGGCAATGGAGCGTTCTATGGCGTTTCTCTGCGTGATCGAATCAGAAACGAGGAGATTCGCAGGATAACCAAAGTAACCGACATAGCGCACAGAATCGCTAAACTGAAGTGGCAGTGGGCAGGGCCCATAGCTTGTAGAACAGATGGCCGTTGGGGTAGTAAAGTTCTCGAGTAGTGACCGCGCACCGGAAGCCTCCCCCAAGGATTTCCTCGACGACCGGTTCTGCGCTACCCGCATCCAGCGGCTCCCCGCGACCTTCACCAGGTCATCGGTCCACCGAATGGGAGGCCTGCCTACGCTACGTTTGAAATTTACTGCCCCAACGGCCATCCGTTCTACGAGCTATGTGCCCCACCTGACTCGGCCGAGACATTTCCTATGCAAGAAATTACCCTGGTAATAAAGTTGTCATACAGATAGGTGAACTTTAACGACGATTGTAGTACCTTAGCTTAAGTCTACTTAACTAAGAGCGTCGGTGGCGTAATGGCTTGGGCCGCCGCCTCCTGTCCGGGAGGTCGTGGTTCGAACCTGGCACGTACCAATGTGATTTCGAATTTAGATTTCATATGTACGTATATTCGACGCTCTTACGGTGAAGGAAAACATCGTGAGGAAACCTGCACACGCCTGCGGAGAAACTCGCAGGTTGTGTGTGAAGTCGACCAACCCGCACTGGGCCTGCGTGGTCGACTAAGGCCCGACCGCCCTAATTCAGGGTAGGCTCGAGCCCCTTGGTGAGGATGTATATGAGCTGATATGAAGTCTACTTAACTGCACTATTTTGACAATGGGGATGACAAATGCTAGTCATCTGATTTACTTTTGATCATCTGTCAAAAACGACATCATACCAAGGCGTGACGTCATAGTTTTGCAGCGTCATTTATGTACTCATTTTGTGATTTTGATGAAATTTAAGACTTGACGGAAAACAAAACGAGTAAGGTTTTCAGAAGTTCAGAAGGGCAATTTAGTGATCAAGAGTTCATAATTTATTTCTGATGCTGTCGTCATCCCTTATTTTTTAGGGTTCCGTACACCCAACAGGACCCTTTTACTAAGCCTCCGCTGTCCGTCTGTCTGTGCGTATGTCTGTCAGCGAGCTGTATTTCATGAACCGTAATCGACCGAACCGAAGTCGGAATTCACAGAGTGTGTATTTTTGTTAACGCTATAATAATAAAATTTGAAAAAGTGGAAAATTAAGAAGGATCCCCATACAAAAAATGTGTTTTTATAGTTATTTTAAAGGTATGTTTGATTTAGCGAAAAAAAAGAGAAATAAATAGAACAATAAAGAGTTATTTGAGTTCAATTTTAGCTCTATCGTAAAAACTTTAATACGCACAGGCGTAAGACTTAGTGTATTTATTATAAATAACACTGAAGTAAAACAACATATAGTAAAAAATGGCCAAATTTGAGTCGTACTCGCGCTAAGGAGTCCAAACTAAATAAAAAATGATTTTTCTGACACTCGCATTGATATCTTTTGTTTGTAAAGTGAATAATTATCATTGTCATAGTTGTGTGGCGGTATGGAACCCTCGGAGCGCGTGTCTGATTTGCACTTGGCCGTGGCTCGCGTTGATGTCTTTCGTTTGTAAAGTGAATAAGTATCATTGTCATAGTTGTGTGCAGAGGTGTCTTATCTTTGTGAAAGGGGGCTGCGGTCTATATATTCGAAGATGTGCTGCATCAATGCAGCAGTTCGCTGAGTGGAAAGTACTTGTAATCCTCCTGTTTTGGATGGTGGTGGAGAGGTGTGGCGGTATGGAACCCTCGAAGCGTTAGTCCGACTCGCACTTGGCCTGTTTTTTTATTTTAATTCATATATAAGTGTAGCAAAATTAGCTGAAACTGTTTTAACTGGTGCTTCTACCCATGAAACTGAACAACTTTCCCCATGGAACCCATTGTCAAATATCAAAAAAAAATTGGCTCTCCCATACTAATTCGATCAGCTGATCAGCCAACTTAGTATGGTAATTTTAAAATTTGTTTTTGTGATTTGACTATGGGTTTCATGGGGAAAGTTGTTCAGTTTCATGGGTAGAAGCACCAGTTAAAATAGTTTCAGCTAATTTTGTTAGACCATATATATATATATATATATATATATATATATATATATATATATATATATATATATATATATATTCTGTAACTAAACTGATGTATCTACTTAAGAGCCCGCTGGAGTTTATAAATCCCATACAAACGTAGTATTTGATTCATTTGTTAACCAAACAACCGATTTTGAAATAATTTTGTATCGTTAATCGGATAACATAATATAATATCTGTGTCTGTACCGCATTACTTTTTTGAAAAACGAAACAGGAATCCATTATTAATCAATAAACTTGTTTTTAAGGTAAAAGACGGAAAACAAGTTTATTGGTATTAAATGGATTCCTGTTTGTTTTTTCAAAAAAGTAATGCGGTACAGACACAGATATACGTTATCCGATTATCGATACAAAGATATTTCAAAATCGGTTGTTTGGTTAACAAATGAATCAAATAATACGTTTGTATGGGATTTATGAACTCCAGCGGGCTCTTAAAAATTTGTTGTTTTTACCTACTTTTATTATGTTTGTAAACCGGTGCTCTAGGTAACTCTGGCCTGGCGTTGACAAACGCTCAATGCAGTCATTGGCTGTCTGCATCGACAGTGTGACTCAACTCAGATACGTATAGGGTTGATCAAATTCTTGTCAATAAACTGGTTTCATTTCAACGTTTACTAATAATATTAATGTGGAAATGTGTTTGTTTGTTTCTTTGTTACCTTTTCACACTTCAACACCAATCTTGATGAAATTTGGCATTCATGTAGCCTGTGTCACGGGGAAGAACATTGGCTACTTTTTATCCCGGGAAAATAGCATAGTCTGATGCAGTGCCTGAGGGAACTGAAAAAATACTCTTTGGAGTTTACTCCTTAAGAATCGATTTGCATATATAAGGGGCCCGGTATGAGAAAAATGTGAGGAGTAAAATATATCGATGAATGACAGCGTTACGAAAAAGTTTCGATACAAAAAGGTCGTGTTCAATAGTAGAAATTAAGTGAGTTATAGTTTTTTTTCAAGCGCGAGTAAACTCCAGTCGTGCGTCGGAGCTGACACACACAATTTTTTTTTGGTTAATTTCTTTAACATCTCAACGGAAAAATGGATTGTTGTGATTTTTTACACAGAGATTAAGACGGGGTAAAAAATGTCATAATTTATTAATTAGCATATCCTGACATAGTTCCCGAGGGATGTGGGAAAACTCATTTCCACGCTCGAGCATGTCAGTGTCGTGGCGGAGGAACGGATTGAAGTGATTTTTTGTATAGCATTCGTATAGAGTATAAGGGATGGCAAGTGACATAGACTGCTATTCAGAATAGCCCGATCTGGGATAGAGACCTTTAGAAAACCCATGCCCACGCTCTCACTCTCAAAGTCAGTCATGAAAACTATGTCCACGCATGCGAAGCCGTGGGCAAAAGCTAGTATTCTCATATTTGGTGGATGGTAAAAATGGGACAAAATGGTAGCGTGAAGAGAACAAAATATAGAGAACATAGAACCAAACCAAGTAGGAAACGCTCGATTGTATGCCTTCAAATATCGCTGGGGAGATGAAGAAAGAGAAGCATCTGCTCGCGGCAAGAGACGGCGCAAATTTTTAAGAGATCTTTTAGTGTCGAAGATCCATTTATCAGATGGCCAATGGGACAGTAAAGTACTCGAGTGGCGACCGCGCACCGGAAAACGTAGCGTAGGAAGACCTGGTGAAGATCGTGGGAAGCCACTGGATGCGGGCAGCGCAGGACCGGTCGTTGTGGAAATCCTTGGGGGAAGGCCTTTGTCCACTAGTGGACGTTTTTCGGCTGATATGAGGATGATGATGATGATGATGATCCATTTTGACCAGCGAAATAACAATAAACAAGTATTCTCAACTTCAATTTTTTTAAAAACATCAGTACTCATATTATTTTTAAATTGATATCTAAGAATTTATTATTATTATTATTATTATATCAGCTCATATACGTCCCCACCGAGGGGCTCGAGCCTACCCTGAATCAGGGTGATTAGGCCTTTGTCTTTTTTATCTAAGAATTATTTTATCTAATATTTAAAATCTAGTTTTTAAAAAAATCCCTGCATTATTTCAATCTTAGTCTTTACTAGCTTTTGCCAGTGGCTTCGCTTGCGTTAACATGTTTCAATGACTGTCCTCGAGGAGGCGTAGTGCGGTTCAAGCGGTTCGCGAGCATGGAAAAAAAGTAGTCTCTATGTATAATCCAATTCCTAATCGGTCTACCTACCAAATTTCATCCAGATCCGTTTATCTGTTGTGGCGTGAAAGAGTAACAAACATCCATACACACAAACTTTCGCGTTTACAATATTAGTAAGGATTTGATCAGAATACTTGTACCAGAGCGTCGGTGGCGCCTCCTTTCCGGGAGATCGCGGTTCGAATCCTGCCACGTAACAATGTGATTTCGATTTAGATTTCATATGTACGTTTATCCGACGCTCTTACGGGTGAAGGAAAAAATCGTGACGAAACTTGCACATGCCTGCGAAGAAACTCGAAGGTGGTGTGTGAAGTCGACCAACCCGCACTGGGCCCGCGTGGTCGACTAAGGCCCGATCGCCCTAATTCAGGGTAGGCTCTAGTCCTTCGGTGGGGACGTATTTAAGTTGATGTGATGACTTGTACCTAGTCAATATTCTATTTCCCTCTCTCGAACTTTCCCACAATGTTGCTTGCCGCTCACATATTCGTTTACGCCACAAACCTGCGCCTGAGCAGCCAGCCATCTGCCAACCCTACAGCGCGCTACCGCAACCAGTTTCAGACTTACTTATGTTTTTAAATTCGCGATAAAAAATATCCGGCCGTGTCATTAGCCGCGTGTCCCCCACCGTTGCATTTATTAATCTTATTCGGAGAAATCGCCATGATCCCCCTTTCCCCTGACCCCCGGGGAAAGAGGGGCGGTGGGGGGTGGGGGGGGTGGGGGGGACGACGACAGTGCATGCGTTCAGTCACCGTGGGACACACAGAATATATTAGGCACACGAATTCGTTGCAACTTGCAACAATTCTGGTTTGAAATGCATTTTGCTTTTGCAAAGTTGGTTGGATATAGTTTTAGTATCTGGTATAAATAAAGTATCTGCCAGAGTTATGAAGGTGATTAAATTTGTGATTTGATCATGATTTTCCTTTCTGATAATAAATTTTCATAATTGAGAGATACACATAAAATCAAAGGTAGTGTTCAGTGAGATAGTTAAATTATTTTACTGCCGCAAAACCTTATCATTTTCATTCTATCCGAATAATAAATTTTAAATAAAGACGTGTTTATAACTGTGTGTTCAGTAGGTGACGAGGTGTGTCACATAAACGATCGGAGTAGTCATGATAGTTACAACGGAACTTGAATCGTAAAACTATAATAAATACTCGTTTACGGTAGTCAGCATTCACAGTAAACAAAACGCGGATGAAAATTTATGAGACTCAGTTGATCGTCATCATATCAGCCGGAAGGCGTCCTCTGCTGGCCTCCCCACGGATTCCCACGAAGACCATTCCTGCGCTGCCCGCATCCAGCGGCTGCCGAATGGAAGACCTGCCTACGCCTGTTTTCCGGTGCGCGGTCGTCGTACAAACTTCTTTGGTGTAACTACGTACAGTTCTTATTTAAGGAGAGGCATTGATTGGAACAGTTGTCTCTGTCTATTTCTTTACGTGTAAAAAGTAAAGAAAATAACCACACTTTTTCAATAGTTTTTCGAGTCAATCAAAAAATATAAGAAATAATACCATTTCTCACTTTGTATTATCATAACAAATACTGTTGTATATTTTTTTAAATTTACACTTCAAAATATTAGTCATAATTAGAGTTAAAAATAACGGTATAGACCTATCTTTGAGATTTTTTTCTATCGAGCCAAACTGCTCAATCGTGTTTCTAATAGCTTTTGACTGTGAACATCATCAACAATAAGGGATTTTTTTTAACCTTGGGTTTTCTATCATTTAGGGGTATTTGACGTCAAAAATAACGAAAATCAGTAATAGTACCGCCTTAATTCGCACGCGATTAAATCAATGCATTTCGATAGACGATGCAACAACAAAGCGAAAATACGCTGAGACATTTCGAGTAAAATCCTAATGTTATTGAGATATTTTGAGAGATTAAAAGAAAAAATTGTGTTTTGACCACCATTGACTTAAAATATATTAGTGACAATTTCCAAATATATTTTTGGTTTGAGTTTAATACATCGAAATATACAGGGTGTAACAAAATTGATGTAGGTCCCGTTAACTGGGGCTTCCACTCATCATGCTGAACAACTTTTGTTCTATGACTTTCTGAAATCGCTAAAAAAAATAACTTTTCATACAAATTGATCAGCTGATCGACCAATTTTGTTTATTTTAGCACAGTATATATAATAATTTTAGTATGGAGGGTCCAAATTTTTTTTTGAGAACTGACTATGTGTTCCTTGGGGAAAGTTCTGTATGATGAGTAGAAGCTCCAGTTAACGAGTCGTACATAAGTTTTATTACATCTTGTATTACTCTTGCTTTAATCAGGTGAGAAAGACTTGTGGTTGTTTACCTATTTATTCACTATATCATCCGTCTCCGTACAAAAACGTCCGAATTTATTAAAAAAAACGGTCAAGTTGCGAGTCAGAACCGCACTCATAGAGTTCCGTACCATCATAATAAATGGAAGTAGATTTTTCTTTAAAAAAAAACGTTTTTTGTATGGAGGCTCCCTTATTTTTTGCTCTTTTTCAAATTTTTAGTATTTTTGTGATAGCGGCAACAGAAATACATCATCTGCAAAAATTTCAGCGGTCTAGCTATCACGGTTCATGAAGCATGACAGCGGAGGCTTAGTGATAGGGTCCCGTTTTTCCCTTTGGGTGCCATCTTCTTCTTGGGGTGCCATATCCTTACGGATGTCGGCGACCACCACACGGAACTCTTCTCTTTTCTGTGCTAGTCTGCTAAGACTGGCAGCGTCTTTGATGTGTGTCCATTTCCCATGTTATTCGCCTTCTACCTCTTCTCCGCTTTCCTTCTATTTTGCCTTCTATTATGTTTTTCAGAACGGTTATGGAACCTTAAAAACTATCAACAACCGAACTAAAATGTTCGAAATAAACAGATAGATTTTTCCACAAGATACGTTTAGTAGTACATAATTTTCTACTTGAAACGGTGCCTTTACAAATTCTAAGGCACCTAATAAAAAAGTCGTAAATGTTTTATTAACACACCGAGCCACTGTCGTCCGGTTTATATTAATTTATATAAAAATACGTGACGTTTATAAACTAAGTTTTACTATGTTGCGCTAATGCGCATAATGTCTTTTATATGTGACGAGATATAATTTTGTTGTGTTAACGAATCACACTAATATTATAAAGGCGAAAGCACAGTATATATATTAGTACTGGCGAAAGTTTGTGAGTGTGTGAGTGTGTATGTTTGTTACTTCTTCACGCAAAAACTACTGAACGGATCTGGCTTAAATTTGGTAGGTAGACAGATTAGGACCTGGATTAACACAAAGGCTACTTATTTCACGCTCGCGAGCCGCTTGCGGCTCGCACACTGCCCACCCTCGCAAAGTCATAGAAACGTTGTCCACGCGGGTGAAGCCGCGGGAAACAGCTAATTCATAATATTGCCTACTTTTGTATCTGTCACTGTAATGTCAAGTACAATAATTGGCACTGTTCAGTTTTTTCAAGGCACATAAATAAAAAAAAAAACCGGCCAAGTGCGACTTGCGGTCACACAAACAGGGGTTTCGCACCAAAACTTTAATTACCAACAGAGCCAGACCTCTCAGTACATAATATTCTCTAGGTAAATAGGGGTGTACTTGTTCTGGATTTTGGAAATTTTATTTTTCCAGTGGTGACGGAAGGACTTTAGATTTCTCATAGATTTTTATGCATTTAACCACATGTACTGTAATATCTTCAAGATTTTAGGCCCAGTACTGTCGGAGGTAAGGTTGGAGGAAATTATTATATCAGCTCATATACGTCCCCACCGAGGGGCTCGAGCCTACCCTGAATCAGGGCGATTATAGGCCTTAGTCGACTACGCGGGCCCAATGCGGGTTGGTCGACTTCACACACAACCTTCGAGTTTCTTCGCAGGCCTGTGCAGGTTTCCTCACGATGTTGGAGGGAATATATTTGAAATATTCAGAACAAGTCCTTTTATTTGATTTGTCACAATATATTTAGAAAATATATTTACAAATTCTAATTCGTTATTTACGTTTCACGTTTGCCTTTGGGTTGTACGTGTACCAAAATTCAACTCAATCGGTTCAGTAGTTTCCGAGCCAAATGGCTATTGTGGATGGACGGACAGACAGACGAGTGATCCTATAATGTTTCCGTTTTTACCTTTAGAGGCACGGAACCCTAAAAACCGGCAAGTGCGAGTCAGACTCAAGCTCCGAGTTTTCCGTACCTTCGGAATCCAAAGCACTAGTACGACTCACACTTAGCCGGTTTCTATTATTTTATATATTCATCATTACAGCTCATATACGTCCCCACCGAGGGGCTCGAGCCTACCCTGAATCAGGGCGATTAGGCCTTAGTCGACCACGCGGGCCCAGTGCGGGTTGGTCGACTTCACACACAACCTTCGAGTTTCTTCGCAGGCGTGTGCAGGTTTCCTCACGATGTTTTTCCTTCACCGTTATTTTATATATTATATTATTATATTATATTAACGATAGAGCAAAATACAAAAATAATCAGGTTTTTTTGTATGGGGACCGAATTAATTTTTTACTTATTAATTTTTTTTATTATTTGTTGTTAAATCGGCAGTAAAAAAAACAAACTCTGTGAAAACTTTAACTATAGGCACCTAAAACGGTTAATGAAATACAGACCGCTGACGGACAGACGGACGGACGGCAGAGGCTTAGTCATAGGGTTCCGTTGGTCACCCTTTGG
The DNA here is from genome assembly GCA_947284805.1 of Coleophora flavipennella. Taxonomy (NCBI): domain Eukaryota; kingdom Metazoa; phylum Arthropoda; class Insecta; order Lepidoptera; family Coleophoridae; genus Coleophora; species Coleophora flavipennella. Next base: position 12,447,718 of record OX369266.1, read on the forward strand.
TACTAATATATATAAGGTGTAACAAAATTAGCTGAAACTATTTTAACTGGTGCTTCTACCCATGAAACTGAACAACTTTCCCCATGGAACCCATAGTCAAATCGCAAAAAAAATTGGCTCTCCCATGCTAACTCGATCAGCTGATCAGCCAACTTAGTATGGGAAGTTCAATTTTTTTTTTGATATTTGACTATGGGTTCCATGGGGAAAGTTGTTCAGTTTCATGGGTAGAAGCACCAGTTAAAATAGTTTCAGCTAATTTTGTTACACCTTATATACTGTGCTTTGGGTCTACAGAAACCTCAAAACAACAAGTTTATACCGTAAAAATTAAAAGCACTAAATTCATTTCTTAATCGTCAATTGTAATTAGGTATTATCTACTAGAGCCGTTTTTTCCATACTTGGGCCTGTGACGTCATCACTTTTTACCATTTGAAAAATCAAAAAAATAACCAGTTATTAAAAGTAAAAAAAAAATATTATTTTCTCTAAATATAGTCTAATTATATTTTATTTATTACCTTTATTTTTGTAAACAATGCAAATTATAAAAGATATACTCGATGATGTCTTTTACATGGTTGATTTATAAATTCTAAAACTCGTTAAAAAGCAAACGGTAGGTTTTTTTAAATTCACAATTGATAAGCCCTTGGCATCATCATGGTAAGTGACGATGATGCTGAAGATGGAGGCGGGCATACCAAGATTCCCCACTGTCTATCTTATCTCCAAGCCGGAACACATCAATGTGGTTAGCATTGATGTTTGGCCACAGGACTTAAATAAGATGATGGTAGCTAGCCAGGCGGGCTTCGAAAATGCCCTTCCACCAACCAAAATGAGTCAAAGTAATACTCCGCCGGGAATCGAACCCGCGACCTCCTGATGTGAAGCTAATGGCCTTAACCGTTACGCCACGAACTAGTCATAAAACGAAATAACTTTCCCCACATAAGCTCAAAAAAAAAGCAAAAAAAAACAGGTCAAGTGCGAGTCGTTCCGTACTACTACACTTCTCTACACAACTATGACAATGATACGTATTCACATTACAAACAAAAGAGATCAACGCGAGCGACAGAAATAAGTTTTTAGGGTTCCGAACCGAAAGGGTAAAAACGGGACCCTATTACTGAGACTCCGCTGTCCGTCTTTCTGTATATCTATCCGTCCGTTTGTCCGTCCGTACGTCTTTGGATGCTCGTCTGACCTATTGGCTATTGATGCCGGGGTACCTCAGGGCTCAGTTCTCTCCGCGACAATTTGCTGCAAATAAACGATCTGCTGAAACCCGGTATATTTGAGTATGCAGACGACAGCACGGTTGCCGAGAGATACCTGTCTAGTGCTCGAGCTAGGGGTCCGGATATACTATCTCAGAGAGAGGCCATGATTGAGCGCGTGAACCTAACACTCAAGGCAGTCTCTGACTAGGGCGATGCCAATCTTGTTAGGTTTAATGCCTCTAAAACGCAGGTATGTCTATTTACTGCAAAAAGTAGTCCTTTTACCCTGACTCCTACTTTCCGAAATAAATCTATCCAGATCTCCGACCATCTTGAGCTCCTTGGTGTAGATTTAACATCCGATCTGAATTTCGAGAGATACATTGAATCCAAAGCAAAAACGGCTGCCAAAAAGCTTGGTATCCTCTCGTAGGTGAGACTTTACTTCACACCAAAGCAGCTTCTAATATTATACCAAGCTCAAGTTCGGTCATGTATGGAGTACTGCTCTCACTTATGGGACGGATCGGCTCGTTACCAGCTAGATGCCTTGGATTCTATCGACCGACGCGCTAGGAGACTCATCGGCGACGATGAACTTGTATCAAACAGGCTCCAAAGCCTCGAGCATCACCGCAAAGTCGCCTATCTATCGGTTTTCTACAGGATTCGTTTCGGAGAGTGTGCCCTCGAGCTTCACAACCTCATTCCCCCGTCTTTATTTCATCATCGGAAGACCAGGCGCGGAGGGCATTTCCACCCCTTTGTCGTCAATGTTCCACCTTTAACGAAGCGTTTTGCGTCTTCGTTCACCATGCGAACGGCCAAGGAGTGGAATTCCCTTCCGGCATCTGTATTCCCCGATTCGTATAATTTAGGAATCTTTAAGACGAGAGTGAATAGGCACTATTTGAGCTTGCGTGTCACATCCTCGGCTGCATCGGCACTTACAGCCAAACGCACTCAAATTTTTAATTTAAAAAAAACTTAAAAGTTAACCGATTTTTGATAGGTAGTCAGTCAGAACAATAGGTAGGTATTTTGACCTCTTAAAAGTTAACCGAGTTTTGATATATAGGTAGTCAGTCAGAACAAAAGGCAGGTATTTGGACCTCTTAAAAGTTAACCGATTATTGATAGGTAGTCAGTCATAACAAAAGGTAGGTTTACAGGTTTCGTTTTTTAAATTATTTATTAAAAATAAACAAATAATGGCCTAAATAAAATTCAAGGCGAATAAAGATCATTTCATTTCATTTCATTTTATTTCATTTCATTTCATATGTATTGTGTTCTTTCTGCAAATAAACATTTTTTACTTTTTTTTTACTTTTAAATTAGTTTTGTATGAAAACACGTGAACGACATTAAAATTGAACTTGTTTATTGACTTTATTGAAAAAACAAACACGTATAAACCTAGCTTTTGTTCTCACTGAAAACCTATCAACAATTGGTCAAAATCGAGTAACATTTAGGAAGTAAAAATTTCTAACGCCGTTTGTATGAAAAGTCGCCGCTTTACAGTCCTCTTAAAATGTAGACTATGTTAGAAAAATTCAATTATGTCAGAAAATGTAGGGGAGGTACCGTAAAAATATTTTTTTTCAAGATTTTATTGTACCAATTTGTCGGCGTGATTAATATGTATATCCATGCCAACTTACAGCTTTCTAGTACTAACAGTCTCTGAGCTAAGCCGCGGACAGACGGACATGATGAAACTGTAAGGCAGGGAGCCTGACTTTGGAACCCTAAAAATTGACATAAAATTCCATTTTTGTCAGCAAAATTAGTAAAAGGCAATCTTTTATACATTTCAACGTTTTCTTTTACTATAAAGACCCGTATTAAAAAGTAAACATTGTTCTAAGTTTTTTACTTCACGACCTCATTACCCCGACTCCATTCCACCGTCGGTCAACGAGACGCAGGGAGGGGTTGCACCCCTTTGTTGTTGATGTTCCACCTTTTCGCACGAATCGTTACGCTTCTTCATTTATTATGCGTACAGCGCATTAGTGGAACTCCTTGTCCGCGTCAGTGTTTCCCGATTCCTATAATTTGGGGCTCTTCAAGACAAGAGTAAATAGGCGTTATTTGAGTTTGCGTGTATGGTACACGACTGCATCATCACTTACCGTCAGGTGAGTTGCAGTCAAACGCACTCAATTTTTTTATTAAAAAAAGTCTGGCGGTCCCGATCTATTTGGTGTTTTGTTGCACCTAGCAAAGGGTACCCTCAGCGGAAGGGAGAGAGGCGGTGGATCCTCATGGAGAACCCGTCAGCCGTCTGTAGCGGTTATGTGGGACTCACAGCTAATCTGTGCCTACCCACTAAACACCACCTGCTGTTGGCTTTAACCCGTGGGGCCTTGAAGTCTTCATCGAAAGCGACCCCACCCTGGGGAAGGGGGGCGCGTAGTGGTGCTCCAGATGGGAGCTACCGCTTAGGGGTTTGCATTTGTTGTGCTAGTGATGGGGGGAATATTTGGGTTAAACATTAGGACGCGACTACTTGTAAAAAAAAAACACTTTTATGCTTTGACCGTTTCATGAATAGAATTACATGTTTGTTTGTAGACTCTTTATTGTACAAAATATAAACTTAAAATAACAATCAAATGAATCAGCGATGAAATGAATCAGCAATGTACAGTCATTGCTTGTGCATACTTTTTTGCGAAGCCTTCACCGCCTAGCGTAGTCGGGCATACACAGTCAACAATAAATATTACGCTTCATCATCATCACATCAACTCATATATACGTCCCCACCGAGGGGCTCAAGCCTACCCTGAATTAGGGCGATAAGGCCTTAGTCGACCATGCGGACCCAGTGCGGGGTGGTCAACTTCCCACACAACCTTCGAGTTTCTTCGCAGGTGTGTGCAGGTTTCATCACGATGTTTTCCTTCACCGTAAGAGCGTCGGATAAACGTACATATGAGATCGAAATTCGAAAACACATTGGTACGTGGCAGGACTCGAACCACGACCTGCCGGATAGGAGGTAGCCGCCCTTGCTGTTGCGCCACCGACGCTCTTACGCTTATACTTGAGCATTACGCTTATTTAGTAGCAAAGAATAATGCTGCACAAACAGACACCCTAGTAAGACAATTGATCCACATCGAAATATCAACTTCGATGTTTTTGCCATCCTAATACCTTTTTCACTCATTCATTGCATGCTAACGTTCGCTCCTCAGTCGTTCCAAAGTAAAAATTTACTCCCTATAGAAGAGGTCTCATGCTCCATTTGACCCGGAACCACCGTGGTCGCCTAGTGAGGGGTTGATGCAGGTTAAGAGGCGACCACCCTGTAGAGTCAAATTAAGCTATCTATTGCGGGGGAGGGCGCCACCAGCATTTCATAAATAGATGGCTTATCCCAAATCGTAAAAGCACTTTCAAAATACTGATGTAATTACCAGGTTCCTGTAAAGCTTAGCTCAGCCATACTCAAAGTGTGCTCTGCAGTGCCCTAAGGCTCCGAGAGGCCTCTGCGCGAGCTCCGCCCAAAGAAATTTATAAATATTTTATGAAAAACCTTTAAACTTTTAGGTACAAGTTTTTAATATTGCATTTTCACGCGAAATACATATGCATGCAAAATTTCAGCTCAATCGGAAACCGGGATAAGTGGGTCAAATTTAACTTGCAAGATTCCACCCAAACAAACATACATACATTGCAAATTAAATAAAAGCTTGTAAAAAGCCGCCTACGCACAAAAAGTGATGTTACTTAATAGGCATAATAAATAAGTCTACAAAAGTCCAAAATAATGTAGAATCTATAGAATGGTTTTTGAGTTATTTAAGTTTTACGGTCCAGGGTGGATTTTTTGGAAATTTTGAAGTTATCATAATTGGCGCCAAAACGAGCGCAGTGACAAGCTGAAAACAAAAAAAAACAATATGTTGCTTATTATAGCTTAGTTTTCTATAGAGCTCCGTCAAATATTTAGTGTTGCAAAAAAGGCTCCGTCGCTAAAAAAGTTTGAGAACCTCTGGCTTAGCTGATGCGCGACCTTTCTACGCGAATCCAGTGACCTAGCCACTGTGATATGTAATGGAATACATTATGAATGTCTTGTCTAAACCAGAAATCAAGTCTACCTATTATAATAACAGTTATAAGACAGTTTCTAGACGACTAGACGCGATGCCGTCCAACCGCAGCGTCGTTCGAGGAAATCTACGCGACGACGCGATTATGCGATCTCCATCTGACGTATTTTATTGCGACACACGCACATACGCGTCACCACACACAAACCTATCAAAACGTATGAAATCAGATCGCGCTGTGCACCTATTTTCATTTAGTTAGTAACTAGCTGTCCCAGCGAACTTCGTTCCACCTTACACTACACTACACTACCCTACCCTACACTACTCTACGCTACACTACCCTTCCCTACCCTACACTATCCTACCCTACCCTACACTACACTACTCTACCCTATACACCCTACCCTACCCTACCCTACACTACCCTACCCTACCCTACACTACACTACACTACACTACCCTACCCTACCTACACTACACCTACATACACTACACTACACTACACTACACTATCCTATCCTACCCTAAAACCATATATTTATTCACTGATATTTTTTTTTATTCATGAATATCATATTTTAATATTTATTATCCTATTCCAGACAAACACAAATGCAAAAACAGAAAAATCATAAAAATTGGTCAGGCGTTCTTGAGTTATAAATGGTGTAACTAACACGACTTTCTTTTATATAGGTACACTAGCTGTCCCGGCGAACTACGTACCGCCTAACATTACACTACCCTACCCTACCCTACACTACCCTACCCTACACTACCCTACCCTACACTGCTCTACCCTACACTACACTACCCTACCCTACACTACTCTACAATACCCTACACTACACTACCCTACCCTACCCTACACTACCCTACGCTACATACACTACACTACACTACCCTACACTACACTACCCTACACTACACTACCCTACCCTACCCTACACTACCCTACCCTACACTACACTACCCTACCCTACCCTACACTACCCTAATCTAAACCATCCTCAAACCCCCTGGAATACACACAAAAAATTTCATCAAAATCGGTCCAGCCGTTTAGGAGGAGTTCAATGACTAACATACGGACAGAAGATTTATATATATAAAGATATATATATATATATATATATATATAGATTTACCTAAAGTGTACAAAAAAATATTGAAATTTAAATATATATGAATATCCCATACTTAAAAAATTCATCAACGAGTATGTACAATTTTCCATTTCATCATCATCATCATCATCATCATCATATTAGCCGAAAGACGTCAATAGCTGGACAAAGGCCTCCCCCAAGAATTTCTAGTCGTCCGGTCCTGCGCTGCCCGTATCCAGCGGATTCCCGCGACCTTCACCAGGTCGTTCGTCCACCGAGCGGGAGGCCATCCCACGCCACGTCTTCCGGTGCGCGGTCGCCACTCGAGAACTTTACTGACCAAACGGCCGTGTGTTAAGTTTAGCGATTCTGTGAGCTATGTCGGTTACCTTGGTTCTCCTGCGGATCTCCTTATTTCTGATTCGATCGCATAGGGAGGAACACCTAACACAGGGAGAAGTTGTTTGCTTTCCATTGTCGATATACTTTTGGTAGGTAGTGAAGGCGGTGTGTATATTCTATATGAATTGTGTGATTAGAACTATTTATGGTTTGACTATCCTATCATATCAGCTCATTTACGTCCCCACCAAGGGGCTCAAGCGTACCCTGAATTAGGGCGTTTGGGCATTAGTCGACCACGCGGGCTCAGTGCGGGTTGGTTGACTTCACACACAACCTGCGAGTTTCTCCGCAGGCGTGTGCAGGTTTCCTCACGATGTTTTCCTACACCGTAAGAGCGTTGAATAAACGTACATATAAAATCTAAATTCGTAATCACATTGGTAAGTGGCAGGATTCGAACCACGATCTCCCGGACAGGAGGCGGCGACCCTAGCCCTTACGCCACCGACGCTCTCTAATAGGTTTCTAATGTTTGGTTTGACTAATAGTAACAAATTTGCAGTGTGACCAATAGCTACAAAAATGAGACGTGACTTACAAGAAAAAAAAAAATGACTGATTGAAACAAATTATACAGCTTTTTTCGTTATGACCAGTTAGAAAACTTTTTTGGTGTGACAAGTTGTTGCCTAAATCAGGGAGTCGCTTACTTTTCATTGAAAAGATGTCAACGCACAACAGTTTTCTTGGCTTGTGTTAGCTTGAAGGCATTTGGAATGTTTTAATTATTAGATTTTAGTGGACAAAAAAAACTACAGCTCGGCTACTCTGCGTGAGGAGACAAAAAAAATTAAATACGATTGTTTAAAGTTAGTAATGTCTCAAGGTTTCTTGTTTATATGGTCGATGGTCTCAAGTAAAAAAAAAGTAACATTGAGAATTCAAAGTTTGTCTAAGAGATAGACGCCTGGTGTTGCACTTAGCGTCACGTCACGTGTACGGCATTTAGATTTACACCTATTGACATGTGCAATGAGACCTTCATACACATCTGGAGTCAGATGTGCAGGTTCCCTCACATTTCTGCGCCGTTAAAGCAATTAGTAGGTAAGTTTTAAAAAAAAACCATTGGACCTCTGATGAAGACAGCCTGCTTACACTCTTTTTATCCATAATAAAAAAGCCTTTGGCTCTCCTACGAAACCAAGACTGAAGCGATCATATAAAGAAACCTTTACCTTCGTAACATCAAATTGGATACCTTAAAGCTACCTTATCTCCAATTCAGGAACACATCAATGTATTTGACATTCATGATTGGCGGCAAGACATAGTCATACCGTGATGGTGGTAGATAGGATAGTCAAGCTCGAAAAATCCCTCGATCAAACCAAATCGTATCCTACAATGCTGAACCCCGCTGCGCGGAATCGAACCCTCGACACATCCTGGACACTTCATACAACGGGCCAGAAATGGCATTTCAAAAAACGAATGACGGATCAAACAAAATGGCGGCAAAATCCTATACGTTCGACAACCAAACTGTAACCAATCTGTATCAATCTGGGTGACGACGAGGGGGTAAGGTCGCAATCTAGAGAGCGGCAGGGAGTACTATTGAAACTGTTGTACTCATGAAACTGAACAACTTTCCCCAAGAAACCCATAGTCAATTCGCAAAAAAAAATTTGGACTTCCCATGCAACCCTACTTTGCCCTCGACCTCTCGGTGGAAGCCTAAAGACTAGACTCTGTAACACGCAGGCGGTCAAATCCTGATTTTTGCACAAAAGCTTAGGAAGTAGAGTATGATGGGAGGCAGCCCTGTGCGTGGAGACAATAAATCCGGTTGCGCGCGCGCACTGAGCCGCAATTAAAGTGGTGTCGCGCCGCGCCGCGCTGCGTGCGAAAGTGAACCGTGGGGACGCGCAAAGAGTAAGCGACCAACTTACAGAAGGGATCTAGGATACACTTAAAACGTGACAATCAAGAAAGTAAAGCATTTTTTTCGTCACTTACCATCAGGTGAGATGATGCCAAGGGCTTACCAATTGTGAATAAAAAAAAAACACATTTCTAAGTTACAATCATTGCCACCCTGTCGCAATGTGTGAATTGTGAATTAATTTCTTACTTGATTTGTTCATCATCATCATATCAGCTCATATATGTCCCCACTGAGGGGCTCGAGCCTACCCTGAATTAGGGCGAACGGGCCTTCGATTGATTTGTTCATCTACGTATTTATTAACTAACACCGTACCTTTTTGAATGAAATAATAACAAGACCAAGAATATCTAACACACACAGACAAAAACACAGTCCAAAACGGCAATTTCCAATATGTAAAATTTCTCGAAATCTAAGTTTAGCCAAGACACTCTTTGTATTAGTGGTTTTTAACTATCGCTACAGGGTTTTAAAGGTGTGGTGATACTTTAAGGTGGGTTTGTACTCATCAAACTGATTCACTTTTGTTCTAATACTTTGCTGAAGTCACTAATACTTTTTTTTTTGATTTTTATACAAATAGGTCAGCTGATTGGTCGGTTTTGTATACGAAGTTAAAAAAATTGCGAATTAATGATAGGTTTTTTGGAGAAATTTGTTCAATTTGACGAGTGAAAGCCCACCTTTAAGTATCAACACACCTTTATACTCGCGTCGGTGGCTCAACCGGTAACGACTCGGTCGTCCTAACCAGAGGTGCCGGGTTCAAATCCGGACGGCCAATGTACCAATGAGTTTTTCGTAACTTACGTACATATACCCTCCGATAGCTTTAACGGTGAAGAAAACCTGCACAACACACCTGCGAAGAAACTCGAAAGTTGTGTGTGAAGTCGACCAACCCGCACTGGGCCCGCGTGGTCGACTAAGGCCCGATCGCCCTTATTCAGGGTAGGCTCGAGCCCCTCGGTGGGGACGTATATGAGCTGACATGATGATGACACCTTTATATTATACCCTGTATAATATGTCGGTATTACATCCAAAACCTTTGCATATTATTATAAAGACACGTTGGTAGATAATATGTCCTGACAATGAGACTATTTAGTAGCTCTACCGTAGTGTTTGTTTACGCTTAAACATAGGTCTTCAAACGGCATAGTATATATAGTATAATACTTCACGGGTTTACGATTATTTCGAAATCTGCTAAGATCAGTGGGCTAGCAGATGCTAGTCCCCTTCCAGCTACCTGTTCTGTCTACGTCCACCGGTCTTTGGAGTCTCGAGGAGTAGTGCGGTTCGCAGGCTCCGGCAGGCTGCGCTACGGGCCGCTGCACGCTGCAGTCAGCCCGTGCCTACCGCCGGCGCCGCACGCGCACATGCCGCGATGGTGTACCCCGAGCCGGCCCGCTGGGGCGCGCCTGACGCTGCCCTTGCACCACTCTACGACGACGTCTACAGAGGTCAGCAACTAAACTCCTTTGTTAGCGATAGCAAACTCCTTCGTGTAGCCTGGCTGAGGATGTATGGTTGTGCTAAAACTTTGAAAGTTCGCAAGTTAAGTTGGCCTTTCGTTTTGTTGGACAGTGCTTTGTTTTTGTTATGTTGAGTACTTGTGTTGTTTTGAATCCTTTCGTAGTTTAAGAATAAGTTTAAATAACCTTTGCAATGACTACGCTGTAGCCATAACATTAATTAGAAAATGGCCTTTGCCGCTAATACATACATAACCTTTTAATAAGTTAACTACAACAAAATATAATCTACTCAGATATAACGATGCAAAGACTCGAATTTAAATTAACAGTGAAAGTTAACTTTTAACTATTATTTCTCTTTTGAGTAAACATCCAAATTTAACCCAACTCTCTTAATATTCATACCCAGTAAACATTACTTTCACTAATCTTATAAATAAAGTTATCATCTCAATAACGAATCTATCACGCGATTTCTCAATTTAGCTCGCAAACTGTACGGGATGTGCTAAGACACGTAATTATTTAGAACTAACTGGATTCCTGGGCAGACATGCAAGTTGCGTCTATAAAATATCGCAGGTACCTAGAAGCAGGTAGGTGGATAGGTCTTCTTTATACAGCTAGTTTACAGCCGTATATAAACTGGTAATGGACGGTCGTCGTAGGAAATCAGCTGACTCTACTTTCTATTCGATTAAGTTTACAAGCTGTTTATCTCGTATGACATTAAGTATACTGAGACGCTGTTACTGCTAAACGGAATCTGCATGACTCAAAAAATCGTATTTGATTTCAAAAAACCGGCCAAGTGCGAGTTTTACTCGCGCAAAGTATGGTTCCGAAAACTTTTCAAAAAATAAATGTTTATTTTAAAAAAAAAAAAAATATATTTACAGTTGGTAATAGAATATTAATCTATGATCTTTTGACTTTACGTCTTAAGTTGGTCGACTATTACCCCTAAACTAAGAAAGCCTTAGCCGTGATAGTTTTCCTTTTAAATTGATTATATGTCCTACTATTTAATTTTTTTTAGATGTCCTGTAAAAAGCGGTTTACTTAGCTTGTAGTGGGGGGGGGGGGGGGGGCTTGACTCGAACAAAACTTAACACTTTAAAACTGATATTTCGCAAACCAATCCCTGATTTAAAAAATGGTTCTAGAAAACCCTCACAGTTGTTTTAAAAGACCTATTCAACGATACCCCATACGATAGGTACGCAAAAAAAAAATACCCCCTCTTCATATACCATAAACAAAACAAATGTAGATTTTATTGTACTGTGATTAATATGTATAACCATGCCAAATTACAGCTTTCTAGTATTAATAGTCTCTGAACTAAGCCGCGGACAGATGGACAGACAGACATGACGAAACTATATATAAATTCTGAAGTCTCAGAACCCTAAAAAGGTAAAAACTTCATCGTTTTAAACAAATTATATATTTTTTTATATTTATTTATTAATCTCCAAGACAAAGTAAATAATGTAATGTAACGAAAATAATTAATAAACGCTTAGTTTAATTGTAAAAAACCGTTTAATATATCGAAGAATACATGCGCACACACATATTATAACTTTTCAGTATTTTTTTAAACTACCCACACCCCGGACACTGCATACAAATGGTCGTGAAATGACATTTCTAAAAACAAATGACGGAGCAAACATAATCACGGTGAAATCCCATACGTTCAAGAACCAAACTGACTTGACTGACTCGGTGGCTCAGTGGTAAGTGCTCTTGACTACTGATCCGAGAGTTGTGGGTTCGATCCCCACCCAGGGCAAACATTTGTGTGATGAGCAGATTTGTTTGCTCTGTGTCTGGGTGTTAAATATCTATATATGTATGTATTTAAACTTATATAAGTATGTATATCAGTCTCTGGTTCCCATAACACAGGGAATCCTACTTTGGGGCCAGGTGACCATGTGTGATTTGTCCCAGAATATTTATTTATTTATTTATTTATTAAACTGTAACCAATCTGTATCAATCTGGGTGACGACCCCCTCGTCGCAATCTAGATAACGGCTGGGAGTGTCCATACTGTATGTTAGTATTTTGACGATTCTCGTTAAAGTCATGTTCAAGGGTCGTAAGAATAAGCAGAATCGACCTCTTTTTAAATTTCAGTGCTATCTATGAATATTTTTAAGAGTTCCGTACACAAAAGATGCCAACGGAACCCTGAACTAAATAGTATATAGTATCTTAATAGGTAACGCTGTCTATTTATCTGTTTGTCCGACTTTTAAAAGGTAGTATATTGTTACCCTAACAGTAAGCAAAATTTTAACAGAAAACGTGTTATTATGTCTGATAAAAAGCGTCGGTGGCTCAAGCGGTAACGACTCGGTCCTCCGGTCGGAGGTGCCGGGTTCAAATCCGGACGGCCAATGTAACAATGAGTTTTTCGAATGCTTTAACGGTGAAGGAAAACATCGTGAGGAAACCTGTACACACCTGCGAAAAAACTCGAAGGGGTGTGTGAAGTCGACCAACCCGCACTGGGGCCGCGTGGTCGACTGAGGCCCGATCGCCCTAATTAAGGGTAAGATCGAGCCCCTCGGTGGGGAAGTATATGAGCTGATATGATGCCTGAGTTACTAACAAATAATTACATTTTAAAATATTTTTAAAGTTTTTTTTTGTTTTAACTCATCTTAAAAACTTTAATATATACAGGGTGTAACATAAAGGTGTGGTGATACTTTAAGGTGGGCTTGTACCCATCAAACTGAACAACTTTCTCCATGGAACCCATAGTCAAATCGCAAAAAAAAATTTGTCTCTCCCATACTAACTCGATTAGCTGATCAGCCAACTTAGTATGGGAAGTTCAAATTTTTTTTTGCGATTTGACTATGGGTTCTATAGAGAAAGTTGTTCAGTTTGATGGGTACAAGCCCACCTTAAAGTATCACCACACCTTTATGTTACACCCTGTATAAGCGCCAAACTCGGTGCGATTGTACTATGTACAGTCAAGGAATTTAATTTCCAACCCACCTATGGTTTAACATCGTATAGCATACTGTCACCATAAGAGCTATTTTCGATTGACACTGACACATAAAAAAGCAAATGATAACTTTTTGCAAAGAGGTTATCTGTAAGTGACAAAAAATTTCAATACTATTACTGAAATAGAATTTTCGACCTTAAGGCATTGCGAATGTCTAACGATATTTCAACGAAATGGGTAGGGAATTAATTTCCTTGACTGTACTAACAAACCAATAAAAACCGTTGAAAGCGAGCCGTACTCGCGCTAAGGATCCAGAACTACATAAAAAAAATATCATATCAGCCGACCCTCTGCTGGACAAAGATCTCCCCTAATGATTTCCACGACGACCGGTTCTGCGCTGCCCGCATTCAGAGGCTTACCACGACCTTCACCAGGTCATCGGTCCACCGAGTGGAGGTAGGCCTGCCTACGCTACGTTTTCCGGTTTTCACTAGTTGATGTGTTTTGATTGAAATAATTAGGTAGTTATCACTAGTGATGAGTAAAATTGGTCTTGGTCTTGCAGTCTTGGTCTTGGTCTTGCAAAAAAGCAAGACCAAGACCAAGACCAATACTATCCTTAGTCTAGCAAGACCAAGACCAAGACAGAATAAACAAGAACAAGACCAATACCAAGACCGATTATGCAAGACCAAGACCAAATACGCAAGACTCAATCGAAAATTCTTACTAACAGTGTTTATATGAGATAAAATATTTGTAACAGCGTTAACATAATATGCTTTTCTCGGAACAATATAGTTGGCGTGTCGAATTGTCAGTTTGTTTTCTACATTTTAACGTTATACATAAAAAAACAAAGAAACTTTACCACTGATAAAAAAAATAATTTAAAAAAATATTTTATATTTAGAAATGTTTGTCGATAAAAAACGGAATGTTGAAAACATTTGTTGAAAAATGTTTGTTAAGACCTTATTGCAAGACCAAGACCAAAACCAAGACTAAACGTATTTCAGCAAGACCAAGACCAAGACCGAGTGAGCAAGACCAAGACCGAGACCAAGACAAAGACTAGACGAATTTGAGCAAGACCAAGACCAAGACTGAATAAGCAAGACCAAGACCAAGACTGTTCAAGTCTTGGTCTTGGTCTTGCTTTGCTCATCACTAGTTATCACTGTTGTATTAGTGTGGTAAACTGTGGTGGTATGGAACCCGACTCGCTTTTGGCTGGTTTTCCACTTTTTAGGGTTTCCGAAAATTTTCACGGCCAAGTAAGGCTTTCTTAGTTTAGAAGTAAAAATGTTCCACATAAACTGACAAAAATAACTTTGCTTTATTAAATATATTATACTTATTTATTTTTTTAACGGGACTACAGAACCATACATTACGCGCGATGCGACACGCACTCGGCCATTTTTTTCTCTTTATAACTTTTAATTTATTAAATTTTGATTACTGGCAAGGCTTCATACTTCACATGTGATACTTTAAATCTATGTAATTAATATGAGTATGAACTGTGCGGTAAAGTTACTGGTATCTGTATGTCCAACTCAGTGCAAATGGCAAATTGTAACATAGTACATACTGTGTACTAGAATATTACATTTCATCTCTTTATTCATCGAACTGCAAATGATATATTAACTTAGTCGAAAGTAATTTTGTTGTCAGAAGCGCGATTTCAAGACATTTTCTCAAAAAGAATTGCCTCCGACTTTGTTAAAAACAAAACCCGGCGAAGTGCGAGTTAGAAACGCATACAAAGGGTTCCTTCCATCATATTAAATGTCGCTAGTTTCTTGACGTTCAAAAAAAAAACGTTTTTATTACCCCTTATTTTTTCACTTAATCTAATTTTTAATAGGTATTTGTTCTTATATTTTTTAATTTTGTTTTTATTCTCAATTGCTAAGCCCTTGGCATCATCTCACCTGATGGTAAGTGACTATGTTGCCAAAGATGGAAGCGGGCTTACCAAGATTCCCCAACGCTATAGGGATCTGGCTATCTTATATTCAAGCCGGAACACATCAATGTTGTTAACACTAATGTTTGGCGGCAAGACTTAGATAAGATGGTAGCTAGCCAGGCGGGCTTAGAAAATGCCCTACCACCAACCAAACCGAGTCTTACAAGTTGACCTCGCCGGGAATAGAACCCGCGACCTCCTAGTGTGAAGCGAATGGACTAACCATTACGCCACAGAGGCGGCTAAAAAAATATAGCAGCAAAAAATATCATCTGTGAAAATATAATCTATCACAGCCTGGTGACAGACAGACGGACGAACAGTGAAATCTTACTATGTAATAGGGTCCCGTTTATACCTTTGGGTACGGAGCCTTAAAAACAACTTTTGCCGAGCAAGTCCCAACTGGCACGCACAAGTGACTCATTCAAGGACAAAAGAGCCTCCTTGTGGTCATATGGTTCTATATTATTATTATTATAACAGCTCATATACGTCGTTCGTCCACCGAGCGGGAGGCCATCCCACGCCACGTCTTCCGGTGCGCGGTCGCCACTCGAGAACTTTACTGACCAAACGGCCGTGTGTTAAGTTTAGCGATTCTGTGAGCTATGTCGGTTACCTTGGTTCTCCTGCGGATCTCCTTATTTCTGATTCGATGGCGTAGGGAGGAACACCTAACACAGGGAGAAGTTGTTTGCTTCTTCCATTGTCGATATACTTTTGGTAGGTAGTGAAGGCGGTGTGTACCTATATTCTATATGATTTGTGTGATTAGAACTATTTATGGTTTGACTATCCTATCATATCAGCTTATTCGTCCCCACCAAGGGGCTCGAGCCTACCCTGAATCAGGGCGATTAGGCCTTAGTCGACCACGCGGGCCCAGAGCGGGTTGGTCGACTTCACACACAACCTTCGAGTTTCTTCGCAGGCGTGTGCAGGTTTCCTCACGATGTTTTTCCTTCACCGTTAAAGCAATCGGTAAGTATGTACCTACGTAAGTTTTTAAAAAACTCATTGGTACATTGGCCGTCCAGATTTGAACCCGGTACCTCTGGTTAGATGGACCGAGTCGTTACCGGTTGAGCCACCGACGCTTATACAATACTTATATTATATAGGTTCTATATTACAATACTTTTTAAGCTGTAATAATATAGTTCTCATAGCGAGCTGTCGTTGTGCGAAGGAAATTGCTTACTCGAGCTCAATTATCCGTCGTTAACCTGAGGTACCTTAATGAACGAATAGGAGTGTACGTAATCATCGCATAGCAATTAGTTTCTGAGCTTTGTTTAACATAAGAGACGAGACTATTACCACACCCCGGACCTCAGAGGGGGTGGTGTCCATGTCCATATTGTATGTTAGTACCTACTAATATATAAGGTGTAACAAAATTAGCTGAACCTAATTTAACTGGTGCTTCTGCCCATGAAACTGAACAACTTTCCCCATGGAACCCATAGTCAAATCGCTAAAAAAATATTGGCTCTACCATACTAACTCGATCAGATGATCTGCCAACTAAATATGGTAAGTTCAATTTTTTTTTTTGAGATTTGACTATGGGTTTCATGGGCAAAGTTGTTCAGTTTCATGGGTAGAAACACCAGTTAAAATAGTTTCAGCTAATTTTGTTAGACCTTATATATACTTTGCTATTACAGTACTACCCGCGAAAAATATTCTAACACTAAGTTTTGCCCGCGGCCTCGACTGCGTGGACATCGTTTGTATGACTGTCTTTGAGGGTGAGTGGTGCGTGAGTCGCAAGCAATCGGGCTATTCTGATTAGCAGTCTATGTCCCTTTCCACCCCCTCCACTATTATTATTATTATTATATCAGCTCATATACGTCCCCACCGAGGGGCTCGAGCCTACCCTGAATCAGGGCGATTAGGCCTTAGTCGACCACGCGGGCCCAGTGCGGGTTGGTCGACTTCACACACAACCTTCGAGTTCTTCGCAGGCCTGTGCAGGTTTCCTCACGATGTTTTCCTTCACCGTTAAAGCAATCGGTAAGTATATGTACGTAAGTTTTTCTATGCAAAAAATCACGTCAATCCGTCCGTTGCTCCGTTACGACGCCGACGCTCGCGAGCCTGGAAATGGTTTTCCCTAGATCCCTCGGGAGCTGTCTCGGGCTATGCTTATATTATTTCCAATACCCTCAAATATCTCTGTGCAAAAATCACAACAATCCAATGCAATGGAGCATTGCGATGTTAAAGAAATCAACCAAATAAGAGTATTTATTTTAGTTCCTTTAGGAAAAAGCACAGGCTACCTCCATGCCAAATTTGGTCAAGATTGGTTGAGGTGTTGAAGCGTGAAAAGGTAACAAACACATTTTCACATTCATAATATTAGTTATGATACTCATTTCTTAGGAAATTATTTTGTTATGTAGGGTATAACAAAATAGCAGTTGGTGCCGTTAAATGAAGCTTCTTCAATTCATCATAACGAAAACCTCCCCCCAAAAGACACATTGTCAGTTCGCAAAAACTCTTCATACAAAATTATCAGCCTATTGTGTATGGTGTATGGAGTCCAACTGCGGCAGGCGGCGCACCCTCCACTACGTTGTCGCACACACAGTAAGGTAATTGGTAATTTATGGAGGGGAGGGCATGGTCCAAATAAGTAATATATTTTTTTTATTTAAAATTGGTAAACCCTTGACAACATCTCACCTGGTGGTAGGTAAGTGACGATGTTGCCTTGGATGGAAGTGGGCTTACCAAGATTCCCCAACGCAATTGGCGAACTGGCTATCTTATCTTCATGCCGGAACACACCAATGATATCAACATTGATATTTGGCGGCAAGACTTAGATAAGATTGTGGTAGCCAGGCGGGCTTAGAAAATGTCCTACCACCAAACAAACCGAGTCTTACAATTGACCCCGCCGGAAATCGAACCCGCGACCTCCTATGTAAACCAGTGAACTTTGCCTCTGAGCTACGGAGGCGGTATATAGAAATCTATGAGAAAATAAACATGTATTAAAAATGATATTGAAAAAAGAAATACACGTGAAATATAGAAATAGACTATGTTGATAATCGGAGCCGAAATGTGTCACAATTTAAAAAACAAAAAATAATAACAAAAAGTAAAAATTTTCAAAAAAGATGATTTAAAAACAGGTTGAACGTAAAAATAAGTAAAAAGATTGACTTCGTCACACAACATTTTTTTTTGCGAATTGACTATGGATATTGACCTGAGACATGGACTTACTATGGGCCTCATAAGAAGGCTCAAGGTCACCCAAAGGGCAATGGAGTTTCTCTGCGTGATCGAATCAGAAACGATGAGATCCGTAGGAGAACCAAAGTAACCGACGTAACTCTCAGAATTGCTAAACTTAAGTGGCAGTGGGCGGGGCACAAAGCTCTTAGTCCCAAACTCCACTGTTACAAGTTTTCAAGTCGCCTATTAAGGCCTCCAACACGACTTGACGGTACCGAGTGAGTAGTAAAAATTAAATCTTGAAGTGAAGGTATACCACCTTTAAGGAAATACTTCATCATCATTATCATATATGCCGAAAAACGTCCACTGCTGGACAAAGGCCTCCCCTAAGGATTTCCACAACGATCGGTCCTGCGCTGGCCGCATCCATCGGCTTCCCGCGATCTTCACCAGGTCGTCGGTCCACCGCGTGGGAGGTCTGCCTACGCCAATCGAGAACTTTACTACCCCAACGGCCATCTGTTCTAGGAGCTATGTGCCCTGCCCACTGGCACTTCAGTTTAGCGATTATGTGAGCTATGTCAGTTACTTTGGTTCTCCTGCGGATCTCCTCGTTTCTGATTCGATCACGCACAAGGAAATACTTAAAGACTTGCAATTCATTTTATTAGATAGTAATGTTGGTAAACCAGATTTTCGTGGCCAGTGGTGGCGGTAGACACGTTTGATTTACTCTGGCGCCGGTTATTGCAAGTTACCGATAGTCGTATCAGTGCATGTAACTGTCTCGTAATAATGGTTATATTCCGGGTCTGCTGGAAGAAATTTCTTTAGACAAAAGCTGCACCCTTTGTGTGTCCTAACTTTGTAAAATGTGTAATTAATGTATCCTGTGTACAATAAACTGTAACTGAATACACATGTGACTGAATGTGCAGATCTTTGTTCTTATCTGTGTTATTGTATGTCACATGTGACTGAATGTGCAAATCTTTGTTCTTTTCTGTGTTATTGTATGTCACATGTGACTGAATGTGCAGATCTTTGTTTTTTTTTGTTTTTGAAACGTCTTATTTGTACCACATAAAGGAATAGAATTGAAGTAAATTCAGTTTAAACTTAATTTAAAGCTCTGTATTCCATTCAGTGAAAAAACACTTATAATCCTTTAAGGTGAGGCATTGATTGGAACAGTTGTCTCTGCCTTTTTCTTTACGTGTTAAGAGTAAAGAAAATAACCACACTTTTCAGTGTTTTTTCTTTTCATTAAAAAAACTACAATTATTTTTAAAAAATCCAACTGGCATATTGAAGTGTGTGTTTAGACTAATCGACTAAGAAAATTAAAAGTTACTAAATCGATCTGGTCTGCATGTAGAATGCAAATCTTAGTTTTAAAAGAGCTTTCTTAGCTATATTTTTTTTCTGTTATAAAATTTAACGAATCGTGTTCCTGCAACTGACAAAATGAAGTCAATGAAATAAAGAATCAGGTTACAAAATATAACTTTCATATGTTTTGTAATTGCTGGGAAAAATCGAGATCCCTGCGACCATAATTGAAAACGTTAAACACGTTAAAAAACCGACTTCCATCGCAACAAATTAGTACATTTTTGCATTATTATTTTTGGTTTTTGTTAATTTTCTAATAAAGTACTACACCGATTTTGATAAAATTTATATGGGACCACACGGGAAGCACTAGCTTTCAAATAAAAAAAGAATAATAAAAATCGGTTCACCCAGTCCAAAGTTATGAGGTAACAAACATTAAAAAAAAAAACATACAGACGATTTGAGAACCTCCTCCTTTTTGGAAGTTGCTTGAAAAATATTTCGTCGTTGTTAACAGCCCATAGATTCCCCACTGGAAAAATAATTCGTCATAACTCATGTGCCTACAATCCATTATGGAAAAATTTTGTCGTCACCAACAACGTATTGCCTCCCTACTCCTTATAATTCAGTATGGAAAAAAAAGTTTTATCATTGTTTATAACACATAGCGTTCCCACTGCTTACAATTCATTAAGGCATAATATTTCGAAATCCTTGGGGCGGCCTTTGTCCAGCAGTGGGCGTCCTTCGGCTGATATGATGATGATTATTTTGTCTTTTTGTGATTAGCGTCCCAACTTTTTCACCGTTGTGCAACATAATTTATTTATTTATACTAATTTATTCGCTAATTTGTGTTTAATACGTAATAATAAACGCTCTATTACATATTCTGGTGGAATTTTGGGTGTCTGAAAGTAAAAACAAAACATCACCATCTCACCAGATCAATGACAAAAATGATGAAAGTCGAAGCCATGCTGATATTCTTGACACGGGCTGTATTAAAATTGGTGTAGAAGCCGTGTACAAGAGCTTCTACTCATCATAAGGAACGATTTTCCCCAAGGAATATCCGTAATCAATACGCAAAAATATTTTGGGCTCACCATACAAAATTGCCCAATCAGCTGATAATTTTGTATGAATAGTTTTTACAAATTGACAAAGTATGTGTCTTTTGGGGTAAGTTGTTTTTAGTATGATGACTTAACAAAGCCCCATTGAACGGGTCTAACACCAGTTTTGTTAGATAGTTAATTAAATTTTAAAAAAAATATTTCAAAAAATTAGTAAGTATATCTTTACTTAATATTATAAATGTGAAACGTGTTTATTTGTTGGTTTGTTACCTTTTCACGCTTCAACACCTTGACCAATCTTGATGAAATTTGGCATGCAGGTAGCTTGTGTTACTGGTAAGGACATCGGCTACTTTTTATCCCGTGAAAATAGCATAGTCCGATCCAGTTCCTGAGGGAACTGAAAAAATACTCTTTTTGTGGTTAATTTCTTTAATATCGCAACGGAACAATGGATTGTTATAATTTTTTCACAGATTGTTGAGGAGGTGGGAAGTGACATAGACATCAGAATATAGTTCCTGAGGCATCTGTAAAAAACTTATGTCCTAGCTCACCCCAAAGTCAGTCATAAAGATGATGTCCACGCGGGCGAAGCCGCGGGCACAAGCTAGTGTTAGAATGATTTACGCTGGTAGTAATGTAACAATCTCGTCTTTGAAGTTACATTTTTGTAATTTCCTAGCAAAAGTCACAAAACTAATTGCTATGCGATGAATACGTACGTACACTCCAATTTGTTCATTATGGTTTTACCTCAGGTTAACGACGACGTATAATTGAGCTAGAGTAAGCAATTTCCTGAGCAATGAGCGCAGCAGCTCGCTATGAGAACTATGTTATTACAGCATTCAATATTATTTTTAAGAATATTCAAAAAGATTCAACAAGAAAAAAGACGAAGGCTTAATTTACATTGAATATTAACCGATATTTATGATAGTAGTATACACCACCAACATTGCCTAGGGATAATTATGATAGTATATACACTACCAACATCGCCTAAAGATATTTGTGATAGTAGTATACGCTATCAACATTGCCTAGGGATATTTATGATAGTAGTATACACTACTAACATTGCCTAGGGATATATATGATAGTAGTATACACTATCAACATTGCCAAGGGATATTTATTGTAGTAGTATACACTATCAACATTGCCTAGGGATATATTATATGATAGTAGTATACACTACCAACATTGCCTAGGGATATTTATGATAGTAGTATACACTATCAACATTGCCTAGGGATATTAATGATAGTAGTATACACTACTAACATTACCTAGGGATATATATGATAGTAGTATACACTGTCAACATTGCCAAGGGATATTCATGATAGTAGTATACACTATCAACATTGCCTAGGGATATCTATGATAGTAGTATACACTACCAACATTGCCTAGGGATATCGATGATAGTAGTATACACTATTAACATTGCCTAGGGATATCTATGATAGTAGTATACACTACCAACATTGCCTAAGGATATTTATGAAAGTATACACTATCAACATTGTCAAGGGATATTTTATAATTTTTCATACAAAACATGTTTATTTGAAGAGCTTCAAAAATTACTTAGGACATGTGTAGGGTAGAAATTTTCAAGATGGGCAGGTGTTATATTAACGCTCTCATAGATCTTAACAATTTCATTTTTAGGGTTCCGTAAATAGGAAAAAACGGAACCCTTATAGGATCACTTTGTGTTCCGTTTGTCTGTATGTCAAGACCCTTTATCTCGGGAAGGCGCGTGTTGAAACTAAAATCATATATTTCGGCCTACAGTCCCTCAAAGCTGTGAAAAAGTCAAAACGTAAAAAAGACACGGCCGTTTATGCCGCAAAAAACGTATATTCCGACACTCTCAAGGGAATCAAAATTCATAGGCTATTTCCCGTTGACCGAGAACTATGAAATTTGGCAAGTAATACCTTCTTATACTACAAGTATAGGGAAAAATCTGAAAACTATACATTTGTAATTAAATCATAAAAAAATATTGTCTTTATTTAAAGTACGTAATCATTTATGCAAGGAACGGCGGTCCAAACTTTG
Organism: Coleophora flavipennella; assembly: GCA_947284805.1. Lineage (NCBI taxonomy): Eukaryota > Metazoa > Arthropoda > Insecta > Lepidoptera > Coleophoridae > Coleophora > Coleophora flavipennella. Next base: position 12,470,603 of record OX369266.1, read on the forward strand.
AATTGAGTTAACCGTGTCATGTGGGGTATCGTATGAAAGGGCTTCATTGGCACAAGCTTAAACAGATTTTTAATTATTTTTTTGATGAACATATTTAGGTTTTTTCTTGCACTATTCCACAATTAATGTAAATAAAACAAAATTTGTTTATACTGCAACCGGTTTCGTGATCATCTTCAGGCATTAAAAAACAAAAAACAAAAAAAAAACAAGTAAAACACGGCAAAAAACCTAAATATGTTCAGTTCAATGTTCCACCAAGAACCTACTATATCAAGCATACAATATTTTTTTGATGTATAGTTTGTGATTCATGACGCAAAAACAAAAAAAAACAATCTTTTCCCTTTTTTATATGTATAGGTAGGTACCTAACAGTTTGCACTGTTATGATTTATAATATGTACCTACAAATTTGTACGGAACCTTCTATAAAGTGTCAACCCTACACTTGTCCTAAGTTATTTTTATAGCTTTTTTTAGAAATCTACATAATATTAAGTGAAAGCTCTATTTAAATAAGTAGTTATACACTAAGTAAAAGAAAACAAAACGATTCCAGTCCAACTGTTAAATTTATTTATTGTGGGGAGTTTATTTTTAGCATCAGACCGCCTAGCGCCTTCGCCATAGTCTGGCTGACTCATGCATCCATGCAGAACACAGAGCCTTAGACAACGAGTTACTTGCATCATTCATTATCCGACTACGGCGCGGCGTCAGCAAAGTGAGGGTCTTAATAATCTATGACATGATGTTTGAACGTAGCTTAATATTAATAAGTCGTTTTAAGGGTTCCATGCTAAGGTACGCATTACTAAGCCTACGCTGTCCGTATGTAAGTGTGTCCTTCCGTCCGTCTGTCAGTTCAAGTTTTAAACTACCGGGCGAAATTTTCTCAGAATAATATGTGTTTTATTAGATATTTACTAATGAAAAATAAAAACTGAAAAAGTAAAAAGTTATAAATCATAAAAATTAATACTTTTTAAAAAACATAGTTTAATTTTTTTGCTATATCGTTAAAATGTTAAAACACATACAAGCGTCAAACTTGATGTGATTATTGTACTAATCATAAAGTAAAACAACAAATAGTAAAAAAAACTGGTGAAGTGCGAGTCAGAACCACGCACAAAGAGTTCCGTACCATCATACTAGATGGCGCTAGTTTCTTCACTTCTTCTATGGAGACTTTCACTTTTTCAAATTTTTAGTATTTGTTGTTATAGCGGCAATCGAAATACATCATCTGTGAAAATGTCAACTGTCTAGCTATCACGGTTCATGAAATACAGCTAGTGACAGACGGACAGACAGACAGACGGACTAACAGCGGAGTCTTAGTAATAGGGTCCCGTTTCTACCCTTTGCATGCGGAACTATAAAAACTGGACAAGTAAGAGTCATATCGCGCTAAGGAGTCCGAACTGAATAAAAAAAAAAACGAGACCTACAGTACTCGCATATGATGTGTAACATGTGACAAAATACTTATGAAATTAATTAATTATCGGAACGTACATTCACGGGCCGACCATTTGAATAGTAGTATGTCATCTTTGCCTTTGCCATCACACTAGGCGGCATGGCTATGACAACCTTAGTTTTCGAGAATTAAAAAACGTTCGCATTTCCTGTTACACATTTCCGTCCCATTTCACGAAATCATTCCCACAAATTGCAGGAAAGCGAGAGCAAAGATGTTACACATCAAAAATCCCGCTCGCATTTATGTCTTTTGTTTAAAATGAATAGGTATCATCATGGTGTACTTTGTACCTGTGTGGACAGGTGTGGTGGTACAGAACCCTCCGTGCGTGAGACCGACTCGCACTTGGCGAGGTTTTTTTCTGAACCGCAAGTTGGGCTGTGGAGAAACGAAGCGAGAAAAAGCGCAAAGATATTCTAAACGCGAACTTCAGACTAGGCATATGGTCTAAGATCCTTTTCTGTGCTTTTAATAATTGAAAACGCATATCACGTTAAAAAACCGACTTCCATCGCAACAACTTTGTACATTTTTCATTATTTTTGGTTTTTGTTAACTTTTTAATAAAGTACTACACCGATTTTGATAAAATTTATATGGGACCACACGGGAAGCACTAGCTTTCAAATAAAAAAAGAATCATAAAAATCGGTTCACCCAATCAAAAGTTCTGAGGTAACACACATAAAAAAAAACATACAGTCGAATTTAGAACCTCTTCCTTTTTGGAAGTCGCTTGAAAATCCGGAAAAAAGAAACCTAAACGACATAAACGGGTTCACGAAAAATTATGTCTAGCAAGTGTCTGGCTTTCGACCGTGACGTACGGAGGAGAGCCTTTATTCCATCTTCCGCCTCATTATATAAATGTGGCACGCAAATTGTATGATTAGTCATTTTACATAGGGTCAGGCAAATTGTATAATTCTTCCGTATGTAAACGGTCAGGCAAAATGTTAAATGCTTTACGCCGATTCAGGCAATTTGTAATAACTCGTCCGTATTTAAGATAATACAAAGCGAGTAATCTTATTATTTTTTATACTTTATTTGTACTTTTTGATTGAAACGAAAAAACATTGAAAAAGTGTGTTTACTTTCTCCACGTAAAGAAAAAGACGGAGACAACTGCTCGAATCAATACTTCGCCTTAACAACTTTTGTTAAGCAATTTTAATGTAAATATTCGAAAAAATAAATTTTCATCAAAATTAATCAGCCGATTATACAAATACTATAAAATTCTTATTGGACTCTGTTCGCTTTTGGCAAAAGGAGGACTCTTAGAGAGCGTTTCATCAAATAGTTCATATGACGTCATGTTGGCTAACCTATCTGTTTTGCATACATTCTCTAAGCATAACAGACAGGTTAGACAACCTGACGTCATACAATGTATTTGATGAAACGCACTCTAGCTTAGACCATTAAGTGAAGCAGTTATTATTCTGCGACTCTTAGCCTCAAACTGTGGTTGGACAAAGAGAACCTTCTTCTTTAAGCTTTATTTTTTAGTGAAAGAAGATTTTTCTTTACCTTTGTCGATGGATTAGTCTTGATTCTTGATTTCCGAATATAAATATTATATATCGCAGGCATACTGTATAATTCGTCATTATACATACGGTCAGGCAAATGTCAGGCAAATTATGTAATGGCTAGGGCGGGGAGTAAAGTTGTTGACAGTTAAATCAATCAAACTTGACCGAACCTAACATCATTTACAATCTGCCGTACGGCATTTTGTCAATTTGCCTGACTCGGCATTGACCGTTTAAATACGGACGAATTATTAAAATTTGCCTGGCTCGGCATTTTACAATCTGCGTACAGAATTTTGCAATTTGCCTGACCGGATAACAAATATTGTTGTATATTTTTTAAAAAATTTTACTTAAAAATATAAGTCATAACTAGAGTTGAAAGTAACGGTGCAGACCTAACTTTGGGTTTTTTTTCTATCTAGCCAAAACTGCTCAATCGTGTTTCTAATAGCTTGTGACTTTAAGGAACTTATCCAACAATAAGGGTATTTTTTTCAAAATTGGGTTTTCTGTCGTTTAGGAGTAACGTCGAAAATAACGAAAGTCTGTAATATTACCGCCTTAAATCAACGGAATCACGAACAGAGATTTCTGGACACAGTAATTGTTTTCACTATGTTTCTGGTTCTAATAAAAAAATTGTGTACATTATCGTCCGATAAACACGTAGAACTAGGTGCGGCTAACAGATGATATTTTAAAAATTTAAGTTAAAACAACGCTCTTTTTAGGAACCCTTATGTTATGTAGTTTCGCCATGTCCGTCTGACTGTTTGTCCGTGGGTATATCACAGCCGTTTTTCTCGAATATTTAATTTGGTATGGTTACATAAATCTCTGACCCCTCTAAAGTTATGGAATTATACCTGTTAATCCCCAAGGTCAGCCGAAGGGCAATAGAGCGTGCTATGCTCGGAGTTTCTCTACGTGATCGAATCAGAAACGAGGAGATCCGTAGGAGAACCAAAGTAACCGACGGGCACATTGCTCGTAAAACAGATGGCCGTTGGGGCAGTAAAGTTCTTGGAAAATGCCCTTCCACCAACTAAACGGAGTCTTACAAAGATAGACTCCGCCTGGAATCGAACCCGCGACCTCCTGAAGTAAGGCTAATGGATTTAACCATTACGCCGCGAAGGTGGTTAAGGATTTGTAATAGGTTAATAGATTTTCCAATTTAAAATGTTCTATACCAAATGCAAAAATTTACAATGCTAAAACTGCAATCGCAACCACTACAATTGCTATTTCTTTTTGTTGTATTGCTTAAAAAGTACTTAACAGATTTTGATGAAATTTATATGAAACTACCGTAATGGTATACATAAGTAATCAGTTTATCGCAAAATAAAAGCATCATTGAAATAGTTTCACAATCGCTACCGAAGAAATCGCGTATCATCAAAAACAACGTCCATTCCATTCCTCCATTTTATTATTATTATTATTATTATTATTATATCAGCTCATATACGTCCCCACCGAGGGGCTCGAGCCTACCCTGAATCAGGGCGATTAGGCCTTAGTCGACCACGCGGGCCCAGTGCGGGTTGGTCGACTTCACACACAACCTGCGAGTTTCTCCGCAGGCGTGTGCAGGTTTCCTCACGATGTTTTCCTTCACCGTAAAAGCAATCGGTAATGATATGTACGTAAGTTTTTGAAAAACTCATTGGTACATTGGCCGTCCAGATTTGAACCCGGTACCTCTGGTTAGATGGACCGAGTCGTTACCGGTTGAGCCACCGACGCTATTTTATCTCCTCCATTTTACAAGCTTTTATTTAATCTGCAATGTATGTTTGTTTGTTCGGGTGGAATCTTGCAAGTTAAATTTGACCCACTTCCCGGTTTCCGATTGAGCTGAAATTTTGCAAGCATATATATATCGCGTGACAATGCAATGTTAAAAGCTTGGACCTAAAATTTTTTAGGCTTTTCGAAAATTATTTGAACAACAAAATTATGCCTGTATTTTTGAAGTAAAACTTCTTTACGTACGCTAAACGCTTGACTTGGGGAGTAAGCTGTCAATGCGTTATGCGAATGGTGATTTTTAGCGTTACGGAAACTTACTACAACTCTTCCACCCATACACAATACACTACCCTACCCTTCACTATCCTACCCTACACTACCCTACCCTACCCTACCCTACCCTACCCTACACTACCCTACACTACCCTACCCTACACTACCCTACCCTACACTACTTTACCTATTTAGTTTGCTTAATATTTTGTATACAGGACAAAATTGGTGTAGGTCCCGTTAACTGGGGCTTCTACTCATCATACTGAACAAATTAGTTCTACAACTTTGCTGAAAACGTAATTTTTTTTTACTCTTCATACAAATCGATAGGTGATCGACAATTTTGTGCATTTTAGTATGGAGGTTCCAAATTTTTTTTTTTAGAAATGAATATGGGTTCCTTGGAGAAAGTTGTTCAGTATGACGAGTAGAACCCCCAGTTAACGGGACTTACAACAATTTTGTTACATCCTGTATATGTGTTCACATTGCATATTATCAGACTTTTGTTATGAAAGTGCGAGTCCTCCTGACACAGGTTCACATAAAAACCTAAAAGGAGGTCTCAACCTCTATTTTTAGATGTTGTTACAAGTGACCTAATAAACAATTTTATTTTTAACTAGCTGTCCCGGCAAACTTCGTTCCACTTTACACTACACTACCCTAACCTTCACTATGCTACCCTACACTACCCTACACTACCCTACCCTACCCTACCCTACACTACCCTACCCTACACTACTTTACCCTACCCTACACTAACCTACTCTACCCTACCCTACATTACCCTACACTACCCTACACTACCCTACACTACCCTACCCTACACTACACTACACTACACTACCCTACCCTACCCTTCCCTACACTACCCTACACTACCCTACCCTACCCTACACTACCCTACCCTAACTGCACTGCAGCTACACTAAGCTACACTACACTACCCTACCCTACCCTAAATCCAATTATTTTTTGACTGATAATATTTTTTATTTTCATATGTATATCCTATATTAATACTTATTTATTACCCTATTCCGGACGAAGACAAATTCAAAAACACAAAACTCATAAAAATTAGTCCAGCCGTTCTAGAGTCATAAATGGTATAAATAACACTACTTTCTTTAATATATATAATAGATTTAATTTAATCCATGCTAAAATCAAACCGAGATGAAAGCTGAAGAAATCGGTAACACTACTCGATGAAGTCTGCATGACCCTCAGTCCCTCAGACCAACAGACGACTGGCTATTGACCTATAAAACTGGTCCACCGGTCCTGGAGTCCCCGCTCCGCAGCACCGCTGCGCCGGAAAGCGAATTCAATCCGTCTGTTAGGCATTAATCACCGAACTACTTATCTGCACGCTAGCTTTTTGTCCTGTTATATTTATATACGTAAAAGGGTTGTTATGTTAATTGGTTATCTATAGTTCGTATTTTATTCTGTTTCGCTTGTACTAGGTATCATCATATCAGCTCATATACGTCCTCACCGAGGGGCTCGAGCCTATCCTGAATTAGGGCGATCAGGCCTTAGTAGGCCACGTACTAGGTATACATATTAAAAATTTGAATTCTACTTTTTCTCACGTATTACCTAAAAGCTTTGTACAAGGGTATTTTTAGAATTCTATAGTATAAACACTTTCTGATGGGTCTTCTACTCCAGTAACAGAAAACTGTTTCCAAGAAAGTTGTGCTCGATTCGCCAAAAAAAGTCGAGTCCCATTACAAATTTATCATCCATACAAGTTAACAATCATAAGTTAACAATCATAAGTTGACAAGTTAAGTTAACAAGTTGACAATCATAAATTGACAAGTTAAGTTAACAAGTTAACAATCATAAGTTAACATCTTAAATCAACTAATTAAAAAGTAGCCAAGTGTTTCGTAGTCTTGTGTGTGTAGAATTTCGTAGTCTTTTTAAAAAATAAATTAAATTTTATAATAAAAAAGTAATTTTTCCACTTGACATAGATTGTTTTGTATTGAAAGTTTGTTAAACCATATATATCTTAAATAGGGGATCGGACTACATCAAAAATAAAATCTGAAATATGATTTCCTAAATTGCTATCCTCTTGAAGTTTCGAAAAATTTACTTTTTTTGTTTTTCCATCACGTCTTTAATTTTTAATTGCTCAAATTCACAAAATAAGTTCGTCAATGACGCTTAAAATCTATGACGTCACTTGTGGGTATTTCAAACATTTTTAGAACAAAATTTCTTTTTTGACAGATTATAAAAAGTAACTCAAATGACTAGCATTCGGACCCCTATTGGTCGACTATTTAATCTTAAACTAAGAAACACTACTTAGCGATGATATTATTTTTAATAAGATAAGATAAAATAATCTTTATTGTACACACTAATAAAAAATAAACACAATATAAACCTTAAAAAACCTTTTCCAAAGTATATATATTAGTACTTACATACAGTATGGACACTCCCTGCCACTCTCTAGATTGCGACCTCAACCCCTCGTCACCTAGATAGATACAGATTGGTTGCAGTTTGGTTGTCGAACGTATAGGATTTCGCCGCTATTTTGTTTGTTCCGTGATTCCTCAAATCAAATCAAATCAAAACAATTTATTTCAAATAGGTGTTTACACACACTTTTAAATATATCCTTTTTTGAAATGTCATTTCTGGCCCGTTGTATGAAGTGTCCAGGGTGTGCCTATTCAACGAAACCCCACACATTGCGAATAAAAAATATTAATTCCCGAAATACGTATTTTGTAGATACCCAAGATATTTTTTTACTGATTTTATTCCATATTAATAAGGTGTCATAGATTTCTATAACCATAACAATTATTCTTGCAAGTTAATTAATCTGATTTTTTTCTGATTTCTCTAAACTCTATAGAGTTTTTATAGAGTGTCTATATATAGTGACACTCAAGGGACTGGGCATTTTGTGACGTTATTGAGAGTTTTCGTTATTTTTTATATTGCGCCCTCGAAGACAGTCATAGAAACTATGTCCACGCAGGCGAAACCGCGGGCAAAAGCTAGTTTATCATATGACATGGTAAGAAAGACAATGTAAACAAACTTTGGAGTTTAACCCATAAAAGTTTATTATGATTCGAGATATGATCATTTCTTTTCGTAAATTGTGCGTTACGATAGAATAATAGACAGATCCATTTACAATTCTGTATTATATCCATCCTTCATTCAGTATAAATAAATTGTACAGCCACGCTGTGAATACTTTAGCGCGAAGCCTTCACCGTCTGTCGTATTCAGGCATCACAGATAAGAAAAAAATCGCTGGCGATGACAGGCATACAAAAATCAACAATAAACATTACACTTAGTTGGTAGCAAAGTATAAAGTTAGATTTATCACACTTGATGAAAAAACTAAAAATAATTTCGGTTTGGTCGATTTCACACACAACCTGCGAGTTTCTCCGCAGGCGTGTTCAGGTTTCCTCGCGATGTTTTTCCTTCAACGTAAGAGACTAAGGCCCGATCGCCCAAATTCAGGGTAGGCTCGAGCCCCTCGGTGGGGGCGTATATGAGCTGATATGATGATGATGAATTTGGGTTTGTATGGGAGGTACTTACGCGGATTTTTCCTGGAATTAATAACTATCTAGTGCAGGAGACCTTATTAATTTCTAGTTATTCGGAAAGTTTCACTATAACCGTTACGGCCATTTGTGTAAAAAGTAACTCACAACCTGGATTTGTATGGGTGGTACTTTATTGCGATTTATCTTGAATAATTTTCGAAAAATCTAAAACTTTTAGGTACAAGCTTTTTAAAAAGCGTCGGTGGCTCAACCGGTAACGACTCGGTCCATCTAACCAGAGGTACCGGGTTCAAATCTGGACGGCCAATGTACCAATGAGTTTTTCAAAAACTTACGTACATACTTACCGATTGCTTTAACGGTGAAGGAAAAACATCGTGAGGAAACCTGCACACGCCTGCGAAGAAACTCGAAGGTTGTGTGTGAAGTCGACCAACCCGCACTGGGCCCGCGTGGTCGACTAAGGCCTAATCGCCCTGATTCAGGGTAGGCTCGAGCCCCTCGGTGGGGACGTATATGAGCTGTAATGATGACAAGCTTTTATTTGAAAAGAGTTTTCATATTCAAAAAGCCAAATGCTCCAATGGATATAAAAATAGACGGTTCCAAATTCAAAAAAAGGTGAGAACTACCTACACTGTATTTTCTACGATTTTATTGAAAAACAAAAGAAGATTCTGGGATCTTGATTCCACCTTCAAAGTACATCATCAGATAAACTTCAAAATAACAAAAGGATCTATTGTCACCGGGAATACGGCCTCATTCCAAATTTCAGCTCAATCGGACTCCTGGAAGTTGCTTTAAAATCGATCGCAAGATTTGAACTAAAAAACATACATACATAAAAGCTTTTTAAAACAAACTATCTCGTGCTGTAGGTCATGTAAAATAACGTACCAAGTTTCATCAAAATTGATAAAGCCATATTTTTACTTTCTTAAAGCCGTAGTATGATACTACATGTACGTAAGGTAGAGGAAGTATGTTATCGCAAAAAAAAGTTTTTCCAATTTTCGTGAAAATTTGTCAAATGTAAAATAAATGTATCTATCAATATCATTGATACAAGTAAACACATACTGAAAAACTAAACATTATCAATTCCATCCGTCCGTGCGTGCGTCCGTCCGTCCGTCACGACTCACGCTTGGCTCTGGAGGCTAAATCTTTAGTCCGATTGAGACCAAATTTGAAACATAAGCCTAGTACCTACGCCGTGGCGGCATCGTGCGGCATCAAAGGCGTTGCGCTACTGTAAGCCATATCGTAATACTGTGACGATATCAAGGACAGAGCGAAGTGGAGGAGAACCCACGAAAGTTGACCCCACCGCCATGTGGGATACATATCTAGGAAGAGAGAGAGAGATGTATTTAGGTACCTTTTCTTCTTTAAGATGCAAATTAAACTGTGTATGTAGGTACTGTCAGTTGTATCAATAAATAATCGAGTCGATACCTTCGTGGGAGTGTTAAGATGTAAAACTATCATATTTGGACAAGCTTATTACTAAAACTATACTTTATGACCCGTTAATAGCCGAAAATATTATAAATGCCTATTAGTATTCTAAAATTTTAAATGTTTTTGGTAGACGCGGCGGATATTTAGCACCCATTTGGTAATGCTTGCTACTAGTTTAATATCAATAAATAATTAAACTAATTAAAGATGCGTTGTTATTTTAAATTAAAATTTTCTACCACCCACATTTTCCTAATTTAATTTTTAAGCCTTTAGTAACTTTTAATTTTAATATTCCTTTTTTTTTTCTTTTTTGGGAGCGTTCGGCCCATAGAAATCTAAATTATATTAGCTTATTAGCTTTCACCCGCGGCTTCCCCAGCATGGACATCGTTTTATGACTGTTTTTGAAGGCGAGTCCCACCCCCTCAACCATCTCTGTGCAAAAAATCTCATCAATCCATTGTTCCGTTGCGATGTTAAATAAATTAACCAAAAAAATACTATTTTTTCAGTTCTCTCAGGAACTGCGTCAGGTTATGCCATTTTCACGGGATAAAAAGTAACATATGTCCTTCCCAGTGACAAAGGCTACCTGCATGCCAAATTTCATCAAGATTCGTCAAGGCGTTAAAGCGTGAAAAGGTAAAAAAACAAACACATTTTCACATCCTACTAATATTATAAACTAGCCGAACGCCCGCGGCTACGCCCGCGTTGTTTTCGATTTTCCCGTGGAAATAGGACGTTTTTCCGAGGTAAAAAGTAGCCTATGTCCTATTCCAGGTCCTAACCTATGCCTGTGCCAAGTTTCATCCCGATCCGTCTAGTGGTTGAAGCGTGAAAGAGTAACAAACATCCATACATACATCCTTACATACAAACTTTCACATTTATAATATTACTAGTTTTTGCCCGCGGCTTTGCCCGCGTGGACATCGTTTTTATGACTGTCTTTTAAGGTGAGTGGTGCGCGAGCCGCAAGCGGACATTTCCTTAGATCCGTCAAGAACGATATCGGGCTATTCTGATTAGAAGTTTATGTCACTTCCCACCCCCTCAACCAATTCTTTAAAAAAAAACACTTCAGTCCGTAGCTCTGTTGCGACGCTGACGTGCGCGAGCGCGGAAATGAGTTTTCCCCAGATCCCTCGGGAACCATGTCAGGATATGCTAATTAGTAAATTATGCCATTTCCCAGTGACACAGGCTACCTGCATGCTAAATGTTATCAAGATTGGTTAAGGTGTTGAAGCGTGAAAAGGTAACAAACAAACAAACACATTTTCACATTTATAATATTAAGTAAGGCCTACTATCCTTAGCACGCGTTGTTTTTGATTTTCCTGTGAGACTAGACGTTTTCCCGGGGTAAAAAGTAGCCTGTGTCCTATTCCTGGACCTAACCTATTTTTGCGCCAAGTTTTATCCCGATCCGTCCAGTGGTTGAAGCGTGAAATAGGCACAAACATCTATACATACAAACTGTCACATCCTACTAATAATATAATCATAAACGTGAAGGTTTGTATGTATGGATGTTTGTAACTCTTTTACGCTTTAACTTGGCACACATAACGGTAGGTCCTGGAATAGGACATAGGCTACTTTTTACCACGGGAAAACGCATTAGGGAACTATGGCTATCTTATCTTCAAGCCTGAACACATTAATATTGTTAACATTGATGTTTCGCGGCAAGACTTACAATTAGATAATTTGGTGGTAGCTAGCCAGGCGGTATTAGAAAACGCCCTTCCACCAACCAAAACAAAGTGAGACTCCGATGGGAATCGAACCCGTGACCTCCTGATATCAAGCTAATGGACTTAGCCATTACGGCATGCAGGCATTAATACACACAGCAAAAGTTACATCCCATACTCTTAATTGCCAGTTCTGTTTAATCATTAAACAGTTTTCTCTCTATTGTCTTATTTACTTTCCAGATGCGAGTAGAACAATCACTAGAGATATTATTTATGCCTTTAAGGTGGGAAAGATTTTTTTATATCAAAAACAATAGGAATTACTGTCAGTCCTGTGAAAGATTTGATATTAAGGCGGTAATATTACAGATTTTCGTTATTTTTGACGTCAATTACTCCTAACGATAGAAAATCCAAGGTTGGAAAAAACACCCATTTTGTTGATAATGTTCCTTAAAGTCTAAAGCTCTTAGAAACACGATTGAGCAGTTTCGCCTCTATAGAAAAAAATCCCAAAGATAGGTCTACACCGTTACTTTCACCTCTAGTTATGACTAATATTTTGAAGTATAAATTTAAAAAAATATACAACAATATTTGTTATGATAATACAAAGTGATTAATGTTATTATTTTTTAAACATTCATTATAGTTTTTGATTGAAACGAAAAACCATTGAAAAATTGAAAAAGTGTAGTTATTTTCTTTACTCTTTACACGTAAAGAAAAAGACAGAGACAACTGTTCCAACCAATACCTGGACTTAAAGTATTAGGTGAAATTAATAGGTGCCTGACGCTTTTGTCAGTAGAGTTTTTACAACAAGATAAAAACAAAATAGGTTCGTACCAAAGAGTTTCAAATGTACAAGTCAATTGGTATAATATCTCTAGGGAAATTCTATGTCACGTAAACGGTCCCACCACGTTACGGCATACTCCTGTCACTGGTTGTTGTAGAAAAAATATTCATTCGTTCATATACGTCCCCACCAAGAGGGTCGAGCCTAACCTGAATTAGGGCGTTCGGGCCTAAGTCGACCACGCGGGCCCAGTGCGGGTTGGTCGATTTCACATACAACCTGCGAGTTTCTTCGCAGGCGTGTGCAGGTTTCCGATTAAGGTTGCTCGATATACAAAAAACGGCACAACGCGCCCCACTCTTTTAAGGTTCCGTACAAAAAAAAAACGGAACCTTATAGGATCACTCGTGCGTCTGTCTGTCTGTCCGTCCGTCTGTCCAAGCCAATTTTCTCCGAATCTACTGTACCAAATCAGGTGAAATTTGGTAGGATAGTGTGAACCTATGACCCAAACACAGATGTGCAAAGTAAATAAATATATTTTTTTTAAATAAGGGTTATTTTCGGGGGACAAATTAGGAAATTTTAAAAAAAAAGATTTGGAAACCTTAATGTGTCATCAAATGAAACATCAAATGAAAGGGCTCGTTATCAGAATCTTAAATGTATTTTTGTATATATTGTAAATTAAATAGTTTTGATTTTATTCATGAAAGATGACGAAAATTGACCATTCCCCCCTGTTCTCCAAAACTACTGAGCCTAAAATTTTGAAAAAAATACAAAATATAGTTCATTGCTTGTATGCTTGTAGATTAGGTACAGGAAAACCTATAAGAATTCTATCAATTGAAAAAAAAAGTTGTAAACTCAATGTAATACGTTCACCTACGGAAAATAGTTCTACTCATAATAGAAAATCTTAATTTTATTATCGAACGACCAGGTGCGGAGGGCGATTCCACCCCTTTGTCGTTGATGTTCCACCTTTACGCACGAAGCGTTTTGCTTCTTCGTTTATTCTGCGAACGGGCAAGGAGTGAAATTCCCTGCCAGCGTCTGTATTCCCCTATTCGTATAATTTAGGAATCTTTAAGACGAGAGTGAATAGGCACTTTTTATGCTTGCGTGTTACATCCTCGGCTGCATCGGCACTTACCATCAGGTGAGGTGCAGCCAAACGCACTAATTTTTTTTTTTAAAAAAAAGACGTTCACTAAAACTCCACTAATTACTAATTAACTCTAAGTATTAAAAGTATAGAGTATACTGCTCTCACTTGTAGGACGTATCGGCTCCATACCAGCTAAATGCCTTGGATTCTATCGACCGACGCGCTAGGAGACTCATTGGCGACGAGGAACTTGTATCAAACAGGCTCCAAAGACTCGAGCATCGCCACAAAGTCGGCTGTCTATCGGTGTTCTACAGGATTCATTTCAGAGAGTGTGCTCTGGAGCCTCATGACCTCATTCCCCCTCTCCATTTCATCATCGGACGACATCGGTTTAAGGTGCAGAGCGGTTCCACTCCTTTGTCGTCAATGTTCCACGTTTACAGACGAAGCGTTTTGCTTCTTCGTTTTTTCATGCGAACGGCCAAGGGGTGGAATTCCCTTCCGGTGAATTCGGCGTCTGTATTCCACGATTTGTAAAATTTAAGAATCTTTAAGACGATAGTGAATAAGCACTTTTTGAGCTTACGTGTTACATCCTCGGCTGCATCGGCACTTACCATCAGGTGAGGTACAGATAAACACACTGAAAGTTTTAATAATAAAAAAAATAACTCGCATCTTACTGTGAGGATTTCAAATGTGATATTTTGTATTTGACTTTGGCATTGTACGGAACCCTCTCCACGCGAGTTCAACTCTCACTTGGCCGGTTTTTATTTCACAATAATACTAGTATTTTTCTTATATTATTGTTTTCAGCTTATATTGAGAATTATTTTTCACTTTTTAGTTTGATGTGCTTTATAAGCGTGTTTTTTTAAGATAATGAGATAAACTTATGAAATTATTGTATTGTCACTGATTCTTGATAAATGTACAAAGTTTGAATTAAATCTTTCCGTTTAAAGTGAATCAAAATCGAGTGCAAAGGACTTGGTTACAAACATACTTACAGATGAAGAAAAAGAGGCAAATATAATTGAATTTTCTCAGCTACGTCTTTTAATCTGTTACTTGCCTCCACTTCTCCATCTCTAGTCTAGTCTAGTCTCTACAGAAACTCTGTGGGTTCGTACAGTCAACCGGTATTCATGGTAACAGTACATACTAGTATAAGCTGCCCCCTTATTCACAACGACACGAAATAGTCAAACGGATTCGACTGTTTTGGTTTTCTTAAGTTCATCTTATCAGCCGATAGACGTCCACTGCTGGACAAAGGCTTTGCCCAAGGATTTCAACGACGACCGGTCCTGCGCTGCCCACATCCAGCGACTTCCCGCGACCTTCACCAAGTCGTCGGTCCACCGTGTGGGAGGCCTTCCTACGCTACGTCTTCCTGTGCGCGGTCGCCACTCGAGAGCTTTACTACCCCCAACGGCCATCTGTTCTACGAGCTATGTGCCTTGTCCACTGCCACTTCAGTTTAGCAATTCTGTGAGCTATGTCGGTTACTTTGGTTCTCCTACGGATCTACTCATTTCTAAAGTTAACATTATCGAACCTAATAATAGGGGATCGGACTGCATCAAAAATAAAATCTCAAATATGATTTCCTAAATTGCTCTCCTGTTGAAGTTTCAAAAAACTTTACTTGTTTTGTTTTTCCAACACGTTTTCAATTTTTAATTGATCAAATTCACAAAATACGTTCGTCAATGACGCTAAAAATCTATGACGTCACTTGTGGGTATTTCAAACATTTTTAGAACAAAATTTAGTTTTTGACAGATCATAAAAAGTAACTCACATGACTAGCAGTCCGATCCCCTATTGAAGTTATTACTAATAACTAATTAACTAATTATCATCATATCAGCTCATATATGTCGCCACCGAGGGGCTCGAGCCTACCCTGAATTAGGGCGATCGGGCCTTAGTCGACCACGCGGGCCCAGTGCGGGTTGGTAGTTGATAGTAATTGGTTATTAATCGTCATTAAGTCGTGCGTTAAGATTACGTACCATCCTCGATGTCCAAGATAAAATCCCTCTTTATGCCTGTAATTACATTACCATTCCATTCCGCCCACCTGCACCGGAACACGGCAGTACCAGGTGAACCAGCCCTGATGGACGCTGTGTACGTGATCATGCCGGTACTGATTAGACTCCTTTTAAACATACTCTTTTTTAACCGACTTCAAAAAAGAGGAGGTTTCTCAATTCGACCATACATATATTTTTTTTTATGTGTGTTCGCGGATAACTTCGTCGTTTAAGAACCGATTTTGATAATTATTTTTTTGTTGGAAAGGTGATATCCCAAGGGTGGTACTATGATAAGGAAACCAGGATCCGATGATGGCATCCAAGAGAAATCGAAGGGAACCTTCGAAAATCGTGGTGGCGACTAGTAATTAAAAGAATATAGCCGGCTAACTATTCCGGTTCTAAATATACAGATTTTTAAAATTTGGACAGACACGGACGGATAGCGTAGGCTTAGTAGTAGGGTGCCGTTAAAAAAATCTAGGCGCAGTTACTTTTTAAAGTAATATTGTTAAATCTTTGGCATAGTATGAACTGTGATTCAAGATTCAAGATATTTATTCAAAATAGGAGCAACTTACCCTCTTTCTGATAGACATAAAATAGTGATTACATAATTTCATTTGTAAAAATCAAGACTGGTAAAACCCGCACTGGGCCCGCGTGGTCGACTAAGGCCTTATCACCCTGATTCAGGGTAGGCTCGAGCCCCTCGGTGGGGACGTATATGAGCTGATATAATAAAAATCAAGAAATAAACAATAATTAGATAATAACGTCAAAATCCAATCCGTGATATTAAAAAAAAACACAATGTCATTAGAACATAAAAACAATATCACACGAGAAGTTATACATTAAAATTATTGAATGTCATGATCGCCTTTGACAAGTGTATATAGGCCAGTTCACACGGACAGCACCCGGTCACGAGAATAACGCGAGAGTCAGCCATTGCTCCTCTCAACCATATTAGAGGGAAAGGAACGACCCGGCTCGGGAGCATCCGGGGGAGCATCGAGGGTTCCGGAGAACGGCTCCGGCTGTGGCTTCTTCTTACTAACTGAACAGCTTTCCTCAAGAAACGCCAAATTATAGTCAATTAGAAAAAAAAAATACTTCTTTAATTAGAGCGCTTGGAAAGGTTTTGTTTGTCATTCCATTTAAGGCGAGGCATTTGTAAAACAGTTGTCTCTGTTTTTTCCTTTACGTGTAAAGAGTCAAAAAAATAACCACACTTTTGCACTTTTTCAATGTTTTACGTGGTTATTTCTCTTAAGACTTCAATTTAAAAACTAAAATTTAGCAGATTCTCTGTAGTACTTAAAAAGAAATAAAATAAAAAAATCCATATAAAAACTTTGTGCACATTTAGAAATTTTATTAATAAAAAATTAGTTTTCGACTTTTTTTAGACGATTTAGACCAGTTTTTGGGATTTTTTATGATCGAGTAAAGTACGATAGTGTGTATCGTGTAACATATTAGCACATTCCTCAGAAAATATCCTTAGGTATGTACAATATTTTTGCAAGACCGATATTAATAAGCAATTACCCAAAAAATTTGATCTAGCAAAAGGGTTTCTTCACCTTTCCACCCGTTCCTCGCCTTAAGCGCGCCTTATCCGCTGGCGTGGAAAGAGTTTTTAAAATAAGAACCAGGCCTTTAATCTCTGATTTTTTCATTACGTGTAAAGAGTAAAAAAAATAACCACACTTTTTCACTTTTCAATGTTTTCTTCTTTTCATTTAAAAACTCCAATTAATTAAAAATAAATCGACTGATTCAGGGTAGGCTCGAGTCCCTCGGTGGGCGTATATGAGCTGATATCATCAACTGATATATTAAAGTGTGTGTTTAGACTAATCGACTTAGAAAATTTAGTGGTTTAAATCGGTCTGTTTTGTCTGTAGAATGCAAATTCACATAATGAAGTCATTGATATGAAGAATCAGGTTCTAAAATAACACTTTCATATGTTTTGTAATTGCTGAGAAAAGTCGAGATCCTGCGACCAAAATTTAAAATGCGTCCTCATAAGCTGTTTTCCTTGTATTCCTCGCAGTAGTGAGGTGAAATTCGCTCAGGATGCTATCTTTGAACCACTTTCTTCGGTCAGGATGCTATCTTTGAACCACTCTCTTCGCTCGTTTCAGTAGAGGAATAATAACTTTGCAACCTTTCATATCGTGGTCATGGCTGAGACTATGGAAGACCTCGATGGCCTCAGTAAGGTCTCTCAACAAGTAGGTCTTAAAATGAACATGGACAAGACGAAAATAATGTTAAATGTCCGTGTCGCACCCACTCCTCTAAAGGTTGGAGACTCTACACTGGAAGTTGTTGACGAATATGTATACCTGGGACAAACAGTCCAGCTAGGTAGTTTAAACTTCAAGAAAGAGATCAATCGACGAATCCAACTCGGCTGGGCAGCGTTCGGAAAGCCTCGCAATATCTTCACGTCCCAAATACCGCAGTGTCTCAAGACTAAGGTCTTTGACCAGTGTGAGTTGCCGATGATGACTTACGGAACTGAGACATGGTCGCTTACTATGGGCCTCATAAGAAGGCTCAAGGTCACCCAAAGGGCAATGGAGCGTGCTATGCACGGAGTTTCTCTGCGTGATCGAATCAGAAATGAGGAGATCCGCAGGAGAACTAAAGTAACCGACATAGCTCACAGAATCGCTAAACTGAAGTGGTAGTGGGCAGGGCACATAGCTCGTAGAACAGATTTTGCTTGGTGGTAGGGCATTTTCTAAGCCCGCCTGGCTAGCAACCACCAAGGGTTTACCAATTGTGAATAAAAAATAAAAAAAAGATGGCCGGTGGGGCAGTAAAGTTCTCGAGTGGCGACCGCGCACCGGAAAACGTAGCGTAGGCAGTCCTCCCACGCGGTGGACCGATGACCTGGTGAAGGTCGCGGGAAGCCGATGGATGCGGGCAGCGCAGGACCGGTCGTCGTGGAAATCCTTGGGGGAGGCCTATGTCCAGCAGTCGATGATTTGTGGCTGATATGATGATGATGAACCTTTCATAACAAATTACTATTATAATTATAACTAAGCATACGTGAATACAAACTAAATATATGGTGCGCAAGTTGTGCCGTAGCGAAGAAAATGTTTTGAATCAGCACGTACTACAGTTTGTAAATCCTTACTATTATTATAAATGTGAAAATGTGTTTGTTTTTACTTTTTCACGCTTCAACACCAATCTTGACCAATCTTGATGAAATTTGGCATGCAGGTAGCCTGTGTCACGGGGAAGGACAAAGGCTACTTTTTATCCCGTGAAAAAAGCATAATCCGACGCAGTTTTTGAAGGAACTGAACAAATAGTCTTTTCCGTTTCCAAAGGGTAAAAACGGGACCCTATTACTAAGCCTCCTTTGTCCGTCCGTCCGTCTGACACCAGGCTGTATTTCATGAACCGTGTTAGCTAGACAGCTGAAATTTTTACAGATAATGTATTTCTGTTGCCGCTATAGCAACAAATACTAAAAATTAAAAAAGTTAAAAAATAGGGGGCGGTCTCCATACAAAAAACGTGTTTTTCTTTTAAACATTAAGAAACTAGCGCCATCTAGTATGATGGTACGGAACCCTATGTGTGCTGTTCTGACCCGCACTTGGCCGGTTTTTTTGGTTAATTTCTTTAACATCGCAATGGAACAATGGATTGTTGTGATTTTTTGCATATAGATTGTTGAGGGAGTGAAAAATGACATAGACTGCTAATTAGAATAGCCCAATCTGGGATCGGGATCTGAAGTAAACTAATATCCACGCTCTCGAGCCGCTTGCGACTCAAAGACAGTCATAAGAACGATGTCCACGCGGGCGACGCCGCGGGCAAAAGCTAGTAACTACGCTGACATTCTGCACATTATTCCATGATTACATCAATCTCCAATTAATCACCTTGTTCATCGTTTAACCAGACACTAACAAACGTTTTGTTTAAATGTCAATTTGACATTTGTGATCGTACTCGAACTTTGAGCTTTAATTTCGTAATTCGTTGGAACAGAGAAACCCTTGCTATGTAATAAATAAAGATTAAGTGATTTTTTGCCCAGATATGGTTTAGGGTGTGGGAAATGACATAATTTACTAAAAAGCATATCCTGACATAGTTCCCGAGGGAGCTGGAGAAAATTCATGTCCACGCTCGCGAGCCGCTTGCGTTAGCGCCATCTAGTATGATGGTACGGAACCCTTTGTACTAGCGCCATCTAGTATGATGGTGCGGAACCCTTTGTACTAGCGCCATCTAGTATGATGGTACGGAACCCTTTGTACTAGCGCCATCTAGTATGATGGTGCGGAACCCTTTGTACTAGCGCCATCTAGTATGATGGTGCGGAACGCTTTGTGTGCGGTTCTGATTTGCACTTATTATGCTCTGCCTGGTTCCTCATGATTTATTTTGGACGACAGCTGCAAAGTGCCGCCTATAGTTCCAGCATGTTTTATGAAAACAAACATGTATTTGCAGTTCCTTGGACGACTCATATACATGGTCTTTGTTGTAACTACAATGTTAAATTTGTCTGTTTTCCTGGACGCATTTTCTATATTATTTAATTTTTTCCTGAGTCCAAAACTTTTAGGGAAAACGATACTTTAGTGACATAGCGTACAGTTAAAAAGTTCATTAAGAGAATCACATCGGTTCTGACTTGCACTTTACTAATTGACGGTTTTGATGTTAATTTCTAATTGGCACTAAGTACTAAAGGCAGAAACTTGAATTTGGAATTCTTCATGATTGATTACCTTAAGGGGGAGGCTTTGTCCAGCAGTGTACGTCTTTCGGCTGATATGATGATGTTGATGATTACCTAATCTATGCTAGTATGGATATACTATCTCCTGGATCCATACTACTACTACTTTTTACGTTGTTTTTACTTTTTCACGCTTCAACACCAATCTTGACCAATCTTGATGAAATTTACTGCATCGGACTATGCTATTTTTACGGGATAAAAAGTAGCCTATGTCCTTCCTCGTGACACAGGCTACCTGCATGCCAAATTTCATTAAGATTGGTCAAGGCGTTCAAGCGTGAAAAGGTAAGAAAGATCCATACTAGGGTGCCGAAACGGTCGTAAAGCAACTCGGTAAAGGTTACCTATATAGGGCCGCTGTAATTGGGGTTATTATTATTATTGGGTGGGACGCCTGCGGGGTACAGGCGGGTGTTCAAGTCTCTAGGTGGACTCACTACACCCTATACCCATGGTGGCACAATGGTCGCATAGTTCCTCTTCCCTGATCCTATCGGCGCCAAACGCGAAACCTGCTGTAGAGTACACACTCAGTCAAATAACACTGGCTGGTCTCCGGTTCTCCGCAGTTGGGGCAGGAGGGGTCTATGGTCCTATCTATTAGGGACATATACGATATCCTGTTACTATGCCCATAACCATTGCCAGTCTTTCCCGGCCTAGCGATAGTAGTGTTCTGCTCCTCCTGCGATTCCTTCCCTTCCGTAATTAGGGTTGCCAGATGCCCTTTATTTTAAAGGACATCCTCTATTTCAGACCCGAAAAATGGGTCTCGTCCCTTTATTTGAAATCTAGAATAGAGGACAATAATTTGAAGAAAGAATGAACACATGCGTGTAGTAAATATAGTTAGAGACGCAGGTGACATGCGCGGGCGGGGGGAGAAATGTATTTTTTAAAGTGAAAACTTCTTTAAGCGCGTTGGGCATTTTTGAGATGGGAAAAACCATTGAATTCGCGACACTGTTACCGTTACAGACACCTTACCAGGAACACTCGCAAGGTCAAAACTTTGTCAACCTAGTCGTTCGCCAGGAACACTCGGAGGGTCAAAACTTATAAAACTGTAAAAAGTTTTCACTTCTGTCGGCACTCCCGGAGTGGTTACGAGTAGGTTAAGTTAGGTTTAACCGCCTCCGTGGCGTAATGGTTAGTCCATTCGCTTCACACCAGGAGGTCGCGGGTTCGATTCCCGGTGGGGTCAACTTGTAAGACTCGGTTTGGTTGGTGGTAAGGCATTTTATAAGCCCGCCTGGCTAGCTGCTACCATATTATCTAAGTCTTGCCGCCAAACATCAGTGTTAACAACATTGATGTGTTCCGGCTTGAATATAAGTTAGCCAGTTCTCCATTGTGTTAGGGAATCTTGGTAAGCCCGCTTCCATCTTCGGCATCATCGTTACTTACCATCAGGTGAGATGATGCCAAGGGCTTACCAATTGTGAATAAAAAAAAGGTTTTTTTATCCTTTCATTATACAGCCTATATTCTTCGCTTTAGTACCTCTACTTTCACAACGTCTGGTGTAATTCCGTTTTACACAGTTCTACCCATAGCCAGTTAAAGTTTAATTTGGCTCCAACTTGATCTTATCGCGATTCCATGATTTATTAGTGAATCGTATCATAAACTACTTTTTATTATCAACCTGGAAATCAGCTGTAAACCGCTTAATGTGTGCACCATTCATCTCTTTCCCTCTCATCAGCTTTTTAACCCACATTTGCTCTGTCTCACTCTACCCCTCTTTCGCAGCGGACGGAGTTCTCTCAACGGTGAATGTGGTGGAAGCCCTGCAGGAGTTCTGGCAGGTGAAGGCGTCGCGGGGAGGTGGTTCCGCGGGTGGGGGGGCGCTCGTCATCTACGAGTCCGTCCCGGCCGCCCATCCGCCCTACGTGTGCTACGTTACGCTGCCCGGGGGCGCATGCTTCGGAAGTTTTCAGGTTTACATACTATCACCTCTCCTTACTTAATATTATAAATGTGAAAATGTGTTTGTTTGTTACCTTTTCACGCTTCAACGCCGTGACCAATCTTAATGAAATTTGGCATGCAGGTAGCCTGTGTCACAAGGAAGGACATAGGCAACTTTTTATCCCGTGAAAATAGCATAGCCCGATGCAATTCCCGAGGGAACTGAACATATACTCTTTTTTGGTTAATTAACATCGCAACGGAACAATGGATCGTGTGATTTTTTGCACCGAGATGGTTGAGGGGGTGGGAAATGACACGATTTACTAAATAACATATCCTGACATAGTTCCCGAAGGATGTGGAGAAAATATATGTCCACGCTCGCGATCCGCTTGCGGCTCGCGCACCGCGCACCCTCTAAGTCAGTAACAAAAACGATGTCCACGCGGGCCAAGCCGCGGGCAATAGCTAGTATTTGTTATAATTATAAATCGCCCATTCCGTTATCAATAACTTCTTCGCAGTAGGTAGAAGGTGGATATTGCTCACAGCCTCAAAATGACACCTATCTTTAAAATTCTGTTATTTGCTGCCAGTCACTTCTGTTCAGCTGCTTGCTCAAGTCTTCTATTGCTGAAGTTGTATATACTTATGTTACGTAATGCTGACAAAAGTAATAAACTCACTTCCTTTATCATCTAAAATACGACAATGTGATCTTTAATCAAAAGAGGCATCTATAATCAAAAATAACAGTCACAGAGAACATGTTTTTGTATCATCTGTTCTACTCCTATATTTAAGAACTAAGACCAATCTGAAGTTTCCACTCATAGACTGATTAACCAAAAAGTCCAAAAAATTCCTGACACAAATCAAATCAAAACAATTTATTTTTAAATAGGTGCTTACACACACTTTTAAATAGTCAAAAAATACTTATTGTCTATTACATAATGTCATGATACAGATCACAGTCTCAGGTAATGGTATTTGTTATAGAATCAACATATATATCTTTGTCATTTACATAATCTATTATTTTATAGTATCCTCTAGAGCACAAGCCTTTTTTGACATGAGTCTTGAATTTGTTCTCTGACAAACTAGTTACATTTTCTGGAATTTTATTGTATAATCTTATACACTGCCCCAAAAATTACTTTTTAACTTTACTCAGTCTCGAAAAGGCTATATCTATTTTATTTACATTTCTTAAATTCAAATTATGCCTGTCACTGTTTTTAGGAAATAAATGTAAATTTTTACGAACGTACATAATATTTTAATATACAAATTGACTAGCAACAGTTAAAATATTGATTTCTTTGAATTTATTTTTTAACGACTCAACGTGATTGCATCTGATAGATTTCGCGGATAGCTCTTTTCTGCAAGATGAAAATAGTTTCTATATCAGCCGCATGCCCCCACAGTTAGATTCCATAAGACATTATACTATGGAAGTAACTAAAATACAATTGTCTCGCAGTACCTACATCCATAATCTGTCTTATTTTAATAATAATAAGCAGCTGAACTAAGCCTTCGCGCTAAAGTTCAATGTGTGGTCCCCATTGAAGTGAAACATCCAATGTTATACCAAGGAACACCGTAGTATTTACAAATTCTAATTTATTACTCTCTAACATTACACTATCATTGACTTTTTTTACATTAGGCAAACAGAATTTTATACATTTTGTTTTCTTAGCATTTAATAATAAGTCTTTCACAGTAAACCAGTTCAGTATCTTTGAAAGAGTGTTGTTTACTTCGTCAATTTCGTTTTCTTTCCTATTCACTTTAAAAATAAGAGAAGTATCATCCGCAAACAACACAATATTGGACAGATGTTGCACCATAAAAGGCAAATCATTTACGTAAACAAGGAAAGGAAAAGGCCCTAATATGGAACCCTGGGGCACACCCATTTTCACTATAGATCCAGATGAGTTCGTGCCATTTACTTGTACTTTTTGTGTTTTGTTGTCTAAATACGAATTTAAAAGACTGAGAGCCCCATTCTCTACACCATAATGCTTTAATTTCACAAGTAATGTTTGGTGTTCAACACAATCAAATGCCTTAGATAAATCACAAAACACTCCAATTGCATTCTGCGATTCCTCAAAGGCATCATAGATGTTGCGAATGAGTGTTACTCCTGCATCGGTTGTTGATCGACCTTTAGTGAAATCAAATTGTTGGTTATGCAGTAGTTTGTTTTCTGTAAAATATTGTAGCATTTGTTGTTTGTTTTCTGTAAAATATTGTAGTAAAATCAAATTGTTGGTTATGCAGTAGTTTGTTTTCTGTAAAATATTTAAGCATAACCTTTTCAAACACTTTACTAAGAACTGGCAGCACAGAAACTGGTCTGTAGTTGCCCTCTACACTCTTCCTAATCCGTCTTTTTTTGTCCAGAATTGTCCGACAAAAGCGGAGGCGCGGCGCAGCGCTGCAAAGATAGCTCTTATGAACAGCGTATTCAATGAGCACGAATCGAGACGTATATCTGACAGTTTCATTGAGAAGGCAGTGGCCGAGGCACGAGCATCCTTCGCAGGAGATTCTAGTGCCCCGCATCAAGACTCTAGCGCCGGCATTGCTGCCTTTAGGTGAGTTTGCTGTTAAGGACACATGCACTTAATAGGTATCCTTTTAGAAAATGTAATGACTAGAGACCGGATTATATTCATTTGCATATTCGCATATGCATTTGCATATTTTAGCCATTCTCAGCGGTAAAAGCATATTTTACCTAAGATCTAGTTATGTTGCATATTATCGGTACATTTACAATATTTTTCACTCACCTTGCGTTCCCAAATGCGACCAAATTTGATAACAGTCACAAAATATAAGGGCTTAGCTACTGAGTAATAATTGTGACTTTTTACTGCTTTTCGGGACGCAGTCAGTAGCCGTGCGCGTCTTTTGTTTTGACAGTTACGATAATAAAATGAAAGAGACAGAAGAACGTCGCGCTCGCCTACTACAAAGTCGTTCCACCTATTACGCATATGAATTGTTACTTGTTCATACTTGACATGCATGCTCATTGATCTGCAGTTTAGTTTTTTTATTTATTTGTGTGAAATTGGATGCGTACCATGCCTCTGGAAAACAAGTGTGTCTTTTTTTTTCTTTTTTTTATTCACAATGGTCTTTGTGGATAACTGACTTTCCTGAAACATTTAGGTAGATACGACGTAAATGTTTCATATTGCGTGTTTGCGAGAAAAATATTTCATTCACAAAAAAAAATTTTGATTGCTATTTGATTGCTTACGTTTACAGAATTTTAAATAATTTTAATGTCATATAATGTTACTGTACCTATTATCGCCTATCAAAAAATAATTTACTAATTTTATGCTGATTTTGAAATGAAAAAAAATGAATACTAACGTTTCTCTCTTTTTTATTCCTAAAATTTATCATTTAATTTCGCATATTCTGCCAATTTTCGTGCATATTTCAAGCATTTTTCAAGCATATTTGCATGCATATAACAAGCTTTTTATGTTGCATATAATCCGGTCTCTAGTAATGACCAAGGTCCACTTTAGGTCTGTCGGCTGATATGATGATGATGATGATTGCTGAAATACGTTCCAGTGAAGGCATGAATCAATATCAGTTGCTTTGCCTGGCTCAGCGATGGAAAGAAAATATTGACCTCCGGCTCAGAATGAATTTATTTTCTTATAGCAGGCTAATCTAACGCTCACATGATAATACATCTAAAAACGCTGTACTTAGAAAACAGGACAAATAAAATAATAACTCAATATCAACTTTTAAAGCTGCAAAATTACTACACTCTTCCTGACTTTCCTTACCAACAGCCAGTGAGATTTACACGAATTTAAATATTCTCTTCTTCTCACCAGGTTTATGCTGGAAGCTAACAAGGGTCGCACGATGCTAGAGTTCCAGGAACTGATGACAGTGTTCCAGCTGCTTCACTGGAACGGATCACTGAGGGCGATGAGGGAGCGACAGTGCTCCAGGCAAGAGGTCGTGGCACATTACTCTGCGAGGGCACTGGATGATGCCATGCGGGAACAGATGGCCAGGTATAGGGGCCTTATTTTAAGAGAGATTTAGTAAGGATGGTTTCTAAGAAGGGGCAACAGCAGGACTCCAGGTCTTGGTCCATTATTATTTTATCATTAATTAATAACAATTTATTCTTCTTATCACACTATGCTTGAACGATTGGCTTTGTGGCTGATTATTCTGTGAGGGCACTGGCTGAGACTGTGTAAGGATAGATGGCCAAGTAATCGCTCATTTTGGTAGATATTTACACTAATTCCACAGAAATTAAATAAAACTGCACGTTTTAATTTGTCAGCGACCGGTTTCGAACACTGACAAATTCGCTGACAAATTAAAACGTGTAGTTTTATTTAATTTCTGTGGAATTAGTGTATATATACCAAAATGAAGTGATATAATGTTCCACCAAGAACCTACAATCAAAAGTATCAACTAGCTAAGTAATCGCTTTACTTAGCCAGGTGCTTATTTGTATTACAATCAGAAACCCACCTTAAAACATCACTCAGGAGACCTTTAGGGTCAAGACACACGGACTGCATTCCAGCTGCAAATTCGTAGTTTGGACGCAGTTAAAGCACAACCAACTAGGAGAACTGCATCCAAACTGCAAATTTGTAGCTGGTTTCAGTCGAAATGCAGTCCGTGTGTCTCGACCCTTAGTTTAGTCTATGCCTTGGTTTTGTGACAGTTTTCATCAGTTACAGGAGCGACAGTCCTTGAAACAGGCGGAAGGTGGCCCATATTGTTCTAAAAGGGCACAATGATCTATAAAATCTGATTTAACACCATCGGTTGTCCTGTCAGTGTGTAAACACCTCACAAAACCTTAAAAGACCAGGTTCATCTGCATCATATCAGCCGAAAATCGTCCACTGCACGACGACCGGTCCTGCGCACAGGTTATTAACAGTATTTTCTAACATGTTCCTATTTTTCCAGGGAATGGGCAGCCCGGGAGCGGGAAGCGGCGGCGGCAGGGGGCGGCGTGTTGCGAAGCGAACTCGCAAGAGCCGAGCGAGAGTTGCGCGCCGCCCGGCTCGCCGCTCGCGAATTGCGCTTCCCCAAGGAGAAGAGGGACATTCTCCAGTTGGCCGCCCGTCTCGTCCCCCCGCAGCCCACACAGTGATCTCACCGCCAGCGTAGCTTTGTTATTTAAGTATAGTTATAGTTTAAGACTCAGTGGTGTTTTATTTTCCAACCCGTCCTCTCAAATCTTCATGTGCGATTAGCACTTCTTTAGAAATCTACCTGTTTTCTTCTTTAAAGGAGCGTTATATTTTGTCTCAGTTTTACCAAAATTTTATAGTAATTTGCGTATAATAAATTAGTTACATTTTTTTTTATTAAAAATTTGTGTGCGTTTGATTGCAACTCACCTGATGTTACAGATATGTAAAACAAAATCAGCATAAAAGCTATTCCTTTTTCAATTGAAGAGTAATATTGGAGATTAGAAATAATTCATTGTATATACAGCCTTAGTTTATATAATTCATAGTAAGCTCGCGCATTTTCAAAAGGAGTAGAGGGACGTCCACCCACACAGTGATCTCACCACGCGCGTACAGAAGATATGAAGGAACCTATTTGAACAATGTTTGAAATAAATCTAGTTATTTTATACTAAGGCGTCGGCGGCGTAAGGCGTCGGTGGCGTAATGGCAAGGGCTGCTACCGGGCCGGGTGGTCGTGGTTCGAATCCTGCCACGTACCAATGTGTTTTCGAATTTCGATTTCATATGAAGGTTTATCAGCTCATATACGTCCCCACCGAGGGGCTCGTGCCTACCCTGAATCATGAAGGTTTATCCGACGCTCTTACATAATTTGCTTTTACGGTGAAGGAAAACATCGTGAGGAAACCTGCACACACCTGGCTGCGGAGAAAATGGAAGTTTGTGTGTCGGCCAACCCGCACTGGGCCCGCGTGATCGATTAAGGCCCGATCGAGGTAGGTTCGAGCCTCTCGGTGGGGACGTATATAAGCTTAATCTTCTTCTTATTTAAGCGAGTAATCTTCATCATCATATCAGAGGGGCTCGAGTCTACCCTGAATTCAGAGAAAACTATGTCAGATTGTAGCTTCCTTGTTTAAGTATGTAGATCTAGTTCTTGATCATTATTATCATCATCATATCAGCCGAAGTACGACGTCCACTACTAAAGGCCCCCAAATTTTAAAACTCGTTGGTGTTATATTTTTCTCCCATTCCCTTTAAAATCTCCAGCCTGATGAGTCTTTCTCAGTTTCAATTTTCAGGGTGTAACAAAGAAATGGGTTAATTTAGGCTTATGGTTGGTAGAGAAGAAGATATATATTTTTTTAGAAGTGTAATATCCTTCCTATCGCTTCCGAGGAGTAAGGCGACATTCTCCAGCTGGTCGTTCGTCTGGTAGACTCGTTGGTGTTAATTTTTAAGGTTCCGAAGTCAACAAGGAACCGTATGAACACTCCCTGCCGCTCTCTAGATTGCGACCTCAGCCCCTCGTCACCCAGATTGATTCAGATTAGTTACAGTTTGGTACTCGAACGTATGGGATTTCGCAGTGATTTTGTTTACTCCGTCATTTGTTTTTGGAAATTTCATTTCACGACCATTTTTATGCAGTGTCCGGGGTGTTTTTTCGCCATGTCTGTCTGTCCGTCTGTCCACGGCTTAGCTCAGAGACTATTAGTTCTAGAAAACTGTAATTTGACATGGGTACACATATAAATAACGCCGACAAAGTGAATACAATTTTTAGGGTACCTCCCCCTACCTTTAAAGAGGGGGTAATTTTTTTTTGTTGACGTACCCTAACATATGGGGTATCGTTAAATAGGTCTTTCAAAATTGCTGAGGGTTTGATGAAACCATTTTTTGATTCAGTGATCGCTTTGTGAAATTTTAAGCGCCAATTTTTGTTTATGTGAAGTGTCCCCTTCCCACCAGCTAAACCGTTATTTAAAGAGATCTGAAAAAAAATTAAATAGTAAAACATATACATATAATCAGTTCAAAAGGAAAACTATCAAATTAAGTAGACTTTATTAGTTTAGGAGTAGTAGTCGACGAACTTAAGGTATGCAGTTGGATTTGTAAAAAGTTCAATGTTGTACAAAATGTTTTATTACCATCATCATATCAGCTCATATACGTCCCCACCGTGGGGCTATCGGACAAACGTACATATAATATCGAAATTAGAAAACACATTGGTACGTGGCAGGATTCGAACTACGACCTCCCTGACCGGAGGTAGCGGCCCTTGCCATTGCGCCACCGACGCTCTATCTATTACTATCCCCAAAAATTAATTTATCTCGAGGCTAGAGCCTACCCTGAATTAGGGCGATCGGGCCTTAGTCGACCACGCGGGCCCAGTGCGGGTTGGTCAAGTTCACACACAACCTTCAAGTTTCTTCGCAGATGTGTGCAGGTTTCCTCACGATTTTTTCCTTCACCGTAAGATCTATTACCAATACTCTATCTATTACTGTGTCTACTATTAAATGGACAAAAACAAATGTTATGACGCTTCGGTGGCTCAACCGGTAACGACTCGGTCCATCTAACCAGAGGTACCGGGTTCAAATCTGGACGGCCAATGTACCAATGAGTTTTTCAAAAACTTACGTACATACTTACCGATTGCTTTAACGGTGAAGGAAAACATCGTGAAGAAACCTACACACGCCTGCGAAGAAACTCGAAAGTTGTGTGTGAAGTCGACCAACCCGCACTGGGCCCGCGTGGTCGACTAAGGCCTAATCGCCCTGATTCAGGGTAGGCTCGAGCCCCTTGGTGGGGACGTATATGAGCTGTAATGATGACTATTAAATGGACATCGACGTGGCACCCTACAATAGGTAGCTCGCAAACTGCGCTTCCCGAAGTAGCTTCTTCTCCAATTGATCGCACCAGCAAGCATTTTGAAAGTATTTCCAGCTGAGATAAGCTTGGCGGTTGGATGTGTACAGGAAGTTTTCTAAAGGCCCACCAAACCAGTACTTAAGTTACTTATTTTTTTTATTTACTGAAGGGTCCCCAGGAGGCTCGAGTTTCCATACAGACGTAGTTCCGCTTTAATACAAAAACTACATGCCGGATTGAATCCAAACTTCGCAACTATATTGAGCAGAGACATATCGATTGTTTGTAATTAGTTTTCGTTGTACTAACACAAAACGCAAAAAAAATAAGAGCAGTTCCAAACTTTCAGTACAAAACTAATTTAAACCTTCGTTTAGTTATGTTTAAATTTACTATGATGAAAACTAATTACAAACATCGATATGTGTCTACTCAATATATTTGCAAAGTTTGGATACATTCCGGCATGTAGTTTTTTTAAATTAAAGTGGAACTGCGTCGGTGGCTCAACCGGTAACGACTCGGTCCTTCTTACCAGAGGTACCGGGTTCAAATCTGGACGGCCAATGTACCAATTAGTTTTTCTAAACTTACGTACATACTTACCGATTGCTTTAACGGTGAAGGAAAACATCGTGAGGAAACCTGCACACGCCTGCGAAGAAACTCGAAGGTTGTGTGTAAAGTCGACCAACCCGCACTGGACCCGCGTGGTCGACTAAGGCCCGTTCGCCCTAATTTAGGGTAAGCTCGAGCCCCTCGGAGGGGACGTATATGAGCTGATATGGTGGTATGGTGGAACTGCGTCTGTAGTAATATATTTACGTCCCAGATACCGCAGTGTCTTAAGACCAAGGTCTTAGACCAGTGTGTTTTGCCAGTGATGACATACGGAACTGAGACATGGTCGCTTACTATGGGCCTCATAAGAAGGCTCAAGGTCACCCAAACGGCAATGGAGCGTGTTATGCTCGGAGTTTCTATGCGTGATCGAATCAGAAACGAGGAGATTCGTTGGAGAACTAAAGTAACCGATATATAGCTCTGAGAATTGCTAACCTTAAGTGGCAGTGGGCGGGGCACATAGCTCGTAGAACAGATGGCCATTGGGGCAATAAAGTTTTCAAGTGGCGACCGCGCACCGGAAAACGTAGCGTAGGTAGGCCTCCCACTCAGTGGACCGATGACCTGGTGAAGGTCGCGGAAAGCCGCTGAATGCGGGCAGCGCAGAACCGGTCGTTATGGAAATCCTTGGGAGAGACCTATGTTCAGAAGTGGACGTCCGTCGGCTGATATAATGATGATGTTGATGATGAAGTCTGTATGGAAACTCGAGCCTCCTGGGGATCCTTTAGTACTGTTTGCATACTTAAACATAAAGAGAAAAAACTAAAAACTAAAAACTTAATTGTACTGCATTACTTTCTAGAACTAATTCAGGGTAGGCTCGAGCCCCTCGGTGGGGAAGTTTATGAGCTGATATGGACTTACTAGAAAATTCTTAACGCTACAATGATCAACTAGAAACATATGAGCACATTTTATGTTAAGTATTGATTTTTATTTTATTATTCATAATTGGTAAGCCCTTGGCATCATCTCACTTGATGGTAAGTGACGATGATGCCGAAGATGGAAGTGGGCTTACCGTAGCGTATACTCAATACTCAATTATTTATTGCATCCATGAGTTTTTACAGGTTTTAAAGCAATGGAGAACTGGCTATCTTATTTTCAAGCCGGACACCTCAATGTTGTTAACACTGATGTTTGGCGGCAAGACTTAGATAAGATGGTGGTAGCTAGCCAGGCGGGCTTAGAAAATGCCCTACCACCAACCAAACCGAGTCTTACAAGTTGACCCCACCGGGAATCGAACCCGCGACCTCCTGGTGTGAAGCGAATGGAGTAACCATTACGCTGCGGAGGCGGTAGGCTGATTTTACAATAGGTAGGTATTTACAGTAAGTGATTTAAAATACGTAATTATATCAAAAGAAAACTTTTGGTGGAAGTTTAGTAATTAAAAAAGGTTGGTGGATAAAGCTTTAGTTACGTAGGCGGCATAAGGGGATATACAGGGTGTAACATAAAGGTGTGGTGATACTTTAAGGTGGGCTTGTACCCATCAAACTGAACAACTTTCTTTAATGGAACCCATAGTCAAATCGCAAAAAAAAATTGAACTTCCCATACTAAGTTGGCTGATCAGCTGATCGAGTTAGTATGGGAGTGCCAAATTTTTTTTTGCGATTTGACTATGGGTTCCATGGAGAAAGTTGTTCAGTTTAATGGGTACAAGCCCACCTTAAAGTATCACCACACCTTTATGTTACACCCTGTATAACCAAGCGAAGTGTTTAGCAGACAAGTCGCCCTTTGCCCTTTTGACATTTGCGGGTATCATGACAAGAATCTGTCTTCATTAATTAATTAACCCTTTCTCGGCACCAGGGCTTTCTGCAACTTGATCACCGAGTGTTTCTGTAACTTGATCACCGAGTGTTTCTGTAACTTGATCACCGAGTGTTTCGGTGAAATCTAACTCTGACATTCGACAGTGCCAAAGTATATACAGGGTGTAACAAAATTGGTGTAGGTCCCGTTAACTGGGGCTTCTACTCATCGTAGTGAACAACTTTTGTTATACTACTTTGCTGAAAACGTAAAATTTATTTTACTCTTCATACAAATCGATCAGCTGATCGACCGATTTTGTGCATTTTAATATGGAGGGTACAATTTTTTTTTTTTAGAATTGACTATGTTTTCCTTGGAGAAAGTTGTTCAGTATGACGAGTAGAACCCCCAGTTAACGGGACCTACACCAATTTTGTTACACCTGTGTATTAGTATTAATGGACGCTCCTTGCCGCTCCCTAGATTGCGACCTCAGACCAGATTGATACAGATTGGTTATAGTTTGGTTCTCGATCGTATAGGATTTCACCGTAATTTTGTTTGCTCCGTCATTTGTTTTTTAGAAATGTCATTTCACGATCACTGTATGCAATGTCCGGGGTGTGACGGTGTTAAGCATGCTTGACTTCTATAGTCGTGGCTTGATTCCCACTATGGACACACGTTTATTTATTTATTAAAACTCTAAAGGTTTCCAAGTCAAACTAAGAACCCTATGTTTCGCTATGTCCGTCTGTCTGCCTGTCTGTCGCTATGTTGCAGCCGTTTTACTTCAAAAATATTACAACCAAAGATAGTGTACATTATGTCATGTCGTGGCGATATCATTGAATTTGACATTTCATGAAATAGCCAGATGAATATTGGCGAGATCATGAAAAATCTAAGTTTATTGTACAAAGCAAGCGACAATAGGTTAATTCGGTTTTAGGCGGTATTATTACAGATTTTCGTTATTTTTGACGTCAATTACTCCTAAACGATAGAAAACCCAAGGTTGAAAGAAACTGTTGATGATGTTCCTTAAAGTCGAAAGCTATTGAAACTATAGCTATAGAGACACGATTGAGCAGTTTTGGCTAGATAGAAAAAAATCCCAAAGATAGGTCTACACCGTTACTTTCAACTCTAGTTATGACTAATATTTGGAAGTATAATTTTTGAAAAATATGCTAAAATATTTGTTATAATAATACAAAGTGAGTAATGTTATTATTTTTTATACTTTCATTCAGAAAATTGAAACTAAACGAAAAAAAAAGCGCAAAAGTGTGGTTATTTTTTTTACTCTTTACACGTAAAGAAAAAAACAGAGACCACTGTTCCAATCAATGCATCGCCGTAATGATAATACTGCCGAAGAGCCTCGAACTTGAACTCAGCAGTGGAAGCCAGTTTAGGTAAGGCTCGTTTTGCAATGATATGGCTACGGCTGACCATTCCATGATCTGGGCAATCCGTTACATAAAATGGCCAATTCTTCGACGACCATTTTAGGAAATGATCAATTCTATGATATCGCTACGACATGTATATGTATAAATTACAGCTTTTAGTCCTCGGGGGAGGCCTTTGTCCAGCAGTGGACGTTTGTCGGGTGATATGATGATGATAATGATGACACCTATAAAGCTAAAATATGGTATGATTATACAATTCTATGACGACTATAATCAACAAATACATTTTTAGGGTTACCTCCCTTACATCATCATATCAGCCGACGGACGTTCACTGCTGGACATAGGTCTCCCCCAAGGATTTCCATAACGACCGGTTCTGCGCTGCCCGCATCCAGTAGCTTCCCGCGACCTTCACCAGGTCATAGGTCTACCGAGTGGGAGGCCTACCTACCTCCCTTATATATAAAGTGGTAATAGTTTATTAACGTACCCCATCTCGTGGGGTATCTTTATATGGGTATTTAAAAACTATTAAGGTTTATAAAGAACATTTTATCGATAAATGATTCGTTTACGACATAGATCAAGAGCGTCGGTGGCGTAACGGCTAGGGCCGCCGCCTCCTGTCTGGGAGGTCGTGGTTCGAATCCTGCCACGTACCAATGTGATTTCGAAATTCTATTTCATATGTACGTTTATCCGACGCTCTTACGGTGAAGGAAAACATCGTGAGGAAACCTGCACATACCTGCGAAGAAACTCAATTGTTGTGTTGTGAGTGAAGTCGACCAACCCGCACTGGGTCCGCGTGGTCGACTTAGACCCAATCGCCCTAGTTCAGTGTAGGCTCGATCCCCTGTGTGGGGACTTATATATGAGCTGAAAATAACAATGCGGGAACATGACAAGTTGCAAGCAAGCAAACGTTCATGTAACGAGCAGTTTTGTTTGTTTGCTCTGTAACATACTGACAACGCTAGAAACGAACGCTAGAAACGAACCGACTGCAATCCAAGCTTTTAACCGCCTCCGTGGCGTAGTGGCACACCCTGGACACTTCATACAACGAGCAAGAAATGAAAAAAGCTAATGACGGAACAAACAAAATAACGGCGAAATCCTATACGTTCGACAACCAAAACTATAACCAATCTGAATCAATCTGGGAGACGAGGGGGTGAGGTCGGAAACTAGAGAGCGGCAGGGAGTGTTCGTTCATACTGTATGACTAATATAAATACTTTGGTAATAGTTAGTCCACTCGCTTCACACCCGGAGGTCGTGGGTTCGATTACCAGTAGGGTCAACTTGGTTTGGTTGGTGGTAGGGCATTTTCTAAGCCCAACTGGCTAGCTACCACCATCTTATCTAAGTCTTGCCGCCAATCATCCGATAGATAGATAGATAGATAAGCGTTTATTTATGATTACATTTTATTTATTGGATGTGTTCCGGCTTGGCGGTTCTCCATTGCGTTGGGGAATCTTGGTAAGGCCACTTTCATCTTCGGCAACATCGTCACTTCCCATCAGGTGAGATGATGCCAAGGGCTTGCTAATTGTGAATAAAAAAAAATACTAAAATTCGGCGTTAAGCCAAAATTGAGCTAAGAGTTCTTTCAGTGGTTAGTACACTCTTAACAGTTCATAATATCTTGAAAACTACTAAACCGATTTTGATAACACTTGCCTGTTCGCTAAATTGAAATAATATTTCAATAATATTTCAAAAATTTCTCATAGAAATCAGCTGTACTTTTTGTTTGTTCTTATCTAGTTTAAAGAAACTAAAAATCTAAATGCAATATTATTTTTATTGGATTAGGTATACTTTAGTTTCTGAGAAATACGCGGACAACAAAAATACTCGTACATATAATATATTTTTTTAGAGATAAAAATTCGAACACTTTTATTATTTATTTATTTACAATTTATTGTATACAGAAATAGGGACAAACAAACATTAAACTAGATAAGAACAAACATAAGGCACAACTGATTTCTATGAGAAATTTTTATTTATAAGAAGAAGAAAAAAAATTCAAAAGAATGGCAGAAGACTTGTAGGTACGTAACAAAAACGAAATTTTTAAAAATCAGATATTTTGATAATTTATTACATATGAACTGGTTGAATTTGTAACGAAGTAATTTTTTTGTTTATTTTCCATCTGTTTTGTATTATTTTCTTATTAATATGTTTTGTATCATATTTGAAAAAAAAAACTTTAATGTTCAATTCCGGACTTTAATGTAGGTACTTATCTAATAATTTTATTATTCTTTTGTTCATGTTGTATTAAAGCTACTGGTGTTAAAAACATATTATTGTTATTGGACTAATTTTAGAGCCCGGCCCAGTTTCAATGACCCCGTTCCTGCCCTCCAAGTCATAATATATTTGTACCAGCTTAGAAGCGAAGCGGAGGGCGCGTCGAGGCTGCAAATTAATAACCTCTTTTTTTAAGTCGGTTAATAATTTAAATAACTGTAGCTTGTTTAAACGTATTTTATGAAAACTTTCCCCAAAGGAACAAAATATCACAAAAATATTTGACCTCTAGATATTTTTTTTGTCAGTAGATATTGAGAAGAACGGTTCCTTTGCAAATTTTTACATCCTGTAATAACGCGGAAAAAGAAGTAAATAGATATGTATTGTAACAAAAAAAAACTTGTAAAATACATAATCGCGCACTGAGTATTTTTTGGGATTCTTAGTGCTAGTCCAACTCACACCACCACCTCCGTAGCTCAGAGGCAAAGTTCACTGGCGTAACACAGGAGGTCGCGGGTTCGATTCCCGGCGGGGTCAATTGTAAGACTCGGCTTGGTTGGTGGTAGGGCATTTTCTAAGCCAGCCTGGCTAGCTACCACCATCTTATCTAAGTCTTGCCGCCAAATATCAATGTTGATATCATTGGTGTGTTCCGGCATGAAGATAAGATAGCCAGTTCCCCATTGCGTTGGGGAATCTTGGTATGCCCGCTTCCATCTTCGGCAACGTCGTCACTTACCACCAGGTGAGATGTTGTCAAGGGTTTACCAATTGTTAATAAAAAAAAAAAAAAAAAAAAAAACTTGGCCAGTTACTTAATTACTAATTTTCACCATATTAACTAACAAACTATCAAATATTTGTTAATTTAGGTACTCGTAAGTGAGGTAATCACCGAACATGCTGTTATGAAATAATTTTCGAAAAACCTAAAAACTTTTAGGTACAAGCTATTAATATTGCATTGTCACGCGATATACAAAATTTCAGCTCAATCGGTAACTGGGAAGTGGGTCAAATTTAACTTGCAAGATTTCACCCGAACAAACATACGTCCATACATTGCAAGTTAAATAAAAACTTGTAAAAAGAAGTCGAATTTAACTTTATATTCAAGATAATGTATGGGACATATTATTACGGTCGATCCTCCAACTGCAATAAATGTAACTAAGTTATAGCAAAGAAAAATGTGATGATGACGTCACTACTTTTGGATGTTTTTTTTTTATCTGTATCTGTGCTGTAAGACCTTGCTTCTTGCTAAATTTCATGATTCTCGGTGAGTGAGTTTGCGAGTATCAAAAAATATGCGACAACATGATCGTATCTTATGATTGCGTTAAGCAGTTGGAAATTCAAGTTTTTGGAAGCGCCTCCGCTGCCGGCGCCGGCACCCAAAAATATCGCCTTTGTGAACCAGCGGTAGATACTCTAGGGGAGAGGGGAAGGCGAAGAGAGGGGGGGGACCTTGCTTCGCGAGGCTCTTCGACAGCATATTCAATCACAGCAGCAGACCGATCCTATCATCGCTCGCTTAACTTATAGAAATGGAGCTGGAAAACCACGTCCTGCCCCGTCAGAACCTAAAATTTGCACAGCGCCAGCTCCAGAGTCGGCTCCCGGCGCCAGCAGTAGAGGCACTTCCTCAGTTTTTACAACTCTAAGGGACCGTAAACTTGATTAGCGATATTGATATTAATTTCATTGCCGATCCTGAGAAAAAGGGTCTTAACAGACCGGTATACAGAGAGACAGACATACAACAAAATGATCCTTTTTTTTTAGGTATCATCATTTCAGCTCATATACGTCCCCACCGAGGGGCTCGAGCCTACCCTGAATTAGGTCAATCGCGGGCCTTATTTGACGACGCGGGCCCAGTGCGAGTTGATCGACTTCACACACAACCTTCGAGTTTCTTCGCGGGCGTGTGCAGGTTTCCTTCACCGTAAGAGCGTCGGATAAACGTACTTAAGAAATATAAATTCGAAAACACATTGGTACGTGGCAGGATTCGAACGACGACCTCCCCGACAGGAGGTAGCGGCACTTGCCATTACGCCACCGACGCTCCGAATTATACGGAAACCTAAAAATCCTAAATAATAATAACATACTTAGCTTTTTTTATTCATAACTGGGAAGCCCTTGACATCATCTCACCTGATGGTAAGTGACGATGATGACGAAGATGAAAGCGGGCTTACCAAGATTCTCCAACGAAATGGTGAACTGACTATCCTATTTTCAAGCCGGAACGCATCTATGCTGTTAACTTTGATGCATGGCGGCAAGACTTAGATAAGATGGTGGTAGCTTATAAAATACCCTTCCACCAACCAATCCGAGTCATACAAAGTAAGACTCCGCCGGGAATCGAACCCGCGACCTCCTGATGTGAAGCTAATGGACGTCACGGAGGCGGTGAAACCTACTTACCTATCCAACAAACTCTCATCTCTAATCTATGGGCAGTGCTTTTACCTACCTTTATAAACATGACTACGTGGTGGTCTTGCAAGTCTGACTCTGATACACATTACAAAACTGTACGTGTGTCGGTCGGTGTGTTTGAACGAGGGCCAAATATTTGTGGAGTTGGTGCCGGGAGCAGACGGAGCTGGCTGTGCTGCGGGCCTGCGGTAGCGTCGCTGGTGTCCACAGGGACGGATCTAGTGGGGGCGATGGAAAAGAGCAATTGCACGTACAGAA
Organism: Coleophora flavipennella; assembly: GCA_947284805.1. Classification (NCBI taxonomy): domain Eukaryota; kingdom Metazoa; phylum Arthropoda; class Insecta; order Lepidoptera; family Coleophoridae; genus Coleophora; species Coleophora flavipennella. Next base: position 12,509,865 of record OX369266.1, read on the forward strand.
AAATTTTACAGCCACACTGTGCATACTTTCTGCATAACATTCTACATCTGGCGCGGTAGGGCACACAAATAAACAATTAACTTTAAACTTAATTACTACCTGGCAACAAATAAAGGTACCTACTTAAACGTCTTTATTTTTCCGAGACTTTTACCGATGAAAAAAAAGATTAAAAAACTAAAATCGATTTTAAATTGAAATTCACTCAAAAGTATGAAATAATATTATTATACTTAGATACACGACATTAACCAACAATAACGAAATCAAAGGTGTGTACGAATTAAATTAGGGGCCTAAAGTTTTTTCTGAGGTCGGTACCAGCACACATCTACTCACATTTTACTTTATGGCATTGCTGACACCGACCTCAAAAAAATAATTTATCTTCTAATTTAATGCATACCCACCTTTGATTTTGTTATTGTTGGTTAATGTCGTGTATAATAATATTATTTCATAATTTTAAGTGAATTTCATTTTGAAGTCGGTTTTTAGTTTTTTAAACTTTTTTTTTTATTTTCTTTATTTTTAGTGATATTGCTATCTATCTAACAACCCAATCACCCACTTGGCAATAGGAACCATCAAATCATAATGCATGTGTTTCATTAACAGATACAGAATCCTGTTGTTTCCATCATCATCTCAACAGCATGAAAGTTAAGGAGTTAAATCTTCCATCATCAGCTCATGTGAATATTCTGAAAGAATACAACTATCGGCCAATACGTACCTACGTAAAATATTTGAAGAATTATCCTCCAACTCCTAACCGTTAAGGAGTTGCACCTTCCTTCATCAGCTCATAAACATGAGATGATGACTACCAGATGCAAATACTTTAATAAATAACTCAGAAAATACATGAAACACGTAAAACGTGCCTAAAAAATTTTAGGGTTGCCCTCGATTACCCTGGGATTCCATCATCAAATCCTGACTTAGTGACAATGGGACCCCCTCGGGAGTATACTCTTTCAAATAAAAAAAGAATTTTGAAAATCGGTTCACAATCGGCCGAGATATCGAGTAACAAACATACAAAAAAACAACATACAGACGAATTGAGAACCTTCTCATTTTTGAAGTCGGTTGAAAATTTACAAATAACCTAGTTAACGTAACCCAAATTGTATCTAATTCCGTCCAGCAGCCGAACGGATATAATATGATGATGATAAAATTAATTTTTTTTGGATACGAATATTCAACATAAATTACTGACAGCATATAACTTGGTTTTTCCTTCTCGTGCTTTTTTTTATTCACAATTGGTAAGCTCTTGGCATCATCTCACCTGAAGGTAAGTGACGATGATGCCGAAGATGGAAGCGGGCTTACCTAGATTCCCCAACTCAATGGAGAACTGGCTATCTTATCTTCAAGCCGGAACACATCATCAAATGTTGTTAACACTGATGTTAGGCGGCAAGACTTAGATAACATGGTGGTAGCTAGCCAGGCGGGCTTAGAACATGCCTTACCACCAACCAAACCGAGTCTTACAAGATGACCCCACCGGGAATCGAACCCGCAACCTCCTGGTAAGAAGCGAATGGACTAACCATTACGCCACGGAGGCGGTTATTTATTTAATCTTGTCCTTTTATGTAACCTGGTATTAAGCTATTTGAAATAAAATAAAACTCAAAAATAATTAAACTATGTATTTCTATTAAGATGATATTGTTACAAGGACTCGAAAGCAACAATTACCAACCTCACAGCGATTACCCCCACCGCAGTCCGGTCCTTCATTACCTGCGGCTCAGCCGGTGTGTGATCAGGTGCAGTTCCGGGGAGCGCACGCGCAACCTGCCGGCTAATATTGACATGACCCTCCCCCCTCGCACCGGCCCTGCGTACGAGGGTCTTTGTCGGTAATCTGGTAGGAAGCTCTCGTTAGAGACATGACACTACCCGTGCGTGACGTGAAGGTTAGAGTGTTGGATAAGGTTGTATTACGTAGGGACATTTTTATTAGAACTTCACAGAGCTTAATACCAACAATAAGCAATTAAATTTATACAAGGTGTCCATGTACTTCTCCCGGGAACTTAAGGATCTCCAGGAGGCTCGAGTTTCCGTACAAACGTAGTTCCGCTTTAATATAAAAACTACATGCTGGATTGAATCCGAACTTTGCAAATATATTGGGTAGACACATATCGATGTTTGAAATTTGTTTTCAGCGTAGTAAATTGAAACATAACTAAGCAAAGGCTTAAATTAGTTTTATACTGAAAGTTTGAAACTGCTCTCATTGTTTTCCGTTTTATATTAGTATATCGAAAACTAATTACAAACATCGGTATGTGTCTACTCAATATATTCGCAAAGTCTGAATTCAATCAAGCATGTAGTTTTTATATTAAAGCGGAACTACGTTTGTATGGAAAATTGAGCCTCCTGGGGACCCTTTAACAGGGAATTCTATTCATGTACAATTCGCGGCGAATAAGTTGAACACAAGTAGCGGTCGTTCGCGCAGGTAGGGAGCGCGCGGGTTTAGAGCGAGTTACGCGGGGGGCCACCATCCTTAGTTGCGCGCATGCCCCGTGTCCCACTCTTCTAATGAGAGCTGAAAATAAGACTCTGTACACTGTTCAACTTAGATGCCGCGATCTATACCTGAACAAGTTTCCTCAAGGATACTTTACAGAAAAAAATTGTTCGAGTAGTATAGTCAAGAAAAAATTACGAAGTTCGGTTACGAATTCCTTTTAGAAATTTGGTCAGGTTATGATGAATACTATCCCCTGATTTCCGAGTTTTACACCTTATATAAATTTAATTGCTTATTGTTGATAAGTAAGCTCTGTATGGTCGAAGTAACCAGGATCTCATCTGTGACTGGGTGTAGCAAAATGGGTGTAGGTCACAGAGCAGACAGAGTATCTAATAATTTACATAAAGTGCTGTTGATATTGTTGTAAAAGACGGGGTTTTCCAAAGATTTAAAAATATAAATGAATTAAACGCGATTCCTTGCTCTGTGGTGTAGGAGTCCTACTTGTTATATTCTACCCTATTCTATTATCTCCAGCTGTACAAAGGTACAAAGATGTTATGAAGCGACATATGAAAGGATGCAATATAGAACCATCTCAATGGGAGAGTTTGGCAGCAGAACGGCCTGAATGGCGCAGAATTGTGAATAGGCAAGTGCGCGAGTTCGAGGATCAGCGTAAAGCTGACCTTGATATCAAACGCGACCAGTTAAAGGCCCGACCACCTGCGACCATTTCATACAATTACGAGGGTGGCATACTTAAATGCCCTCAGTGCGCGAGGAGTTTCGCTGCGAAGATTGGCTACATAAACCATCTTCGAGCGCACGCGCGGCAAACCGACTAGGAGTCGAAGTGGTCGCTATGACCGAAGTCGGTCGGATAGATCATCATTATCTCCAGCGGTGCCAAGTTGACCATCGATACATCGAGGTGTCGAAGTGTCTGTATGATGACGCCACCATGCCGGTTCGCCTCCAGGCTCAAACCTCGAAACGAGGGGTGATACAGGCAGACTTTATATCTCTGAAACTGTTCACCGCCGCCCTGGAAGATGTTTTCAAGCTTCTGGACTGGGGAGGGACTCGGCATAAATGTCAACGGTGAGTACATACATAACCCACCTCCGGATTCGCTGACGATATCGTGGTCATGGCTGACTATGGAAGACCTAAGCACAATGCTCGATGGCCTCAGTAAAGTCTTTAAAAAATGGACATGGACAAGACGAAAATAGTGTTAAATGTCTGTGTCGCACCCATCCCTCTAAAAGTTGGCGACTCTACACTGGAAGTAGTTGACGAATATGTATACCTGCGACAAACAGTCCAGCTACGTAGGTCCAACTTCAAGAAAGAGATCAATCGATGAATTCATCTCGGCTGGGCAGCGTTCGGGAAGCTTCGCAATATCTTCACGTCCCAAATACCGCAGTATCTCAAGACTAAGTTATTTGACCTGTGTGTGTTGCCAGTGATAACATACGGAACTGAGACAGGGTCGCTTACTAAGAGTTTCTTATGAAGGCTTAAGGTCACCCAAAGGGCAATAGGGTGAGCTATACTCGGAATTTCCCTACGCGATCGAATCAGAAACGAGGAGATCCGCAGGAGAACTAAAGTAACCGACATAGCTCACAAAATCGCTAAACTAAAGTGGCAGTGAGCAGGGCACATAGCTCGTAAAAAAGATGGCCGTTGGGGCAGTAAAGTTTTCGAGTGGCGACCGTGCACCGGAAAACTTACGGTAGACCGATGACCTGGTGAAGATCGCGGGAAGTCGATGGATGCGGGCGCTCTGGACCGGTCGTCGAGGAAATCCTTGGGGGAGGCCTTTGTCCAGCAGTGGACGTTTTTCGGCTGATATGGTGATGAGTCATAGATTGTAACACAGATGGTTCTTTGACTGTCTCTTAACGCTTTCATATATACGCTGTCAATACCTAAAAAAGTCTTGATTTCAAGTTGTTTCTTCATACCGTTTACCGAAAGTAGTAGCAATAGCTGAGCTACATCTGTATATGTATTCAGCGTACTATACCTACACATATATTTAAGGGTCATTGCATCTTGTCAAGCGGTTCGTCATGTACGCAATGCCAATTAAGTCGACATTTTAGGGCATCGCGCCCCGCTCCTGGGCCCCAATGAAGCCTGGGCCACAAAAAATCCATCAACCATCGAGAAAATTGCATCGGGCCAGAATTGCAACTTTTTACTTTATAATATTGTCGCCTGTTTCAGCGTTTATACTGCAACCATGCAGACGTTATTCATCGTTGAGTTCTTAACGTCGAACAAAACACTATTGGTGTCTCTTTTCAACCGACTTCCAAAAAAGAGAAGATTCTCTAGTGTACTGTATGTTGTTGATTTTTAGGGTTCCGTACCCAAAGGGTAAAAACGGGACCCTATTACTCCGCTGTCCGTCCATCTGTCTGTCTGTCTGTCCGTCTGTCACCGGGCTGTATTTCAAGAATCGTCATAGCTAGATAGTTGAAATTTTCACAGATGATGTATTTCTGTTGCCGCTATAACAACAAATACTAAAAATTAGAAAAAGGGAAAAATAAGGGGGGGTCTCCATACAAAAAAAAATTGAGCGAGACCTACAGTACTCGCATATGATGTGTAACATGTGACAAAATACTTTAGGTTAGTTAGATTTGATGACGATATTGTACCTGGGTGGCGGATCTGACAGTAACGAAAAAAACCGACCAAGTGCGAGTCGGACTCTCGTAAAGTAGAATTCCGCGCTTTCGCGACTTCCTGTTACACATTTCCATCCCATGTTACACATTTCCGTCCCATTTCACGAAATCACTCCCACAAATTGCAGGAAAGCGAGAGCAACCGACCAAGTGCGAGTCGGACTCTCGTTGTTACACATTTCCGTCCCATGTTACACATTTCCGTCCCATTTCACGAAATCACTCCCACAAATTGCAGGAAAGCGAGAGCACAGATGTTACACATCAAAAACGTGTTTTTTTAAACATGAAGAAACTACGCCATCTAGTATGATGGTACGGAACCTTATGTGTGCGGTTCTGACTCGCACCTTACCGGGTTTTTTTACATCTTCGCAGATTGTGCACCGATTTTCATGATTCTCTTTCATTTAATAGGATACGCTGCCAAGTTGGTTTCATTTAAATTTTAATTAAATCGGTATAGCACTTTTTAGAAAATCAACGAAATCCAAAAATAATAATGTAAAATCAACTAAGTTGTTGCGATGGAAGTCAGTTTTTTTAACGCGTTTAGCGTTTCCAATTTTATGAGTTTAGTGTTGAAAGGATACAGATGTTCCATATTGTCGCGTGGCGCTAAAAGTTGAAGAACGGACAACTCAACAATGTTTTCCGACTCCTACAGTTTGGGGATGTCCAAGGCGAGAGTGAATAGCCATTATTTGAGTTTGCGTGTACCATCCTCGACTACATGTTCACTTACCATCAGGTGAGATGTAGTCATGACATACGATGACAGTGATGACATATGGAACTGAGACATGGTCGCTTACTATGGGCCTCATAAGAAGGCTCAAGGTTACCCCAAAGGCAATGGAGCGTGCTATGCTCGGAGTTTCTCTGCGTGATCGAATCAGAAACGAGGAGATCCGTAGGAGAACCAGAGTAACCGACATAGCTCTCAGAATTGCTAAACTTAAGTGGCAGAGGGCGAGGCACATTGCTCGTAGAACAGAAGGCCGTTGGGGCAGTAAAGTTCTCGAGTGGCGACCACGCACCGGAAAGCGTAGTGTAGGCAGGCCTCCCACTCGGTGGACCGATGACCTGGTGAAGGTCGAGGAAAGCCGCTGAATGTGGGCAGCGCAGAACCGGTCGTCATGGAGAAATAGTGTTGCGGAAAGAACAGATCCCTGAGGTACCCCGGCATCATCGCCAATAGGTCTGAGGAACAGCCACCAACGAACACTCGAATAGACCGTTCCCTCAGGAAATCAGCTACCCAGTTACACAATCCCACATGAAGACCATAAGAAGGAAGCTCGCCAATAAGGCTAGCGTGCCAAACCCTATCAAAAGCCTTCGAGATGTCGAGTGACACAGCGAGAGCTTCGCCATGCTTCTCGATGGCCTCGCCCCATATCATCCGTAGCATACACTAGAAGATCTCCAGTAGATCTACCTCGGCAAAATTCGTATTGTCGATCGCTAAGGAAGTCATTGTCTTCTAGGTATGCCAAAATGCGGGTGTTCAATACACGTTCCATAATCTTACAGATTACGGAGGTGATTGCTATAGACGTCCTTCGGCTGATATGATGATGATGATGATGAGATGTAGTCAAACGCACTCTATTTTTTTGAAGTGAAAACTTCTTTAGCGGCGTTGTGCACTTTTTTTGTAATGGGTAAAAAATGTTAAACTCGCGTCAGGACACGTGACCTGATCGAAAATTCGTAAGACGGATGGAGTAGTGAAAACTTGTTTAGCGGCTTTGTGCACTTGTTTTGTAATGGGTAAAAAATGTTAAACTCGCGTCAGGACACGTGACCTGATCAAAAATTCTAAGATGGATGAAGTTGATTTTTTGTTGATTTTTCTGAGATATAAACTTTTTAATGTAATATAAATTGTCATGTTTGTGTGCGATAGCGCAATAAATAAATATTGTATTCTACCACATAAATGATAGTACTTTTATACTGATAATCAAAGCAATTCGTGCAAAATTATTCCCTAACCATTCCAAAATATCAAAAATGCACAACGTTAATATTCAACTTTTCACTTCTGCCGGCACTCCCGGAGTGCAGTGGTCCTATCATAGGGTACCATTTTTTCTTTTAAGGTACGGAAAACTAAAAACAGTGGCGATTATTGGATGTCTCTTAATTTGATGACGGTCGGTCGCGTATGTACGCGAATTCTCAAAAGTTTGTGAGTACAAAAAGTGGTCGGTTATGCAATAATTGTTTTTGCCGTGCTGTGGAGTGACTTCGCGAAGTTATGAAGCCTTTCTTTCTCTTTCCGGAAATGAATTTTTAGTAATACCTTTTTATTCATAAGAGAATTAATTGATCCAAAATGTAAAAACTACTGTATTCCAAATCGAATGATCATATCCGAGCAGTCAATTTATTGTCTTAGGCATTGAAGTATTGTAGGTATATATATTTCACAACAAGTAAACCTCTTACGGTGAAGGAAAACATCGTGAGGAAACCTGTACATACCTGCGAAGGAACTCGAAAGTTGTGTGTGAAGTCGACCACCCCGCAATGGGCCCGCGTGGCCGAGGCTCGATCCCCTCGGTGGGGACGTATATGAGCTGATGTGAATGAATGAATGAAATCTAGTTTGCATAATTTAGCAAAAAATCATCCTTTAACCTCGTCGTCGTCCCCACCGCTGGGACACGGGTAGACTATACTCCACACAAAGGGGCTAATTGCAGGTTGTAGGATAAGTGGCGGACCTCAGTGTCCGAAGCTTTTAAGCTTCCTATAAGGCCTCTGACAAGACTTAACGACGCCCATTTAGCGATAGCAAACGGCATCAACGGCTTAACAAACACTAAAACGGTCGAGATAAAATTCCACTAACAGTCTAACCCATCCAGGTAATGACCTTGCGTCTGGTCAGTTAACCTGCGTGATCGTCGCAAATATGTAAGTCTCACTCAGCTACGACCTTTAACCTCCGTTCATGTATTATTATTTTATACATATGTAACATAATTTAACCGCCTCCGTAGCCCAGCGGCAAAGTTCACTGACTTTACACAGGAGGTCGCGGGTTCGATTCCCGGCGGGGTCAATTGTAAGACTCGGTTTGGTTGGTGGAAGGGCATTTTCTAAGCCCGCCTGGCTAGCTACCACCATCTTATCTAAGTCTTGCCGCCAAATATCAATGTTGATATCATTCATCATAATATGAAGATAAGATAGCCAGTTCCCCATTGCGTTGGGGAATCTTAGTAAGCCCGCTTCCATCTTTGGCAACATCGTCACTTACCTACCACCAGGTGAGATGTCAAGGGTTTACCAATTGTAAATAAACAAATAAAAAACAAAAATAATTGACCACGCTGAACACTTTAAAAAGCCGATTCTATCACAACAAAAACCAAGTACAAATTCAGCTTCCTTTTTTTTTTTTTTATTAATTTAATCGCTTGACTCAACCGATTTTGATAAAATTTGGAACCGCTCTTTGGCAAATCAATTTAAAAAAGAACAATTTAAATCGGTGACGTACCTTAAAAAACCATACAGTCGAATTGAGATCCTAAAATTCGAGAGCAGATCGAATCATCTATAATAGAAAGGCCTTTGTCCAGCAGTGGACGATTTGTGGCTGATATGATGATAAAAGAAAGAGATGATGAAATCATTTAAGTTTTTACAAAAACGTGCCCAAACCCTTTATGTAACTAACTATGGTATCTACACAGAACGGTCGGTTGAAAATTGGAGAGCAGATTGAATCATCTTTGTTTATAGAGATGATAAAATCAATTTAGTTTTTACAAAAAGTTGCCCGAATCCTTTGAGTAACTATGACGGTATCTACATAAAACAGTCAGTTGAAAATTCTACAGCAAATTGAATCATCTATATAGAAAAGGATGATGAAATCATTTTAGTTTTTACCAAATTTTGCCCAAATCCTTTAAGTACTAAATATGGTATCTACACAAAACGATCGGTCTGTTGAAAATTCGAGAAGACATTGAAACATATTTGTACAAAGAGATGATAAAAACAAATTACTATTTACAAAAACTGGCCCAAATCCTTTATGTAACTATAGTATCTACATAAAACAGAAACTCTAGAGCAGATTGAATCATCTATATAGAAAAAGGTGAAGAAATCAATTTAGTTTTTTCAATTTTAAGTAGTGTATTAAGTCATTGCCTTTAATTAACTATGGTATCTACACTAAACGTTTTAATTATCTGCCTTTAATATGTAACATTCTAGAGCAGATTTAATCATCTATGTAGAAAAAGATGATAAAGTTAATTTAGTTTTTACAAAAACTTGCTCAAATCCTTTAAGTAGTGTATAGAAAGTCATTGCCTTTTTTACTATGGTATATACGTTATATCTACCATTATAATGTAAATGACTATTATCAGACTATTATCTACACCGAGTAGTTTTAAAATTCCTTAAAACACGTACTTTATTTATGTTTTAAAAAGTATTTATAACCCCAAGCCCAATGTTACCGATTCCCATCGCTTTTCCAGAAATCAGAAAATAGCCTGTACCGTTAACCTCTGGGTGTATAAAGTCTTACTTTCTTATTGTGACCGCAGCCTTATGCGGAGGCATTGCCGAAAGACGGCTGGACTCATGGCGAAGTAGTTGAGATTCGGGAGCCGTTGCTGCCGAGGAGGGACGCAAAAAGTGCAAGCTTCCCACGCTCTGTGTGGACGCAGGTACAGTGGGGATACCAGCTTTTAAAGTGGAAGAGCTTCCGAAAGGAAACTTATGCTGAATAACATGCTAGTTATCACAAATTTTTTAAAATGGCGCATGTTTATTTATATGAATACGAGGAAACAAGTAAGTAAAGGAATCTTACTCAATCGATAGGTAGTTATAATAGAAAAAAATGAGCTTATAAATCTCACAGAATCGCTAAATCACACATAGCTCGTGGAACAGATGGCCGTTGGGGCAGTAAAGTTCTGGAGTGGCGACGGCTTACCGATGACCTGGTGAAGGTCGCGGGAAGCCGCTGGATGCGGGCAGTGCAGGACCGATCGTCGTAGAAATTCCGTCGGGGACGCCTTTGTCCAGCAGTGGACGTCTTTAAACCTTACCGCGAAGCAAGGCTCCGTCCGACTCGGTTTTATTCGGATTACTCAGTAAAAAACCGAGTAAATTACCAAGCGTTGCGCCATTTTGTAAAACAGCTAATTCTACAATTAGCTGCGACATATATACCGCAAAGCAACCTACTTATGAATCACAAGTTCGAAATAGCAAAAAACAAAAATAAAAACCATTGCAAAAAGCTAATATCTAATTTATTAGTCTGGTATCACCACGATGGCGGGCGGTTTGGCAGCGAGACGGTCGATGACCCCGTCCTTGCATTGATGCTAATTTGACGAATATCGACGAGCGATAACGATGCCGTCTGGTCTGCCGCGGTGCTCGGGCGCAGGGGGCCTGTCGCCATCCAGTGCAAACATCAAAGGCTGTCCATCATTTGCATCCTTGTAAAAAACGGATCCCACTTTACAAATGCGAAAGTTTTGATCCTTCAATGTTAAATGTATAAACAACAAAATTGTTAGTGTTGCAGATGAACGGATTTAGACGATAGGTAAAATATCTTTGAAATAAACGTAATATCTTCTTATATATATATAAGGTGTAACAAAATTAGCTGAAACTATTTTAACCGGTGCTTCTACCCATCAAACTCAACAACTTTCCCCATGTAACCCATAGTCAAATCGCAAAAAAATATTTGACTCTCCCATACTAACTCGATCAGCTGATCAGTCAACTTAGTATGGGAAGTTCAAAATTTTTTTTCAGATTTGACTATGGGTTTCATGGGGAAAGTTGTTCAGTTTCATGGATAGAAGCACCAGTTAAAATAGTTTCAGCTAATTTTGTTAGACCTTATATATAAAATTCTCGTGTCACAGTGTTAGTTGCCATGCTCCTTCGAAACGGCTGGACGGATTTCCATGAAATTTTCTGTGTATATTCGGTAGTTCTGATAATATGTACCTACATAGAAACCTTTTCACCGGGATCTGAGCGGGTGAAGGCGCGGGAAACAGCTACTTCTTTCTATAAAATCTTTGTAAAAAAAATTAAGCTGTTTAGATGAAATTTAACAGCAACTTTACCAGTATATGTTTTTTTTTAACCTTCGAAACTTCCAAACCATATGTGGTATATCTAGGAAAACCCTAAAAATGATGCCGCAATACAAATAAGGTTTTGAAATATTTTTTTCCCTAAAAATGGAGCAGTTTATTTAGATAATTTACGCAAATAGAGAAATCTTACTAGAAAACCCATTAAAAAGGTAAATAAATTCAATAATGCTAGACTCTCTCTTGCGAGCAGGTATGTTTTCCGTGAGCAATAACTGTTTAGTATACATATACATTATACATAGTGTGGATAGACGTGGTGGTTACCTAATCGTTAAAAAACAAATACGAACAGCTTGCAAGTATAATTCGATCGAGGATAATAATAAGAATAAGGACTCTTAATTTTATTCATTGTTTTGTGTTTCATTAAAAAATCGCCCCCAATCCGTGGCCCTGCTTACGGCCCTATGAAATTGCCATTAGTATTGAGATTAGGGATGCATCAATATGCCTTTGTGTCGATACGATACAAAATACTAGCTTTGGCCCGTAGCTTCGCCCGCGTGAACATAGTTTTTATGACTGTCTTTGAGGGTGAGTGGAGCGCGAGCCGCAAGCGGCTCGCGAGCGTGGATATGATTTTTCTCTAGGTCTCTCGGGAACTATGCATGACATAGACCTAGAGAAAACTCTAATGCTAATTAGTAAATTATGTCATTTCCCACCTCTCAACCATCTCTGTGCAAAAAATCACAACGATCCATTGTTCCGTTGCAATGTTAAAGAAATTAACCAAAAAGAGTATTTTTCAGTTCCCCCAGGAACTGCATCGGACTATGCTATTTTTACGGGATTAAAAGTAGCCTATGTCCTTCCCCGTGACACAGGGCTACCTGCATGCCAATTTTCATCAGGATTGGTCAAGGTGTAAAAGCGTGAAAATGTAACAAACAAACAAACACAATTTCACATTTATAATATTAAGTTAGGATGGTGGATAATTTAATAATAGTCTCTCAAATGCGACAGAACTCATATGGAAATCAACGTACTTCGTGCCATCTTTTTCAAGCTTGGGTGAGACTACACTAATGACACTGAATAAAGGGAAGGGTTTCCCATCATCGTTACGAAATAGACGAAACATTACTGCGTTAACATTACTATTTTGTAGCGCAAAAAAAAATGATACCATTGTATCGACAGTAAAAATATCGCCGATGTCGATAAACGTATCGGCGATATATCGGTATCCGTATCAGATGCATCCCTAGTTATTTTAAGTTATAACTATACAGGTGTAAAAAAAAGGTGTAGGTCCAGATAATCGAGGCTTCTACTCATCACACTGAACAACTTTTCTTCTATGACTGTACTGAATTCGCAACAAAAAAAACTCTTCATACAAATCGATCAGCTGATCGAGCTATTTTGTGCATTTTTGTATGGTATATTTTTTTTGAGAATTAACTATAGGTTCCTTGGGAAAAGTTGTTCAGTATACTAAGCAGAATACCCCGTTAACGGGTCCTACACGATTTTTTTTACAGCCTGTATATCTATATATTTCGCTAATTAATAATTATGTATTACCCTGACATTGTATTTATTGTTTTTATGTTCTGTTTCATCATCATTATCATATCAGCCAAAAAACGTCCACTGCTGGACAAAGGCCTCCCCCAAGGATTTCCAGGACGACCGGTCCTGCGCTGTCCGCATCCATCGGCTTCCCGCGATCTTCACCAGGTCGTCGGTCCACCGCGTGGGAGGCCTGCCTACGCTACGTTTTCCGGTGTGCGGTCGCCACTCGAGAACTTGTTATGTGTCAGCTAAAGTTAGTTACGATCGTGATGTTTTCATTAATCATGAAAACAAGTGGGTACTTACAGATTTTTAAAGAAAGTAGGTACCTAGGTAGGTTATTTTATTTTACTCAAAGTTATTTTATGAATAGGAACAATCAGTTGTTAAACCGAGTGGCCTCTCCTAACTCTCTCAAAGACAAACAAGGGGCCATAGACATTTTTGGTGTTCACAAATTGTATGAGCACACCGGCACCTGTTAAAATATTCCAATTTTTGAATATGCATGGGAGGAGATGGGTTGTTGCATTTGAAATACCCGTTAGTATTGTCTTAGTCAAGAATATGAGATGAAACGGTTTCGGTGCAATGGCGTACGAGAAGAGAAAAAAATCTATTATATAAAGGGTGAAAAAAAATTGGTGGACTCTTTATCTGGGAGTTCTACTCACCATACTGAATAACATCCCCAAGACAATTCTCAAAAAAATTTGGACCATCCAAGGGATGACGACAGCATCAGAAATAAATTATGAACTCTTGATCACTAAATTGCCCTCCTACTTAAATTTCGGAAAACCTTAATCGTTTTGTTTTCCATCAAGTCTTTGATTTTTATTTTTTAATTCACCAAAATCACAAAATGAGTACATAAATGACGCTGCAAAACTACGACGTCACGCCAAGATTTTTGTAACATTTTTAGAACAAAATATCGTTTTTGACAGATAATAAAAAGTAAATCAGATGACAAGCATTCGTTTTACAATGTACAGAATTATTTGGATAAGAAGGGAAAACTTTAGCATACCAATATGAAATTAATTTATTAAATACTTATTTTTACCACATGACTGAAGATTGATGTGTGATAGTATGATAGTTTTGACATTTTATTAATTTGAATTCATTGACTTTTAACTAATTTAGTTATGAAATGACATTGTACACCTCTTAAGGTAAGCCATGGCTGTAGGTTTTGATGTGTAACATCTTTGCTCTCGCTTTCCTGCAATTTGTGGGAGTGATTTCGTGAAATTGGACGGAAAAGTGTCCCATGTGACGGAAATGTGTAACAGGGAGTCGCGTTTTTTCAGGCTTTAAAAGCGCGGAAAAGGCAAAGGTATCTATGACCATACAGCCTATTTTTTTTTCTTTGCCCTTTTAGGGCAGGCTAAGGCTCATTGGCCATACCGCCTAGTCTTCAGTATATGTTTTTCAGTAGTATTCACTTGTAGAATTCACGTCTTCAGTAATTTTCAGTAGTTTCTTCACGTTCACATCATATTATCCCTACTAATATTATAAATGCGAAAGTAACTCTGTCAGTCTGTTACGCTTTCCCGCAAAAACTACTGAACGGATTTGGCTGAAATTTGGTAGGTAGACAGATTTGGACCTGGATTAAGACATAGGCTACTATTTACCACGCTCGCGAGCCGCTTGCGGCTCGCGCACTGCGCACCCTCAAACAGTCATAGAAACGTGGTCAACGCGGGTGAAGCCGCGGGAAACAGCTAGTTGTCTATAAACTAACCTAACCTACATACTCTAGCAAAATGATAGCACTTTTGCTAAAGCTTGCTCGGACTTCTTGTGGGAACTCGAAACACAGTATACACACTTTTATTTCATTATCCTACACAAGAAACACTTATATTATTATGATCCTTCGCTGATAAATACACTATCAATATTATACATCAAAAACCACTAAATGTAATTTTTCGGATAATAAAAGAAAAATGACAAACTGAACGCTACAAATTCCCGCCAAAAATTCCCATACAGCCTAGTCTGCCGTATCTTTGCCGTCCTTTTTTCAGGCTTTAAAAGCGCGGAAAAGGCAAAGATATCTATGACCATACAGCCTAGTCTGCCGTATCTTTGTCGTCCTTTTATAAAGTATTTTGTCACATGTTACACATCATATGCGAGTAGGTCTCGCTCGATTTTTTTTTCTGTAAGATCTTTTAACATACCTATGGTTATACAATAAATTAATTTGAGTTTGAGTTTAAGCGCACAAAATTGGTCGTTATGAAGTTTTTTTTTTGCAATTTCAGCAGTTATAGAACAAAAGTTGTTCAGCATGATATGTAGAAATCCTAGTTAACGGGATAGGTCCCAAACTAAAGTTACTATTATTATTATTTATTACTAGCTGTTGCCCGCGGCGGTATTGCCCCAGTTGCGCAGTGCGCGAGCCGCAAAACTTTTGATACACCTTGTTGAAGTGAATTAAAGACATTTTTTATTTTAAGTTCCATTAGAAGTTTGTAGGTGGCGCTTTTTAAAATTAGAACGCGCTATCAAAGTTATTATTTAATTTCGTCATACCATCGTGTAATTTTGTATTGTCAGTTCAAAACCGGTAATTACTATATCGTTTAGCTCAAAAGTGTTAATTAATAAAGTTTTATGTTAGCTCAATTTAGTGTTCATCGTGAGACCCATTGCCAGGTCAACACATCTCGAGCATCACTAAGAACGGCCCGACCTCGGGGTTCGACCGATTTTTTTTTTATTGTGTTCGTAATTGCCAGTACAAGGTTTTGCGGCACGGGCACTGCGCAACCGGGGCGATACCGCGGGCATCAGCTAGTAATAAATAATAATAATAATAGCTTTAGTCCTCCATAAACTAGTTATAGTACACAAAAGGTTAAGAAAAGCATCGGTAACCGAGGTAGGTTTATCAGAACCTGTATTCAATTTACAGTGCACTTCCTCGGGGACACGAGACATAAATTCTAGCCGCAGCACACGGCATACTTTATAATGTTTTAAATATATTCCGATAAAAATAGACCACTAAGTCATAGTAAAAAGAAAGAATTAGTAGGTTATCTTCATACAAAGGTACATCGCGCGGTTTGTACCTATGTGTGCGCGTCAGTAGGCACGCACGCACACTACAATAATAAGAACGAATCCCTTTAGTAAAAGCTGTGGTAAAGGAAAGAAGGAGGAGGTTCTCAATTCGACTGTATGTTGTTTTTTTTGTATGTTTGTTACGCGATATCTCCGCTGATTGTGAACCGATTTTCAAAATTCTTTTCTTTATTCGAAAGAGTACCCATTGAAAGACTACCCATTGACACCAAGTCAGGATCTGATGATGGGATCCCAGAGAAATCGAGGACAACCCTCAAACTTTATAGGCACGTTTTACGTGTTTCATGTATTTTCTACAATAATGAAAGTATTTGCGTCTGGTAATCATCATCTCATGTTGATGAGCTGATGAAGGAAGGTACAACTCCTTAACGGTTAGGCGGTAATTCTTTAAATATTTTACGTAGATACGTAATGATGGAAGATTGAACTCCTTAACTTTCATGCTGTTGAGATGATGATGGAAGCCACAGGAATATATATCTGTTAGTGAAACTTATGCATTATGATTTGATAGTTCCTAAATCCTATTGGCGAGAAGGTGATTGGGTTTAACATTGTCAGATAGATAGCATTATTACTAAAAATAAATAAAATAAAAGTTTAAAAAACTAAAAATATATACGGTCGAATTGAGAAACCTCCTCCTTTTTTGAATTCGTTTAAAACCGACTTCAAAATGAAATTCAATCAAAAGTATGAAATTATATTATTATACTTAGATACACGACATTAATCAACAATAACGAAATCAAAAGTGGGTACTAGGGGCCTAAATTTCGGTTCTTATTATTATTGTAGTGTGGATGCGTGCATTCTGACGCGCACACATACAAAGCGCGCGATGTACCATTGTATGAAGATAACCTACTATTCTTTCTTTTTACTATGACTAAGGTGCATGTGTGGACGAGCAGGTGTATGTGTGTAATGGGCGAGTACCTTATCAACAGCGTAATCTGCCTTGCGAAGGACGGAAACGGTTGAAAAAAATGCCACTTATATAAATGATGATGATGATGAAGAAAACTTTGAGCGAAAAGTATCAGGTGAAAGTTGTTTTTTGATACGAAACAACCTTTTCTTTCGTCACAGTACCTAGATCATTCTGATTCTGATTGTTGTACTGTGCTCTAAATAAAAGATTTTCTGTTCTGTTCTGCTCTGCTCTGCTCTTCTCTGCTCTGTTCTGTTGTGTTCCCTCTCTTATCGTGTGGTACAGTTTATCATCATATCCACCGAAAGACGTCCACTGTTGAACAAATGGGGAGGCCCAAGGATTTCCACTGGTCCAGCGCTGCCCGCATCCTTTACCGTGTCGTCTGTCCGAAGTGAGAGGCCTGCCTATGTACGTTTTCCGGTACGTGGTCGCCACTCGAGAACTTTAAATTTAACTACCTACATGCTATCCAAGGGAAAGATGGCAGTTGCAGTCGCGATTATCATCGGTCAGATCCATTGTGACACGCGGTAAGAGATCTTCAACCTAAGCTCTGGCTGACTTTCCATCTAGCAGATTCCTGCGAACTCCACAAGTTTATCAGCATCCTCGTGGCTGGTGAGGACGGTTCCAATTGATTTTCTAGGCTAAAGTTTATCAAACCTTCTCCAGACGTAATACTTATGTATACTAGCTTTTCCCGCAGCTCCACCCGCGTGGTTATTGTTTTTATGATTAACAGTGAGGGTAGGTACACGATGCGCGAGCCGCAAACAGCTCACGAGTGTGGGATAAAAATTTGCCTATGTTTACCTACTTTTAACTATATACCTACCAAATTTCATTCAAATCTGTTCATCCGTTCGTTTAGGCGTAAAAGTGGAACAAACTAAAAAGGATCCAGTACTTGATATACCTATTAAATTTCATTCAAATCCGTTTAGATGTAAAAGTGGAACAAACTTACACGCATCCCTTCTTTAGCATTTTTAATATTATGAATATTCTGCTTGTCCAAATGGAACAGACTAGTTATTATATAAAACACAAAAATATAAGCCAAAGAGAATCTAACTTAACGTTATGTAACCTATCTCTTTTAAAATTCTCCTTTCAAAAGTCTGAAAGAAGATTCTGTATCTTTGGTTATTATATTTCTTCATTTACTAGAAATAAAAAAAAATGCAAAGTAAAAACCACGCGTGCGGTTAAATCTATTTTGCGCACAATAAAATGACTACTTTTTGAGCAACAATATTGAAAAATAATGTGATAACACACACACACAGCACAGGCATAAACAAAGAAAACTATGGTCTTCGGTCCGCAAACACATAGTTAAATCTTTTCCTTATCTCGCCATTAAATATTGTGTGTGGTGGTTTCCTATATTCCCCGTGTTTTACTGTTCATTGTTCTAAGTAAACAAAACTACAGCTAACTATTATGTATACTTAGTTATTTACGCTAAAGAAAACGAGTAAGGGCGACCATGGAAAGTCGTACTGGATGTTGGCGTGTGATTAGAATCAAAGTTTACCGACTACTTTACAAACCATTACCTAAATTGAAGCGTCGGTGGCTCAACCGGTAACGACTCGGTCCTCCTAACCAGAGGTGCCGGGTTCAAATCCGGACGGCCAATGTACCAATGAGTTTTTCGAAACTTACGTACATATACTCACCGATTCCCTTAACGGTGAAGGAAAACATCGTGAGGAATCCTGCACACACCTGCGAAGAAACTCTAAGGTTGTATGTGAAGTCGATCTACCCGCACTGGGCCCGCGTGGTCGACTAAGGCCCGATCGCCTTAATTCAGGGTAGGCTCGAGCCCCTCAGTGGGGAC
Organism: Coleophora flavipennella; assembly: GCA_947284805.1. Taxonomy (NCBI): domain Eukaryota; kingdom Metazoa; phylum Arthropoda; class Insecta; order Lepidoptera; family Coleophoridae; genus Coleophora; species Coleophora flavipennella. The sequence goes on from OX369266.1 coordinate 12,528,700, forward strand.
GTATATGAGCTGATATGATGATGACCTAAATAAGACAAAATTAAAAGTTTAATAAAAACAAGACTGCATAATAAACATAACCCCTCTTTTTGAGTAAGTCGGGTAACAAAAAAATAATAATAATTTAAACTGTTTATTTCAATAAAAACAAGGAAATATGATGTAAGGGCGACAACATGTATCCTATGTCACTCACGGGATCAAGACGAATCTAACGATACGTCGCCCTCTAAAATCCATCAAGCCGTTTAGAAGATATCGTGGAATAAAGAAACATACATACATATATTAGACCTGTGGCGGCAACTGCAGTAACCCGCCACTGAACATTAACACAAGCGACGAGAGAACAAAAGAAATACAACATCTAGAACGCGCTATTAGAGTTTCTTCAGCGCTGAGTATATATACAAAATACCAATCATCAACGATTGGTCCACGGCCGGACCCCAGGCATACCACCTCGCCTGGCGGAGATATCTCCCTTTGCTCTCGTCGAGTAGGAACGCACCGTTCCTAAAGACCTAAAAACCAATACACACCTTTTTTGTGGGCAGTCGTTGTTAATAGAGCATACTTTTTTTAGGAGGCTTTCTACACATGAAACGGAGCTATTTCTGGTCTGCAACTTGGTTGAAATAGAAAAACAATTTTTGGACTTCCCATACAAATTTCGCTAATCAATTGCGATGAAAAGTCTAAAAAAAAATTTAAAATTTCAGAAAAGTTGCAGAACAAAGTTAGTTTCATGAAAGCCTTTTTCGAGAGATTTTTGAGGGCTGATCTAGAATCAACTTTAGAATACAGGTAAAATAAATATAAAAAAGTAAAAAAAATATTACATTACTGCAGCATTACATTTTAACCGCCTCCGTAGCGTAATGGTTAGTACATTCGCTTCACACCAGTAGGTCGCGGGTTCGATTCCCGGTGGGGTCAACTTACAAGACTCGGTTTGGTTGGTGGTAGGGCGTTTTCTAAGCCCGCCTGACTAGCTACCACCATCTTATCTAAGTCATGCCGCCAAACATCAGTGTTAACAACATTGATGTGTTTCGGCTTGAAGATAAGATAGCCAGTTCTCCATTGCGTTGGGGAATCTTGGTAAGCCCGCTTCCATCTTTTCGGCAACATCTTCACTTACCATCTATGGGTACTACCGAGTATGGGTTTTATCAGGTAAGTTGTCCAGTTTCATGGATAGAAACACCAGTTAAAATAGTTTCAGCTAATTTTGTTACACCTTATATAACATTACTAACATACAGATGGACACTCCCTGCCGCTCTCTAGATTGCGACCTCAATCCCTCGTTACCTAGGTTGATTCAGATTAGTTACAATTTGGTTCTCCAACGTATGGGATTTCGCCGTGATTTTGGTTGCTCCGTCATTTGTTTTTAGAAATGTCATTTCACGACCGTTTGTATGCTGGGTCCGGGATTTGCCCAAACTCTGCTTCTGCGACGAGTCTTGCGACCAACTTTAGAGCCGCAACAAAGTTTGGCACGACCTGCAGCAAAGTAATTAAATCAGTTGTATTCTATTTTCTTATTTTATTTACATAAGGGTCCAATAAAGGGACGACTCTTGGATCAAAATATCACTAAGTACTTAAATTAAACTTAAAGGGCTTATATTTACTATTTATTTTACTTTTATTTTATTTTTTTGTCGGGGGGTTTTTAAATTTTTATTTTAAGTTTTATTCTGTGCTCTTTAAACTTTACATATTACTAGTAGACACGCTACAATCGAAACTCTATCGCCACATTGACACAAATAGTTTCCGGGACGAAACACGGAATTGCGACGCGAAATATTGCCTATTTCGAATCGATTAGAATGTGGAATTTGCTTACCTGACTTGTTTAAAGCTGCAATATAATGTATAACTTATTATCATCATCATCATATCAGCTCATATACGTCCCCACCGAGGGGCTCGAGCCTACCCTGAATTAGGGCGATCAGGCCTTAGTCGACCACGCGGGCCCAGTGCGGGATGGTCAACTTCACACACAACCTTCGAGTTTCATCGCAGGCGTGTGCAGGTTTCCTCACGATGTTTTCCTTCACCGTTAAAGCAATCGGTATGTATGTACGTAAGTTTTTGAAAAACTCATTGGTACATTGGCCGTCCAGATTTGAACCCGGTACCTCTGATTAGAAGAACCGAGTCGTTACCGGCTGAGCCACCGACTCATTATACTACAAATCAATTGGACCTGTGGATGTTTCTGACACCCCTTAATGAGCTAGAAAAAGAGCTGACTATATCAACTTTAAGCCTCTGCTGCAGTGTTGGTGAGCGTCTGTGGCGTAACGGTTAGGGCTGCTACCTCCTATCCGGAGGTCGTCTTTCGAATCCTGCCACGTACCAATGATGTGTTTTGGGATTTCGATCTCATATTTACGTTTATCCGACGCTCACACGGTAAAGGAAAACATCGTGAAGAAATCTGCACACAGCTGCGAAGAAACTCGAAGGTTGTGTGTAAAGTCGACTAACCCGCACTGGACCCGCGTGGTCGACTAAGGCCCGATCACTCTAATTCAGGGTAGGCTCTAGCCCCTCGGTGAGGACATATATGAGCTGATATGATGAAGTTAGTGAGGAGTTGGGTACTCTGCTGATTCCAGAAAATGCTGCAGCATCAGGTCAAAGTTTCCATGTTCTTTCTAAAACCTGTTCATTGAGACTATTTAATGAGCCCAAACACAATACCTCTGTTATAAGTTGGTGAGGAGTTTGATATCCTGCAGATTCCAGGATATACGGCAGCATCTGGTCAAAAATACCAGGTTCTATCCAACACCTATTAATTGAGACTATTCCAATGAGCTTAATAAGATATCTCTGCTGTAAGTTAGTGAGGAGTTGAGTTTCCTATAGATTCCAGGAGATGCTGCAGTATCAACTCAAGGTAACCATGTTCTATCTAACACATATTCATTGAGACTATTCCAATGAGCCCAAACACGATACCCCTGCTGTAAGTTGATGAGGAGTTGGATATCCTGCAGATTCCATAAGATACTATATTCTTGTAATATTATTAAAGTAACAGGACTCCAAATTTAGATTAGATCAGACCAGTGGAAGTTGCCCACTTCCCTTCATCACCTAGAAAAGACCTAATGATCTTCAAACGGCTTAACAGATCTTCATAAATTAAGAACTACCTCGAACAAAAAAAAACCGTATCAAAATCGGTTCGTTCGTTTAGGAACTACGGTGGCGCAAACAGGCACACAGATATACACGTTATACGAGTACTTATCACACCGCTCTTTTTGCATCGGGGGTAAAAATATCCGTACTTATACAAAAAAAAACTTTTAAGAAAAGTTACCCAAATAAAACCAAAATGTTTTTGCGAATATATTTTGCATGTTTTTCCTGTATTCTAGAGCCGATTCACCCGTTAAAATCACTCGTATTTTTTAGACCTTGTATAGAAAATAAACTAAGAAATACACAGCTTGTATTGTAACTAAGTCGGTAATAGATATACCAAAAAAACATAAAATTAAATGTGAAATGGGGCCAAGTTCCATATAAAAAAAATACAGCGATCTAAATGGGTAGGTGCCAAGTTCTATAGTGGTTCCAAAGTCATAGCTACGGAACTTCAAATAGAAATATTTATTTTAGACCTTAATTTCAATTCTCAAACAAACATTTCAATTCTCGCATGTGCACTGAAGATGCTGTAGGAGAGAATTGAAACATTCCATACAAATTTTAATTCAAGCCCAATGCATCCTCTATCCTAGCATAACCAGTGCAACAAGGCTCTATATTTTGATCTAGAAATTATCAAAAACTGGCCAAGTGTGAGTCGGGTTGCGAGGTTTCCGTACCACAACACCTCTCCACACGATAATAACAATGATACCTATTCATTTCAAACAAAATACATCAAAGTGAGCGACAGAAAAATGCTATTTTTTACAAGCTTTATATTAGGTTGCCGTGTTAGTTAGTTTGTTTGTTATTTTCCGGTTTCCGATTGAGCTTAAATTTTGCATACACGTAAAGTTTGGAGCACAATGTATGGTTAGCTAAGTGACATCATTCTAGATCTTATATGGCGGATCAAAGATGGCGGAACGTATATTTTTTATACACCTCCAATGTCCATGATATAAATAAACGAAAGAGTTTACTTAGAATAATACGAAATAATTCAAATTATTTTTAAATAAAAGCTTGTGTACTATAATCACTTCACGTTTCTAGCTTGTATGTTTTTACGGCAGAGCAAAACTAAAAAAAAAACAACCCTCACTGGGCCCGCGTGATAGATTTAGGCCCGATCGCCCTAATTCAGGGTAGGCTCGAGCCCCTCGGTGGGGACATATATATATATGAGCTGATGTAATGCTGGTGAAAATAAAAAAAAAACGGTTTTTTTTAATTTTTGTCACGGGTAAAAACATACAGCCTTTTAAAAGTCGGACAGACGGACGGCTAGACAGACAGAGAGACAGATAAACAGACAGCATAAGCTTAGTAACAGCAAAGTATATATATTAGTACTAACATAGTAATAGGGTTCCGTTACTTACCTGGTTAAATAAGGTACCGACAAGAGTCTTTAAAATTAAACTTCCCCTTAATTATTTGCTAAATTATGATTCTAATTGAAAGAACTTAATAAAAAGAGTTGATGCTTATTATTTTAAAAGGTTGCGATTTTAGCAGACGATTAAAGAATTAGTCGCAATCAAAAGGAATCGGACATTGATGCGAAAAAAGGATGTGCCCATTCGTTCTACGTTTTTCGTATGGCGACGTCCATTTATTACGTGACATAATAGGGGTTATCTATCTCACATAATTATGGCTCACGCAAAAAATAAAATGCGATTGATGCCGATGGATGCGGGCAGCGCAGGACCGGTCGTGGGAGCCCTTTGTCTAGCAGTGGACGATTTACGGCTGATATGATGATGTTAAAAAAATAAATATCACTGACAATGGCACAGCATGTTCGTACTATGGAACCTTCGAAACGGTGCCATTTTAGTGCGCTATTCGCCATGTCTTTACGAATTTAAAAATAATACATTGTTGGAGTCAGGCCATTTTGTGAGTTTTTATCGCCGTCGTCACTCGTCAGTTTGCTGCCCGTATCAATCATAATTGGCCGGATTTGGCGATTTCGAGAATCAAGACGCGTGTGCGCAACGCGACGGATGCGGCGCGCAACGTTGGGTTGCCAGGTGGAGAGGAATGGTGCAGATTCAGTATACAGGTTGTAACAAAATTGGTATAAACCCGTTAAGGCTCTAAGATGGGTCAAATAAAAATATTCAATTCAAATTATTGAAAGACTGTGTAAAGCTATCACCATGGAAAAAATATAAATATATAAATATTCTGGGACAAATCACACATGGTCATCTGGCCCCAAAGTAGGATTCCCTGTGTTATGGGTTACCAGAGACTGATATACATACTTATATACGTTTAAATACATACATATATAGATATTTAACACCCAGACACAGAGCAAACAAATCTGCTCATCACACAAATGCTTGCCCTGGGTGGGGATCGAACCCACAACCCTCGGATCAGTAGTCAAGGGCACTAACCACTGAGCCACCGAGTCAGTCAATATATAATATAAGTACTTAAAGTAATAAAAAAATCGATTTAAATAAATACAATTTTAAAAATATTACCACTTTTGATGTAAAAAATATACTGTAGACCCTATTTTTGGCACTAATTGCAAAATTTCTATAAAACAAATATTTAATGTTGAATCACACAAAAATCGGTGACTTTAATACCTTTCATTTTAATTGAACACATTTTTTTAGACTTATTTGACAGAGATGAAAAGTAATAACATGTAAAAATCGAGAATTGGGCCAAAGTATATATGTTGTAGTAAGATAGCTATTGCCGTGATATAATTTTATCCCTAGGCATATAGTTATATACCGCAACATAGTTATACGAAAGAGGTTAATATCTATGTTACTAGGGATATAACTATGACACGGTCGCAATCTAGTGATATAAGTATCTTACTAAACTAATCTAGTTAAATGGTTATAAATTGACCAAAGGATGAAAAATAAAACATTGATGTATAATATTTTCTGCAATTTGCATCACTGTTACTCATCTTCTCTAATAATATTATAAAGAGGAAAGATTTGATTGTTAGTTTGTCTTGAATAGGCTCCAAAACTACTGGACCGATTTGAAAAATTCTATCACCGTTGGGAAGCTACACTATTCGCGGTTGCTATAGGCTATATTATATTTTCAAAAAATAAGGGATCCTTACTGAAACTCAAATTATGTAAACCAAGGTGTAAAGATGACCTAAAATTCCTGCAATATCTACAAAAAGTAGTGTAGTGTAGTGATAGTGGTAGTGGTAGTGGTGGTGTAGTGGTAGTGGTAGTGGTCGTGTAGTGGTATTGGTAGTGTAGTAGTAGTGTAGTAGTAGTGTTAGTGGTAGTGGTAGTGGTAATGGTAGTGGTAATGGTAATGTAGTGGTAGTGTTTTGCTAGTGTAGTCTTAGTAGAGTCGTAGTGTAGTAGTAGAGTGGTAGGTAGTGGTATTGGTTTGGTAGTGTAGTGGTAGTGGTAGTAGTAGTGTTGGTGGTAGTGTAGTGGTAGTTAGTGGTAGTGGAATGGTAGTGGTAGTGTAGTGGTTGTTGTAGTGTAGTAGTAGTGGTAGTGATAGTGTAGTGGTAGTAGTAGTGGTAGTGTAGTCGTAGTGTAGTGTAGTTTAGTGTAGTATTGTGTAGTTTAGTGTAGTGAAGTGAAGTGTAGTGTAGTGTAGTGTGAGGCGGTACGAAGTTCGCCGGGACAGCTAGTTTTAAGTAAAACAGTTCAATCAAATAAATAAAAACAACTTAAATCAATCATAAACTTATATTTCACACCAATTGCACACAGATTTCCCAATGATTCGGTCAATTTATAACTATTTAACTAGATTAGTTTATTAAGATACTTATATCACTAGATTGCGACCGTGTCATAGTTATATCCCTAGTAACATAGATATTAACCTCTTTCGTATAACTATGTTACGGTATATAATTATATCCCTAGGGATATGGCTATATGCCTGCTATAACCATCTTACTGCCACATATATATTAATACTAACGATTGGGCGTTCGGTAAGTAACTATTTAGTAATCTGTGGTTCGGTTTCAACGTAACAGCCGCGTTGAAGCTCGCTCTGATTTGAACTTAAAATGAATAGCCTTACGTTCGATATTATTTAAACATGCTAGCTAAGGCCTTGGTATTATAGCTGATATCTCGGTTTTTCCAAGTTTTCTAAAGCTTTGTCAATCAATCAATCAAATATGCGTTATTGTACAATTACAAAAATATATACAGATAATAAGAAGTCATTGCATCCTTGGTCGTGGCTATGCGACATATAATCTTCGGATTGCAGTTACAGTCATTGCAAGTCAGGGAGCCCTGGTAGGTAATAGTAATTTATTATATAAGGGTGGTAAAAAGTTAAATGGCACAGGTCTACTACAAATAGATTAGGAAAGAACATGTTAGAATTTTTTTTGTAGTTTGTAGGTTTCTTTCTATGTGACCCCTGATTTAGAAGAGGTATATTGAAAAATAAAGCTGTAAAAAAGCTTTTCGAAAGTATAACTTAAATTTCATTAGATCTATTTCAAAGGCGCTAGGTCGCGCTGATTACATTGAAATTTACCCTGACTTAATGGAAATAATATTAAGGTGGCAACACACACGGTTAAAGCGGGTAAAGCGAGAGGCATTGTAGTGGCCACGCGATATAGAAATCTATTTGTAGTAGATCTGTGGTAAATGGCAAACGAGTGATATTTGTAAGCCAGAGCCGCAGGCGAGGGTTTACTATCGTCACGAATACGGTATTATACTACTAGTCATTTGAGTGAATTTTATCAACTGTCAAAAACGAAGTTGCAATTATTAGCGTTACTGAAGTAGTGACGTCATAAGTGCCACATTTGCTGTTTGTAATTAATAAGAATAAAATAAAAAAATATTTTATATTTCAAATGAGCAAGTGTTTTTTGCTATTTTAGAAGAAACGCTATTTATTGAACAGTATTTTTTTATTGTTTTTTATACGGTGAATTAGCCTAAAAGTATTTATACGAACGAGTTCATACATACAAATCAGAGATTATTTTCATAAAGTAATCCCTGCACTACGAAGAACAAAGACATGCAGTACCAGCCACATCCTTATAAGTAAAGTAGCTTTTTCCCGCGGCTTTGCCCGCGTGGGCATCGTTTTTACGACTGTCTTCGAGGGTGAGTGGTGTGCGATTTGCAAGCTTTCTCCAGATCCCTCAGAAACTATATCGGGATATTCTAATTAACAGTCTTTGTCACTTCCCACCCCCTCAACCATGTCTATTAAAAAATCACTTCAATCCGTTGCTCTGTTGCGACGCCAACGTGCGCGAGCGTGGGAAATGAGTTTTTCCCAGATCACTCGGAACTATGTCAGGATATGCTTATTAGTAAATGATGTCATTTCCCACCCCCTCAACCATCTTTATGAAAAAAATATCGACGATCCATTGTTCCGTTGAGATGTTAAAGAAAATAACCAAAAAAGAGTATTTTTTTCAGTTCCCTCAAGAATTGCATCGGATTATGCTATTTTCACGGTATAAAAAGTAGCTTATGTCCATCCCAGTGACACAGGCTTCCTGCATGCCAAATTTCCGATTTGGTTGAGGTGTTGAAGCGTGAAAAGGTGACAAACGAACACATATTTATTTGGAAGGATAGACATTAAACACAAGAAAAAACAAAAAAAACCGGCCAAGTGCGTGTCGGGCCACACATTGTGTAGGGTTCCGCAGTAGAGTTACTATGAAAACTGTTTATCACAGGATCATCATCACCATATCAGCTCATACACGTCCCCACCGAGGGACTCGAGCCTACCCTGAATTAGGGCGATCAGGCCTTAGTCGACGACGCGGGCCCAGTGCGGGTTGGTCGACTTCACACACCACCTTCGAGTTTCTCCGCAGGCGTGTGCAGGTTTCCTAACGAAGTTTTCCTTCACCGTAAGAGCGTTGGATATACGTACATATAAAATCAAAATTCGAAAACACATTGGTACGTGGCAGGATTCGATCCACCACCTCTCGGACAGGAGGTAGCGGCCCTTTTGTATATTTTTTTGCTCCGATTGTGCGGGCTTCTTGGAAAAAACTGTTCAGTTTCGTGAGTGGAGTATGCCCTTAAAGTTTGGTTCACGATTTCAATTTCACCCTGTATGTATTAACTATTTTTGTGCCAAATTTCATGCAACGAAGTTAAAGAATATAAAAGTTATTAGTATTTGCTTGTCTTTAGCGGACGGATGGACAGAATAATCTATAAGGGTTCCTCGTATAGTTGTTCTGGTATCCACGAAACTTGGTCACGGTCAAACAGGCTGCAGCCTGCAACACTATGAGAACAACATCGTGTAGAAAAAAAAATTCTTGTACATAGCAACACAGAACAGTGAGCGTACGTAAGTGCTGCTCCGGTGTCCGGCGCAGACGTACGCACGCAGACGTCGTCACCAGCGGGCGGGTGCGCGGGGGGTGTCACTGCAAATGCACTCCCGAGGTCAACGCACCCCTCACCCCCGCACTCCGCGGGACCCACTGCAGCACCTTTAAAGTGGGTACCGCTACGAATATTTTATTATAAAAATGACAGGTTCGCGAGCCCTATGAGATCTGCATATTTTGGTTTGAGAATTGAGAACAGCTGTTGAAGAGATATTTGAGCTGGTTCATTTAATTTGCTAGATATTTCATAAATAAAAATAACTAAATAAAACATAAATAAATAAATAAAACATTGTTTATTTTGTATTCAACCAACTATTTCTTATAAGTTAAGGAAATTTATAATTTTCAGAAAAAGCAACAAAAATATTGCTGGTACTTATTAACCGCCTCTTTACCGCTAGTTTAAACTGCCTCCGTGGCGTAATGGTTAAGTCCATTAGCTTCAAATAAGGAGGTCGTGGGTTCGATTCCCGGCGGAGTCTAACTTTGTAGGAATTTTGGTTGGTGGAAGGGCATTCTCTAATCCCACCAGGCTAGCTACCACCATCTTATCTAAGTCTTGCCGCCAAATATCAATGTTAAGAATGTTAATGTTCCCTAATGCGTTGGGGAATCTAGGTTAGCCCGCTTACATCTTCGGCATCATCGTCCATTACCAGTTACCATCAGGTGAGATGATGGCAAGGGCTTACCAATTGTGAGTAAAACAAGACCACACAAAGCAGCCGTAGGCGCATTGGGGCTTAAGAGTCGGCTGGAGTTCATAAATACAATACAAACGTAGTCTTTGATAAATTTTTTAACCAAAGAACCGATGTTGAAATAATTTTGTATCGATAATCGGATGACTTAAACAAATACAAATAATACAAATAATTTATTTAAAACAGTTATTTACAAAATATGTGTACATATCGGTCCCAAACTAGGCACAGGCTGTATCTTGTCGGTATATATCTGTGTCGGTATCGCATTACTTTTTTGAAAAACAAAACAGGAATCCATGTATTACCCATAAACCTGTTTTCCGTCTTTTACCTTAAAAACAAGTTTATTGATTAATAATGGATACCTGTTTCGTTTTTCAAAATAGTAAATGCGGTACAGACACAGATATACGTCATCCGATTATTGATATAAAATTATTTCAACATCGGTTGTTCGGTTAACAAATGAATCAAACACTACGTTTGTATGGGATTTATGAACTCCAGCGGACTCTTATACAACGTGAGTCCTGAGTTCGCATCCCAGCAAGTAATGTAATTAGTAGGCTTTTAGTCTCACGCGCACGCCCGTGTGGTCTCATTGACATGCAAATACTTTCCAGTAACAAAAGGTTTAGGAGTTGTGAAAGGCCCTCCTAATAAACAGCTAAGCACCCATGGACGACAAGTGAGACCATATTATCAACCGACTTTAACAAAAAATATGAAAACACGACTGCATAAAAACCTTATCCCACCTTTTTGGGTGGTCGGGTATAATTTATGATATGGCACTCACGGAATCAAGACAAATCTAACGATATCTCGCTCTCTAAAATCCATCAAGCCGTTTAGAAGATATAGTGAAATGAAGAAACGTACAAACATACTTTAGAGCTGAAAACAATACACTCCTATTTTGGGAAGTCGTGTAAAAAAGGAGGAGGTTCTCAAGTCCATCCGTATATTTTCTTATGTACCACGCATAGTTTTTTACAGAGTAGTCGTATTTCGATAATTCTTTTTTTATTGGTTATACGAGGGCGGTAAAGAGTGTTTCTTCTTTCCTTAATATATATATATATATATATAAAAGCGTCGGTGGCTCAACCGGTAACGACTCGGTCCATGTAACCAGAGGTACCGGGTTCAAATCTGGACGGCCAATGTACCAATGAGTTTTTCAAAAACTTACGTACATACTTACCGATTGCTTTAACGGTGAAGGAAAACATCGTGAGGAAACCTGCACACGCCTGCGAAGAAACTCGAAGGTTGTGTGTGAAGTCGACCAACCCGCACTGGGCCCGCGTGGTCGACTAAGGCCTAATCGCCCTGATTCAGGGTAGGCTCGAGCCCCTCGGTGGGGACGTATATGAGCTGTAATGATGATATATATATATATATATATATATATATATTTAATTTTCTACATAATCTCCTTTCAATTCTACGCACTTAGACCAGCGATGTTCCAACCTCTTACACCCATCAAAAAAAATTTTTTTGTCAAACCCTAAAAATTGGCCTCAGTTTCGGCTACCACCTCTTCGTTTGACGAAAATCTTTGCCCGCCAAGCCATTTCTTCATGTTTGGGAAGAGGAAAAAGTCACAGGGGGCTAAATCTGGCTAATACGGAGGGTGTGGCAATAATTCGTATCCTAATTGGACAATTTTTGATGTCGCGATTGCAGACGAGTGGGCCGGTGCATTATGCTGATGAAATAGAATATTTTTCTTTGCTAGATGCGGTCGTTTCTTGATCAACTTTTCATTGAATCTATCTAACAATGCAGCATAGTATAAGCTCCGGTTATTGTCTTGCCTTTATCCAAAAAATCGATGTAAATAACCCCTTGGCTGTCCCAAAAGACTGTGGCCATCACTTTACCAGCCGAGCAAACAGTTTTTGCCTTCTTTGGGGCACGTTCCCCGGTAGAAGTTCATTGCTTCGACTGTTGCTTAGTCTCTGGTGTATAATAATGGACCCACGTTTCGTCAACTGTTATGTACCGACGCATAAACTCACTCGGATTGCGATTAAACATGGCTAGGCATTCCTCAGAAACTGTTACACGATTTCGTTTCTGGTCGACTGTTAGTCAACGCGGCACCCATCTTGCAGAAAGCTTTTTCATGCTCAGAATATCATGCAAAATATAAAAAACTCGTTCAGTCGAGATGTGCACAGCATCACTTATTTTGCGTATCTTCACTCGACGGTCTGCCAAAACAATATCATGTATTTTATTAACCAAGCCCTCCGTAGTGACCTCAATCGGCCTTCCTGGGCGCTCCGCGTCATTAGTGGTAGTACGTCCACAACGAAATTCAGTGAACCACTAATGTACCATCCCATGAGAAGGCGCAGAATCACCATAATACTTTTTCAATTTTTCTTCGGTCTGCTTAATTGTTTTACCACGACAAAAATAGTGTTTAATTAGCACTCGAAACTCGCTTTTCTCCATTTTCAAAGAATACTTAGAAGTCGCCTAACTTTTTTGTTTCTAAAAATCTTGTTTTCGCGCCAAATTTGAAAAAAAACGGCATGCGCTTTGTAGTGAGTTTCCAAATATGAGACAAAAAAAAATATTAAAAAAGTTTTTATTTAACCTTAAAGTCATTGAGTTGTCAAACTGCCCTCGTACATCAAAGTTGGTCTAACATAAATTCTATCAAAATCAGTTTAGTAAGTACTTTTTAAAATAAAAAAAAATGAAAAATGTTGCAAAACTGTAGCTGCTGTGATTCTTGATTTTTTAACATGTTTCGTCATCATCATCCTCATCATCATATCAGCCGAAAAACGTCCACTGCTGGACAAAGGCCTCCCCCAGGATTGCCACGACGACCGGTCCCGCGCTGCCCGCATCCAGCGGCTTCCCGCGATCTTTACCAGGTCGTCGGTCCACCGTGTAGGAGGCCTTCTTACGCAACGTTTTCCGGTGCGCGGTCGCCACTCGAGAACTCTACTACCCCAACGGCCATATGTTCTACGAGCTATGTGTCCCGCCCACTGCCACTTTAGTTTAGCGATTCTTTGAGCTTTATCGGTTACTTTGGTTCTCCTGCGGTCTCCTCATTTCTGATTCGATTCCGTACGAAAATTCCGAGCATATCCCTTTGCGTGACGTTGAGCTGTCTTATAAGTTGGACCTACCTAACTGGACTGTTTGTCCCAGGTACACATATTCGGTAACAATTTCGAGTGTAGAGACTCCAACCTTCAGAGGAGTAGGTATGACATGGACGTTTGACATAATTTTCGTCTTGTCCATGTTCATTCTTAGACCTACTTGTTGAGAGACTCTACTGAGGCCATCGAGCATTGTGCCTAAGTCGTCCATAGTCTCAGCCATGACCGCGGTATCGTCAGCGAATCGAAGATTGGTGATGTACTCGCCGTTGATATTGATGCCGAGTCCACCCCAGCCCAAAAGCTTAAAAACATCTTCCAGGGCGGTGGTGAACAGTTTCGGAGATACAACGTCTCCTTGTCTCACCCCTCTCTGCAGCCGGATAGGTTCCGAGTTTTAAAACTGGAGGCGAACCGACATGGTGACGTTTTCATAGAAACACCTTAGTACCTCGATACATCGATAGTCAATTTGGCACCGCTGTAGAGACTGTAACGCAGCCCAAGTTTCGACCGAATCGAAGGCTTTCTCATAGTCCACGAACGCCAAGCATAGTGGCTGATTGTACTCTTCGGTCTTCTGTATAATCTGCCGCAGCGTATGTATGTGGTCTATGGTACTAAAGAATTTTTGGAAACCGGCTTGTCCCAAAGGCGGGAAGTCGTCAAACCTGCGTGCGAAACGATTCGTAATGACTCTCGAAAACAGCTTGTAGACATGGCTCAGAAGTGGGTCTGTAGTTCTTCAGCAGGGTATTATCGCCCTTTTTGAAGAAAAGCACGACCACACTTCTGTGCCATGCCTTAGGCGTTTGTCCCTCAAGTATAACGGAATTAAATAACTTCTGAAGAGCTTTTAGTACCGGTGATCCACCTGCTTTCAGAAGTTCAGCCGTAATGCCATCTTCACCCGGTGCCTTGTTGTTCTTGAGCTGTTTGAGAGCCATTCTAATCTCGTACAGGCTGACGTCCGAGATATCTTCGGTATAGTGTCGGGTTAGGCTGGCTCTTGGGTCCTAAGCCAGAGTCGTGTACGATTGTCCGTAGAACTACTCAACTTCTTCCAGCATACGAACAAAATATCAATACAAATATAAAAAAAGACGTGTGGCACTCAGGGACTGCCGCGGTAAAGCTATTGAATAGCATTTTATATCAACTTATGCAATTACAATAATTTTTTTATTTTTTATTTATGCAGTATTTACCAGTACCAACCATATAGTCTTGGGGCGCGGGATGTTTATGTAATAAATTAACACTAAGAAAGTTAAATCATCATCGTCATCGTCATCGACCACCATCGCGACCACAATTACGACCACCATCGCGACCACCATCGCGACCACCATCGCGACCACCATCGCGACCACCGTCGCAACCACCATCGCCATCACCATCACCACCATCACCATTGCCACCACCATCGCAACCACAATCACGACCATCATCACGATCACCATCACCACCACCATCACCATCATCGTGAATCATGATGGATAGATAGATGGTACTGTAAGTTTTTTAGAACTCAATATATTTTTATTTTGGGGTGTCAGATTTTTTCGTTACGAAATTTCTTGATTCGGTCCCCTCAAAGCCCGCGATAAAAGCTGTACAAAAGCTTAATACTTTACAAGGAATCTAACCTAGGTAAGTAAATTATTACAAGATCAAATGAAAGTCTTGGCCATGTTTCAATGTAATACAGAAAATATTAAAACCACTGTCTAAACTTTGAGAAGCATAGAACCTAACCAAGAAAACAAGCTTTCTATCAAAAATATAATAGGTTGGTTGGTACCTATTAAAAAAGGACCACCGGCTCCGAAGGGATTTTGGCACAGTATACCAAGACGTAATCTTTAATAAATTTTAATTTAATCCTCTGCGACGAAGAGATAGGTAACTTGGCTGTGCAGGAAGAATTGTTGAAACTGTCACATTTTTGAAAACGACTTTTTGAAGACGACTGTAAAGCGACTGTACCTAGTATCATTTCTACCACAGTATAACGATCTTTATTGTAATAAATACTGTGTCTCTCTCTACTATGCGCAGTTAAATACATATAAACCCCAATGCTGGGTGCCATATTAAGGCAGAAATTTCGAAACTAAAAAACAGCTTAATAGTTATTTGGTTCTAATTTTAAAAAACTTTTTCTATGCCAGCAGATAAAAATGATACATATATATTTGAAATGCATAATAAACATTCAGTCCGCAAAATAACTAGGTACTTGAGCGGCAAGATTTCATGATTGAGCGGCAGAAAAACATGTCTATAAGCAGTATAGCAAAATAACTACTTGAGCGGTAAGATTTCATGATTGAGCGGCAGAAAAACATGTCTATAAGCAGTATATTTGATTGGTATGCATATTTAAAACATGGTGAGCAAAATAACTACTTGGATTGCGTTTTTGTTGAAAAAGGGGCGTAGCCCCCGCCACCCATTTAAACCCCCAACAAACCTTCGGGATCCCAGGGGGATGTGGGAGTATCAGGGCGGGGAAAGCACGCGGGTCCGACTTCGTCGACAACTCAACACTGTAGGAAGAGTGTGGTACGGGGAGTTCTAAATGGAAGCGGGAGCGAGCGAAGCGAGCTCGGACTTGTGGAGCACCCCGACTCGGATCCGTTAGGTTCGGTGACTGTGCGGGGAGGCGAGCTAAGCTCGCCTCCCCGCACAGTCGTAGTGTTAGGTTTAACATGAGAACACAGAAGTAGGAGCCCCGAAGGGGCTCCGTCGACCACTCAACACTGTAGGAAGAGTGTAGTACGGGGATGTTTAAAATAATTACAGCCATCCAGAATGACATAAATTGCTGATTGATTTTGAAATGTTTGCTGACCATGAGTTGCTGACCAATTAGCTATTTCTGCTCACCGATTATATTTTTCTGCTCACAGAAATAACAATACTATGCTAACCATTTAATTGACACCCGATAAAAATGACAACAAAACCTTTCCGAGCACACGCTCACGTATTAATATCAATATATAGTAGATTGTTAATCAAGGGAAGAAAGTGACCTATTTCACTCGAGATATTTCTGGCGCTCGAACGAAGTGAGAGCGCCAATAGTTCGAGGGTGGAATGGGTCATTTCACCCGAGTAAACACTCTACTTTTCATTTCGACTGTGAGGAAATGAATTATTTATATGATCATCATCATCATCATATCAGCCACAAATCGTCCACTGCTGGACAAAGGCCTCCCCCAAGGATTTCCACGACGACCGGTCCTGCGCTGCCCGCATCCATCGGCTTCCCGCGACCTTCACCAGGTCATCGGTCCACCGCGTGGGAGGCCTGCCTACGCTACGTTTTCCGGTGCGCGGTCGCCACTCGAGAACTTTACTGCCCCATCGGCCATCTGTTCTACGAGCTATGTGCCCTGCCCACTGCCACTTCAATTTAGCGATTCTGTGAGCTATGTCGGTTACTTTAGTTCTCCTGCGGATCTCCTCGTTTCTGATTCGATCACGCAGAGAAACTCCGAGCATAGCACGCTCCATTGCCCTTTGGGTGACCTTGAGCTTTCTTATGAGGCCCATAGTAAGCGACCATGTCTCAGTTCCGTAAGTCATCACTGGCAACACACACTGGTCAAAGACCTTAGTCTTGAGACACTGCGGTATTTGGGACGTGAAGATATTGCGAAGCTTCCCGAACGCTGCCCAGCCGAGTTGGATTCGTCGATTGATCTCTTTCTTGAAGTTGGAACTACCTAGCTGGACTGTTTGTCCCAGGTATACATATTCGTCAACAACTTCCAGTGTAGAGTCTCCAACCTTTAGAGGAGTGGGTGCGACACGGACATTTAACATTATTTTCGTCTTGTCCATGTTCATTTTAAGACCCACTTGTTGAGAGACCTTACTGAGGCCATCGAGCATTGTGCTTAGGTCTTCCATAGTCTCAGCCATGACCACGATATCGTCAGCGAATCGGAGGTGGGATATGTACTCGCCGTTGATATTGATGCCGAGTCCACCCCAGTCCAGAAGCTTAAAAACATCTTCCAGGGCGGCGGTGAACAGTTTCGGAGATATAACGTCTCCTTGTCTCACCCCTCGCTGCAACTGGATAGGTTTCGAGTTCTGGTGCTGGAGGCGAACCGACATGGTGGCGTTTTCATACAGGTACTTCAACACCTCGATGTATCGATGGTCAATTTGGCACCGCTGGAGAGACTGTAGCACAGCCCAGGTTTCGACTGAATCAAAGGCCTTCTCATAGTCCACAAACGCCAAGCATAGTGGCTGATTGTACTCTTCGGTCTTCTGTATAATCTGCCGCAGCGTATGTATGTGGTCTATGGTACTAAAGCCTTTTCGGAAACCGGCTTGTTCGGGAGGCTGGAAGTCGTCAAACCTGCGTGCGAGACGATTCGTAATGACTCTCGAAAACAGCTTGTAGACATGGCTCAGAAGTGAGATGGGTCTGTAGTTCTTCAGCAGGGTGTTGTCGCCCTTTTTGAAGAAAAGCACGACCACACTTCTGTGCCATGCCTTAGGCGTTTGTCCCTCGAGTATAACGGAATTAAATAACTTCTGAAGAGCTTTTAGTACCGGTGATCCACCTGCTTTCAGAAGTTCAGCCGTAATTCCATCATCACCCGGTGCCTTGTTGTTCTTGAGCTGTTTGAGAGCCATTCTAATCTCGTACAGGCTGACGTCCGGGATATCTTCGGTATAGTGTCGGGTTAGTCTGGCTCTTGGGTCTTCAGCCAGATCACTGACAGGCAAACGTGTGGTCTTGTACAATTGTCCATAGAACTTCTCAACTTCTTCCAGCAACTCAGTCTTAGACGATATGGTCCTGCCGTCCTCAGTCTTCAGCTTAGTCAGTTGGCTTTGTCCAACAGACAGATCTCTCGCGAACACTTTTGAGCCTTTGTTGTGCTCAATCGCCTCTTTAATACAATTTGTATTATATTGGCGTAAATCGCGAGTTAGGGACTTAGAGATCTGCCTGTTTAGTTGCCGATACTGAGTAGCGTCTTCAGAGGACTGCAAAACCAATCTGCGTCTTTGTTCCATGAGGTTGCTGGTGAAGTCGGAGATTTTTTTGGTTCTGTTTGAACGGCGAGTTTTAAAAAACTTAGACCCGACCGTTTGAACAATTTCCACGAACCTGTCATTATAATCGTCCACATTCTCGCAGTCTCCTAGGCATTCGAAACGATTGTGCAACTCGAGCTGAAAGCTCTCGGGGTTTTGGAGCTGGATGGGCGCTGGTCGGAGCGTAGACTTCATCAGTCGACATCTTTCTAGCTTGGTCTTTAGATTCAATGTGCCTCTGACCATCCGGTGATCGCTTCCTGTTTTGACTGAATTGATCACGGAGACATCATTGAATATTTGCCTCCTTGTCGACAAGATGAAGTCTATCTCGTTTTTTGTTACGCCATTGGGATGCAACCATGTCCACTTCCGCTGTTTGGACTTTTGAAAGAAGGAGTTCATCATAAAGAGGCTCTCCTTCTCCATAAAGTCGGCCAGCATCTGGCCACGTGCATTTCTTACTCCATATCCAAATTGCCCCACTCTCAGCTCACCATCGCTTCGTTTGCCCAGTTTCGCGTTAAAGTCCCCCATAACAACGGTATAATGGGTCCTGGTGCTATGTAAGGCTGTAGAGATGTCCTCATACATAGCCTCTACCTCGTCGTCGGAGTGTTCCGTAGTCGGCGCGTATACCTGTATGACCTTCATCGAATACCGTTTGGTGATTCTGAGTATAAGGTATGCTACCCTTGTCGAAACGCTCACGATTTGGACCACATTGTTAATGAGGGACTTGTGGACGAGAAACCCGACACCACCCTGGGACTGTTGGTCGCCCTCCCGGAAATAGAGCAGGTTTCCGGATTTGAGGATCATGGTGTCCTCTCCCTCTCTTCGGACTTCACATAAACCTACGATATCCCACCGTAACCTGCTCAATACTTCTTCGAGTTCTGCAAGTTTCTCGTCAGTCCGCAGTGTGCGCGTGTTGTAAGTTGCCAGGGCCAAAGGTCGTTGGGTTTGGTAGCCTGGCATCTGCCGGGGATTCTTCGCACCCCCTACCCCGCCGTTACCATGACTGCTACCGGAGCCAGGAATAGCGGGGCTGCCGGGGACTAGGGGCCGTTTTCTGGGTGTGAAATTCATTGGGGGGGTTTTGCCGTAATCGCCACGCTTGGCAGGCGGGTTGGCGATCGCAGTTTGATTGCAGGTGTGTTGCAATGCACGGAAAGACGCTGCTGCCCATCCTCCGGTTTTAAGTCCCTTAGTCGCCTCTTACGACACCCATTGGAAGAGATGGGATGGTCCTATTCTTAGCCGGGAACCATACGGACTTTATATGATATAAAGTATTAATTAGATATCAATAATTTAAGCTTACCTATACCCAGCCTCCAACCTTTTCGCAATGGCCGCTAGCCACGGCCGACTAGATTGTACCTAATCGAGGTGGTCACGACGTGCATCTAGGTGGCCATGGCGAAAATTGAAAAAAAAGTGTCATTTTATCATTGCAATATGGCGCGCAGCAGAATGATTTAATATCAACCTATAGATCTAAAAAAACACGTCGTTTAATGTTTAGTTGAGTTAAGATATATGAAAACCTCTTATTTTAATGTAATTTAATAATATGATGTAACTCAATTATCTTCGACTCCGTGGCTGGCAATAAAAAAAATTACTTTCCACCCTAGGGATGACAATACTTTCCACCCTAGGGATGACAATACTTTCCTCCCTAGGGATGGAAAAGCAATGTTCCGCCCGGCTATCTACTCATTAAAATTAAACTTTTCGAACAGGAGAGATGAAAAATATTTTATTTATTCTCCTTTTTAAGATTTATTATTGTTAATATTAATATTAATTTACTAGCTTTTGCCCGCGGCTTCGCCCGCGTAGACATCGTTTTAATAACTGTATTTGGGGGTAAGTGGTACGCGGGCTGCAAGCGGCTAGCGAGCGTGAAAATTAGTTTTCTCTAGATCCCTATCCCAGATCGGGCTATTATAATTAGCAATTTATGTCGTTTCCCACTACCTCAACCATCTCTGTAAAAAAAATCACAACAATCCATTGTTCCGTTACGATGTTATAGAAATGAACCAAAAAAATACATTTTTTCAGTTACCCCAAGAACTGCATCGGACAATGTTATTTTCACGGGATAAAGGTATAAGTTCCCTGTGACACAGGCTACCTGCATGCCAAATTTCATTAAGATTGATCAAGGTGTTGAAGCGTGAAAAGGTAACAAACAAGCACAAATATTAGTAAGGATTAATTAATTTTGCTTTTGTTAAGACGCCAAAAATGTAGCAAAATCGGGTTAAAGTTGGGAATACAATAAACAAGAAATCCGATAGCCAAAACCAGGTTAGAATTTTAATTCAAGAGCTAGACAATGGAGATAAAAGGAAAAACAGCCGGTAACAAAAGTATAAATAATAATATAAAAATATAATGAAAATAAAAGAAGGTGCATTGAATCTAAAATAATTAAAAACGCTAAACACGGTAAAAAACGACTTCTATCGCAACAACTTAGTACAATAGGGATGACGAATGCTAGTCATCTGATTTACTTTAACCGCCTCCGTAGCTCAGAGGCAAAGTTCACTGGCTTAACACAGGAGGTCGCGGGTTCGATTCCCGGCGGGGTCAATTGTAAGACTCGGTTTGGTTGGTGGTAGGGCATTTTCTAAGCCCGCCTGGCTAGCTACCACCATCTTATCTAAGTCTTGCCGCCAAATATCAATGTTGATATCATTGGTGTGTTCCGGCATGAAGATAAGATAGCCAGCTCCCCATTGCGTTGGGGAATCTTGGGAAGCCCGCTTCCATCTTCGGCAACATCGTCACTTACCATCAGGTGAGATGTTGTCAAGGGTTTACCAATTGTGAATAAAAAAAAATAAAAAAAATGTGTCAAAAACGACATTTTGTTGTAAAAATGTTTGAAATAACTAAGCGTGACGACATAGTTTTGCAGTGTCATTTATGTACTCATTTTGTGATTTTGGTGAATTAAAAATTGAAGACTTGATGAAAAACAAAACGAGTATTAAAGTTTTCCGAAGTTTTAAGTTTTAAGGGCAATTTAGTGATCAAGAGTACATAATTTATTTCCGATACTGTCGTCTCCCTATTTTGCATAATTATTTTTGGTTTCTGTTATTTTTCAATAAAGTACTACACCGATTTTGATAAAATTTATATGGGACTAATGCATACCCTATGGAACAAAAAAAGAATCATGAAAATCAGTTCACAATCTGCGAAGATATCGCGTAACAAACATACAAAAAAAAACATAAACTCCTTTTTGGAAGTCGGTTGAAAAACAGAAAAATATAAAAGATTGTCATTAACATTAACATAAAAAGAGCTATTAGCTGGTAAGAGGACGCATTTCGGGAGGTGGATAAGAAGACGAAACTGAACAACATTCACCAAATCGATCACCTCATTAGCCAAATTTGTTGAAAAGTCCAATAATGTTTTAGCGAATTTTATTTATTAAATGAGTTATATTATTAATTAAGTCTCTAACTCGCGATTTCCGCCAGTATAATACAAATTGTATTAAAGAGGCGATTGAGAACAACAAAGGCTCAAAAGTGTTCGCGAGAGATTTGTCTGTTGTACAAAGCCAACTGACCAAGCTGAAGACTGAGGATGGCAGGATTATATCGTCTAAGACTGAGTTGCTGGAAGAAGTTGAGAAGTTCTACGGACAATTGTACACGACCACACGTCTGCCTGTCGGCGATCTGGCTAAGGACCCAAGAGCTAGACTTACCCGACACTATACCGAAGATAGCCTGTACGAGATTAGAATGGCTCTTAAACAGCTTAAAACAATAAGGCACCGGGTGATGATGGAATTACGGCTGAACTTTTGAAAGCAGGTGGAACACCGGTACTTAAAGCTATGCAGAAATTATTTAATTCCGTTATACTTGAGGGACAAACGCCTAAGGCATGGCACAGAAGTGTGGTCTTGCTTTTCTTCAAAAAGGGCGACAATACCCATCTCACTTCTGAGCCATGTCTACAAACTGTTTTCGAGAGTCATTACGAATCGTCTCGCACGCAGGTTTGACGACTTCCAGCCTCCCGAACAAGCCGGTTTCCGAAAAGGATTTAGTACGATAGAACACATACATACGCTGCGGCAGATTATACAGAAGACCGAAGAGTACAACCAGCCACTATGCTTGGCGTTCGTGTACTATAAGACAGCCTTCGATTCGGTCGAAAGTTGAGCTGTATTACAGTCTCTCCAGAGGTGCCAAATTGACTATCGATATATCGAAGTGCTGAAGTGTTTGTATGAAAACGCCACCATGTCGGTTCGCCTCCAGGATCAAAACTCGGAACCTATCCAATTGCAGCGAGGGGTTAGACAGGGAGACTTTATATCTCCGAAAATGTTCACCGCCGCCCTGGAAAATGTTTTTAAGCTCTTGGACTGGGGTGGACTCGGCATCAATATCAACGGCGAGTACATCACCCACCTTCGATTCGCTGACAATATCGTGGTCATGGCTGAGACTATGGACGACTTAGGCACAATGCTCGATGGTCTCAGTAGAGCCTCTCAACAAGTGGGTCTTATAATCAACATGGACAAGACGAAAATTATGTCAAACGTCCGTGTCATACCTACTCCTCTGAAGGTTGGAGGCTCTACACTCGAAGTTGTTACCGAATATGTATACCTGGGACAAACAGTCCAGTAAGTTTATTCTTACTTCGAGAAATCAATCGTCGAATCCAACTCTGGTGGGCAGCGTTCGGGAAGCTTCGCAATATCGTTACATCCCAGATACCGCAGTGTCTTAAGACCAAGGTCTTCGACCAGTATGTGTGTTGCCAGTAATGACATACGGATCTGAGACATGGTCGCTTACTATAGGCCTCATAAGAAGGCTCAAGGTCACCCAAAGGGCAATGGAGCGTGCTATGCTCGGAGTTTCTCTGCGTGATCGAATCAGAGAAGAGGAGAACCAAAGTAACTGCCATAGCTCTCAGAATTGCTAAACTTAAGTGGCAGTGGGCGGGGCACATTGCTCGTAGAACAGATGGCCGTTGGGGCAGTAAAGTTCTCGAGTGGCGACCACGCACCGGAAAGCGTAGTGTAGGCAGGCCTCCCACTCGGTGGACCGATGACCTGGTGAAGGTCGCGGGAAGCCGCTGGATGCGGGCAGCGCAGAACCGGTCGTCACGATGATGATGATGATGATTAATAATCATATGAGTATATTTATGTTGACTATTATAAACATTGAGTTAGATGGGGACACTGCCCTCTCGCAACCGTACACTTTGCGACTTTTATTGCAGGAAGTGTTTAAATAAAGCACCTTTAGCAGTAAAATTTTCTTCTACTTGCAAATATGTAGAAAGTTAAGACTTGATTCGCTTTAGAAATAAAACTAGATACTAACTAACTACTCGGCAACTCATAGAGATTTTCCTGATGAAAGTATTAGGTAAGTACAACGGATTATAAAATTATTGGAAACGCTAAAACCGTTAAAAAACAGACTTGAGTCGCTACAACCATATAATAATATAATTCATTTATAGTCAGACTGTAAAAATCTATAAGATACAAAATTCAAAAATTACATACATCAAACAATATAAAAAAATAAAAAGATCACATTCATTTAATAATTATTTGGCAAAACAAAATAAGTTAAGTTAAAACCAAATAAACAATAATAATAATAAGTACAAAAAAGGTCAAAAACATAATAATAGTACATTTTCTGGTTTTTCTTAATTTTCCAAAAATATACTTAACCTGGCGGTATAGGGTTCACAATCTGCGAAGACATCGTGTAACAAACATACAAAATAATTGAATACAATTGAATTGGGAACCTCCTCCTTTTTGAAGTCGGTTTAAAAAAATATTTTGAAAATTAGATCTCTGTCTTCTTCATTTAACATTGTGTGGGGTACACTTTTTTATCCACAATTGATAAGCCCTTGGCATAATCTCACCTGATGGTAAGTGATCATGATGCCGAAGATGGAAGCGGGCTTACAAAGATTCCCCAACGCAATGGGGATCTTATCTTCAAGCCGGAACACATCAATGCTGTTAACACTGATGTTTGACGGCAAGACTTAGATAAGATGGAGGTAGCTAGCCAGGCGCGCTTAGAAAATGCCCTACCACCAACCAAACCGAGTCTTACAAAGTTGACCTTGTCGGGATCAAACCCGCTACCTCCTGTAGTACACCACGTAGGCGGCTTTCCTAATTTTTTGCGCTACATATTCGGTCCAGTATTGTCGAATGTGTCGGGTAGATTTTCGTTTACTAAAGTCGAGTTAAGCTAGTCCACCACGTAGATGGAGGACTAGTCTCTGCCTCTTTTGTTCTCCAGCAAGTTAAGGGTTCTCTTTACAACGTTCTCCTCGCCTCTTCACGTTGTGTGGTCATATGAAAAACCGATCAAGTGCGACTCGGGGTCACACAGACTGGGTTCCGCGCAAAAAATTTAACTAAGTACTAATAGAACAAGACCTCTAATTAAATACTTTGTGAAAAAAAGTTTTACAAACTCTATCGTGTTACATCAAATAAAAGGGGCTTGTTGTGAGAATATCAAACAGAGTTTTTTATTCGTTCGTTTGTTCTATTATATTATAGCTTTTATCGCGGGCTTTGAGCGCGGCGACCGAATCAAGAAATTTCGTAACGAAAATACAACCTAACACTGCCCCACTCCGCCTTCCACGTAGCTCGGCCGAGCGTAACGTAACTTACAGTGCCATCTATTAGCGATTTGCGGCACTAAAAGGACTTAGTCAATTTTACTGGTGTAACTTTCTTAGTGTTAATTTGTTACATAAACATCCCGCCCCAAGGACTATATGGTTCTATTAAAAGGAGCACACGAAAACAGTAAAACATCAAAAAAATAGTGAATAAACACTGCATAAATAAAAAATAAATAAATAATTATTGTAAACAGGATACATAAAATACAGATTTTAAATATTAAGGTCATACAAAGGGTACAGCTTATTTCTTAAGAAATTTCTTCCAGGAGACCCGGAATTATAATTGCATAAGTTGATAAAAAATGCTATGCGCTTTACCGCGGCAGTCCCCGAGTGCCACACTTTTTTTTTATAATTTAAAGATCAATACTTTTAAAGTTATATAAGAAAATAGGCGACAATTGACCACCCCTCCCCCTCCCCCCTCCCTCCCCTTATCTCCGAAACTACTGGGCCTAAAATTTTCCACAATATATGGAGTTGAATACATAAATTACAGGAAAACCTATGACATTTCTAAAGTCCTTCCATTCCCATAAGAAAAATGAAATGTCCGAAGTCCAACGTGGCCTTTGGATTCCCACAACAAAAGCTGTCATCATACGATATATTTTGTAAAACTTTTTTATTTTCATTTTCTAATTTTTCTTCCAAAAGTTGCCCTCATATTTAAAATTTTAATATGAGGGATCATTTAATATTTTCGTAGTACTTCCATCTTTGTGTCACCTCACCGCCTTACATGTGTACCAAATTTAACTCAGTCGGTCCAGTAGTTTCCGAGCAAATTGCCTGGGACGTCCGTCTGTCCACACATGAGTAGATCCTATAGTGGTTCCGTTAATACCCTGGACACCACCAAAAATCACTCTTTAGTCTAGCTTTTTTATTAAATTGGCAATGTTTCCAGATTTAAAAATTTAAAAATATTTGTTTCAAATATTAGCCGTTTACACACACTTTTAAATGGTTAAAAATATGTTTTTTTAATTAGGTGTAACACGAATTAAAACTACACTTCTTTGGTCTTTGATCTTCTACTTGATTGGTTCACTCTTGGCTGAGCGGTCGTGGTCATCACGATGTAGCCTTAGTGGCCCGTCGAATAAGACATCGCCATATCTCTCTCACCGCAACCCTTCTCGTGTATCCATTCAGGGGTATTTCTAGAAATCTAATTATGTTAGATCTTATTTTAAAATAACCACACTTGCACTTTTTTCCTATTTTTTTTTTGTTTGGTTTCAAATTTCTGAATGAAAGTATAAAAAATAATAACTTCTCAGTTTGTATTATCATAACAAATATTGTTGTATATCTTTTATAGTTATACTTCAAAATATTAGTCATGACTAAAATTGAAAGCAACGGTGTGGACATATCTTTAGGATTTTTTTCTATCGAGCCAAAACTGCTCAATTGTGTTTTCACTTTAAACACTTTAAGGATCAACATCAACAATAAGGGTATTTATTTTTCAACCTTGGGTTTTCTATAGTTTAGGAGTAACGTCAAAATAAAGAAAATCTGTAATATTACTGCCTTAAGGCGAGGGATGAATTGGAACAGTGGCCTCTGTCTTTTTCTTTACGTGTAAAGAGTAAAGAAAATAACCACACTTTTAAACTTTTTTAATGGTTTTTATTTAAAACTACAATTATTTTTTTAAACTAGAACTGGCATATTGAAGTGTTTGTTTAGACTAATCGACAAAAAAAAGTAGAGGTACTAAATCGTTCTGGTTTGCCTGTAGAATGCAAATCTCGGTTTTAAAAGAGGTATCTTTGATATATATTTTTCTGTCATAAAAGTTAACGAATCGTGTTACTGCAACTGACAAAATGAAGTTATTGAAATGAAGAATCAGGACACAAAATATCATTTTCATATGTTTTGTAATTGCTGAGAAAAATTAAGATCCCTGCGACCAAAGTTTCCAGCTCGTCCAAGTGATGGGCTGGGCCCCACCGTTTACCTATAACAAGCTCGAGTGCGTTACAGCAGGCCCCTTCTCTGAGCTGTTTGAGACTTCTATAGTTATACAAAGTTTAATTAATTAAATTGACTTACGAATAAATACAATTTGATTTATTTTGTTTTCCTATGACATTTGTGATTCGATTACATATTATCATTTTTATTGATGTGTAACATCTTTACTCTCGCTTTCCTGCAATTTGTGGGAGTGATTTCGTGAAATGGGACGGAAATGTGTAACATGGGACGGAAATGTGTAACAGGAAGTCGCGAAAGCGCGCGCTATTCGATCTGACGAATGAGCTTTGCTCTCGCTTTCCTGCAATTTGTGGGAGTGATTTCGTGAAATGGGACGGAAATGTGTAACAGTGATTTGTTACACATCATATGCGAGTACTGTAGGTCTCGCTCGTTTTTTGATGTGTAACATCTTTGCTCTCGCTTTCCTGCAATTTGTGGGAGTGATTTCGTGAAATGGGACGGAAATGTGTAACAGGAAATGCGAACTTTTTTTTTATTGTTAAATCTATTATTATTTTTATGTCTATTTTTTAATATAATAATTATCATAATAATTTTACTATACTTGACACGTAATATTTAAAAATGTTATGAATAAATTGAATATAATGCATATGTTAGAAAGTGTGATTTTAATAAATCTTAGAAGAGGCAATATTTGAGCTTATGTAAAGCGGTAGTAGCTCAGTGCAACTTGCGTGTTTATAATATCACTGTTCTCAGTTTTTAAATCCTTTTTTTCCACCTTCCTTACTATCTCATTTTCCTTTCTTTGACATAGATAGATAAAATGTATAATTTATTTATGTATATATTTTTGTTTGTTTATGTATATGTTTTTTATTTTATATCATCATCATCATCATCATATCAGCCGAAGGAAGTCCACTGCTGGACATAGGCCTCCCCCAAGGATCTCCACGATATATATTAGCATTATTTTATATATTATTGCTATAATATTTTAGTATTTTGTGTAACTGTTTATTTGCAATTTTTTCTTTTTTTTTATTATTGTACGGCCCCTTAACTTATTCTATCGCTGTTTCCCTACCCAAAGGTTGCCTGGAAGAAATTGCTACCTAGCCTATTGTATTGTATTGCATAAGGCTGCCTTTGTTGTATACAATATACAAGAAAGGCGACCTTATGCCATCATTTCTTTTTTTTATGTTGTGATACAATAAAGAATATTGTATTGTATTGTATTGTAGTGTATTGTATTGTATTGTTAACTGACCTAAAACACGGTCATTACCCAGATGGGTTTGACTGTTAGTTACATTTTTCTCGACCGATACAGTGCTTCGTAAGCACGTTAAGCCGTTGGTGCCGGTTGCTATCACTAGATGGCAGTCGTCAAGCGGTGTCATATGATATGCCTTGTAGACGTAGGGTTCGCCACTCGCTCTACAACCTACACCAATCCGGACTTTGTGGAACCCCCTTTGTGGAGTATGGCCTGACCCTCTGGGGTTTGGGAGGAGACCCGTGACCCAATAGTGGGGACGTTATAGGTTGTTAACGGTGCATCTTCTACAGCACCAGTCACTTAGCATTGTTTAAGTGCGGTCTAGCTTAAAAGCACATTAAGTTGCGTTGGGGAATCTTGTTAAGCCCGCTTCCATCTTCGGCATCATCGTCATCACTTAACATCACATCAGGGCTTACCGATTGTGAAAAAAAAAGTTCAATGATAAAACGAAAATACCAGAAGGATAATGTTTAAAGGATGTAAAAAAATTGTGAGGACCCGTTAACTCATCATACTGTACAACTTTCCCCAAGGAACCCTTAATCAATTCCCAAAAAAAATTGGACCCTCCATACTAAAATACACGAAATTTCAGTAGTCATAGAACAAAAGTTGCTTAGTATCAGTAGAAGCCCCAGTTAACGGGACCTACACTAATTTTGTTATGCCCCATACTCTTGTAAGAATTACTACAACCTCTATTAATAAAATAATCAGTCGGTAAGAAACGGTGTAGCTCAGTCTGACTTACGTGGATACGTCGATCACGCAGGTTAACTGATCATACGCACGGTCATTACCGAGATGAGTTTGGCTGACGGTGGCATTAATCTCGACCGTTCCTGTGTTTTGCACGAGGCTCATTAAGACATTGGAGTCTGTTACTATCATCATATCAGCTGATATACGACCCCAGCGTCGCGTGACCACCTCCGTGGCGTAACGGTCAGTCCATTCGCTTCACACCAGGAGGTCGAGGGTTCGATTCCCGGCGGGGTTCACTTTGTAAGACTCGGATTGGTTGGTGGTAGGGCATTTTCATAGCTAGTCTGGCTAGCTACCACCATCTTATCTCAGTCTTGCCGCCAAATATCAGTGTTAACAGCATTGATGTGTTCCGGCTTGAAGATCAGATAGCCAGATCCCCATTGCGTTGGGGAATCTTGGTAAGCCCGCGTCCATCTTCGGTATCATCGTCACTTACCATCAGGTGAGGTAATGCCAAAAGCTTATTAATAGTGGATAAAAACAAAATAAAAAATAAAAAACCGAGGGGCTCGAGCCTACCCTGAATTAGGACGATCGGGCCTTAGTCGACCACGCGGGCACAGAGCCTATGACATTATATGTTAATCGGTTGGCTGTATCAGAGGCTTAAGAACTCGAGGAGTTCGCCACTAGTCCTACAACCTCCACCAATCTGGACTTACTCCCCCTCTCTCCCACCGTGTGTGGAATATGACCTAATTACCTTTCCGAGTTTGGGAAGAGACCCTGCCGAACGAGATCCAGCAGTGGGTAAGTTAAAATAACATTTTCTCCGAGAAGAAATAATAATTTGCATCTCTTTTACCAGCATCCACGTTTCCGTCAACACACCGCCTGCCCGCGGTGTGAACGATCCCGTCAAAGTTTACATACAGTGCTGCGAACGTATTAGTGGTTACTACAAACATACGTCGCGGCAGCGGCCGGGTTAGAAGTGTAGGGTTGGCAACGTGGATACTGGAGTACACTGGATATGATAACAATACGTCGCGTCGGTGGCGCAACGGCAAGGGCTGCTAACTCCTGTCCAGGTCTTGGTTCGAAACCCTGCCACGTACCAATGTTTTCGAATTTCGATTTCTTAGGTACGTTTATCCGACGCTCTTAGGGTGAAAGAAAACATCGTGTGGAAACCTGCACACGCCTGCGCAAAAACTCGACTTGACTCGGTTGTGTGCGAAGTCAACCAACCCGCACTGGGCCCGCGTGGTCGACCTTTATTGCCTTTATTCAGGGTAGGCTCGAGCCCCTCGGTGGGGGCGTATATGAGCTGATATGATGATAACACTAGTACGAATCGAATTGTCCGAATATCAAGATTCGGACACTTCATACAACGGGCGAGAAAAGATATTTCTAAAAACAAATGACGTAACAAACAAAATCACGGCCAAAATCCTCACCTTCGAGAAGCAAACTAGCTATAGTTTATAGCTATAGATTGGTGCTAACCAATCTGTATCAATCTGGGTGACGAGGGGGTAAGGTTAGAATCTAGAGAGCGGCAGGGAGTGTCCGTACTTTATAGTCAGATTTTGGCGGTGCATTTGGCTAGGCGGCAAGAGGTGGTAGAATGTAGAAAGGGAATATGGTTGAGATTCAACTGAAAATAATAGACGAAGTTGTTTAGAAGTGCAACAAAAACCTTATACCTATTGAGTTTGGTGGGGCATTTGGCAACCAAAATCAAGGCAATTATCACAAGGTAGTACATCTGCCCAATAGTCGGGTGACATCGTGTGAACAATAGCCGAAGTCGTTTAGACGTGGGTTACAAAAGTTGAATTGGGTTTGGCGGAGCATTTGGTTAGGCCGAAAAGATGGATTAAGGCAACTGACACCAAGACGACGATCACAAGGTAGACCAGCTACTAAGTTGCTGATGGGCGAAACTGGCGAGGGATCGAGACTAAATGGCGTGCGCAAAAAGAGGTATAGAGTGATTTTATACTCGTAAATAGACTCATAGCTTACAGCGTCGCGTCGGTTAGTTGGATCGCAGGGCAAGGACAATGTCTAATACAGACAGCGTCCTGATTCACAGCTTGTGATGAAGATTCGCTACATACAAAAGAGTCGTACATAGGTACTCGTAAAGTCAGTTTGTAGTTTCGATTACTGGTTTTTTAATGGTTTCCTTTGTTCAATAAATTCAAATGTTTTGCCGATCCAATGTATCAAATCGTCTTCGGATCTCTTTATAGCAAGAAGTCGAACAAGAGAGAAGGAAAGTTTGATACACAGATATTATGCTCTTATCGCATATTGGCACCACAGTCTAAGAATGCAAACAGTCGTCCAACGGAAACGTCTAGAAAGGGCAATCGTGCGGGCTCCAATATCAATCAATCAATCGTCTATATCATCATCAAACCTAACGAACCTTTTATCGCTCGATACGCTCGCTACGCTCGCTCAACTCAAATCAGCCACTCAGATGTCTATCTAATTCAAACCTTTATCGCTTGGTTCTTCACTGCTTAACCTAACCACCTCCCACCTTGATCTGCACTGATTTTTTCAAAAGCAGTAAGTCAGTATTTATTTCGGAAGTTAATTAGTTTATTTAGTAGTTTCCGTGTATTTAATAGAACCAAAAGTTGCTGCTAACTTAGTATTAAAGCAGTATTATGCAACAAGCTCATTTTAAATTTGTTTTTCGGAACTTTTATAATATTCCCTGAGATAAATTTTCTATTTAAGTTCTAAGTCATCCCTTTGCTTATGTAGGATATAGGTATCTATAGTTTAATATCAGGGGCAGACGAACAATAAATAATAAAGTGCGTGTTTCATGGGGCCGTTGGTCCCGTCCCGCCGACATGCGCGGACGCACAGCGTGCGAGTCAGCCAGCCCGGTTCAATGGTACCACGTAATTAGCTTCTGGCACCGCTTGCTCAGTGTATATTATCTGGATTATTTCTATGAACATTTTAGTTAACAATAGTCATTATTAATTTAGTTTAAAGACCCTGTGTACCTTTAATTAGCAGATCGACAAAAATCAGTACAAATTTCGAACCAAATAACGTTGAATCTGCTACTCATAGCCGTTGTTCCACTTATTGTTCAAGTCAAAGACAACAAGTTTTGTTCTACCACTTTACCATACGTCAAAAAAAATTCACTTTCGTTATTTGTATAGTCCAAAAATTTTTGATGTTTATTTACAAAGTCGTAGAACAATAGTTTTTGCCTTTGACTAGAATAATAAGTGGACCAACGGATATCAAGACAAAATTAATAACTATAATGAAATCTTCATAAATAAATGTTTATGTAGCTATTGTGTTCGGAAAAAACCAACCAGGGTGACTTGAACTGAGGTAACTAAACATTTTAGAACGGTTTTTTTATTATATTTTTTTTTGGTGTGTCTTTTGACGAAACTTTGTATAGTGACAGCTTTTATCCCGAAACATCTAGAAAATTAAACCAGCACTAACAACCTTGGGTACAGTACAAAGTTGGAATATTTCAGAGGTCCATTAAATCTGGGCATGGACGTATCTGATGAGCCAGTAGTAAACCGCCTGCTACTATTGCTCCAAAATGTAGAAAGTTATGTGATCTTCATATATGGGGCGAGGCCATCGAGAAGCATGGCGAAGCTCTCGCTGTGTAACTCGACATCTCGAAGGCTTTTGATAGGGTTTGGCACGCTAGCCTTATTGGCAAGCTTCCTTCTTATGGTCTTCATGTTGGATTGTGTAACTGGGTAGCTAATTTCCTGAGGGAACGTTTTTATTCAAGTGGTCGTTGATGGCTGTTCCTGAGACTTATTGGCGATGCCGGTGTACCTCAGGGATCTGTTCTTTCCGCAACACTATTTCTGCTTCACATAAACGATCTGCTGAAACCAGGTATAATTGGTTATGCGGACGATAGCACGGTTGTAGAAAGATACCTGTCCAGTGCACGAGCTAACAGTGCTGATACGCTGTTTCTGAGAGAGGCCATGATAGAGCGCATAAACCTATCACTTCAGGCAGTGTCTGAATGGGGTGATTCCAACCTCGTAAGGTTTAATGCCTCTAAAACACAGGCGTGTCTTTTTTCCGCCAAAAGAAGTCCATTCACCTTGACTCCAACTCTCCGGAATGAACTGATTCAGATATCTGACCACCTGGAACTCCTCGGCGTGGATTTAACACCCAATCTTAACTTCGTTCTTTACATTGTGTCCAAGGCAAAAGTTGCTGCAATGAAGCTGGGCATTCTCTCTAAGGTGAGACGGTACTTCACACCTGGACAGCTGCTTACTTTATATCAAGCACAGGTCCGCTCATGTATGGAGTACTGTTCACACTTATGGGATGGATCAGCCCGCTATCAGCTGGATACCTTGGACGCCATCGACCGACGCGCACGGAGATTCATTGGTGACGACGAGCTAGTCAATGACAAGCTCCAAAGCCTTGAGCATCGCCGCAAAGTCGCCTGTCTGTCGGTATTCTATCGAATTCATTTCGGAGAGTGCGCGCAAGAACTTCACGACCTCATTCCCCCGTCTCCATTCCACCGTCGGTCAACGAGACGCAGGGAGGGGTTGCACCCCTTTGTTGTTGATGTTCCACCTTTTCGCACGAATCGTTACGCTTCTTCATTTATTATGCGTACAGCGCAGGAGTGGAACTCCTTGCCTGCGTCAGTGTTTCCCGATTCCTATAATTTGGGGATCTTCAAGGCAAGAGTGAAAAGGCATTATTTGAGTTTGCGTGTACCATCCTCGACTGCATCATCACTTACCATCAGGTGAGTTGCAGTCAAACGCACTCAAATTTTTAAAGGGGTGTTCAATAAGTAGTGAGAATGAGGTATAAACTCCTTGGTTATAAAGAAAATAAGTACTGGCTGGCATAGACCACCTATTTGGTAATATAATAAAAAAAAAGTGTGATCGTCTTTTGTTTTTTTTTTTTCATAAACGGTTGTTGTTTGTGTTGTATCGGAATAATCTGCTCAAAATGGAGAAAATTGAAGTTCGGGCCATAATTAAATACCTTTGTTTGAAAAATTTTACTACTGACCAAGTTAATCAAGACTTGCAAAATACTTTAGGGGTTCATGCTCCAGCTTATTCTACAGTTGCGCGTTGGTGTGCAGAATTTAAGAGAGGAAGAACATCGACTAATGATGATCCACGCTCTGGGCGCCCTACGACCACAATAACGGAACAAATGATTAAAAAAGTGGAAAAAATTGTTTTAGCAGATCGTCGAACTACTGTGCGTTTTATAGCTGAAGAAGTGAAAATTTCGATAGGTAGTGCACATAGCATCATACATGACCGTTTGGGTATGAAAAAAGTATCAGCACGTTGGGTGCCTCGAATGCTGACAGCAGAACAAAA
This sequence comes from Coleophora flavipennella, assembly GCA_947284805.1. NCBI lineage: Eukaryota > Metazoa > Arthropoda > Insecta > Lepidoptera > Coleophoridae > Coleophora > Coleophora flavipennella. The sequence continues at coordinate 12,563,340 of OX369266.1, forward strand.
ACAAACCAGGCTGAGAATATCACAAAGCTGTTTGGATGTTTTACAACGAGATCCTGAGCAGTTTTTGGCTCGATTCTTAACAATGGATGAAACATGGCTTCATCATTACGATCCAGAAACAAAACAATAATCCATGACTTGGAAAAGGCCATCATCCCCAACACCTAGGAAATTCAAAGCAATTCCATCCGCTGGTAAGGTTATGGGTTCCCTTTTTTGGGACAGCAAGGGGGTGATAATGGTTGAATACCTCAATCATGGAGCCACTATTACGGGAAGTGTGTATGCAGAACAAATAAGAAAATTGCGTGAAGAAATTCGTGAAAAACGACGCGGTAAACTTGCGAAAGTTGTGCTTTTTCACCAAGATAACGCTCCAGCTCACAAGTCCAGAGTTGCCATGGCTGCAATCAAAGACGCTGGCTTCGAATTGATGGAACATCCCCCATACTCTCCAGACCTTGCTCCTAGTGACTTCTATTTATTTCCCCGTTTAAAAGAACATCTTAGAAGCCAGAAATTTGATGATGATGATGGAGTGATCGCCGCCGTACAAGAGTTTTTAGAGGGTCAGGACGAGGACTTTTTTAAAAATGGAATATTAGGTTTAGAGAAGAGATTTTCTAAATGTGTATTATTAAAAGGTGACTACGTCGAAAAATAAAATAAGTTTTGTCAAAAGTTAACTGCATCTTATTCATTCTCACTACTTATTGAACACCGTAGTATACTCAATTTCGGAGTGTACAGCTAGCACTAGACTAGAAACAGGGGGCTGTTATGTACCTACGATGAAAATAAGAAATAAATTATACAGCCACGCTGTGCATACTTTCTCGTGAAGCCTTCGCCGTCTGTCGTAGTCAGGATTACACAAATCAACAATAAAGATTACACTTACTTAGTAGTAAAGAATAAAGCTAAGTACATATATCAGACTTGATGAAAAGTTTACAAATAATTTGGGTTTTTATGGGAGATACTCGTACCAAAGTATATACAGGGTGGGAAGGAGTATACCGACAGATTTTAACCATGGATTCCTGGTGGTATTATGAGTAAATAATGTTATATCAACTTGGGTCTAAAACTGCCTTATTAACTTACTTAATTTCTGGAACAAAAAAATCAATTAACGAGAGTAATCCCTTCTAAACGAAACCTTAGTCTACATAGTGACGTCAGAGTATGACACTTGATTATTTAGAGCTCAAGACAACAAACGTCAGATAAACATCTGATATTATTAGGGCGTGTTACCCATGAGATTTTTTGAACTTGTGATTTATTTAAAAAATTAATATCTCGAAAATTAGGCTGTACTGGCCCATGTTTATATTACTTTTTTTTTGTCTAAATAGGCATTCGAATCTTTGGATATAATTTGTCGGTATACTCCTTCCCACCCTGTACATTAGCACTAACATACATTATGGACACTCCGCTCTCTAGATTGCGACCTCACCCCCTCGTCACCCAGATTGATGCAGATTGGTTACCGTTTGGTTCTCGAACGTATAGGATTTCGTCGTAACTTTGTTTGTTCCGTCATTTGATTTTGGAAATGTCATTTCTCGCCCGTTGTATGAAGTGTCCGGGGTGTGCTCGTACCTTACTCAGATTTTCCTGGAATAGTAAAGTACCCAGTGCTATAGACCTTATCAAGTCCTAATTATTCACAAAGTTTCATTATATTCGTTAGAGCCAATTTTAAGAAAAAGTAACAAACAACCTGGATTTGTATTGGAGGTACCTTATCCCGATTTTTCTTGGAACATCGGATTACCGCGTACAGTAGGCCATAAATAGTCATACTAACATACCGAGTTTCATCAAAATCTTTGGAACTGTTTTTGAGTAAAGAAATAATAAGTGTTTTTTTACTATAGTGGCAACCCTAAAAACCAAGGTAAGAAAAATTAAAAAAAAAACGCCTGGAGATATAAAAGTAATATTTCCCTAACCTAAATTTCACCTCAATCCGTCTAGTAGTTTACTAGAGTACCAGACGGACGTACGGACACATACACGCACTCACTCACGTTTTTTTTTAATTAAAATTTGAGTGCGTTTGACTATATATGACCTAATGGTAAGTGACGATGTAGTCGAGGATGGTACACGCAAACTTAAATAATGCATATTCACTCTCGACTTGAAGATCCCCAAATTGTAGGAGTCTGTAAACACGTACTTTTTTTTGACTCTATTAGTATAAGACAATTGATCCCCTTCAAAATCTTACCTTCGATTTTTGCAATCAGAGTACCTTCTTCACTCCTTCATCGCTCGAAAGTAAATAGATTGTACAGCCACGCTGAGCATACTTTCTAGCGAAGCCTTCACCGACTGTCATAGTCGGGCATACACAAATAACCAATAAAAATTACACTTACTTAGTCTTTATATAAAAAAATACAATTAACTCGGGTTTGTGTGGGAGGTACCTTACTCAGATTTTTATGGAATGAAGTACCCATTGTAGAAAGCCTTATTAAGTCCTAATTATTCACAAAGTTTCATTAAAATCGATAGAGCCATTTTTGGGAAAAAGTAACAAACAACCTGGATTCGTATGGGAGGTACCTTATTCTGATTTTTCTTGGAACAACGCACTATTGATTACAGTAGGCCATAAATAGTAACATACCGAGTTTCATCAAAATCGGTTGAGCCATTTTTGAGTAAAAAATAATAAGCTATTTTTTACTATGGTGGCAACCTTAAAAATCAAGATGGGGAAATGTAAAAAAAAACGCCCGGATATATAAAAATAATATTGCTCTAACCCGAATTTCACCTGAATCCGTCCAGTAGTTGGGAACCAGAGTACAGCCGGACGGATGTACAGACACACGCACATAATTTTTATTTTTTATACTATTCATTTAGTATATATATCTAAGACAATCGATCCCCATCAAAATCTCAACTTCGATTTTTTGTGCCATCACAACACTTTCTTCACTTCTTCGTCTCTCGGAAGTAAAAACGTATTTATTCAAATGTATCTACTTTAAAAAAACGGCCAAGTGCAAGTCGGACCAGCACTCCAAGGGTTCCGTACCTCTACACACAACTACATAGTATAATGACAATGATAACTATTAACTTTACAAACAAAAGACATCAACGCGAGCTAAAACATATGTCATTCAGTTCGGAATCCTTAACGCGAGTACGACTCACACACACTTCTATTAGTACTACAACTACTTCAACGCTTGTATGTATGCCATTTTTACGATAGAGCTAAATCATAAATACTTCTAGACCTATAAAAAACACGTTTTTTTGTATTGAGACCCCCTATTTTTTCACTTTTTACAATTTTTAGTAATTATTTGTTGTTATAGCGGCAACAGAAGTACACATTCTGTGAAAATTTCAACTGTCTATCTAATTACGGTTCATGTAATACAGCCGCGCTGACAGACGGACAGATGGACATACAGCGGAGGCGTAGTAATAGGGTCCCGTTGGTTGTACGGAACCCTAAAAAGTACGTAAACAATCCTCGATCGATTCAAGGTTCCAAATATAGTTTATTTCCCTCTGCTCTACAAAGTTCATGATTCGAAAATTGCCATCTATCTTAGTTAGCCGTAACTAAAAGTCAACTTCTGCTGTTAACAGCGTCATCTCTTACATTACATCTAAATTATTTTAGTAAAGATAGTACTCAGAAAAACCGCGACCATATGTTTTCAATAGCGCTACTGTACCTACTTTGTTTGCGGCGGTGAGTGGAGTTTGTCAGAAAATGTTGCCATGATTTTGAAAAATCTACTAAATTAGTACTTATAGAAAATAAATTAGGTAACGTCTTATATCCGATTGCTGTCTTCCTTCTGTCTGCCTTCTAGCGGAAATATTTAGTAATGCGACCATATTCATCATCTCCTCCCAAACCCTCATCCACCACCCAATAATTACCTCCAACCCTCTCCAACCATGACCACCCCTCTCACATAGTTGCGTACCACCAGACAATATATTTGTGTCGTGTATTTACGAAAAAAAAAGTTGTATTGAAGGATAAACTTAACTTTGTCATTGAACAAATGTTGTCCCACATTGATATACGTCACGGTTAATTTTCCAACTGCAAGTGTAATTTTGTAAAGGCAAAAAAAGTTGCTATTGATAAATAAATAAAAATAAAAAACTTTTTATCATCAGATTAAATTTAGTTTTTAATTTAAATTTTGCATATGTATTTAATTTTATTTATTTTGATGGACAATAAAGAGTTATTTGAGTTAGAGTTAAAATTCATAGTTACGTTAGTAGTAGACTTATAAATAGATTAGTAAAGCACATTAGAACAAAATGAATTTATTTAAATAACCCAATGGATTGTTCCACCTAGGATTCCTGGATGGGACAATCCATTCAGTCTGCAATTATCTTTAGGATGTCGTTGTCACTGCCCCGAAGTTTGAGTAGGTAGCATGGAGGCTGTTTTTTCCGCATTATAGCAAAAAAGTCGTCTGTACGTGGCTCCGCAAACCAGATGCACTACAGAAACGTGTCAGTCTCAACAGCATCCTAAAGGCGTTCTTATATTGCACACGTAGGACTTTGCAGGCTCGTTGCATATACTTAACCCACAGGCCGCTCAAGTAGAATGATTGGCAGTATGCTTTAAATAGTGTTATGTTTACGTCTGTTGTGCATCGAGCGAACCTGCGGGCCAGCACGTCAAGCCCATTGGCCAGAACCGTGGCAAGTAAGATCGGCCTATAGTTGGTCTTATCTTAGCTACGTCACCTGTTTTGTTTTTACAATGGGAACTTCTATGTGTGCATTAAGGCCTTAGGTAGGTACGAGAGTTCCACGCACTGAGAAAAGAACATTTCAAGTACCCGGGATGCACTCCCACATAAAAAAAACTACATAAATAAAACTAAAAATAACGGGTTTTCGATATTTTTTTTAGTTGTACTATGAAACCTTCCTTTTTGCTAAATTCTATGACTCTATGTTATCTGTAATTAATACCCTACATATTTACAGGTTTTTATTTACGTGTATGTTAAAATATGCAGCCTTCTTCTTCTTCTTCTTCTTTGTACAGCTCTAAAGGACAGTTGACCCAGGTATTAGGTATTAATTTTAACTTTATAACTCCACGTGTTCCTGAGAAAAAAGGTCTTGACAGATACACAACCGGACAACGATGTGATCCTATAAGGGTTCCTTTTTTCCTTTTGGGGTACGGAACCTTAAAAATGGTTATTGCGTATATACTAGATGGCGTTGACATCAGTTTGTAATCAGAAATTCTCTGGATTCTTTTTTAATTTACGTTTATGAAACCATAAAAAATGATCAGAATATTATAGTCATTTTATTACTCCAATAATATATCCCCATCTCTTCCAGTGCGTGTCGCAAGAGCCGACTAAGGGACGTAACCGGAGGATGGGCAGCAACGTCCTTTCCGCGTACTGTGCCACCGCACTGTACACTGCGATCGCCAACGCTAATAATTGATACGATTTCGATATTATTTTTTCAATATCATTATAGAGAGTAATATAATCTAGGAATTGGAAAAATACGCTTTTTTTGAAACTCCTTATTATCACTTTTGAAACCGAAATATGTAATAGTTGTGCTTATAGTAAATTTTATTACAAAATTAATATATCCTTTCTCTATGAGTGCTGGCAGCTGACATCGTTTGTTTTTTGTTAAGACAAAATTAAAATAACGTTGTCATAGCGCAAAAGAGTCACCGGCTTACTCTCACTCATCGATAAAACTGTATGTAGGATGTCACCCGAATTTTGACACTCCTTCCCTTTTATATTACTAATCTCATATACGTCCCCATCGAGGGGCTCGAGCCTACCCTGAATTAGTGCGATCGGGCCTTAGTCGACAACGCGGGCCCAGTGTGGGTTGGTCGACTTCACACACAACCTTGGAGCTTTTTCTCAGGCGTGTGCAGGTTTCCTCACGATGTCACCGTAAGAGCGTCGGATAAATGTACCTATGAAATTGAAATTCCAAAATACATTAGTACGTGGCAGGATTTGAAACACGATCTCCCGGATAAGAGGTACCGGCCCTAGCCCACGCTCTTACGCCCCTTTTATATTGCCTCCATCGTAATTTAATTAAATCAATTTAAAATTTAATTTAACCGTAAAATAAAAGATTTTAAGTTATTTCGAAAACCTTAAAAACAAAAGAATCTTTTAATTTACGGTTGTTAAGGGGTTCAATAATAGGCTGGGTTGACGTTGCCCTGTTTTTTTTTACCGACCAAGCTAACTAGAACATAAGGGACAATAAATTTAAAGGAAATGAGAAAATAACGAACAATCCAAGTATCACTTTACTCCATTCCATTTAAAAAAAATCACAGAGTAGTAGGTGGTAGTAGTGCTTGTATTTTGCCTTATCCTAAAGACATTGTAGTTCGAGTGATAACGTGCTCAGTGGACATTCATTGCAACCTTGCAGGGCGTGCGGCAGAGCATTCCATTTTACAATCTGCACCAACCGGACTGGTGCACATTGCCGCACTGTGGCCGCTCTAGGTAGGTAAGGAGGAAGTACGTACTCTTAGTATTAAAGTCGGTCCATCATTATTTTCATAGAAAGAGAGTATACGAAATATAGTTATGCATATAAATACCACACAGATATAATATACGAGTATATAACCAAGGAATTAGATAAAGACAAAAAGACTAGATCACGGCTGTCGCTTGCATCGGGTGGGTTCATCCTAGTTGTTCAAGTCTCTGGGTTCGTTATAATATAACCTTTGATTATTTACTCTCTAGTTATAGCGGGGCGGCGCAGATGCGTCGAAAAACATATCTCCGTTAATTCACGCACACCGAGACAAATTGTATGACTGGCGATGGTGTAAGGCAGTGTTTGTCACGCACAGAAACTTAAAAAAGCCGGCCCGTTTTTATCGCTGTGTGCAATTACAAGGTTACGTTCTATCTAGGAGAATAAATAATCAAACTTGCATTGTTTTAAACTTATATTGTTTTTTATTCGACCACAGTTTTATATTATTGGTAGAATTCAAGAAATTTCCGTGGCAACCTTCAATCAGCTATACAGTGCGACAAGGATCTTTTGGCACGTGGCGGGAATCGGAACTAACGACGCCGTCTTGTTAAATGGCATTCATTGACAGATCGTTCAGTGTGTTTACATACACTAATTGCACACCCACGCCCTCCTGTCAATGTCACCTAAGTGCCAAAAGATCCTTGTCGCACTGTACACAGGTCTATCTAATCTAAATAATAATGACAGACCCACAATGTATAGGTATTAAATGCTTAAAATAGTCAATTTAATATCAAAGAGCTTTTTTCGCGGTTGAGAGACGAGATGTAGATTGTAGACACGTTATTAATTATAGGTCATTTTATATAATAGTTGTTGGCATTATAATAGTAAAATAACGCATAAACATAGATTATGATTTCTGTTTGGTAGAACTGGGTAGATTTTCAAAGGGTGCCACACACAGTAGATTTGCCAAATAAAATCTGGTCACACTGGTCCATTCCATAGAGTAGAGTAGAGTAGATTGTACAAAACGTGTACATGTTGCGTATGAGTACTATGAGACGAGTACATACTGTGAGTGAGTGTGAGTGAGTCAGTTGCGAGTCGGTCGTCATGTCAGTTGCGGTAGACTACGGAGCTATTTATTTACCTTAACAGTTGTTTTGTTTATTAAATTAAAATAAAACGCGACGCGCTTCGATTTAATTTTCAACCTACAAACAAATAATGTAAAATCGCAAACAAAGATCGACCTGAATGCCGTGTCTTTCTCAGTCTATTGTGTTTGGTTTTTGTTACTCTTTTTGTCATGAATGGCGAAAGATCGTCCGGTGGCTTTAAGAATTCCGATAGTAAAATATTGCTCGACATCGTGATACCGTGGTCCAACGCCTAAATTAAGTGAAATGTGAACAGTGCATTGAAGAACTAGGATTACTGAGCCCTGCGTAAGTGTGAACCACTTCTCTCAGCCCTCAAAACGTAGTCGGAGTCTATCATAAATCTACCAGAGCAATATATCTGATCGCTCAGCTCTTGTGGATGTTAAGGTCCCATTTATTTCTTTTGTCGTTTGTTGTCATACTTCTCTTGAAAGGAAGTACTTTGATCTTTAGTTACTGCTCTTTGATATAGATGGACTATATCTGGGAAACCAATGCCACATAAAGGTTCTATCTATTACTAAATTAACACTGTTTTAAGAGTAGGGTATAAAAAAGCTATAATTTTACATTAGTTCTAGAAAAGGTTGTTTAATTAATCCCATATTAATTACCAGGTTTCATGATTCTAACAGATGGATGTTAAAGGGTTTCCGCTAAATCCCATAGAAAAAAAAACCAGTCCCGGCGCAAAAGAATTGTATCTCAGATTTTAGATAATTATTAGTAGAAACAATATCAAGCAAGTGTCACTATTTCCTGATTTGGTGGCTAACATGGTTATTTTTCCCAGAGAAGTTTTATAGGCGCTACATGCAAACATGACACTTTTTAGCAAAAACTTCATGTTACTGTACTAATTGACTAATTGACATGTTACTGTACTAATTGACTATCAGCTGGATACCTTGGACGCCATCGACCGACGCGCACGGAGACTCATTGGCGACGATGAGCTAGTCAATGACAAGCTCCAAAGCCTTGAGCATCGCCGCAAAGTCGCCTGTCTATCGGTATTCTATCGAATTCATTTCGGAGAGTGCGTGCAAGAACTTCACGACCTCATTCCCCCTGCTCCATTCCACCGTCGGTCAACGAGACGCAGGGAGGGGTTGCACCCCTTTGTTGTTGATGTTCCACCTTTTCGCACGAATCGTTACGCTTCTTCATTTATTATGCGTACAGCGCAGGAGTGGAACTCCTTGCCTGCGTCAGTGTTTCCCGATTCCTATAATTTGGGGATCTTCAAGGCAAGAGTGAATAGGCATTATTTGAGTTTGCGTGTACCATCCTCGACTGCATCATCACTTACCATCAGGTGAGTTGCAGTCAAACGCACTCAAATTTTTAATAAATATAATAAAACTGTAACGGGGCCGTGTCTGTACATGAAATATTTTTGGAAAATAATATCTGTGGTGGACATTACTAACGATACAGAGGCCAAAACAACAACTTTTGGAATTTTTGTCTGTCTGTCTGTCTGTCTGTCTGTCTGTATGTTCGCGCATCACGCAAAAACTACCGGGCCGATTTTGATGAAATTTTGTATGGTGGTTCCTTATAGCCCGGGTTAACATATAGAATACTTTTTATCCCAGAAAATTCAAGAGTTCCCGTGGGAAAATCAAAAGTATTCATTTATAGAATGGCTCACCACGCAAATGTGGCTTGACCTATTACAATCAAATTTTACACGTTGATACTCTTATCGCGAACTAAAACTGGGACATTGTGAATCCCAAAAAATAGGGTTCCTACAGGAATGCAAAAAATTGTATCTTTAGAAAGACTCAACGTAACAATATGAAACCTTTACATTGGGATGGGGTGTTTTGACCATCATTGTATAGTCGGGTATTCTTTATCCCGGAAAACTAAAAAGGTCCCTTGGGAAATTATCTATCGATACTTACAATAATAACAATAGATTACTTTTTTCTATATATTAGCTACACATACCAAACATTATAATCATATTAGCAGAATCTCAATAGATGGCACTGCAAGGATAATAAAACGCGCTTAAGTTGTATTAAAACATTATTTCATACTTTTGAGTGGATTTCTTTTATTAATATTTCAGCATACGCTACTTTAAACTCTGGAACTATGGTACGTAGCGATGTGTTTCATAGACGAACAGAGAGGTATAGTTTTACAGATTCCAATCGTGTAAAAAAATAAAAACACATAAATCGAGTTTAGCATCTTTTAACAGGAGGCACTAATATGGGAACTCTTCAGACGGCGACTATTTGCGTGTGGCAGTTGCTCTCTGCTTGCAATATCAATATCTGTGAACCTCATCAATGTATTTGCGGGTCCACGGTGGAGCCATCACACACTGAGTTGCGGTCGTTGTTTGTGAAGATTCCCACGTCACCAATTCCTAAATGACCTCACTCGGAGGGTACTGGTCTCGGCCAGATAGAATATTCCATCTTTGATGCAGCCGCCGGGCTTTAGTAGATCTGATGGCAAAAGGCCGGAGGGTTTAAACAGGTGCCATGGCAGAGAGGAACGTGCCTGCTTTGGGACGCCACTTTTTCTGCCTCACTCCTCACCCGTACGGTACTGTTTGAGCAGCGAGAAAGAAGTATAATAAGTACTCGGTCTTGTAGGTAAATTACTGCTTTGTGCCGCTGGTCTGTGAGACAACCGGCTGCTGAACCCTTAGAGGCCTTTGACTTCATTAAGGAGATTGGCCGCCGCCTTCGAGAGAGGAGACGTGACGCCCGGTCCGGGTTCTACCTGCTGCTAAGGTTGTCTATTGCCATCCAGCGCAGCAACGAGAAGTGCGTTATGGGCTCCTTTGGAGCTGATACGACTCGAGGATTTGACCCATATTAATATTTTTAGGAAATTTTTACTAGATTGATATAATGATATGAATTCGTTTTTTAATAATATAGGTATATGTGTTATTTCATCATATCAGTTTATATACGTCCCCACCAAGGGGCTCGATCTGCCCTGAGTTAGGGCGATCAGGCCTTAGACGATCACGCGGGCCCATTGCGGGTTGATTGACTTCACACATAAGCTTCGAGTTTCTTCGCAGGCGTGTGCAGGTTTCCTCGCGATGTTTTTCTCGCCGTAAGAGCGTCGGATAATCGTACATACGAGTATGAAATCGATATTCGTATAGATATTGGTAAGTGACAGGATTCGAACCACGGCATTCCGGACAGGAGGTAGTGGCCCTAACCGTTACGCTACCGACGCTCTATATGTTATTTAAGATTTAGAAATCCTTACGAAAATGTGTTTGTTTCTTTGTTACCTATTCACACTTCAACAGCTCTACCAATCTTGATGAAATTTGGCATGCAGGTAGCCTGTATCACTGGGAATGAAATAGTCTAATTTTTATCTCTGGAAATTATCATAGCCCGATGCAGTTCCTGAGGAAACTAAAACAATACTCTTTGTTCGTTAAGTTATTTAAAATCGCAACGAAAAAATGGATTGGTGTGATTTTCAAGCGACTTCCAAAAAGGAGGAGGTTCTCAATTCGTCTGTTTGTTTTTTTTTAGCACAGAGACGAGGTGGAAATGATATAATTTACTAATAAGTATATCCTGTCATAGTTCCCGAGGGATCTGGGGACAAATGTTTTCTACGCTCGCGTACGTCGGTGGCTTCGCAACGGAGCAACGGATTAAAATGATTTTTTGTATAGAATATGTTGGGGGTGGGAAGTGACAAAGACTGCTAATCCGAATAGCCCGATATAGTTCCTGAGGTACCTAGAGAAAACTCACGTCCACGCTTGCGAGCTGATTGCGGCTCGCGCACCACTCACCCTCAAAAAGAGTCATAAAAGCTATGTCCACGCGGGCGAAGCCGCGGGCAAAAGCTAGTTATTAATAAAAAAAAAAAATTGGCCAAAAAATGAATCAAACACACACATATACCCTAGTATATTTTTTTTATTTATTGCTTTAAAGAACAAACATACAGATATAAATACAGTACAAAAGAAACTGAGAAAAAAAAATTGAGTTTATTGTTATATAAAAAAAAAGTCCCTCAAACAACATAGAAACACAACGTTTCTGTGTTGTTTGAGGGACTTTTTTTTTAAATCTGTGTGTACGCATATGTACCTATTATATTCATTTTTTGCAATTACCCACACATTTGTGTTGTTAATGAGTGAATTAATACAGTAAAATGAAGTTTTTGAAGAAAGTGGCATACATATAGGTACATTATATTACATATGTGATAATGTGTTTATATCATTATTCATTTTTGGCCAATTCAATGTCAATAAGTACAGTAAAATGAAGTTTTTCCTAAAAAGTGTCATGTTTGCATGTAGCGCCTATGAAACTTCTCTGGGCAAAAAAAACATGTTAGCCACCGAATCAGGAAATAGCAACAGCTGATATTGTTTCTACTAATAATTATCTAAAATCTGAGATACAATTCTTTTGCGCCGGGACTGGGGCAACTTTGGCGGAAACCCTTTGATTTGTAATCCTTACTAATATTATAAATTTGAAATGTGTTTATTTTTTACCTTTTCACGATTCAACAACTTGACTAATCGTGATGAAATTTTGGCATGTAGGTAGTCTGTGTCACTGGGAAGGACATGGCTACCTTTTATTCTGTGAAAATAGCATAGTCCGATGTAGTTCCTGAGGGAACTGAAAAAATACTCTTTTTTTGCTTAATTACTTCAACATCGCAGCGGAACAATGGATTGTTCAGATTTTTTGCACAGAAATGGTCAAGGAAGATGAACATAAAATGACATAATTTACTAATTAGTATATCCTGACATTAGTTCCCGAGGGATTTGGGGAAAACTCCTTCCTTGCTTGCACACCTTGGCATTGCAACAAAGCAATGAAGTGATTGAAGTGATTTTTTTTATAGAAATGGTTGAGTGGTGGTAAGTGATGATATAGTTCCTGAGGGATCTGGAGGACACTCATGTCTACACTCGGCTCGCACACTACTTACCCTCAAAGGCAGTCATAAAAACGAAAGCTAGTGCTAAGAAACATCACTGTTATCATAATTTCAGCTGGATATCCATTGCTGACCAAAGGTCTTGTCCTCCTCCATTGACTTCCATATATTGCAATTCTTTTAACCCGGGGTCATGGGGGTGGAAAAGTGTTACACGAACGTTGGGGTGGGTCTTACAGACCCGTTTATTTGATATCAATTATTTCAATAGTTTATTAATAATAAATTTTATATGTATTCGTGTTTAGTTTTTTAGGTATTTATATAAATAAATAAAACACAAATGTCATATTACCTAGGTTACTAGATAAGTTTTGCAATACACAAATATGAAACAAAGAGGTGGTATATCATATATATATATATATATATATATTTAAACTATATTTCCGTAGACAAAGTTTGGCGGGAAAAAGTTTTCTTTTTTATCATTTTTTTATTAAAAAAATTGATTTAATATTTAAAGATGTTGGGGTGGTCTAGAGACGACTTACGAGTTGTAATTCGTGTGAGTTGGGTCTGTCGTTAGATGACTGTCTCAAGGAAATGCAATCTGCATTCAAACAAAACTGCCCTCATCGTACGACTGTTTATCGTTGGTATAGTGTGTTTAAACGTGGAAATTTCGAAGTTTCTGATGCACCTAGATCGGGACGACCCAGTGACATGTGAACTCCAGATAACGTTGCCAAAATAGAAGAAATGTTAAGAGTTGGTCTTCGAATGACTTACAGGCAAATAGAAGAAGCCCTGGGCATCAGTGCACCAAGTATTCACAAAATTTTGCACGAAATTCTTGGAGTAAGAAAAGTTTGCAGTCTATGGGTACCTCATGACCTAACGGAGGAGCAAAAGGACTGTTGTGTATAATGGAGTAGTTCTGGACAGTCAGCATACTGTAACAGCTAACTGGTACACTAATGAATGTTTACCTCAGGTGCTTGATAAACTTAAGGAAATGCGTCCCAACTCCAGACTCAGTACTTGGCATTTTCACCATGATAACGCACCGGCACATCGAGCGGCTCTCACAGTGAATTTTTTGACAACTGCTACGATAAAAATGGTTGAGCATCCACCATACAGCCCCGACCTAGCCCCTTGTGACTTTGCTTTATTTCCTATTATCAAAGATAAGCTGAAAGGGCGGAAATTTGCCAGCGACGAGGAACTTTTGGGAGCTTGGTATCATGAGTGTGCTGTACTTCCAGAAAACAAATGGATAGATATTTTTGATGATTGGTTTTTACGCATGACTAAATATATTAACTGTAACGTAAATAACTTTGAGCGATTGTAAAAAATAAAGTCGTTTTGCAAAATTTATCTAGTAACCTATGTTATTAAATTTTAATCATATTTTAGAGCTTTTATAAAAGAACGACAAATATCAACAAAATGTTTCTCGGCTACTTAAATGTTATTATATTATTAATTAACAATCAGTCTTAATGTTTTAATGGCACTTTTTTGTAGTAAACTAAATTATCTTTAGAAGAAAAAAAAATACTCGGAACCATAGAATCGAAAGAATACGTTGTCGTTCTGTCTCTACTCGATCCATTTTTTACTAAGTACCTACAGAAACACAAATTAAATACATTGAACTATCTATATCAGCAACTTAAATTGTAAACAACTACAAAAAAATAAATTTAAAAGGATAAATACATGAATAATAATTAAAATATTATCTATACATAATGCGCGAAATTGTTACTCTAACTGCAGGGATGTTTCTCATTTACCTTTTTTAATTGTGTGCACGTGTAACTCCCACTGTGTCTGTCGCACGCGGCACGACTAAACTGTTTCTTGCGACGCATAGAACAACTCAACAGCTCCAGGTATTGAGAAGAACGGCAACGTAGCACGCATAGTAACCGAACTAGAAGCGAAATTAAATGTGACGGGTCTCACAGACCCAACCCCCATGACGCCGGGTTAATGTATCACATGCCTTATAGTTGACTAGGAAATTTCTTACAGTGGAGTTCACCACTAGCCCTACAAACTCTACCAGTCTTGACTTTGCCTCCATGTGTGGAAATTGGCCCTAACCCAGTACCTCAGTAGTGGGGGTGTTATGGGTTAATGTTAGTGCTATTCATACATATGGCAACATTCTACCAATCTAATACTTAAAATTGTTTTTTTCTTCTTCAACAGCTTGGTCAAAGCAACCATGTCCAATGATGAGTCCAGTGTCCGTGTAGCAGTAAGGTAAGCAATCATTACTTTAAAAGCGGCCAAATCTAAATGATTCCAAAATTATTATACCTGCTCTTTTAATTCTATTTACACCAGGCAACTGCCATCTATCCTTTGGATAGCACAGTTAATTCTGGGTTCCATACATCACTCACTAGATCACTCAAATGTCTGTCTGTTTGTCACACCCGATTTTCCAAAAGAAGACGAAAGGTATTTTAGAGTTTTCTGACCCAATCACAAGTCACAACCATATAGGGCAAAATAAACTTATTCGTATTGGGTTTGATTTTAGGGGGGCAAAGTAGAAAATTTAAAAAACTGCCAATTTCGAATTGAGCTCCATACTACCACCATACAGTAGTGTTTTGTATACAAAAAAATTGTCAGATTGAAGGACAAGCTTAAAAGGAAACACAATCTATAGAATATGTATTTGAATTAAATATTGCTGTCTCCCTCCCCCAAACCTCTCCATAACAAGCAAGAAAGGGAGAACTGCAGTGCAGACCGATTATGGGGACTAAAATTGTCCAAAACAGCATTTTGTTGTCCCCATAGTCCTCCAAAACTTGACCAATAATTAAATTTTATTCAAAAATAATTTAAAAAATGCTTTACCTATGCCTCTGTTTTCTTTTTATTTTTAATATGCGTATTATTTTTTTGGTAAGTGTGCGAAAATGATGTTTAAATTGGGCACTTTTCTTAGTTTTGAAGGCTCCTACTTCCTATTATAATTAGAATGTGGGACAAAACAAAACATAGGGGCACCACATTGGTAGAACATAGGTTTTATGCAATAGTAGATTGTTAAGAGGATGTATAAATTTTTTTGCTCTCGGCAGATTCGTTTTTACTAGGCAACATGACAAGTAAGAGGTGTGATGTGTATGGAGAAAATAATCTTCAAGATGTTATCTAGTGAAATTAAAACCAGAAACACGATTACTTAAACTTTTGTCGATGGATTTAATTTTTGAAAACACCATGTTTAAAACACGAAAATAGCTTTTCTTTGGAAACTTTAATATGTACATGGCTAATTTTTGGTTATCAGCTAGATTATTGCGATGTTTAGGTAAATTAAAAATATTTTTCTAAAATAACAAATAGTTTTTGTTTAATGGAGATTTTTTCAAATTGTCGTATACGTCATTTTATTCTAAGACTGTTCGACGCGGTGCGCACTCTCTCAACACGTGGAGAAAGAATAGCGCTGTCACCTTTTAGCATTTCTCTTCAGTCGACCGTGAATCTTATTACCGTGTGGACTGCGCTTGCGTTGCTCTCGAAAATAGTGAATATTCGAATATTACGTGAGTGGAATTTGTGGTTTGCGACTTAATAAATATATTTTATAAGTGTTTTTTTTTAATTAATTTGGACTGTGGCTAATAAAAGTCGCTACAAAAAAATTAAAAAGTGGATTCGAAACGTATAAAACGTGAAAAAGCAAGGATAATGCAAGAAAAACGGTAAGTAAATTGTGTGATTTAAATGAATCTATAAACTATTATGCGCAAAAAATATCCTCGTCATATAAAATTACCTGTAGGTATGCTTTATATTTTTTAATTTTATCTATAGGAAAATATTATCACCAGCAAAACAAAATATATTGGGCTTGCAAAATTTTCCCATTGAAGATGGCGCGGAACAGAGTGCAGTGGAGACGACATGGACTCCGTTGGAGATTGTTTATGATGGGTATAATTTATTTAAATTGTTATTTTTTACTATCATTTGGTTAAAAACTAAACCTACTGATTATGTAAAGAAAAATTAAGTGTTCTTTAATTATACATGATCAGTGGGTTTGGTCTTAGTACTTATAAGACGCCATACTAGTCGACGAACGTACCTACTCAAAGCTTTTCTTTCTAACATTTTTGGAGTAACGATTGTGTTCTTTAATTTTAGTGTGTGTGCTCATTCATTTGCCAGCTTAATTCTTGATTGTTCGTCACAGCTCGCTAGTGCACGTGATACTTACTTTTTCATCGGTAAAACCGGTTTGACTTGGCGAAGTCAAACGCGAAACTGGTTCCGCCGCCTTTTGTGTTAGAAAGAGAAGCATTTGTCTTATTTACGTATTAAACCACCTTAGTCGCAGAAGTTGTTAAATGTATATTTTTAGAGTTCTCTACCCAAATAGTGCCAACGGGAGCCTATTACTAAGCCCCTGCTGTCCGTCCGTCTGTCTGTCAGCGGGCTGTATTTTATGAACCTTAGTAAGTAGAAAGTTAAAATTTTCACAGAGTGTGTATTTCTATTGCCACTTTAACAAGTGTAAGTCGCGATCTCGCTAAGAAGTCCGAACTGAATGGAAAAAAGCGCAAATCTCTGTCGCTAGCATTGATGCCTTTAGTTTGTAATTAGGTTTTTTAAAAAAATTAGAGGTTAGCACAGATATACTTAAACCAACCAAGTGGAGTAAAAATTATTCTGTATTAGTTATTCTGTGAGGTTAAGGAGTTTTAAAGTCATAACTCACTTTCTTTCCATTTGCCGAAACTTGCCAGGAATACCAGGACCATCGAGCGTCTTAAATATGAATACGTACCATAGTATAATTCAGAATTGCACAATGTATTGGAAAATAGATAAGAAAACCGGAGAAACGTATGTTAACAAAAATCCAGACTGGTTTATGCAAGTGCAAGGCCAACTACATATCTGCAGAAAACCAAAATGCATACTAGCAGTTTGGTATTGCGATAATAAAATCAAAATGGAAGCAATTGTAATAGACGACGAGTTCTGGCGTGAAAAAATGGAGCCCAATTTGAAAAACTTTTATTTTTAACGGATAAAAGTAAACAAAGAAAATATGGATATGATAGAGAATAATAAATCAAAACATAAAAAAATAAAAGCCAATGAGTCTGATTTACCGGAAGTTCCACAGAGTGAAGATGAATGTGCAAAATATTAGTTTTAAGCATTTTTTTGTGACAGGTATTTTTCCACAGTAGACGGTGCTTATGTAAATATATTTTTTAAAATTTTTTTTGTCTTATAAAAGTCTATTATAATACACCTACAACTTTTTATTATTTATGTCAACACCCTTTTTTATTTTCTGTACAAGTGAACTTTTTTACAGCGCCGTACTCGAATAAAGTTATGACATTAAAAATAAATACACAAAAATAAAAGACAGCATTACAAATATATCTAAGTCGTCAAAAACATTATTTTTCTTGCTTATTGCTCTCGTCCCTTTGCACGAGAAGCAAACTATCAAAATGCGACTCCATGCTGCTCTGTTCCTGCGCAAGCACTCGCAATGAGCGACCGCGTAATCTAGTGAGGGGGTGCGCCCCCCTGATCAAGCTTGACTCCGCCCACTTAGCAATTGAATATTTTTCTTGTATCGTCTTAATCAAGGGAAGAAAGTGACTCATTTCACTCGAGATATTTCTGGCGCTCGAACGAAGTGAAAGCGCCTATAGTTCGAGGGTGGAATGGGTCATTTCACCCGAGTTCAACACTCTACTTTTCATTTCGACTGTGAGGAAATGTATTATTTATATGATATAAAATATTAATCAGATATCAATAAATTAAGTTTACCTATACCCAATGGTCGCTTGCCACGGCCGACTAGATTGTACCTAATCGAGTTGGTCACGACGTGCATCTAGGTGGCCATGGCGAAAATTGAAAAAAAAAAGTGTCATGTTATCATGGCATTATGGCGTGCAGCAGATAGAGAAATGATTTTAAATTTTAATCTTCTGTAATTTTTAAAAAATAGACCAACTATAAAATGATTTAATATCAACCCACAGATCGTAATAAACACGTCGTTTAATGTATAGTTGAGTTAAGATATATGAAAACCTCTTATTTTAATGTAATTTAATAATATGATGTCTCTCAATTATCTTCGACTCCGTGGCTGGCAATTAAAAAAAAATACTTTCCACCCTAGGGATGAAAATACTTTCCCCCCTAGGGATGGAAAAGCAATGTTCCACCCGGCTATCTACTCACGAAAATTAAACTTTCCGAACAGGAGAGATGAAAAAAACATTTTTGCTCCATTGTCATTATCCATGGAGGAAACAGGGGACTATATTTGTATGGAAAAAATGGCGCCCGCGTTTTCTCTTAACTGTGTAGTTAAAATGTTCTCCCATACATTAGTAAGTATATGTTACGGTCAATAATTTTCCAACTGCAAAAGTAAGTTTGTAATTGCAAATTTTAAAGTGAAACTTTTATTACGTCTCAAATTTTTCGTCTGTGTGTTGCATGTCGCGTGACGGTCGCTTCTGACGGTATGATCGTTTCGTCCTCTGTACCGTAGCGAGAGCAGCCATGATAGTTTCGTCCTCTGTAAAGTTTCACTTTTACCGTGGTTTCATAAAACCACACACTTACTTTTTTTTTGGTGATAAAACTACAAATTAATAATTTTCATAATTATCCCTTTACTTGTGCTGGGAGACCTTGCTTCTTATCAAATTGCATGATTCTGGGTCAACGGGAAGTACCCCACAGTCCTATAGGTTTAGATTTACTTGTGAGTGTTAAAATATGTGTCATAAATTGCCATATTTTTTGATAGCATTGACTTAGAAGATTGATATTTTTTACAGCTTCACGGAATCATAGACCATAGTATTTTATATTAAATTCAACTTGATACCTACACCCTTTCGTGAGAAAAAGGGTCTTGACAGACAGATGGACAGACGGACAAGAAAGTTAGTCAGAATGGTTCCTTTTTAAAAGCTTTTATTTAACTTGCAATGTTTGTATGTATGTCTATTTGCGATCGATTTTAGAGTGGCTTCCAGGAATCCGATTGAGCTGAAATTTGGAATGAAGCCATATTCCCAGTGACAATAGATTCTTTTGGTATTTTATCATTGATCTGATGATGAACTTTTGAGGTGGAATCAAGGTTCCAGAATTGTCTTTTACTTTCAATACAATCTTATGAAACATAATACGAAACAGTCTTTTTGAATTTGGAAACATGTATTTTTTTATATTCATTTGAGCATTTGGCTTTTTAATATAAAAACTCTTTTTAAATAAAACCTTTTTACAAAAAAGCTTTTAGGTTTTTCGAAATTATATAAATAAATAAATATTCTGGGACAAATCACACATGGTCATCTGGCCCCAAAGTAGGATTCCCTGTGTTATGGGTTACCAGAGACTGACATACATACTTATATACGTTTAAATACATACATATATAGATATTTAACACCCAGACACAGAGCAAACAAATCTGCTCATCACACAAATGCTTGCCCTGGGTGGGGATCGAACCCACAACCCTCGGATCAGTAGTCAAGGGCACTAACCACTGAGCCAACGAGTCAGTCAAATATATCCTTTCGAGGTATGTATAAACCCTAAAAAGTCTTTACAAATACAGTAGATATGACAATTTTTATTTAGTGTGACATATCAAACAAAAGAAGTGTGACATATCAAACAAAAGAAGTGTGACATATCAAACAAAAGAAAGGGTGTGTTGTTGTGAGGAATACAAATGCATTTTTTATAATGTAAAAGTTGAGATTATTAACTTGCTTTCTTGTCTGTTTGATACAAATTATGCAATTGATTTGTAACTAACTTCCCAATGAGGCAGAGACTTGATACTTTAAACATAGGTAGGCTCAATACTGGATGACGTAGCAAAACTTAAAAAAAAAAAAAACGCGGTCGACCGACGACCTGGTGAAGATCGAAGGAAGTCGATGGATGCGGGCAGCGCAGGACCGGTCGTCGTGGAAATCCTTGGGGGAGGCCTTTGTCCAGCAGTGGACGTTTTTTGGCTGATGTGATGAATATGGTGATCACAACAAAATGATTTTGTAAATTAAATGTGTGGTCTTATCTACCTAGACGTAATTGACGTAGTGATGGTATGAAGCGCGGGAGGAGATCCGCTTCTAACAGGCATTATACTGGGCGGCAAACATCTTGCATATTTCTACGAAGTCTACTCTAAAAATACGTTTAGATTTATTTATTCCTTAATTTGGATGATAATTAACAATTGATAACAATTACTAGTGTATATGATGAAAACAATATTTCAAAAATATAAAAAAAATATCACTCATTGTGATTTCAAAACGCAGCAAAGTAATCTTGTTATTTTGAAATTATTATAAAATAATGCCTACACATGACATTTACCCACATTGCATTGACCAGTGGTGTGGTCTTGGGTATTGCAAAATGGTTTGACATTTCAAAATAATGAGGATGTAAAAATTGCCTTACAAGAATGCCTAAGTAAAAACTGTCAATTGTTAATATTATTATTTCAGAAGTGTGTGGTAAAGGTATTTGACATGGAGACATAAATGAAACAACTCAGAAAAATGTTTGGTGTTATATCTGTGTAAAATCCTGCAACATATGCATAGACTTTTCACTGTAATCCCTCAAATTACTTACAACAGGATACCAGGTAACTGGTGTCATGCATGTGTAATAAAAAGCTGGCTATTCTTCTCTCACACACATCTTTTAATTAATGTTTGCTTTACAACGTTGCTAAAAATAAAAAATAAACATACAAAAATGGCTTATAAAATTAAAATTAGCTGACAATTAACTGATTTGTATGACAAGTTCATATTTGGTTTTCGATTCAGTTAACAATAAGTTGTAAAACAATTTGTATTCTGTTTCTCCAAACTGAGTTAAGACATTCGCTGTATATTTGCATGCGACTGACATATAAGCTTTGTCTATACATACACAGACCTTAAGTATGTAAATGTGTCCTACAAATCTAGTCCATGAAATAGACAACAGTTTTTATTGTGTACTGAAATTGTTACCACTACTTGTAACTATTATTGCCTACTTACTCTTGTGTTCAATAGAAACATGTCATAATCATCCTTACTTAATATTATAAATGTGAAAATGTGTTTGTTTGTTACCTTTTCACGCTTCAACACCTTGATCTATCTTGATGAAATTTGGCATGCAGGTAGCATGTCACGGGGAAGGACATAGACTACTTTTTATCCCGTAAAAATAGCATAATCCGATTCAGTTCCTGAGGGAACTGAAAAAAATCTCTTTTGGTTAATTTTTTAACATCGCAATGGAACATTGGATTGTTGTGATTTTTTGAACAAAGATGGTTGAGGGAATGTCATAAACAGAATAGCCCGATCTGGGATAGGGATCTGGAGAAAAGTAACGTTCAAGCTCACGAGCCGCTTGCGGCTCGCGCACCACTCACCCTCAAAGACAGTCTTAAAAACGATGTCCACGCGGGCGGGCCAAAGCTAGTAATAAATAATTAGTAGTAGTAGTGTCGACTACATTGCCTAGGGATATTTTATATTTTTTTATATGAAACACGTTTTTTTAAAAACCATAAAAATTACTTAAAACATGGGCAGGAAAAAAACTTTGAAGATAGGCAAGTGCTATATTTACCCTCTCAGTTCTTGTTAATCAATTTCGTTTTCAGTAGATTTTATGCAAACGCGTAGACCATAGGAATGGTGTTTTTCTATTTTCTCTGAAGAGTGGTACAGATGCTTTTAAATTAATACAACACAATTTTCATCTTTTACATGTTTATACAAAAAACACATTTATAAGAACTGAGAGGGTAAATATAGCACTTGCCCACCTTGAAAATTTCTACCGTACACATGTCATAAATAATTTATATAGCTTTTTAAAAAAAACCATGAATTGTATGAAAAGTCTTAAAATATCCCTAGGCAATGTTGAGCAGTGTACGTACATCCGTAAACAGTCAGTATCTTTAGCCGTTTGACACTTTTACTAACAGGTTAATAAAATCGAAAAAGTTTGACAACGCGATTCTATTATTATTCAGAATACTTTATGTTCATGTTGGGTTAAGTTGTTAATGCGATATAACAAAGAAACTGACAATGCCAATTTGTTACACACAGTCTTTGTTAGCTTGGCATATCGAAATGGCATTTTCTTTTCGTAGTTTTTTGTCTATATTTATCATCATCATCATCATATCAGCCGAAAATCGTCTACTGCTGGACAAAGGCCAAGGATTTCCACGACAACCGGTCCTGCGCTGCCCGCATCCATTGACCGATGGGGTAGTAAAGTTCTCGAGTGTCGACCGCGCACCGGAAAACGTACCGTAGGCAGGCCTCCAACGCGGTGGACCGACGACCTGTATTCATATTTATTTAAAACACTGACTCGGTGGTTAAAGCGCTTGACTGCTAGGCCAAGAGTCTGCTAGAGTCGTGGGTTCTATTTCCGCTCAGGGCAAACAATATTCTTACATTGAGCAGGTTTTTTATTTACTTTGTGACAACTACAACAGTAGGTGACTTTTAATTCGCTGACAGGGAAAAATGGTAGACTACTCAATAAACTGAACTAAAATCGAAACCAAAAAATACGCTGAGCTTTATTTCCTTTTGTATTGCTTTTATTTTTCCCTTTTTTATATAAAAAAAAATCCTTTGATGTTAGTATTAGGTATTTATAGGTAAACAATATTTGTAATTGTTTTTTTTTTTATTTATCTTTTTTTCTCTTTTTTATTTTTGTTTGTGTACAAGCAATACAATAAATAAATAAATCATTCATTCAAAATATATTTTTTATTCCCTACTGATTGTCAATTTGCAAACTATGGTACGATGGTTGTTATTGTTTGGGGCGGGCTGGTTTCCGCAACCAGGCGACCATTGCGCCCATTTTGCGTTTTTGGCTGGCATCACTGCCTGCCCAGCTCCTCCAAGAAGCCCAGTAGCCCCCGTAGGTTGCGACGACTTGCTGAAGCGACCTCGGGTCACCGAGGTGTACGACCCTGTACTGTGCTGGCTCCTTGCAATCCAGTAGGATGTGGGCAGCAGTCTCCTCAACCTCCATGCACGTTCTGCATAGTGGGCTGTCGGTGATATCTAGAGTGAATAGGTGTTTATTGAAATGGCATATCCAGTAATAGCGGTTGTTCGGAGCTGAGCTCTCCCAAGTCTCAGGAGCTTCCTAGATAGGCCAGGGTTAGTTGTTGGTGTCGGCAGGGCCAACCTCGCTTGCCTGCAGGTTTCCAAACCAGACCAGTACAAATGGTACGATGGTAAACCCTGGAACTGAACTGCCTGCGGTTCATTCAAAGTATATTATATATTAGTACTAACATACAGTATGGACACTCCCTGCCGCTCTCTAGATTCCGACCTCACCCCCTCATCTCCCAGATATACAGATTGGTTACAGTTTGTCGAACGTATAGGATTTGTCATTCGTTTTCTAAAATGTAATTTCTGGCCCGTTGTATGAAGTGTCCAGGGTATGGTTCAGGCTTACAAAATTCACTTGTTTGCCATTTACCTGTTTACCACCTTTGTATCAATTAAATAACTATTTCGGGTTAGTTACAATATACAAATAACCGTGCAAAGGCTTCATTGATGCCCCGTTTAAATAAACTTTTGATGATTATTCCGATTTCTGTGGTTTGATGAGTTCCTCTTGGTTGAACTGTAATAAGTTGAAATGTACATCAAAATGGCGTGGTGAACCAGTAGGTATTATGAATTTTATTTTGTACTTCTTGGCAGGGTTCGAGTGATAATTATTGATACTTATAACGATGACAATTATCTGGATAATTATAAAATTTATTGCAAAAATAAAACAGTAATATTAAAGTTATCTTTTACAAAACGCGCTATGTCCTGCCATGTTTATCCGAACACGACTTAACGTTTCGTGAGTATCAAAACGCGTCAAACCTCGAACTCAGAAAAAAATCTCAAAAATAAAATTGTTCATTAAAATTACACTTAAACAATTAAAAAAGTTATTTAGTTATTTTTCTACAATATTTTTGTATTTTTTATTCTTAGTAAAAAAAACAACGCCAATTATTATCGGATAATTATCATCTTAATTATTAAAGAAAATCATTATTTCGATAATTCCGAACCCTGCTTCTTTACATGCTAACAACTCTGAATGAAAAGTCCTCTCCATAAATCATGTTTAGCTCGCTCGTGAGTCGTTTCATCTAGGTAGTTAACTTGCCCCTAATGCGTCACGCAACAGCGGAATAAACAGCTCGCATGCGTGCAACACAACACCGAGTAGTTGTTGCTGGAAAAAGATATTCACCTGGAGCGAGCAGCGTGGTTTTTTCTTTGTAATGTCTGTTTTTCTTAGGGCAAAACTTGGGTAATCGGTGATAGTTTGGTTTTGGACTTATAAAATTTTATTCGTTGATCAGATTGTTTTTAAAATTTGCCATGTAATAAATAACAGAAGCTTTGATAACTAATATCAAAAAATGTGGCAAATACTATACTGATTAAACAATATACATTTGTTTATTCAGTTCCTAAAATCAGTTAATTTGGTGATAATCGAGTAATAGTGTGATAAAGATTTGATTATATATTATATTTAAATTTATACACACATAATCACAAATACAACAAATTTTTTTTCGACTCGTACCTTTTTGAGATCTTTCTTGGTTTTACCCATTTTCTAAGTAGTTTAATTTGTTTAATTTACCTCTTGCACAAATTCACAATAATACGAGGTTAACAGTAAAACTGACATTGACATTTTTAATTTTTCAAAAAATGTTGGAGTTTGTTTTGAGTGTACTCTGCAGTACATTATAGAGTTTCAGAACAGCACCATCGATTAACATTAATGTTAAACTCTATCTTTACGCAGTAACCTGGTAATAAAGCACATACAAACTATCACCGAATTGCTGCATATCACGGATTAGCCAAGTTTTGCCTTGCCAGACAGATACCTTTTTTATGTAGGAGGTTCAGCGGTTAAATAGAAGACCTGAAATCAGTTAAAGTTCGTATTCTTAAGAGGATTTTGAACCTATGGGGAAAATTATACTTTTCTTACAAACGGCGATAGCGACTTTCACGTCTTAAAAAAACTGATTTTGGCCAATTTTTGATAGGTTGTCAGAATAAAACCTAGGATTTACCTTTAGGTTTCGTTTTTCAAATTATTGATTAAAATGAAACCTCTTCGGCCACAAATAATGGCCGAAATTAGTTCTGTATTAAAACACTGAACGACAAAAAAAAAAATAACTTATGAATGGCATTGAAAAAGCAAAAGCCTATAAACCAAGCTTTTGTTTTCACTTTTCACTGACAACCTATCAAAAATTTGTTAAAACCGGTTAACTTTAATGAGGTGAAACTCGCTATCGCCGTTTGTATGAAAAGTCACATTGAACCTCGGCTGCATCGGCACTTACCATCAGGTGAGATGCAGCCAAACGCACTCAAAATTTTAATAATAATAATAAAATATAAAAACCACCTTTTAAACCACATATTACATCACTATTGTTACAAGTGATGTAACTTATATATAACATGAACGCCTTCAAAATAATAATTACAATGAAATTTTAACTGAATGCTCCAAAAAAAAACATACAGTCGAATTGAAAACCTCCTCCTTTATTGAAGTCGGTTAAAAGCTAAGAATAATAATGTTATTTTATTAAAAATATAATATAATGTTACTTCATTAAAAATTAAAAACCCGACTGAATAAAAACTTAACCCCTCTTTTTGCCAGTCGAGTAAAAATTTATCCTATATAACTCACAGGATCAAGATGAAGCTAACGACACCTCGCTCTCCAAAATCCATCAAGCCGTTTAGGCTACAGAACGTGCCAAAGAAATATACATACATACATGCACTCGAAAACATAACCCTCCTTCTGGCGCACTCGGGTAAAAATGTAAGGTCTTTTCGTCTTCTTAGGATAGTTGACTAAATGAAAAATCAATTGAGAAATATTATCACTAAATTGTTCACTTTCTGAAATTTCAAAAAAGCCGTTTCCCATCTCGTATTCAAATCAAAATCACAAAGAGAGCACCATTAATACTTTGATAAACTATGAAGTCACGCCTCGCTATTTCAAATATTTTTGGAATAAAATTTCAAATTTGGAAAGATGGTAAAAATTAACTCAAATGACCAGCAGTCAACTACCCTATTATAGGCCTAGGCAAGGCTTTAGGGGACGTCCATTAATTACGTGAGGTCTTTCAAAGAAAAACTGGACACGTTCTAGGGTTGCCAGCTTTAAAATACGAATTTCAAAGTGTATAAAAGCGGGATCAAACTACTTTTATACAGTATACTACAATTAAAAGTTTTTTTTTTCAACTCAGTTGTAAAACGTAGAAATTTTTTTTGTTCATTTAATAGAAATGTAAAATTGATTCTATTCAAGTGCATCTCACCTGTCGGAAAGTGAATTTTTAAGAATAGTAAATATTTATTTTAAAAAAACAAATGTCACGACCAGCGGCCGGATTTACGTGCCGGCGGCGTAGGTACTTATGTAGGGTCGTAGTCGTGCGTGGACTGACTTTCAAAATCCGTGATATTTAGTGTCCCGTTCGTACTACGTTATACGAGTAATATCTTGACGTGAGATGTCCCCACCCCCCGCATCTTCCTTTAATGAGATTTGGTAAGATTATTACAAGACCCCTCTCCATTACAGGAAAATAGTGGCGTAAGATGTACATAGGTACGTCGTCATGATATAGAAACGCGGGTGCAAAAACTTATTCTCAGTTAGTTTTCACGGTAGTCAAGTTTTAGGTACATAAAGGAAATGATATCAGCGAAAGACATTGCTAGACACAGTCTAAATAAAATAAAAATAAAAAAAGAACATTGGCCCTATTTATTTCTTCCGAGTCTCGGGTAAAATGAATTTTAGATGTCACTCACGGAATCAAGACGAATCTAGCGATACCTCGCAATCTTAAATCCATCGAGCCGTATAAAAGATATTGTGGAATAAAGAAACATACATATATATTAGATCTGAAAACGATACACTCGTTTTTTGTGGGCAGTCGTGTAACAAAGACATATTATAACATTATTGGAAACGCTAAACATGTTAATAAACCGACTTCCATCGAAACAACTTTTTTTTTGTTTTTGATAATTTAAAAAAAAAATATACCAATTTTGATAAAATTTACATGGGAACTTGGCCTTGGACTTGGGGAGGCCTATGTCCAGCAGTGGACGTCCTTCGGCTGATATGATGAAGCCTGGTTTCACAGCTATCCTGGAGACCCGTATGTCCCGCTGCATATAGCGTCCGGATAGCTGTGAAACGATGAATCTACAGCGAGGCGCTAGCGTGGGAGCTTGCTCGCCGCACATTCAATATCCGGTGCATGTTCTGTACAGGAGCAGTCGCTGTGAAACGATGATCTTACACGTCTGTAAAGCTAGCATTGACACACGGAAAAAAAATATTTTCTACAATATACAATATTTTACTAGTAAACTGAAATTTGTTAACTCGACATTTTTTTTGTTATGAGTAATATAATTTCAGTTTGAATAAGGATTTGTTCAGTTAAGGAGAGAATCTGTTGCGTTAGCACTAATGTATGTTTATAGTAAATCGAATATTGTTAATACTACATTACAAAATGCATTGTTGACTATGTATGGGATACAGGCAACAAATAATTTTGATAGACAGCTCGATTCACAGTCCAAATTGTTAACATTACTTTGCGAAATGCATTGTTTACCATGACTGGAGTGCAGGCAACTAATCACTTTGATAGACAGCTCGATTTACAGGCTTTATTGTTAATATTACTTTTAAAAATGTAATGTTGACTTTACGTACGATACAGATAACAATTGTTTTGAGTTACAATCCGTGTTGCTCACTTTGCAGTCCATATTATTAACATTACACTTTGCGAAATGTAATATTGACCATTAAGTGCGGTACAGGTAACAAATAATTTTATAGAAGGCTCGTTTACAGTCCATAATGTTAATATTACTTGACGAAATGTAATGTTGACTTTCTGTAGGATACATGTAACAATTTGTCGAATTATAATCTATATAACTCGCTTTACAGTTCATATTGTTAACAGACAGCTCCATTTGCAGTCCATATTGTAATATATTACTTGACTTAATGTAATGATGACTTTGTGTGGGATACAGGTCACAATTTTTTTGACTTATAATTACAATCCATATTGCCCAATTTAAAGACCATATTGTAAACTTTTACACTTCGCGAAATGTTAATGTTGACTAATAAATAATAAAATAAGTGGAGTACCTACGGGCTTTGAGTATAATATTTTGTGTTGGAGTCATCATTGAGTAGGTAATCATTTTGTTAGACAGTTCGATTTACAGTCCTTAATGTTCATATTACTTTACGAAACGTAATGTTGACTTTATATGGGTTACAGGTACCTAACAAAATTTTAGCGTTACAATCCATATTGTTCAGTTTATTAAAATGTGAGTCTACAATACGAGTCGCTGAAATTGCAAGCGCGCGCGATGCTATAAAAGGCGGCAGGGGCAGTGATTGGTAGATACTAGATAGCACCATTTTGTTTACGTCAGTGTGACCATATTTAGCAGCTTTCTGCCTTTTTAGCAGAATTGTACCCTTGATTTGGTTGATATTGCTTTTATCTCTGTAGTACTTAAAGCCAGGCTAATAAAAATGAAGGTCATATTTTCACCTTCGAAAAATTATGCTAGCACAATAAATTGTAAAAGTATTATTGGTCACTGTTACGATTTAAGAGACTTTTTATCAAGTTCATTAAAGTGAAGGTCAATATTTTTTCTCAAAGACGTCCTTCTTTTTGGTAGAGGAGATAGATACATAAATCATTTATTTTTTTAACAGACCAGCACCATAGAACAAACAAGCAATAAAGATAAAACATTAAAATTAAGTAATTCATAAATGAGTTGCACTATTATAGAACACACCTAAAAACAAAAAGGTAACTGCCTGGCCAGAAAAAAAGGCCCGGGGTCAGCATAATGTTGTGCATGCAGGGTATACATGCACAACGCTGTTTATCAGCCAAGACCAGCGAAGAGAGGTAAAATAGGAGAAATTTACAGAAAAGCTAGGGTTGGTATAGGTAATTATTTTCATGAAAATTGTTTGAAGGTCATTGACCTGTGAAGGAAAGGAAAACGTAAATCTCAGAAACGGTTAACTGTACGAAACAGTTTTTCACATAAAATAATGATTATTTTCTTTAGTAGGTACTAAACGATAAGGTTATGAAA
This sequence comes from Coleophora flavipennella, assembly GCA_947284805.1. Classification (NCBI taxonomy): domain Eukaryota; kingdom Metazoa; phylum Arthropoda; class Insecta; order Lepidoptera; family Coleophoridae; genus Coleophora; species Coleophora flavipennella. Next base: position 12,593,383 of record OX369266.1, read on the forward strand.
AATTAAGGTAAATTTTTTAAATTTCCCGACTCTTAATACTTTTGTTAGCGAAATAACTCGTAAACCATTAGTTGAATCAAAAAGTTTCATATGGCAGACTTTACAGGTTTAAGGTATTCTACTAGCGAGCTATAAATTTTGATCACTGTTATGATTCAGGAAACTTTTTGTCAAAGTAATTTTCTTAAAGATTATGTTTATTTGTTATTGGTTACATAGACCGCATCCTTATTTCAACATCGCTTGCCTTTTTTTAAGGGTCAAGAAATTAGTGGTGCTGATCATAGGTACATATGCTTCAGGTACAGAACTGATAACCAGATACAGACTGTACGAAGGAGAAACCCACGGAACACTGAATGGGAATCTTACGTGACGGATCTTAAGGATGAATTAGGTGAAGTGCGAGGTAAACTAAACTCTGTACTTGACATAGAGATCGAGGCGGATAGGATTGTTAACGCGATACGAACTGCCTGGATTAAAAACTGTCCTGAAAAAGCTGTCATGGCCAAAAAGGATCTGTGGTGAAGCTCTGATCTTGAAAAAATGAGGAGAGACACAAGGCGGGCATTCAATGAAGCCAAGAAGAAAAATGACTTCACTGAGTACTCAAGAGCTCTTACTAAATTTAACCTAGAAGTTCGTAAGAGAAAAAGGAAAAAGTGGAAAGAACACTGTCAAAGTATTGACAATATTCCTGAAGGAATGAAAGTCTCAAAGGCGCTCTCTGTTACAAAATCAGATCAGCTAAAATCTATTAGAACCGAAGAGGGAAAACTGACTGAATCTGGGAACGAAACATTGGAAGTGATGTTTAAAACCCACTTCCCGGGCTGTGAAATAACAGATAGCGAAAAGGATGACCCAGTAACTCGGAATGAGCTGAATACTCAAACGAGGAAAAAAGACTGGGACGTAGCTAAGAAGGTAGTAAATGAGCAAAAGCTACTATGGTCTATAGGTAGCTTTCAACCATTGAAATAGCCAGGACTAGATGGGATCTGCCCCATCCTACTACAAAAAGGATCAAAGGCGCTACTTAAGCCATTATGCAGGCTATACAAAGCGTGTATCGCCTTCGGATATATTCCTAAAATCTGGAGACGTGTGAAGGTTGTCTACTTGCCAAAGCCAGGAAGAGACAGATATGATGAACCGAGGTCTCATAGACCCATAAGCCTTTCGTCATTCCTGCTAAAGGCTTTGGAAAAGCTGGTCGACAAACATATAAAGGAGGGTCCTTTGCGGAAAAAAACACTTTATGGACTACAATGTGCATATCAGTCTGGCAAGTCGACTGAAACAGCACTTCACCTTGTATCACGTGCTGAAAGAGCGTTGGAGAACCAGGAAGTATGTGCTGCTGCCTTCCTTGACATAGAAGGAGCCTTTGACCGCACTACTTTCGAGGCAATCAAGAATGCAGCTATCTCCCATGGCATAAATTATAAATAAATAATAATAATAAATACTCTGAAAATTCAAAATTATAGATTTATTTGCTCGGTAGTAATTTGTTTCGATATTTTAAACGAAATTAATTCTCAGAGCGAAATGATGCAGAGCCCCACAATGAATAATCAAATCTGCATAAATTTGTTATATAAGTTGATTGGTAAGTTCACAGAATATCGCACGGATGAACACTTTGAAATGGTGTTAGTAGAAGCTTCCAAAGTGGCTAACTAGCTCAATGTAGAAACAAATTTCCCACCAATTAATACAATTCGTTCAAAAAAAACCAACACAATTTCAATATGAACACAGTGATGAAGTTTTAGTAGACCCCAAAATCAAATATAGAGTAGAGTTTTATTTTGGAGTCCTAGATCAGACAATAACATCTTTAAAAGATAGATTCGAAGAGTTAAAATCATTTACCGATGTGTTTGGCTTTTTATCACGCTTTTATTAGCTTCACCTGTAAGTTTGTATGTAACCGACTCCTTTGGATTCGATTTTGACCCACTTTAAAGTCTTTAAACGGACAGATTTAATTCAAACTTTGTAGACTTATACATAATCAGCGACAATATAATAATTTCATAAGTGTGAACTAAAAAATAAATAGAGTTTAAAAAAACTAAAAAACACGCTTTTAAAGTACATTAGACTAATAAGTAAAAAATGATTCTTAATATAAGTTGAAAATAATAATTAATAAATTACTAGTATTATTTTGAAAAAGTGTGGGTTGCTCGATAGACGAAAAATATGGCACAGAGCGCCCCACGCTTTTTCACAATAATTACTAGTAACTTCTAAAATCAAAATTGGTTTGAACGAGATCTAGTAAGTCGTTTTTTTAATACGTCGTTTATTATCTATACATAAATAGAGTTTAAGAAAACTAAAAAAACACGCTTTTAAAGTACATCAGACTAAAAATTAAAAAATAATTCTTAATATAAGTTGAAAATAATTATTAACAAATTACTATTATTATTGTGAAAAAGCGTGGGGCGCTCTGTGCCATATTTTTCGTCTATCGAGCAACCCACACTTTTTCACAATAATACTAGTATCAATCAATCAATAAATCAAATCAATTTATTTGTGAATCACAGGTTACAGTAAAAAGGTGTTATTAAATAAAGTTAGACGCTGTGTTCTGCCTTTTGGCATACAAATTAAGACAATCTTAATTAAAATCAACATAAATCACGGAATCAAATACACTATGTCAAAAAAATAATCATAATTCATGAAGCATGTCAAACAAACTTATACACACTATGTCATTTTTTTATATATAAATCATGTCAAACTAAATATTAAATATATATTTTAACAACATTATTATGGTATATATATGTCCTAAATTAAAATAACAAATAATAAGTATCACCTATATGAGAATGTCAATGGAATGCTGTGTCAGTTTTATCGAGAAACTCTAAAATGTCTTATTAGTGAGGAAGTCAAATAGCTTATTCTTAAAGTCATTGATTGTGGAGCATGTTTTTATATCAGCTGGAAGTTTGTTGTATATTCTTGGTGCCATTCCTAACACACTATTTTGAAGAAGGGATGTTCTACCTTGTCTGGGGCGTAAATGGATACGTCGACGCTCACTCATGGGGTTTTTGAATAGATGTGGGTTATTCTTTGTAAAGATAGCAATTTCATAAATGTAAAGTGATGGCATTGTTAATAATTTAAGGCTTTTGAAGTAAGGGCGGCAGCTGTCTCTTCTTTTCAGTCTACAAATAGCCCTTACGCATCTTTTTTGTGCTATAAATATGCTCTTACTATTTGTTGCATTTCCCCAAAATATTATTCCATATCTTATTCTAGAAACAATGTATCCATGATATGCTGCGAGTATAGTTTTTTCTTCCACCATCTTATTAAATTTATACAAGGCATAGGAGAATTGATTTATTTTAGTACATACAAATTCTATGTGTGATTGCCAAATAATGTTACTATTAATGTATAATCCCAAGAATTTAGTAGTTTCAGTTAGACTAACCTCTTTGTCGCCATGAAATATCTTAGTAGATAAAGTATCACATCCTCTCTGCCTGAAATTAATGATTTTAGTTTTTTCTATATTAATTTTCAGATTATTTAATTGTAGCCACTTAATTAATGATGAAAGACTGTTACTTATTTCATTTTTATATATGACTGTGCAATCATCTGCAAAGAGTACTATTGGATCTGGAATCGCTTTAGATATATCATTAATGTCAACCAGAAAGAGAAGTGGTCCCAAAACACTACCCTGAGGCACTCCATGGTTTATAATTCTTCCAGAAGATATATATTCTTTCTATTCGAGACTTTGTATATATTCTGTTTAACTTAGTTACCTGTATTCTGTTGTTGAGATATGATTTTAAGAGGCAAAGTGTGTTCCCTCTTATGCCATATGTCTCTAATTTGGATATTAGGATATTATGTTTCACGTGATCAAATGCCTTAGACATATTTAAGTACATTACGAGCACTGGTTGTTTGTTATCCATTCTAGAATAAATCATATCTAAAAACTCGTAAATAGCACCGTTAATTGATTGATTTTTTCGAAAACCTTTCTGTTCCTTTATTAAAATATTATTCGATTCAAAATAATTATACAGATTATTAAAAATTACCTTCTCAAATAGTTTGGAAAATACTGAAACCAGAGCAATGGGTCTGTAGTTGTTCATATTAAATTTATAGTATCTTTGGTGTAATGGTTTTATAACAGTTGTTTTAAGCTTGGATGGAAATACTCCTTGATCCAAACAAATATTTATTATATGAATAAGAATAGGAGATATAAGGTAACATAGATGCTTCACTACTTTGGTTGATATTTCATCGTATCCTGCACTGTTGGTGTTTCTAAGATTTTTTATTAACGAGCAAACCTCGCTAGGGTCAGTAGGATTCATGTAAAATGATTTATGTGAACTGAATATACAATATTATGTACTGCTTCGTAATAAGTAAGTAAGTAAGTAAATATACTTTATTGCAAGCCACAAAAACAATACAGGACTTATAATTTGTAATAAAAAACATAGTGTGCAAAGGCGGCCTTATCGCTTTAAGCGATTTCTACCAGGCAACCTTAAGTTAGGGATTGAAAGACAGGTAAACTAGTACAGGATGGCAGCAAATTCAACTATTAAACGATCTAACTTATTAAAATAATAGAAGTGCTATAACTAAAAGAAATTAAAAAAAAAACAGGTTTATAAACTTATTTAATTTTAAACAAAAATACATATATACAATAAAATATACTAAAATACATACATACATACACATACATACTATAAATATATAAACACGCAAAATATCAGTGAACAGTTTCAGTAATTACAAAGCGTAAAGTAATGATCCTTGAGTCGCTTTTTAAAGGAGTACAAAGACTCAGCCGTTCGGATGGAAGCAGGAAGTAGGTTCCACAGACGCACTGATTGAACCATAAAGGATTTGCTCAGAAAGTCTGTATGGCACGTAGGAAATGTCAAGAGAAATTCATTACATGACCGAGGTTGACGGTCAGAAACAGCCTCTCTGCGCTGAAAATTAGTCCTGAGATACGGATGAAGGCTTTCCCTGGTCAATGTAATAATCATTGATTAGTAATTTGTTAATAATTATTTTCAACTTATATTAAGAATTATTATTTACTTTTTAGTCTGATGTACTTTATAAGCGAGTTTTTTAGTACAGTTCAAACTTATGAAACTATTATATTGTCGCTCATTCTTGATAAATCTACAAAGTTTGAATTAAATCTGGCCGTTTAATCCGGCGGGAGTGTGGTGAAGAAAACTTACATATGGTATGTAGCGGGGTGTGACATACCCCAATACAAACCCGCATTTAAAATACTTTTTTCAATGAAATTACATGACATGAGTGGTGTATATTATATTTGACATTTATTTGCGTGTAATAAAAATGAAAACTGCTGTATATTTTATATATTTTTATTAATTAACCGAATGAGATCGACGGTACTAGTTTTTAGTATCAAAAATATCATCCTCTTTTTCAAAAATCACAAAAAAATAATAAGTTCTACTTAAACACAAAAACTCTTAAAACTTTAAGAACATGAGGTCTTAGACGAAATAACAATATAAAACCTTAGAAAATAGTTTTGGAACACCTTAGAAATTTTGTTCAAAATCCGCACAATTTTTGCAAGAAAAAATAGCATGATCTAGGCATATGGCCTTTCCACACCCCGTACATGCGTATTTTGTTTTGCGATCTTTCTTGCGTAAGCAATCTACACAACGAGTGTATCGTCCAGGTTGAGTCCAAAGGAGTCGGTTACATACATAGAAACATACAGGTGTAGCTAATAAAAGCGTGATAATAATGGTGCGGAACCCTTCGTGCGCGAGTCCGAATCGCACTTGGCCGGTTTTTTTTGACAAAACTCAGCGTAAGTAGTCGTAGGTCGTAGAATTATTTTATTTCATAATACGGTATTGACTTGATAGGTTTGGAAGTTTTTGAACAGTTTTTAGACTAATCTTGGCATGATCTTTGTTTTTGATATGGTCACACTGGTTGTGTCATACTCTCTCCGACTGACTGATCACTGATCTTTCAGCTTTCTTTCTTTTTGCGTACGAGTCGTGCTTGTCGGTCGTGTTGTGTGATGGTTTTTATGCCCAAATTCGAAAATGGATATAAAGTTGCTTATGAAAGAATGGTCGCTAGAAGAATACATAGAGATATTAGAAGGTAAGTGGGCACTGAACATTTTAAAACCGTTTTAAACAGTTAACTGTGTAGCGTTTTCTGTGTTGGTTTCCGCCATTTTGTTTTGTGTACGATTTAATGGCCGGGGTGCATTTTGAGCAGATACATCCAGGGGCTTTTTGTTTGCTGTGATCACCACGCTTGTCTCAGTGTGGTGGCATGGTACGCGGAAAGGATGCTTTGGCCCTGTCTCAGTCACATTGTAAGATCCGCGAATTTATAAATCCCAATAATTTTGTAAAATAAGGCGTAGAAAACTTCGAATATAACCGAGTCGGACGGAGCCAGCTTTGTGGGGTAAGTAGGTTAGGTCACCATATATGGTGCCACCGTAAAAAGGAGCCCGGCGAAGCGGAGCTCCGTCAGACTTGGTTTTATTTGGAGTTGCCATCGCCATAGCTTACAACATTATTGGGGAGTATAAAAACTCGCAGATCTTACAATGTCAGGTGCGGTGACGGTAAATCTGCAGCCCTCATAAGTGCACTGCAACCCAGTTAGTACCCTACACCTACCTATGTGCCAGTATGGCTATCTGGTCACGAGTTTTGAACCACTGGCAAAGTATACTAAAACGTACCACTGGTGATCATTTTGTTCTAACTTCCAACTCGCTCTTGGCCAATTTTTTTTATCTTTGCAGGGCTAATGCAAATTTTCCTTTAACAACTAACAGTCACCAACCTAAATGCACTTACATTTTCAAAAAAAACCCATCCAGGTAATGACCGTACTTTTCGTCAGTTAACCTGCGTGATTACGCAAGTCGCACTGAGCTATGATCGCTTCGTTCGTTTTGGATTACTAATTTTAACATTGTCTTTATTATATTTCAGCCCTTATTGGAAATTTTAAAAAGCTCCATCGAAGGAAGAAACATTTTAAGACTTCACAAAGACGAAGGGCTGTTGTCTTCTAACAGCAGAAGGAAACTGTGCAACCTAATTGTGCAAGATCTTTTATTAGATGATCCAAATTCAAAGGTTTCTCACAACACGCTTTATAGCTATGCTAGTGTAGTGTAGGTGTAGTGTATCTAGGATAGGGTAGGGTAGGGTAGTGTAGGGTTCGGTAGGGTAGTGTAGGTGTATTGTAGTTAGGGTAGGGTAGGGTAGTGTAGTGTAGTTAGGGTAGGGTAGTATAGTATAGGGTAGTGTAGTGTAGGGTAGGGTTCGGTAGGGTAGTGTAGTGTAGGTGTAGTGTAGCAAGGGGAAGGTAGGGTAGTGTAGTTAGGGTAGGGTAGGGTTGGGTAGTGTAGTGTATGTAGGGTAGTGTAGTTAGGGTAGGGTAGGGTTCGGTAGGGTAGTGTAGTGTAGGTGTAGTGTAGTTAGGGTAGGGTAGTGTAGTTAGGGTAGGGTAGGGTAGGGTAGTATAGTATAGGGTAATGTAGTGTAGAGTAGGGTTGGGTAGTGTAGTGTATGTAGGGTAGGGTAGTGTAGGTGTAGTTTAGTTAGGGTAGGGTAGGGTAGTATAGTATAGGGTAATGTAGTGTAGGGTAGGGTAGTGTAGTGTAGTTAGGGTAGGGCAGTGTAGGGTAGTGTAGGGTTCGGTAGGGTAGTGTAGTGTAGTTAGGATAGGGTAGTGTAGGGTAGGTAGGGTAGGGTAGTGTAGTGTAGTTAGGATAGGGTAGTGTAGGGTAGGGTAGTGTAGGGTTCGGTAGGGTAGCGTAGTGTAGGTGTACTTAGGGTAGGGTAGTGTAGTGTAGTTAGGGTAGGGTAGTATAGTATAGGGTAGTGTAGTGTATGGTAGGGTTGGGTAGTGTAGTGAATGTAGGGTAGGGTAGTGTAGGGTACGGTAGTGTAGTGTAGTTAGGGTAGGGTAGGTAGGGTAGCGTAGGGTAATGTAGTGTAGGTAAGGGTAGTGTAGTGTAGTGTAAGGTGGAACGAAAATCGCCGGGACAGCTATCTACATACTAGCTGTCCCGGCGAACTTTGTTCCACCTTACACTACACTACCCTACCCTACCCTAAACTACCCTACCCTACACTACACTACCCTACACTATACTACCCTATACTATACTACCCTACCCTAACCTAACTACACTACACTACCCTACCCTACCCTAACTACACTACACCTACACTACCCTACCCTACACTACACTACCCTACCCTACCCTAAAACCAATTATTTTTTGACTGATATTTTATTTTTTGTTTTTTTTTTTATTTAATTCCGAGCATTTTTATATTTATTCACCTTTTAAACTTTCACAAATAATTCAATACCAAAATTAGCCAAATTGGTCTAGCCGTTCTAGAGTTTTAGCGAGACTAACGAACAGCAATTCATTTTTATATATATATATATATAGATATAAAAATGAATTGCTGTTCGTTAGTCTCGCTAAAACTCGAGATCAGCTAGACTGATTTGGTTAGGTTAGGTTAGGGTAGTGTAGGGTAGGGTAGTGTAGGGTAGGTTAGTGTAGGGTAGGGTAGGGTAGTGTATGTAGGGTAGGGTAAGGTAGGTTAGTTTAGGGTAGGGTAGTGTAGTGTAGGGTAGAGTAGTGTAGTTTAGGGTAGGAAAGTATAGGGTAGGGTAGTGTAGTGTAGGGTAGGGTAGTGTAGGGTAGGGTAGTGTAGGGTAGGGTAGTGTAGGGTTCGGTAGGGTAGTGTAGTGTAGGTGTAGTGTAGCTAGGATAGGGTAGGGTAGTGAATATATGAACCAAAAACCATTGTTTTCGAATGTAGTTTATTTGAAACACAGTTTTTTGATGAAAGACGATATAGTTACGAAGTAGATCTAACTGAAAATATTAATTTCTATGATTATGATTCAATTTATTGTTGTAAGGTCACCCATATAAATACCTAGTTATAATTTTTTTGTCAATAATGGTAGATGGTTAATGGTAGTGTTGTATTATATTATGTAAAGTAGTATGGTAGCAAAAAATGCAAAATGAATCTTAAAAATGTATCATTATGTATGTTAGCTGTTTGGTTCGGGTTCGTTATTCTACAGGTGTAACAAAAAGGCGTGGTAATACTTTAAGGCGGGCATGTACTCATGAAACTAAACAACTTTGTTCTCTGACTTAGATTCCCTTACAAATCGATGAGTTGATGCAAAAGTCAAGTTTGCAAGCAATGTCAATTTTTTTTCGTGATTTCATTAGTCTTAGAACAAAAGTTGATCAGTTTGATGAATTCCGCCTTTTTGTTACACTCTGTATATTGTGCTAGAAGAAAATACCTACTTACTCGTACAATTATTTTGTTGTTACATCATTTTTTTGTTGTTTTCAAAGTATGGTTTGTATATGTCATGTAATTAATGCTAAAAGTTTTTAGCGTTTTTTTGCTGGCTTTACTAGCCTCAACCCAGCGAACAATAAATCAGGTATAAGGGTATTAGGTTTAAGTACAAACAATTATTAGAAAGTTAAGCTTTTTTATATAGGTAGTTGATTCAATTGTGATAATCATGACTTAATAGAGTAGATATTAGACTACGTACTTACAATTACATTTATAAGGCCAAGCCGTATTTATATAAAGCCAGTTAGCATGAATCCATACTAAAGCAATCTTAGTTTTATTTAATTGATAGAAATATAATTTAATGTTAAAAAGTTTAAATGAATATAGAATGAAATGAAAATGATACATCGATGTCTGAAATTAGCTTTTGTTATAAAAATACACTATAAAACAAGAAAGTAAGAAAAAGATTCCAAAAGTCTCCTTAATTTTGATGCCAATGTTGATAACTTAATATTCACAATAAAGCTGATTTCAGACATCGATTTAATTAAGTCATTGTTTTGTTCGCATTTTTAAGATTTTAGTCCTCCTTACCGTTTACAAATTAAATCGTTACTATGCTTGTATGGGAATCATGCTAACTGACGTCTCTTATCTTTCCGAGTGAAGAGTAAGAAGGAATGTAGGGTTTATTAGCTAAGTTTATTAGTTGATTCAATTGTGATTATAAAGACTTTTAGTAAATGTTCCTACAGAAATATTATGTACATGTTACAAGTTAAGCTGAAGTACAACTTTCAAAGTTAAGAGTGCCTTTGAAGGACACGTAAGTTTAAGTTGTTAAACTTTTTTTATAGACTGGTAATAAATATCTAATGATTAGTTTTTAAACATGGTTTAATTTTTACACAGATATACACCTAATCCTTTTTACGAAGTTAAGTTTTGTCATTGTTACTGACTTGCATTGTGAATTATAATATGACCTTTTTGTAAATATATTATTGCAATTATAAGACTATATATATGTACACAATAATTTTATGTAAATACCTAGGAACAATGACAAACTTAATTTCAGTTAGGTATGGTAATGATTGATATTGAGGCATTCCTGGGTCACTAAGAAACAGTATATTATAAAATTGTACTACATTAAGTCTTGTGGTTTGAATTAACATCTTTCATGTATGTACAGCATAAAATAAGGAGTATTTTTTAAAATGTACAATTTAACTTTATATGAACATACATTGTGTATACAGGTGTAACAAAATTGTTGTAGGACCCCTTAACCGGGGCTTCTACTCATCATACTGAACATTTTTCTCCAAGAAACCCGTGGATCAATTCTCAAAAAAAGTTTGACCTCCTTACAAAACTGGTTTATGAAGTCGATCTCACTGAAAAGTTTTTAAAGAGAGGTCAACATTTTTTTTATTGTCTGGTTTCTTTGAGGAAAGTCCTACACTATGTTGTGTTTAATATCGTTATGTATGTGCATTATATAAGTTTTCAGTCATACACCGGCAACTTTTGGTTTTGTTACCGAATCCCACTGACTATTAAAACTGAACAACTAAACTGAAAAAATGGCCGCATACGTTGATATCATTGGTGTATTCCGGCATGAAGATAAGATAGCCAGTTCCCCATTGCGTTGGGGAATCTTGGTAAGCCCGCTTTCATCTTCGGCAACATCATCACTTACCACCAGGTGAGATGTTGTCAAGGGTTTACCAATTGTGAATAAAAAAAGTACAAAGTAGACCATTTTTTTCTTGACTAGCCATGTTTCTTAGTGAAGTTGCGCAGTTTTATGAAAATAGTCACTGGGCTTTAATAACAATGGTGTCGATTCAGTGTGACACGATTTAACTTATTTGACAGGACTAAACAAAATTTAAGCATTCTATCCTTGTCTTTTCGATACAGAAAGTAAAAGACAGAATGCGTAAATTTAGTTTAATCCTGTCAAATAGGTTAAGTCGTGTTACACCGAATCGACACCAATATCACTAAAATATGACGATGTATGAGCAACTGAACACATAGTAGAAACCACAAGTCTTATAGTAGCCGCTACAATACGGTAGGTAAAAGTAACTAATCAAATAGTAGAAACCACTTTACTTATTAGTAGAGAGTACAAATTGAATAGTGAAGACCAATATAAGAAGTAGCAGATGCTACAATGCTGTTAGGAAAAGCTACTGAACATATAGTAGAAGCCATAATTCTTATAGTGGACGGTACAATTGAATTAGTAAAAACCTCTAAAAGAAGTAGTAGACGCTACAATAAAGATAGGTATGAGCTACATATGTAAAGTATTTCATACTATACTATAATAAAGACAACTGAAAGAAATAGTAGACAGTACTAAACAGTTCAGTAGACGCTGCAAACCGTATAGTTTAAACCACCATTATTACAGTCGGACATACTAACCTAATTGTAGAGACTATATAAGAGCTGGTCATACCAACAAGATATAATAGCAGAGATTACAATGTGATTGATTCAATATAGTAAAAAAATAGTAAACATAACAAACGTACAATAAATTTTACACACTCTACTTTTATGACCTACAAACTTAATTTGTAAACCGTAGAAGTCACATTGTAGCTTCAGCAAAACGCACGGTTCCGTCTAGTAATAAACAGTAGAAATCACATTGTAGCTTCAGCAATACGCACAGTTCCGTCTAGCATAAACGGTAGAATCACACTGTAGCTTCAGCAATATACACAGTTCCGTCTAGTAAAACCTTTCTACTATAAACGAGGAGTAGAGCTAACTAACCCAATAGTTGTCGTATATAGTACAATAAAAAGGGCTAATGGCAACAGATTTCTGGTTACGGGTACCATATTTTTTTTCCGTGCACCGGTTAGCATTGTAATTTGTTGCTCGGTTGTTATACAAGCCACAAAATTTATTTGTAGTGATAAATTTAGTGGTTTTTTGATGCTAATTAGTTTCCCTAATGATATTTTTGTTGCTCGAGTACTTTCGGTGCAACAAATTACAATGCTAGGCGGTGTCAATGCTTGCTTTGACGTGTGTAAAGCTATAGCATTGACACCGTCTACATTGTAATTTGTTGCTCAGTTGTTATTCAAGCAACAAAATTTATTTGTAGTGATAAATTTAGTGTTTTTGTGATGCTAATTAGTTGCCCTAATGATATTTTTGTTGCTCTAGTAATTTCTGAGCAACAAATTAAAATGCTAGACGGTGTTAGTTAATGCTTGCTTTGACGTCTGTAAAGCTAGCATTGCCACCGTCTAGCATTGTAATTTGTTGCCCGGTTGTTATTCAAGCAACAAAATTTATTTAAAGTGATAAGTTTATTGCAACTAGCCCTATTGAGATTTTTTTGCTCGAGTAATATCTGAGCAACAAATTACAATGCTAGACTGCGTCAATGCTACCTTTACATCGCTAGATCTAGCGCGCTTCACGTGTGTCTCCGTTCCGGAAACCTGATACTGGTCTCCCGGATATCTGTAAAGCCAAACTAAGGGTTTTTGGGTAAAATCCTGGGTGCTAGCCCAAAGCGTGAGACGGCCTCCCCCTTACTAGATCGAGCGATGATTTTCGCAAGGTTCAAGGTCAAAGATCATTACAAGTGGTGGCGCACCTTGGGGAATGGCCCAATTGATTATTTCTTTTTTCCTTATTATTGTTCCTTTTGGCTGATTATGATGATAGTTATTTCTCTGTTGGACATAGGCCTATGTCCAACAGGGAAATCATCATAATCAGCCAAAAGGTGTCCACTCTTGAACAAAGGCATAAGATTATATACTTTAACAAAGGCCTCCTCCAAGGATTTCAATAAGGACCGGTCTCTTGCGCTGCCCGTATCCAGCGGCTTACCGCGACCTTTACCGGGTCATATGTCCACCGAGTGGGGGGCTACGAGTGCGCTGTCGTCACTCGAGACCTTTACTGCCAACAGAGGACTTATGCAGGAGTTCTACTCATCATACTGAACAACTTTCTCCAAGGAACCCGTAGTCAAATCTCAAAAAAAAATTGAACCCTTCATACTAAAATGTACAAAATTGGCCAATCAGATTGTGGCGACCACATTTCCTGGTCCCACGGAACCCTAAAAAGTTTTATTTTTTGTCAAGACACAACTAATCAGTTCTTAGATTTGAAGCCATAAACACGGACATTTTATATTTTTATATGATTTTTGTAACTGCAGTTTATATTGAGGTACATCCTGGGGACGTTTCGGCGGGCTTGCACGTCATAAAGAACTTATAATTTGCGTTCGAGTATTACGGTTAGTACGGTCCACCTGAGGACAATAGATTGTTTGCCCAACGTCGCTATGGGAGCGTAATTTTTACAAAGACACGCCGACGTTATATTAGTTTCTACCCAACTAAATGTTTATAGTTTTATTATGTTATTGATGTGTAACATCTTTGCTCTCGCTTTCCTGCAATTTGTGGGAGTGATTTCGTGAAATGGGACGGAAATGTGTAACAGGAAGTTTTTTTTTTTATTTTATTTGTAGATCGCATACAAAATACATTTTGTGTTCGATTCAATTGTACATTGTAGAGTACGCGAAAGCGCGCGCTATTCGATCTGACGAATGAGCTTTGCTCTCGCTTTCCTGCAATTGTGGGAGTGATTTCGTGAAATGGGACGGAAATGTGTAACAGTGTTTTCGTGAAATGGGACGGAAATGTGTAACAGGAAGTCGCGAAAGCGCGCGCTATTCGATCTGAAGAATGAGCGCGCGGTGGTAGAGTTGACCGTCAGATAGTACCAATGCTCTCGCTTTCCTGCAATTTGTGGAAGTGATTTCGTGAAATGGGACGGAAATGTGTAACAGGAAATGCGAACGTTTTTTAATTCTCGAAAACTAAGGTTGTCATAGCCATGCCGCCTAGTGTGAAGTATTTTGTCACATGTTACACATCATAATGCGAGTACTGTAGGTCTCGCTCGTTTTTTTATATCTCTGTTTGCTATTGCTGTACTGTACCTCTGTTTTCCCACGAATATTTTTTTGTATCTTAGTTCCGTTAGGAGCACCCCCGATCTCCGGCAACGAGTCGTTATTCAATGTTACAAGACACGCCAAATGGAGTAAATCCTCAGCCACGATATAGATCGGACCTTAATTCTCCTAGGGACTAGCTTAGCATACCGAATTTCTGTACCTACATAGTATTTCCGTGTTATATTTCATGTTTGAGTCAGATTATACCTTTATCAGTTTCACCAGAACTTCTGAACTTTCATTTAATACGCGACGTAAGTCAGTACACCTAACTCGAAGTGTGTAGCGCAACAAGCTGATCCCATTTGTATAAAGAGTAAAAAAAAAATTTTTGCATTTTCAGCAAAGTCGTAAAACAAAAGTTGTTCAGTATGATGAGTAGAAGCCCCAGTTAACGGGACCTACACCAATATTGTTACACCCTGTATACATCTGATAATGATAATACCGAGTACCTGCTGACTCGTGAACCGGTAGTTATTTCTAGAATTGCTGTTGCAACATTTAAACGTCGAAATTCAAAAATACATGGCTGCATCCAGTTATTAAAGTGCCGGATTTTATCTTATCTAGCTCTCCATCTTGGTTTCCGCGCCCGCTTTCTCCAAGAAGATGCTTGTAAAACAAATGCCAAACCCACGCAGACAAATTATTGACCATACATAACTAATAAGTAAGTAGTTAGAATACCTATTGAAAAACGGACACAAAAAATATGTATTTTACGGTATAGCTTTTATTCTAAGCTAAACTTGATTAATAATCAAATCGATATTATATTTTCTTACAAGAACTGACTGACAAACGTAGCGTAGGCAGGCCTCCCACGCGGTGGACCGATGACCTGGTGAAGATCGCGGGAAGCCGATGGATGCGGGTAGCGCAGGACCGGTCGTCGTGGAAATCCTTGGGGGAGGCCTTTGTCCAGCAGTGGACGATTTGTGGCTGATATGATGATGACAAGAACTGATCTATGGGCCATACACATAATTTAATTGAAAATCGGGCACAAAAAAATATGTATTTTACGGTATAGCTTTTATTCTAAGCTAAACTTTATTTTATTTTATTTTATTTGGGAGTGTTACAGCAAAATTTTACAATTAGAACCTAAATATACATGACGATGCTAATAACAAGTCTCCACCTATATGCATTTGCAACTTGATTATTAATCAAATCGATATTGTATTTTACCCGACTACGAAAAAAGGAGGGTTATGTTTTTGACAGTCTATATATTATGTATGTATTGAATTTATGGATGTTCATGTGTTCCCTCGTATTTCCTAAACTACTTAACGGATCTTGAGAAATGAGGTGTCTTTGGATTCGTGCTATCACTCCGCGTGTCATAGGATATATAGCATTTAAAAAAAATCGACATGGCGGATTTTATGGGTGAATTACAGAACCCAAAAAAAATGTTTACCCTCACCCTCAAAAACGATGTCCACGCAAGCGAAGTCGCGGGAAAAAGCTAGTCCTTACTATCCTTACTAATATTATAAATGTTTGTTTGTTACCTTTTCACGCTTCAACGCCTTGACCAATCTTAATGAAATTTGGCATGCAGATAGCCTGTGTCACGAGGAAGGACATAGGCTACTTTTTATCCCGTGAACATAGCATAGCCCGATACAGTTCTCGAGGGAACTGAAAAAATACTCTTTTTTTTTGGTTAATTTCTTTAACATCGCAACGGAACAATGGATTGTTGTGATTTTTTGCACAGAGATGGTTGAGGGGGTGGGAAATGACATGATTTGCTATTAAGCATATCCTGACATAGTTCCCGAAGGATCTGAAAAAAAATCATGTCCACGCTCGCGAGCCGCTTGCGGCTCGCGCACCGTGCACCCTCTTAAGACAGCCAATATAACGATGTGCACGCGGGCGAAGCCGCGGGCAAAAGCTAGTAATATTATAAATGTGTTTGTTTGTTACCTTTTTACGATTCGATTCCTTTACCAATCTTGATTAAATTTGGCAAGCAGGTAGCCTGTGACACGGTAAAGGACATAGGTTCATCATAGGTTACTTTTTATCACGTGAAAATAGCATAGTCCAATGCAGTTCCTGAGAGAACTGAAAAATTGACTTTTTTCGGTTCATTTATTTAACATCGCACCGGAACAATGAATTGTTGTAATTTTTTGCACAGAGATAGATAGATAGATAGATAAGCGTTTATTTAGGATTTCACCCAGCACACACAATACATTTTTATACAGTTACAGTACTATTTAACAATAGAGATATTAGAGATAGAATTTAGAGATGGTTGATGGAGTGGGATATATATGACATAATTTACTAACTAGCATATCCTGAAATAATTCCCGAGGGATCTGTGGAAAACTCATTTCCGCGCTCGCGTACGTCGGCGTCGCATTGGAGCAACGGATTAAAGTGATTTTTTGTATAGAATTGGTTGTGGCTAATCAAAAGAGCCCGATCTGGGATAAGGATCTAAGGATCTGGAGCACCACTCACCCTCAAAGACAGTCATGTCGATGTTCACGATGTCCACGCGGGCGAAGCCGCGGGCAAAAGCTAGTATATTATAAATACACTTAATTAACCAACAATCAAAATGTCATCATCATATATCAGCCGAACATCGTCCACTACTGGACAAAGGCCTGCCCCAAGGATTTCCACGACGACCGGCTACCCCGGCTACCGCTACCCGCATCCAGCGGCTTCCCGCGACCTTCACCAACAATAACGAAATCAAACTAATATAAGTAAAAAAAAAGATTCCGACAAATTGACAACCTCCTCCTGCTTTGAATACGCTTAAAAAAACTACCAATAATAGAAGCTGTTTTAATAAAATTTCAACTTTAATACCATACACCCATATGTTTTGTAAAGTGTCCTCGTTCGCCGTTACCAAATCATAGGCGTAGACGGAATCTATCGATTTATGTTTGTGCCTAATATTTAAATACGTAGGTACCTATCGATTTGGCCGGGACGTTAATTTTTTATTAGATTTCTAATAAGCAAGACAGTTTTTGGGACAACGTACTCAGCGCTACATAAAAACTCGAGTTGATTTAGAAGCTGTTTTAATAAAATTTCAACTTTAATACCATACACCCATATGTTTTGTAAAGTGTCCTCGTTCGCCGTTACCAAATCATAGGCGTAGACGGAATCTATCGATTTATGTTTGTGCCTAATATTTAAATACGTAGGTACCTATCGATTTGGCCGGGACGTTAATTTTTTATTAGATTTCTAATAAGCAAGACAGTTTTTGGGACAACGTACTCTGCGCTACATAAAAACTCGAGTTGATTTTCTCTAATAGGGATGGCGAATGCTAGCTGAGTTACTTTTTATCATCTTTCAAAAACGAAGTTTTGTTCTTAAAATTTTTGAAATACCTAGGCGTGACGTCATAGTTTGGCAGCGTCAATTATGTACTCATTTTGTGATTTTGGTAAATTAAAAATCGATGACTTGATGGAAAACAAAACGAGTAAGGTTTACCGAAGTTTAAGTAGGAGGGCAATTTAGTGATCAAGAGTTCATAATTTATCGTCATCCCTATTCACAACAACCTCCCCAAGGGTCCTATGCAATCATAACTCTAAACTTTGCAAATCGTCTGATCAGGTATTGATTGTATATGGCAGTGATGTTTCTTTAGGGTCCCAAACCTCACAAGCTAAAACCGAAACCATTATAGGATCACTCACGTGTCTGTCTGTTCGCCCGTTCGTCCGTCTGTCACATCACAGCCCATTTGCTCCGAAACTACTGGACCGATTGAGTTGAAATTTGGTATACACATTATGTAAATGGGTGACCCAAAGACGGATGTGTAACGTAAATAAATGAATGAAAAGCGAAAATTTACCATTCTCCACTTAGTTTCGGAGATTAAGAGGGGGGGGTCTCTTAATCTCCGAAACTAGAGGGCCTGAAATATATAAAAGGTGTCTTGTTCTGTTAGTAGTTTAGTTTATTTATTTAGTTTCGCTCTGGTCTTCTCTCTATAGTTCCTTCTATGATAGTTTACAGAAAGCTGTCGTGTCATATTTGTCCTAACATATTTCCTCTTCTATTTTCAATTACATATTTGCAGCAGGCTTCTCTTCTCATTCACCTTATCCAGAACCTCTTGGCACACCCTGGACACTTCATACAACGGGTCAGAAATGACATTATAAAAAAAGGAATGACGGAAACAACAAAATGGCGGCAAAATCCTATACGTTCGAGAACTAAACTTGTACTATACGTATCAACCTGGGTGACGGGGGGGTGAGGTCGGAATCTAGAGAGCGGCAGGGAGTGTCCATACTGTACGTTAGTACTAATATGTATACTTTGCTCTTGGTTTGTTTTCTTCTCCGTCCAACTGATTCATTCCATTCTCCTCCAACATCACATTTAAAACGCTGCCAATCTTTCTCTGTCCCTCTGCGTTAGTGTCAACTCCTAACGCAATGCTCCAGATGTAGGTTTTTATAAGTCGTTTTCTGTTTTACCGGCATTTGGATGCTATTAGGTGTTTAAAGATTAGATGTTTATAGAATTTTTTAACATCGAACTCAAAGCATTCAAGTTACTTTGTTTCCTGTTGGCTTTGATGCTTACCTTCTGTGCTGTGGCAATGAGGAGTGGGTGGTGCCAGGCTTGGTGTTTGGCACATAGCGTGCCCACGCTTGTTCCGAATAGCCTTCTATGCAACTAGACTATTGCAATGTTGATTTAATGCCCGGTCGGCTGGCGCTCCTTCCTCGCAAGGAATATTCTGAGTGAAACGTCGAAAGTGATAAGCTTTCCAAATCAGATTTCTATTCGATCGATCAAAGAAAATGCCTGGAAGAAATCGCTAAAAGCGATAAGGCCGCCTTTGCACTGTATATTTTTTAAATTAAGCTTCTGTAAAGTTTTTTGGTATGCAATAAAGAATATTTATTATTATTATTTTAAGGTAAGTTTTTTTTTCTCAGCTTTTTGCTGGTTAAGCCTGTAATTACGATTATTATTATTATTAATATTATCAAAGTTCTTATTTCCGCAATGTGAGAAAAAAATATCTTGACACATGAATCCCCGGCAGATGCTAGGCTACCAAACCGAACGACGTAGCGTAGGCAGACCACCCACGCGGTGGACTGACGACCTGGTGAAGATCGCGGGAAGCCGATGGATGCGGACAGCGCAGGACCGGTCGTCGTGGAAATCCTTGGGGGAGGCCTTTGTCCAGCAGTGGACGATTTTCGATGATGATGACATTTTGATTCATGTTTTCAATGTAATCTCATAAAGAGAAGAGAGGAGGTTGTTTAATCAGTTTTGTATACGAATCAAAAAAAATTAGCCACTGTTCTGTGTGGATTCTTTTTGGGGTTCCGTACACCCAAGGGTTGCGTTGTGCACTTGTGGGGAACACAATCCACAACATTTATGCTGAGTCAGCGTCCGCTTCATTGGCAGTACTTCGTTCGTCCTGCTTCTGTTTTAGCTTAGTTTTTAATTTTGCTTTATTACGTGTTTCATTCTAATCTTGTTCTTTGTGTAGTTAAAATAAGCGTATTAGTATATTATACCTTAACACTTTATTCTATGTAAGTAAAATGTCAATGAATAAATGAATTATCTATCTATCTATCTAATAGGATGACAGTGAAAATTTTCACAGTATGTGTATTGCTGTTGCCGCTATAAACACAGATACTAAAAATTAAAAAAAATAATAAAAAAATAAGGGGGTCTCCATACCGTAAACGTGTTTTTATAGGTCTTCAGAAGTATTTTTGATTTAGCTCTTTCGGAGATAAAAGAGGAGGATGGTCAATTTTCGCATATTTTCTTAAATAACTCTTAAATAAATAAAAAACATATTTGAGATTCTCACAAGCCCTTTCATTTGAACATGTCACAAGACATAGTTTGTATATAATTATGTGTATTTTTCAAATTTTCTAATTTACCCCCCAAAAGTGGCCTCATATTTTAAATTCATTTATTCACGTTTCACGTCCGTCTTGTGTACCAAATTTAACCTCAATCGTTTCAGTAGTTTTGGAAAAAATGTCTGTCACAGACGGACGGATAGATACACACGCCAGTGATCCTTTATTGGTTCCGTTTTTACGTTTTTACCTTTTGAGGTGGCGTATCGAGAGCCGGGTCGTTTCTATCCCTCTAATATGGTTGATTGAGGGAAGCGATGGCTGACTCTGGCGTTATACTCGTGAACGGGTGCTGTCCGTGTGAACTGGCCCACTCTTGTCAAAGGCATTAACGACAAATTCAATAATTTTAATGTATTACTTCTTGTGTTGTTGTTTCCATGTCCAAATGTAATTTTTTTTATTATTGATTTTATTGACATTTATTAATGATGATTTTTATAATATGACCATCAGAAAGAGTGTAACATGCACCTATTTTTAACCGACTTCAAAAAATGGAGGAGGTTTCTCAATTCGACCGTCTAAATATTTTTTTTATGTGTGTTCGATGATAATTTCGTCGTTTATGAACCGATTTTGATGATTTTTTTTTGTTGGAAAGGAGATATCCGAAGGGTGGTGCCATGATAAGGAAACCAGGATCTGATGATGGCATCCCAGAGAAATCGAGGGGAACCTTAGTTTCCTGTTTGATGTGTTTTTTTTTTGTTCAAAATTATAAATAAACATTTTGAATCTTTGAATCAAGGGTAAAGAAATAATTATAATCAGTTCACTTTGTTGAACATGTGCTTCCCTATCTGAATTATGAGTTTTCAACATGTAAATACAAAGTAATAGTATTATTAGGTTATGTATGTAGTTCTCGAGTGGCGACCACGCACCGGAAAGCGTAGTGTAGGCAGGCCTCCCACTCGGTGGACCGATGACCTAGTGAAGGTCGCGGGAAGCCGATGGATGCGGCCAGCGCAGGACCGGTCGTCGTAGAAATCCTTGGGGGAGGCCTTTGTCCAGCAGTGGACGTTTTCCGGCTGATATGATGATAATGATGATGTAAGGCCCGATCGCCCTAATTAAGGGTAGGCTCGAGCCCCTCGGTGGGGACGTTTACGAGCTGATATGATTATTAGGTTATACAGGGTCTTCGGCAGATGGTTGAAAATACGAAAATGGGGGATAGGTGGGGTCGCCTCCCACCTATTTTGAGAATTAAAAAAAATCTAGGACTTGTAATTTTTTTTACAGGATTTTTTTTCCTTTTTTTAGAAATTTTGCCATTTTTATACCTTTGAACACATGTAACTTTTTGTTTTTTAAAGCTAGCTCCAAAATCTTTTTTTTAATAGACTTTTATAAGATTGTCGGCTCTAAAAAAAATTATGTTTGTTTCAAGTTATTGCTAAAAACAAAAATGTGGGCCCCCGAACTTGAAAAAAAAGTTGAACAAAAATTTAAAAGTCAACTTTGCGATGCATTTAAAAAAAAAATAATGGGGCTGGAAGGCTTCTGTTTTTTTTAAAACATCTCTAAAGCTTAGGCCTTTGAATGGTATGTAATTTGTTTCGGTATCTTTTTTGTAACCGGAGTTGTTAATTTTTTTTACTCAATTGGACCATGTTGACGAAATTCCACTAGTTACATGTTTTGTGAAATGTATCAAATGCAAAGTTGAAAATGATGTAAATACTTACTGTTGGGACGGTTACAAAGAGCAGGTACGTTTTTTTACATTCTTGCACACACATAATGGCTGTCTTTTGTCATTTATTGGCATATTGGAGTTAGCACTTCCATATGCCAATAAAATGTCCGCATATTTCGCATTGGTAAATTGAGCCATTTTAAACCACAACAAAGTCTTAACAAAACGTCTGATAATAACAAAAAGTGACAAACAACAAAAAAACTTAACAAAATCACAAACACAGCAAAGTGAAATTAACAAAAACAAAAAAAAAACGTTAACGTTATTAACGTTTGTGATTTTGTTAAGTTTTTTTGTTGTTTGTCACTTTTTGTTATTATCTGACGTTTTGTTAAGACTTTGTTGTGGTTTAAAATGGCTCAATTTACCAATGCGAAATATGCGGACATTTTATTGGCATATGGAAGTGCTAACTCCAATATGCCAATAAATGACAAAAGACAGCCATTATGTGTGTGCAAGAATGTAAAAAAACGTACCTGCTCTTTGTAACCGTCCCAACAGTAAGTATTTACATTATTTTCAACTTTGCATTTGATACATTTCACAAAACATGTAACTAGTGGAATTTCGTCAACATGGTCCAATTGAGTAAAAAAAATTAACAACTCCGGTTACAAAAAAGATACCGAAACAAATTACATACCATTCAAAAGTCTAAGCTTTAGAGATGTTTTAAAAAAAACAGAAGCCTTCCAGCCCCATTATTTTTTTTTTAAATGCATCGCAAAGTTGACTTTTAAATTTTTGTTCAACTTTTTTTTCAAGTTCGGGGGCCCACATTTTTGTTTTTAGCAATAACTTGAAACAAACATAATTTTTGTTAGAGCCGACAATCTTATAAAAGTCTATTAAAAAAAAGATTTTGGAGCTAGCTTTAAAAAACAAAAAGTTACATGTGTTCAAAGGTATAAAAATGGCAAAATTTCTAAAAAAAGGAAAAAAAATCCTGTAAAAAAAATTACAAGTCCTAGATTTTTTTAAATTCTCAAAATAGGTGGGAGGCGACCCCACCTATCCCCCATTTTCGTATTTTCAACCATCTGCCGAAGACCCTGTATATCGTCTACTTAACTATGATACCGGCAGCAAGTTTTCAACCTTTAACTTTTCACTGATTATGAAATGTGGTAGTCCACATGGAATGGGACCTTGTGGCGGAAATGAGTTATCTACAGAAATGAAATCTAGAATCATAGACCTAACTATTATTTCAAGAATCAACCTCCTAGCTTTTTTATTTATTTTATTATAAATTTTTAAAATTGATCCATCGATGTATCCAGTTTCAAGAAAATTACAGATAAAGTTCGGAGTTCCAAAACCTACCTTATAGTGTGAAGTTATGTAGCTGATGGTATATTGCAATTGACCATGATGTAATCTAACGGAAAAACACATAAGTTGTACATGAGCTTCCCTACTTTGGGAGCTAGTGAAGCCCAAACACAACAAGGTGCAAATTATCGACAAAGCATTGAAAATACAATAACTCCCAGATTCTACAATAGTTTTAGCTATTTTCGACTTTCTAGTAATTATATTTATTGGGGAAAATCAAACATACAAATAAAACTAAAATATCTAAGATGCAACAGTTATTTTTATTTATTTTCTTCATTTCAATTCTTTTATGAAAAATAGACTCTATAAACAAAATCCTTATACTTATTCATAATTACGTCATAAAGTTTACATATATCAACATAATTATCAACCTCACAAACATAATTTGCCTTAAATCTAAAAGTTTTAACAATTTTTATTTATGTAGGAACGGTATAATTTTCGCCATACTTCAGAGAAAAGGGACCTTATGGGAGACACTAAACCCAATTATGTAATCAAAACATGAAATATCAATATTTTAGTGCAATTCTGCCATAATTATATTTGCAACTAATTTAACAGTGACATTAGAGATCAAATATATATTTTTAAACGGTTAGATTTCAAATCAACGATGAAAAACTTTAGTAAGAAGGAGAGATTTAATAAAAGGGCCCTTACGGCGGCCTTTAGTAAAAGTAATCTAAAAAGCCTCGTTTGTTATATTTTTAAGGACTCTTTTCTTTAATATCTCTTTCTTTTGTGATGCACTCAAACCAGCAAACTCGTTTTTGTTACAATCAGCGATGGGAAGAGACTCTACAGCGGGCGTTTGGGACTTCAAAATGTGAATAGTGTCAAATATTGTTGAATACGCTTTAGTACGCTGGTTTTCGGGCATGCGCTCTAATTCGAATGCCACGATTCTTGCAAAATCTTCATTTCGGGGGTCAGACAGAGTGCGATTAAAATTGATTTCTGGCAAATCACGTGTATTATAATATATTTCCTGTAGTATACTCTTATCTTCTTGGCTCCTTACTGTAAATGTTATTCCAGCCTCACGAGTTTGTGTGCTTTTTGGCTCTGTATGGTACAGTCTGTACAAACGGCAAAGTTATTTCCTTTGCATTATTTATTACCAGCTGTTAATAAGGACCTAAAAAAATATTTTATTGTATAATTAAATCATCTCGCCATAAGGTCTCTTTTCTACTAAACTTAACAGGGATTTAAAACCCTTAATTAATTGACCTATATCAAAGTGAGTTAATTGAAAAGATACTATTGATAACGTTCTTTTTATTAAAGCAATAAAAGAAAAAAACGATTTTCTGACACATTTCACAAAACTTAGATTATCTCAGAAACTAAATCCCGCCATAAGGTCCCTTTTGATTTGGATCGTCACAAATATTAGGTGGTTACCTAACACACTGCGTAATAATAACAGCTGAATAGATAAAGGGTTCGTACAAAGGCCTTTCACAGTCTATTCGTTCTAATATCCGGTGCTGCATACAATGGATTCTTGTCCCTAATACGTTCGGTAGTCATGACATGACTATACGTTATTCAATGCCTGTATATCATTCATTCATTAGGTTTCGCGTGGCATAAAAAAAAACTTTTATTTTACTTTCAACTCACAATCAAAAAAGAAGATTTTACTGAGGAGAATGCAAGGCTACCTACGTGATCTGATATGGCGATGAATCCCATACGGTAGGTGTGTTTTATGTAAAAGTGATGCCGATCTTCGGATAAGTAGATTCCCGAGTCTTTACCCGAAAGTAGCACTGTGGCCTCGACGCGCCATCCAACCGCGCCTAAGCTCACACCAGTAAACTTCGATGACTTGGAGGGGGGGTCAGGGTTCAATTATATGAATACAATATGTTTTACCACCGGAAAAATGTAGTAGAACGCCGATAATCCGAACGCCGATTAATCGAATCGCCAATTATTCGAATCGGTCCTAAGCGTAATATATTTTTTTTATATGTACTTTGTATTTTTGTTAAGGCCTGATGGGGTTGCAACTTACTCTGATCGAGATGTTCAAGTGAGCGTTATTGTAGAACTATAAAAAAATAAAAAAAAATCTGGGACAAATCACACATGGTCTTCTGGCCCCAAAGTAGGATTCCCTGTGTTATGGGTTACCAGAGACTGATATACATACTTATATACGTTTAAATATATACATATATAGATATATTTAACACCCAGACACAGAGCAAACACATCTGCTCATCACACAAATGCTTGCCCTGGGTGGGGATCGAACCCACAACCCTCGGATCAGTAGTCAAGGGCACTAACCACTGAGCCGCCGAGTCAGTCAAACTATGTTTGTAAAACTTAATAAAGTTTATTCTATGTGTGACAGTTCGTTTTTCTTTATTACCAGTCTATGTCCGATTATCCGAATCGACCCCGGTCCCAATTAATTTCGATAATAGGTGGCGGTATTCCGAAAAAGTTATTGATGAGGAAAAAAGCAAAGCCCAAAAGTAAAAAAAATAAAACATAACGATAACAAATTGAAAAGAAAATAATACAAAACAGATCGAAATTAAACAAAAATAGATGACTTCGTCACAGCAACCGTCACAGTCACATAGACTCCAACTTTGCAACTAATTTATCTCCTATTTCTCCTTAGTCTTCTCTATCTATCTATTTAAAAACCATCGCGGACGGCATGCTACGAGTGCGGATATAATTTTTTTATACCTCTACGCCGTAGTACCTACCAACGTATGTGCTGTCAGGGGGCAGCGAATGGTTTAATAGGGGATCGGACTGCACCAAAAATAAAATCTGAAATATGATTTCCTAAATGGCTCTCCTCTTGAGGTTTCAAAAAACCTTACTTGTTTTGTTTTTCCATCACGTCTTCAATTTTTAATTGATCAAATTCACAAAATAAGTTCTTCAATGACGCTAAAAATCTATGACGTCACTTTTGGGTTTTTCAAACATTTATGGAACAAAATGTCGTTTTTGACAGATCATAAAAAGTAACTCAAATGACCGATCCCCTATTATAATATCTTGTATTTGTTCTACGAGCAATGTGCCCCGCCCACTGCCACTTAAGTTTAGTAATTCCGAGAGCTATGTCGGTTACTTTGGTTCTCCTACGGATCTCCTCGTTTCTGATTCGATCACGCAGAGAAACTCCGAGCATAGCACGCTCCATTGCCCTTTGGGTGACCTTGAGCCTTCTTATTATTCTTAGGCCTCCCACTCAGTGGACCGATGACCTGGTGAAGGTCGCGGGAAGCCGCTGGATGCGGGCAGCGCAGAACCGGTCGTCGTGGAGATCCTTGGGGGAGGCCTATGTCCAGCAGTGGACGTCCTTCGGCTGATATGATGATGATAACGATCTTGTATTTAAAGCGGTGGTACGTAGCTCAGTGCAATTTTTTTTTATTCACAATTGGTAAACCCTTGGCATCATCTCACCTAATGGTAAGTGAGGATGATACCGAAGAAGAAGCGGGCTTACCGACATTCCCCAGCGCAATGGGGAACTGGTTATCTTGTCTTCAAGCCAGAACACATCTAAGCTGTTAACATTGATGTTTAGCTGCAAGAGTTAGATATGATTGTGGTAGCTAGCCAGGTGGGCGTAGAAAGTGCACTTCCACCACAGCTAAACCGAGTCTTACAAAGTAGGTCTCCGCCGGGAATCGAATCCGCGATCTCCTGATGTGAAACTAATGGACTTAACAATTACGAAGATGGTTAAAAAACTTTAACCGTGCTCATGGCCTACCCTGAATTAGGGCGATCGGTCCTTAGTCGAACACGCGGGCCCAGTGCGGGTTCGTCAACTTCAAACACAACCTTCGAGTTTCTTCGCAGGTGTGTGCAGGTTTCCTCACGTTTTTTTCCGTTACCGTAAGACCGTCGTCGGATAAACGTACATATGAAATCGAAATTCGAAAACACATTAGTACGTGGCAGGATTCAAACCACGAAGGAGTAGTGGCCCTAGCCGTTACGCCACCGACGCTTGTACATGTTAATTTTCTAAAAAAGTACTTAATCCATTGTGATAAAATTTATATGAGACGGACCACCTCAGGAGTATACTCTTTCGAATAAAAATAGAATTTTAAATCGGTCGACAATTGACGGAGAAATCGGTGGACATACGAGTACATCAAAAATATATACTTACTGTAAAACATAGAACCTCCTCCTTTCATGAATTCGTTTAAAAATGGCTGTACTGTACACCAAAACGGTACTGGCTCAGCATAAGCTACAGTACTATCTGCAGCGCTGTTGTGCCATTATTCCGATTTCTGTGGTGTTATCGTTGTGTCGTTAATGTTCCACCTTTACGCACGAAGTGTTTTGCTTCTTCGTTCATTATGCGAACGGCCAAGGAGTGGAATTCCCTGCCGGCGGCGGCGTCTGTATTCCCCGATTCGTATAATTTAGGAATCTTCAAGTCGAGAGTGAATAGGCACTATTTGAGCTTGCATGTTACATCCTCGGCTGCATCGGCACTTACCATCAGGTTCATATATCAGGCAATATCAGCTCATATACGTCCCCACCAAGGGGCTCGAGCCTACCCTGAATTAGGGCGATCGGGCCTTAATCGACCACGCGGGCCCAGTGCGGGTTCGTCGACTTTACACACAACCTTCGAGTTTCTTCGAAGGCGTGTGCAGGTTTCCTCACGATGTTTTCCTTCACCGTAAGAGCGTCGGATAAACGTACATACCAAATCGAAATTCGAGGACACATTGGTACGTGGCAGGATCGAACCACGACCTCCCGGACAGGAGGTAGCGGTCCTTGCCATTACGCCACCGACGCTCTCAACGCTACCGACGCTCTCAGGGTAGGGGCAGCCAAACGCACTCAAATTTTTTATTTAAAAAAATCGAACCGATTTGGAGCTAAGAGTGACTGAGAGAGAACCGACTATAATTTTGACTAGAATCTGCCGGAAGAGCGCTTTTTGCTTGTTTTGCGTTACTCTCCTGCAAGATATTATGACGGTCGTCGAAAGACGCATAGCTGGTGGTATGACAGGTGAAAGATGGCCGTCGCGCCGGAGATCTATTCCAGTCTGCTTTGATGTGCTGAAAGCTAGAAGCACACCGTGAAATCAGCTCAAGACCCGAAGTTGTATTGGAATTAATAATTTAATATGTCTTGAATGTTATCTTTCGTAAATATAAAGGAGTCGTCAGTAAAATAAAATGTGGCCAAGGGTGTGTCGGATCACGTGCCAAGTGGAGTTCCGTAGTCTTTTCAATAAATAGGTACAAGTATATCAGTTTCTTTTTTTATATTGTGATTGTTTTTTTTTATATTTTATGAGTTAAGTTTTTCAAGTTTTTATAATGTGTTTTTTTTTACTAGTGTGTACAATAAAGAGTATTTATCTTATCTTATATTTTAATAAACAATTTTTAAATAAACAAAATATTTCAGTTTGTATAGATCATTTTGTATGGAATATCTATGAACTTTTTACAAATCCAACTGCACACCCTAACTTGGTCGACTATCACTCCCAAACTAATAAAGCCTGCATGGCCGTGATATTTTTCCTTGTTAATTGATTATGTCCTACTATTTCTTATTCCTTTCGGATTCCTGAAATAGTGGTTTTGGCGGTAAGACTGGGGACATGCAACTCTGACAAAAATCACCACTTTAAAACTCTCTATTTAGTAACCGAATTAGCAGACTTGTAATTTTGACAGACCTATTTAAAGATAACCGTTTAAAAAGTATATCATCAAAAGATCGGTAAAAGTTTATCCTCAAAAGATCGGGTTTTCTTCGCCGTTAATACCTGATGACAGTCTGTTATTTGATTGGATTGCGTCTCATGCGGATGTGTTTTTCCATCCTTGTATCATATTATAACCTTAGGGGTGCTATGACGTCACTAGATTTTTTAAAGTGCGTTCTGGCAGATTGAGCTGGCGGATGATCAGAGCTGCGAGAAGACCGCATTTATTTCCCCGCAGCGTGATTTGTTTGAGTTTGTCCGCATTAACTTCATGCGTGATTTGTTTGAGTTTGTCCGCATTAACTTCATGCGGACAAACTCAAACAAATCACGCTGCGGGGAAATAAATGCGGTCTTCTCGCAGCTCTGATCATCCGCCAGCTCAATCTGCCAGAACGCACTTTAAAAAATCTAGTGACGTCATAGCACCCCTAAGGTTATAATATGATACAAGGATGGAAAAACACATTTGTAAGCCCGAGCCGCAAGCCCAAAGAGACTCTAACCAACTCGCGTTATGTATCCCATCGTATCTCTTTTAAAATTCTCCTTTCAAAAGTCTTAAAGAAGACTGTGTTACTTTGGTTGTTGTATTTTTTTATTTGCTGGAAATTTAAAAAGTGGCAAATTAAAAAGCACGTGTGCGGTAAAATCACTTGCACCTATTTAGTTTAGATATTACCGTCACGTAATGGACAATTGAATCGTGCCCGCTATTATACTGACGTGTGAACTACAGATCAATAATAATAATAATAACCCAACTGCGTCCCAGACGCCAGGTGGAGCGATGACTTGAATGTGCTGGGTCGAAGATCGTTGCAAGTGGCGTGCTTTGGGGAAGACCTAGACTAGTACCATGATAAACTATTCACACTCTAAAACGTAGATTTTACCATTACTTTCCTTTCATTCAGCGAACACCGGCACCGTTTTAACCCTTCTTTCGTTCACCAGGATCCGTCCCCAGACTCCGGCTGAGGTGCTCGAAGGCTGCGGAATATGCGCACGCGCGGGGGGCGCGGCAGGCGAGGGCGGGGTGGCTCTCGGCGCCGAGCGAGCCTTCACTTTTGACTACGCCTTCGAGCCGTCCGCCGCCCAGCAAGAATTGTACGAGACATGCGTCAGGAAGCTAGTGGAAGCGACGCTGGATGGGTACAATGCTACTGTGCTTGCCTATGGACAGGTTAGTACTGTTACTGAAAAGGGATGACCAAACTCCTTTATTTATTTATAGTTTATTGTACACATGAAACATATATTACACATTTTACAAAGTAAGGTCACACAAAGGGTTACAGCTTCTTTCTAAAGAAATTTCTTCCAGCAGACCCGTTTACTTTAGTGAGCAATTCTTGTGTATATAAAATTGGTTTCTCGGAATCGGCTCCAACAAATTGATGAAATTTAGTACTCTGATGTGTTTTACTTTCCAAGTCTATCTAGATAGGTGTCATCCCTAAGAAAATCCGTTCCTACATAGAAAAAAATAATTTTAGTATACTATTGGCTACTCAACAACAGAAGCCGCTATATGACTGGACACCGAGCAAAGCTCGATCGTCCAGGTTACTGTTAGTTGAAACAAGGCGTCATCGAAAGCACGCATAGGCGGTGTGGAGTATCCAACTTGCTAAGGGAAAAAATAACTAAGCTACCGTGGACATCCTTAGACTGCTCCTGTGCCACAATATGCATCTAGCGCAGCGACTTTCTTCAATCTTCGCCAGATCTTAGTCCACGTGATAGATGCCGCCCAACAGTAAGGTTTAAAAATCTGAAATTAGTAAGACGTATTCGTGGCTTCGACCATACATGGACGGTTTTTCAAGGCCATTTTGTATGACACTGTGGGTCTACTTTCTTCTATGTATGGTCGAAGTGGCCGTCAAATAATGGCCGGCCAGGAATGTTCAGCTTGATAATTCAAGTTCAGAACGGGTATTATCATGTTCAACGATACATAGCTCGTGCATTATTGTTTCGGTCATTATATGGACCCCGCCTTGTTCTCAGACAGCGTCACATCGCTTTATTGCGCATGCATGTTTCTCCTTTTCTGTCGAACATATCTGTTGCTTTACCTGTTTTCATCCTTGGCTTCTGCCTGCCAAACAACTGCAGCTAGCAATTACATCTCCCGGACGGTTTTTCAAGGCCGTATTGTATGAAACAGGGTCTAGTATTTTCTATGTATGGTCGAAGCACCGAAGGTTCGAGGGCTATGATGTGGGGCTTACAGATCATTATCTTTTAAGGTTAGTAGGATAATAAAGAAACAGTAGGTTGGTTTTCATAAAGCCAAGGCAAGGATGTGGAAAGCCCTTCTTTTAATTCCACCAGCTGTTTCACAACTCGTCACGTCGTTGTCAGTAAATTCATTAAGTATTTAGTGTTATAAGTAAACAAAACTGCGTGACCAAACATTCAATGACAGGTGAATGATAACAGCTGTTGGACGATTCTTTACATTGTTGACAGGTTCGATGGAACTAACGATTTTTCATCCAATCCACAATTTTAGCAAAGTATATATATTAGTACTAACATACAGTATAAACACTCCCTGCCGCTCTCTAGATTGCGACTATTTGCGACCTCACCCCCTCGTTACCCAGATTGATACAGATTGGTTACAGTTGGTTGTCGAACGTATAGGATGTCGCCGCCATTTTGTTTGTTCCGTCATTCCTTTTTTGAAATGTCATTTCTGGCCCGTTGTATGAAGGTTGAGGTTTTAGGGTTCTTTAATAGGTAACGGTACGTTTGTTCGACGCTCATACAGTGAAGGAAAACATCGTGAAAAACCTGCACACGCCAGCGAAGAAACTCCAAGATTGTGTGTGAAGTCGACAACCCGCACTGGGCCCGCGTGGTCGACTATGGCCCGATATTATTTTTTATTCACAATTGGTATGCCCTTGTTGGCATCATCTCACCTGATGGTAAATGAAGATGTTGCCGAAAAGATGGAAGCGGGCTTACCAAGATTCCCCAACGCAATGGAGAACTGGCTATCTTATCTTCAAGCCGGAACACATCAATGTTGTTAACACTGATGTTTGGTGGCAAGACTTAGATAAGATGGTGGTAGCTAGCCAGGCGGGCTTAGAAAAAGCCCTACCACCAACCAATCCGAGTCTTACAACTTGACCCCACCGGGAAACGTACCCGCGACCTCCTGGTGTGAAGCGAATGGACTACCCATTTTGCCACAAAGGCGGTTTATTAATTTAGGGTAGGCCCGAGCTCCTCGGTGGGGACGTATATGAGCGGATATGGTGAATCAGTAACAGACATTCTAAACGTAATCTGCAACACCAACTTGTCCGTGTCCTACTTGTATGAAAATAATACCATGTTTTCCTACACAACGACGCGGCGCTGCGACGACGGAATCTGAAAAGCACTTTGCAGTATGCCCTATTGTTAAGGCTCGCTTGTGTCCCAGACAGTAATTAGCACAATAGACTGGCTTTAGACTGGTATAGGTTGGGTATAGGCGTGTTCTGTGTTTTATTGCTTTTGCGAAATAGGTTTTACACAACGGTCCAGAAATTTGCCCACCTAATTTTTCTTAGTGCATTTTCCAGAGATTCAAACTGTAGGTTAACTACGTTGTTTTTTTTTTTATAAAATAACAGACCTGCAAAGTGTTATCATTAAATCATATAAAACTAGTCTTTCCCACCATTTGTAGAAGAGCACAATAGTATGCAGATCGTTATTGGGTATTCAATAGACTAAAAAAAAACATACAGTAGAAAATTTCCATATATTTTGCAGAAATAAAAACTTCTTGTTTGTTTTGAGCAGTCTAGTGAATTCTCGAGTTTATGTTGTGCTCTTAGAAAAATATGTGGCCAGGGATCTAACCTAATAAGTCATCTTTGCAATTTTCTTACTTTTCTTGATTTAGAATATAGTAATCGTTTCAAGGTCGCGCCTATAGCTGAAAAACTCACCGAGAGCCGCCTACGATGGCTCGGTCATGTCATGAGACGCCCCGAAGACCATGTCGTAAAACGGGCCTTAGCACTGCCAAATAATAAGAAAGGTAGAGGACGCCCACTAGCCACCTGGTGGTTCACGGTGGCCAAGGACTTAGAGCTCGTCCAGACAAATGTTTCGACAACCCAGGACAGACTGTCCTGGCGCCGCAAAAACGAGGAGAGCCGACCACAAATACTAGGAAATGGCTAGGAAAAAGAAGAAGAGAATATAGTAACTCGAGGGCGATTTATTTGTCGTTGAGTGTTTTGTAGAGGTCCAGTTTGACGAAGTCCGCTGTAGTTTGGGCTCACTTTTGCCATTGTCCTGTGACAATGGCAAGAAGGACTCTTCCTTCTATTATTTTGAACGATTCTGAAAATCGATAGTAGTGGTCCAGTTTGACGAAGTCCGCTGTAGTTTGGGCTCACTTTTGCCATTGTCCTGTGACAATGGCAAGAAGGACTCTTCCTTCTATTATTTTGAACGATTCTGAAAATCGATAGTAGTGGTCCAGTTTGACGAAGTCCGCTGTAGTTTGGGCTCACTTTTGCCATTGTCCTGTGACAATGGCAAGAAGGACTCTTCCTTCTATTATTTTGAACGATTCTGAAAATCGATAGTAGTGGTCCAGTTTGACGAAGTCCGCTGTAGTTTGGGCTCACTTTTGCCATTGTCCTGTGACAATGGCAAGAAGGACTCTTCCTTCTATTATTTTGAACGATTCTGAAAATCGATAGTAGTGGTTCAGTTTGACGAAGTCCGCTACAGTTTGGGCTCACTTTTGATATTGTCACGAGTCCTTCTAATCGTCCTTAATAATTTTGGACGATTCTGAAAATTTATCGTAGTGATCCAGTTTAGGCTCACTTTTGCTATTCTCAGATACTTTCTATCAGCCTTAATAATTTTGACGATTCTGAAAGTTTATCTACAGTTCTTTTTTTTAAATTCGATTATTTTATTACTGGTTCCTTTTTTGCATTGTAAGTAGGTATCTTAATTTACCGTATTGAAGACTTGAAACATTTCTATTTCGACATAGTCATCGGCCATGTCTTCACTGATACTTTTCTCTGTCCTGTTCATTCGTTTTCGTTTTTACCCACGACGGTACTTGTACGGAAAGGTATGTGTTTAGGGTGAGAGGTTGTGTGTTTGTTTATCTGTAGTAATTTTACTTCAACATTTCCTATCTTAGTGTCTTTAGTATGTATTTAGTCTATGAATATCATGTTTTCTTGTCTTTAATTAAAATGCATTATACCGTAAACGGTGGTGTTGATGATAATTAAATTACTTAAATGGTAACGAATGGATAACATCACGGATACGTTATATCTTCCTAGACACCGCTCAGATTCTATGTTTTAGTCATGTTTTAGTAATTGCAGCATAGCCATGTACTGTAATTATCCCTAAGGCTGTGCTCATACAATATTGAATTACGTACTTGTATTTGTTACTGTCAATGAGCGAAATTCGGATAATGTGGACATTAACCAGGCGACAATGACGCTGGGTCATATTGACCCGAGCTATTTTCAATTGGCGAAATTTCGAAATAAACATAATCGTTGTGTGTCGTAAACCATATTGTAGTGAGCAAGCGCCAGTGAAGAATGGTAAAATCCCTTTTCTCGAATAAAAATTTAGTTCCAAAAGAGAAAGTATATAAGTTGCCCTTTTGAGGTTGTTGCATAGTTTGATATCTAAATTAACTTAAACATCTTCGAACTACATTGACTTCATGGTCATGCAATAGTTCTTTTTTTGTATTTAATTTGTTATAATTCGACAGATAACCAGATAATTAAGAAAAAAAAAACATTCGGGTCATATTGACCCAGCGTCATCGTCCGCGTTATTTTTTACACGTCATTGGCGCCGGGTTAACTACTTATCTGGGATAACCAGGTCTGTTCAGTTAAAGTAAGGTATGGGTTAGTTTAGCATTGTTGGTGCCACTGTGAAAAGAAGCTCCTAAAAACGGAGCGCCGAAGTGTTTATCCATTGGTTCATCATCATCATCATCATATCAGCCACAAATCGTCCACTGCTGAACAAAGGCCTCCCCCAAGGATTTCCACGACGACCGGTCCTGCGCTGCCCGCATCCATCGGCTTCCCGCGACCTTCACCAGGTCATCGGTCCACCGCGTGGGAGGCCTGCCTACGCTACGTTTTCCGGTGCGCGGTCGCCACTCGAGAACTTTACTGCCCCATCGGCCATCTGTTCTACGAGCTATGTGCCCTGCCCACTGCCACTTCAGTCTAGCGATTCTGTGAGCTATGTCGGTTACTTTAGTTCTCCATCCATTGGTTCATTCAAGATTATTCGCTTATGCACGGATAGTCCACGGATCCAGGGTGTAACGAAATTAGTGTAGAAGCCATCAATTGGGACTTCTAAACATCATACTAAACAACTAGTTCCCATTATTAATAATATTGACATTAATAATATAAAGTAAATAAATCTTATCTAATCTCTCATCATCGTCACTTACCATCAGGTGAGATGATGACAAGGGAAGTAACTATTTAGTAATCTGTGACAAGAGCTCACCAATTGTAAATTTTAAAAATCCAAGAGTATCATGGTCAGTATACAATAAATGAACTCTTCGTACAAATCGATCAGCTGATTGACTAAATTTGTGCATTTCGTGTGGTTTCCTGGAAAGTTGTTCAGTAGTAGGATGTGTAGATGACACAGTTAACGGGTTTTTGACATTTTTTTACACCCTGCCAAAGTATATACATATTAGTACTCACATACAGTATGGACACTCCCTGCCGCTCTCTAGATTCCGACCTCACCCTCCGTGTCCCAGGTTGATACAGATTGGTTTAAGTTTGGTTCTCAAAAGTATAGTGTTTTGCCGTGATTTCATTTGTTTTTAGAAATGTCATTTCTTGCCCGTTTTACGAAGTGTGCCCTCTTGCGTGCTACATAAGCCATCTTTGAGCGCACGCGCGGCAAACCGACTAGGAGTCGAAGTGGTCGCCATAACCGAAATCGATCAGATAGATCATCATCATCATCATGAAGTGTCCGGGGTGTGACCCTGCATCTAGAGCTAAAGTCACATAAACATAATTCGCTGATTAGCGGTAACATAGTCATACAACAGAAGTAGGTATCTAAGCTTGAAGGCCGTGCCATATGACATAAAACGATAGTTAGCTTCAAGTAAACAGGTGATTAGTACGTAGACAAATAGCAGTATTTTTACGGTATAAGAGGTATTGGCATGGCTAAGGTAAATTCAAATAACTCTTTGTTGCACACAAATACATGTACGAATCGGCGTCGTTTACTTAATACACCTAGGTTAATTGACTATCCTTACTAATACAAGTAACTAGTATCTCATCTGCACTAATACCCTCTCGTATAACTACCAGATACGCTAAACTAACTAGGTAGCTGTCGGTGAGTGGGGACGCTATATCATAAACCTGGTAGTTTATCGTATCTGGTAGATATACGAGAGGGAATCCTTACTAACGACTTCATTGTTTGTGAAACTCTTGTTTCACGTTGTTGTTTTTTTTTATTTAATGATTCACCCAAAATGACCTCTTTGTAGTGTACTGTGCCGGTGGGGCTCTACGGGGGTGGCTCCTTGTTTTTGTAATACGATATCCAGACCTCAAAATAAAGAGATATTGATATTAAGTTACAGATTCTTGAAGCTGATAAGCTATTCTTTTATTTAAATGCAATATCAATAATGTATGCGTTGTAAAATATTGCGTAATTTTTTTTTAAACATATAGGTATGGTGAAATGTACCTACCATATTTGTAGCGGTTAATTTTCCTAGTCACAGCACAGTTACGAATTAAATATCACTTTCACTATTTACTGCGTTAACTGACGTTTATATGCATACATAAATCATTAAATATACTTAATTTAATCAATCAAAACAAAAGAACATCAAAACTAGAATTCCTCTACGGCACTACGGCGGATTCGCGCAAAAAGTTCAGAATTTTTAAACACATAACCCAGGAAAAAAGATGTTGCTAATAAGTAATAGATTCTTGGAGTTAATTTACAATACTTTTAGTTAAATCAAATACCAATAACATATGCAATGTAAAATATTACGTAAAAAATTCACCAAAAATAGCTATGACGAAATGTACCTACCATTGCCGACGTATTTATAGGTCCAAATTTCTTATTTACGGCACTATTCTCGAGTATAGTGTCACATTCACTCTAAACTGCGTAAAACTACGATTATTTTCATATATAATCACTAGATACACTTAATTTTATCAATAAAACTAAAACACAGAGAAGTATTAAAAAGTGCTGCCATCTTGCTGGTAATTTATCATACTTTAAGTCTGTTTTCATTGCGGCCTTCCTTACTAGGCCGAAATCGGTAATAGAAAACAAAACACGGCTTGGTCGATCTTGATACAACTGTTTCATGGGCACTTTAGGCGGCGCGCGAACGTGAAACAATTGTTTCACAAGCACTTTCGATAGAAAAAAAAATGGCGATAGTTAACAGCGGAGTCACTAATATTATAAATGTGAAAATGTGTTTGTTTGTTACCTTACGAAGTAACTAGTATCTGTGCCTTTACACGCTTCAACACCTTGACCAATCTTTATGAAATTTGGCATGTGGGTAGCCTGTATCACGGGAAGGACATAGGCTTCTTTTTTATATATATTATATACGTGAAAATAGCGTAGTCCGATGCAGTTCCTGAGAGAACTGAAAAAATACTCTTTTTTGGTAAATTTTTTTAACAGGGCAACGGAACAATGGATTGTTTTGGATTTTTTGCACAAAGATAGTTGAGGAGGTAGGAAATTACATAATTTACTAATTAGCATATCCTGACACAGTTCCCGAGGTATCTGGGGAAAAATATTTTCCGCGCTCGCGCACGTCAGCGTTGCAACGGAGCAACGGATTGAAGGGTTTTATGTATAGAAATGGTTGAGGGGTGGGATGTGACATATACTGCTAATCAAAATAGCCCGATATAGTTTCTGAGGGATCTGGAGAAAACTGATATCCACGCGGCTCGCGCACCACTCACCCTCACAGACAGTCATAAAAACGATGTTCACGCGGGCGAAGCCGCGGGCAAAAGCTAGTGTTGTTCTTTAATATTAATCACCTGGGCGCATTAAGTATCCTAAAAGTGAATCTTTATTCACCTAATTTACCTGGGCGTATTGACAGTATATTGGTAAACTGCAGTAGTAACAACTAGCAGACGTACATAAATTAATTAATTAATTTAAGGTAAATATGCCGCAACAGGTATTTTTTTTTTATTTATCGAGTGAGGTTGATTTATTTTATTTTCAAGCGACTTCCAAAAAGGAGGAGGTTCTCAATTCGTCTGTATGTTTTTTTTTATGTTTGTTACCTCAGAACTTTTGACTGGGTGAACCGATTTTTATGATTCTTTTTTTATTTGAAAGCTAGTGCTTCTCGTGTGGTCCCATATAAATTTTATCAAAATCGGTGTAGTACTTTAGTAGAAAATTAACAAAAACCAAAAATAATAATGCAAAAATGTACTAATTTGTTGCGATGGAAGTCGGTTTTTTAACGTGTTTAGCGTTTTCAATTATATTTGGTAGGAAACTAGTTGAAATTAAAAGTAAACTGGCCTACTCTTGTCAAAGGCATTAAGCCTTTATCTGTATTGGTCCTAATGCGTGTAAACGAGTCAGATTACTCTGCTGATCGTTAAAACGATCAAAATTGGTTGAATTTTTTTTTTAATTTAAAATACTTTTTCCAAGTCAGGAAAAAGTTAATAAACCACATGCAATTTAAAAAAAATTGAACAATTTCTCAATAATTTTAATGTATAACTTCTCGAGTCATGTTGTGTTCCAATGACATTTTGTTGTTTTATATCGATGACTTCGACATTATTAACTTTTTCACAAACTGACAGTATTTAATGTAATTACTATTCTATGACCATCAAAAAGAGTATAATAAGCACCTATTTTAAATAAACATAAGATCATCATCATCATCATATCAGCCGAAGGAAGTCCACTGCTGGACATAGGCCTCCCCCAAGGATCTCCACGACGACCGGTTCTGCGCTGGTAAACATAAGATACTACGACTGAAAGGTTTTTTATGGAACCACCTCGGATACTAAAGGTTAGGATATTCGCGACAGTGCGTGTTTCGATGGCGTGATCAGATCAGTATTGCCGGGTCATATCCATAAAAACATAAACTGTAACGGGCAATAAACTAGGGTTGTCGAAAGTATACTCTTTCGAATAAAAAAATAAAAAAATCGGTCCATAATTAACGGAGAAATCGGTGGACATACATAATCCTTTTTTGAAGTCGATCGAAAAATAGTGAACTCCTGTAAGACTTCTGTCCTCTAAACTAAGTGCAGTGAAATCTGTATATTTTAGAGGACAGGTACTCTGAACTAGTT
This sequence comes from Coleophora flavipennella, assembly GCA_947284805.1. Lineage (NCBI taxonomy): Eukaryota > Metazoa > Arthropoda > Insecta > Lepidoptera > Coleophoridae > Coleophora > Coleophora flavipennella. Next base: position 12,633,070 of record OX369266.1, read on the forward strand.
CCAGTCCACCATTATTCACAGAATATACGAGGTTTGTTCCTGATAAGTAATAGGTATGGTATCTGATAATTTCGTGTTTGGGTTACGGATCTCCATAACACATCCCTATTGAAAAGCAAACGTGTCGCGGTTCGCGTGCCGACTGTACTTTGGCGGCTATTACCCAACTTTTTGCAAAATTACCGTTTTATTTTGTTTCTTGTCGAGGTTGAAGCAGCGGTCAACTTTTACGGTGAACTTTAAAGTTTTGACCGCTGTAACTGAAAAAAGGTTATTCTATCTTTATTTCTCTTTTAATTATAGGTGTTTTAAGGCTGCCCATTTATGGGGAAGCGGTTGCTAAACTTAAGTGGCAGTGGGCGGGGCACATTGCTCGTAGAACAGATGGCCGTTGGGGTAGTAAAGTTCCACGCACCGGAAAGCGTAGTGTAGTCAGGCCTCCCACTCGGTGGACCGATGATCTGGTGAAGGTCGCGGGAAGCCGCTGGATGCGGGCAGCGCAGAACCGGTCGTCGTGGAGATCCTTGGGGGAGGCCTATGTCCAGCAGTGGATGTCCTTCGGCTGATATGATGATGATGATGGTCGCCGCCGTCTATAGGCTAGGGACGGGCGTTATCAATGTTTTGCAATACGTCGATCGATACCAGGTTAAAATTCCTTCTTCTTTTCCAAGTGAAGGATCTAAATGTTCTCTAAATGCCTTGTCACTTATACCTTTCTCTTTAATAGTTGCATTCTGTAGTCTTTAGTAAAAACCTCGGGGGCAGTGTTAAAATCGGAACGCAGCTATAGATGCTCCCCCCTGCCGCGTATCATACCACCATTAGCACCGTCAACGGTGTCTATTAGGCCACAAATCAAAATACTAACAACGAACCTTGGTTTCTAGTGAATTTAGTATTTAATTTTGCTACAACAAAATTGTCGCCCTTTTTAGAACAGATGGCCGTTGGGGCAGTAAAGTTCTCGAGTGGCGATCGCGAACCGCAAAACGTAGCGTAGATAGGCCTCCCACTCGGTGGACCGATGACCTGGTGAAGGTCGCGGGAAGCCACTGGATGCGGGCAGCGCAGAACCGGTCGTCATGGAATCATGATCCTTGGGGGAGGCCTATGTCCAGCAGTAGACGTCCGTCGGCTGATGTGATGATGATGATGACAACAAAATGATTTTGTAAATTAAATGTGTGGTCTTATCTACCTAGACGTAATTGACGTAGTGATGGTATGAAGCGCGGGAGGAGATCCGCTTCTAACAGGCATTATACTGGGCGGCAAACATCTTGCATATTTCCTTGAGACAAACATTTAGTGGTGGTCAAAGGGAGCAACGCAACGGTTGGGGGGGGGGGAGGGTCATAAATCTTTGCGTCCTTGTGATTGGTTGGGCAACCACGTCACAAGGTCGCTATGATGACCCCAAACTTTGTTCCTTGTTTCCACCACTAAACGTTTTGTCTCAAGGAAAATGTTCAAGATGTTTGCCGCCCACTATACGTTGGTTTATTTTTAAACAAATTGGCCATGAATGTGAAAAAACCTTAATAGTAAAAGCTTTCATAAAAACTATGTAATACCTATTTTCATTTACTTTTTGTTGTAATTTGCATGTTTTTTGACAATAAATCATTTCTTATTATTCTTAATGCCCGTGTGCTTACATGGATATCCCCACGCAAGCTTTAAAGTGCCGTGTTCGTCCCGTTATTTCCTAGAAAAATGCAAATTAAATGTAAAATCCAACATTCTAAACCTTGAACGAGACTTAACCTTTATATTTCGCCTATTTCATTCACAAAACGCCCACTAACTTCCTTTTCGATCTATTTGTTGCCAGCTTGAATTTATTGACTCATAAAGTGGCATAATAACAAAACACGATCACACCAAAGTATATAATATTAGTACTAACATACAGTATGGACACTCCCTGCCGCTCTCTAGATTGCGACCTAACCCCCTCGTCACCCAGATTGATACAGATTGGTTACAGTTTGATTGTCGAACGTATAGGATTTCGTCACACCCTGGACACTTCATACAACGGGCCAGAAATGACATTTCAAAAAAGGAATGACGGAAAAAACAAAATGGCGGCGAAATCCTATACGTTCGACAACCAAACCATAGTACTAATATATATACTTTGACCAAACTGTAACCAATCTGTATCAATCTGGGTGACGAGGGGGTGAGGTCGCAATCTAGAGAGCGGCAGGGAGAGTCCATGCTGTATGTTAGTACTAATATATATACTTTGACACGATGTTAAGGCTAGTGCGCAAGAGCCACGACTCACCAAGTCAACATTTACATTCTGCTTTGTCCTCAGGCTTCGTCCATAGAATGTGGCAGCCATACGCTCGTATAGGACAACAATAGTACCACAACGGCGCCTTTAAGAGCTCTTTCACACTTATCGGGTGTTTTTTCAACAGCGCCTTTAAGAGCTCTTTCCCACTTGTCGGGTGTTTTTTTTTGTTCCCCTTTTCGGAGGGTGAGCGGATTATTTAGCATTACCTATGTAGCATTTTGCGTTACGCATACCAGACAACCGATCTACGGTCTAGTTATGTGGGACTCGCGTAGTGCATACCCACTAAAAACCTCTCCGGATTTTAAGCCTGCTAAGACTTATGAATCCCTCATCTGAGCGACTAGGGAGGGAGCAAGTGTAAAAGAAAGCGCTCAGGGATTGCGCGAGGAGCTCCTGATGGGAGCTACCGTTTTTGGATTTACATTTTTAATGTATTAGTGGTGGGGAGTGTCGGGAGTCGGATCCGTATATTAATGGGATGTCGGCGCCTTTGTTCACCCCCTCACATACTGCCTACTAAAAAGTAGCCAAGGCTCTCCGCGTTGACGCAATCACGCACACCCCTCCCCTAACGCGGCCAGACAACACGATAGCATTCGAGAACAATGAGAAAGCGGAATGCTTCGCTGACAGCATTGTCAACCAATGCACACCTGGCAAACAAGAGTGAAAACCCGGTCATATCGAAACAGTGGAGGATGAGGTCCGTAGCAGGAATTTGCTCCCCCTAACTGCGGACCCCATCACAGTATCCACTGACGAAATACACTCCATAATTAGAGGTCTTAAACCTAAAAAAGCTCCCGGAGCAGATGGAATCTCTAACCAAGCACTTAAATACTATCCGTAACAGTTACTTGCACTGCTAGCTATAATTTTCAACGCCTGCTTTGAACACTGTTACTTACGAAGTAACTATTTAGTAATCTGTGCTGTTACTTCCCGACATCATGGAAGGAAGCAATAGTAATAGGCATCCCAAAGCCAGGCAAACCTCTAAACGTCCCCACAAACCACCGCCCCATAAGTCTACTCAAGACCATGGGGAAAATATTCGAAAGAGTCATACTCAATCGAATTAAGAGTCATATCTTCCCGCCCGATCAACCTCCCCTCATAATTAACCACCAGTTTGGGTTCCTCGCAAACATTCGTGCCCACAACAAGTCCACCGCATTGTTGAATACATACTGAACGGATTTTACCCCAGACGCGAAAGGACAGAAGCAGTCTTCTTCGACGTAGCAAAGGCCTTCGATAAGGTCTGGCATGCGGGACTTGTATACAATCTCTACCACCTGGACCATCCAGACCGTCTTGTACGTATAGTGGAGTGCTACATCCGAGACCGTATTTTCCGCTTTAGACACGAAGGGGTGCTTTCCTCTCCGCGTCCCATTAAAACCGGGGCCCCTCAAGGGTCCATACTCTCCCCAACATTGTACACTAACGATATCCCCATCCCAAAGCAAAGCAAATCAGGGCCAGCAGTACAGCTTTCCCTATTTGCGGACGACACTGCCCTCTACGTAAGCGGGCTGGCCAAATCTCCATCACCACAAATAGCCAAACTACAAACCTCAGTTGACGAGCAAAGTAAATGGTTTAGGAAATGGAGAATCGAAGTGAACCCGAGCAAAAGCTCCGCGGTCCGCTTCGATTACCATCGTAGGAACCATCAACCCGAAGATTCAATCCGCATGCTAGGCACCCCCGTCCCACATAGGTAGATTTCAATTATTTAGGCGGCCAAAAATATTTTTTTCTCGTAAATAGCTATACGTACAATAGGAAATTAAAATAAACTCTTTTTGATCCGAAAAAAATATAATTATTGATTATGCAACATATTTACATCGATAAAATACCGAAAATGAATATTATTTTAAAATTACCAAAGAAATAAAAAAAAGTGTTATGAATTATTAGTTACAAGCATAAATATGGTAAAATATCATATATCTATATCTTAAATATATACTTATTACAAATTAAACTACTTAAACACATATTTTACTTTGAGAGAATTCAAAGATTATTGGCTATCTCTAGAAGTATTTGGTTTGGCAGCCATCAACATTTCTATAGTTTCAGGTAGGAATGCTTTGTGACAAGGTTTCTTGATTTGTCTGCTCGAGCTGATCAGGTGGTCTGATATTAATAAAAGCCTATTAAATACATCTAAATTGCATTCCTTTCTAGAAAACTTCCTTGCAAAGTTAAGCCTGTACGATCGGAAATGCTTGTTCCGGGCTTCTGCTGCCTCCTCAGATAACTGGCCAATAGGAAGTAACGAGTGACTTATGATTTGCCCACCATGCATCAGTATTTTGTGCATCGTCAGCGTCATTGGATGCCATCCATACAGGTCCACGTACAATTTCGCAGTATCATATGCATATTGATCATATTTTGCGACATCAATTTCATGACCACTTGAAATAGTTTCCAATATAACATAAGTGTAACTGTAGATAAGCTCAAAACTAATTCCTGTGATCACAGATGCCAGTTCAGGGTTGTCGAAGAATTTCCTGCTTGTGCTGCCATCATTAGTATTGCCAAAGTTAGCCTTAGTTACTTTCTTATAACCAATCTCGGTTGTTTTTGAGGAAAACTTCTTCGTGTTTACTGGCTTTCATCCATCTTTTCATGAATTCGGTTTTGATATAAGAATACCTTTGCTTCAAACACTTTTTAGCATTTTTAGTGTCTCCATAACGTATCAAAAGAAAATCTCATACGAATCGAGTTTTTCCCTTAAACTTGGTAAATTTTGTCTTTGTACCTGTTCAAACAGGTACTTCCGAGTCACTATTTTAGTACCCGAGGCACCAGACGGACCGAAAACAAAAAATAATTAGATTTAATACAATTTAACACTAACGTGGTATTTTTTACAATTTTGACCCCTAAGATTCAAATGCTCTTATTTTGGAAACGCGCGGGTTTCCGCGGCCAATTTTTTACTGGTATGATAGAAAAATAAGTAAAGTATTGAAAAATAAAGAAAATATTGCTCGGACGGACCCTTAAGTTAGTTAAAAGACACACAAAAACTGACTTTTTGATAGAGCTATCTTTGAAAAATTAAAAGTTTATCAAGGGCAATAGAAACTAAAAAAGTTATTGTTGATAAACATAGGTTCTTACCTGAATTACTGCAATCCATGACTGTCACTCGAAAAGAAGTAGTTAGAAAACAAATATGAATTTTACAAAAGTTGTAATTTTAGGAGCGCCGAGAACAGACACGTACACGTTAAGCGACTATCGAATTCCGACTACCCTAGGGAAGCTCTTGCGCATCTACGAAGGGTGGGAGGGGGTGCCTATTGTATTCCTGGAACTGTTTACTACCTGAGTAAATGGTTATGTTATCAATAGTTTTTTTTTCGGATAACGAGTTTTGGCCGCCTAATTAGTTGAAATCTACGTATGTGTCCCCCGGCAACGCACAGCCAAATATTTAGGAGTCACCCTCGACTCCTGTCTCACTTTCGGACCTCACATCAAAAATGTGACCCGGAATGCCCGCTTCAACCTGGGCAGGCTAAACAGCATGATAGGTAGGCATAGCAAAATGTCCCCCACCAATAAGCGAACACTCTATAAGGTTTGCATCCGACCGTTAATGACATACGCGGCCCCCGTATTTACACACGCGCCCCCAAATAAGATGGAAATGATCCAAACTATCCAAAGCGCTTAACGCCCAATGGTGCGTGAGGAACGCGGTCTTACATAGAGACATAGGCATACCTACCACCCAAAAATTCATCAAAGGCCTCTACGAGAACTTCTTCAAGTCCTCGGAGTCGCATCCCAACCCGTTAATTCGAGAGTCAGCGGACTATTCCCCGCCTCTCGAACTATCTAGTTATATGGTCCGTAGACCAAGACATGTCTTGTCTGATCCTCCCGACAAAATCTTGCACTCCTAATGTTAATCACCAAGCGGCCGCTCCCATCAGGAGCTCTCCGCACTGTCCCCTTAACGTGAATTTTTCGCACCCTCCCCCCCCTCCTTAGGTCCCCACATAACCAGTTCAGCCGGCTGTTACTGCGTATGCATAAATGCATTCCCCTCCTCCGCAGTCCGAGGGGAAAAAAAGCCTTTGTTCACATTTTCGGTTACTAATCGGCTGTCGGCCACGGTCGAAGCTGGGGCCAATTTTTAGCACTCTCGCAGCGACGCCGCACGCACGCACGGAACAAGGGGTAGCGGGACAGGGTTGTCGGCCCCGACATCTGACAAAATGTGAAAAGCGCCAGTGGTCATAGTTACTCATAGGTAACTATTTAGTAATCTGTGCTCATAGGCGAGCGAGATCCGACACGATTTTTTCTGGGCGTAAAGGACTAGCAAAACACCCGACATTTCTTGTCGCCGCCGACACAAAATCGTCCGACAAGTGTGAATAGCTTGATATAAAATGCTCTGTCACTGGAACCTCCGATTAATATACGGATCCGACATCTGACAAGTGGGAACGAGCTCTTAAACAAGGCCTGATTAGTAAGGTTGCGCCATGGCGTTTGTGCCGATTCAGCCTGCGCATCAAGCAGGCTTTCTGTATCAACTTTGAGCAATTTTAACGCAATTTTAACCCTCTCCTATTAACACGGTCTTCACTCCAGAACTCTCATTATGCAGTGGTTATAGGTTCTACGACATTATTTGTCTAGGAACTGACTATATCTCATCTTTATGCCGGAACAAATCAATAACAGACAGGCGACCTTAAAATACCAACCAAACCAAGTCTTAAAGCTCAACCCCACCGGGATTCGAACCCGCAACCCCGGTGTGAAGCGAGTGGACCACCACTGCGCCACGTAGGCGGTTAGTTTGCTTCATCTCTGGGCTATGTCGGTTACCTAATTTCTTTGACGGTTAAGATGGACTAGATCTAGAAGACGTTTCAAACTTTGTGACTTGTGTGTAGTCGCCCTTAGTTGCTATTTTTCTGTCTGCTCATATGGCGGTGTTAACAGGTTAAATCGTATATATTCACGGTCGTTTCGTCCGCAAAACGGCGAATTGTCAATTGTCTATCATCCACGTAAATGTGCCACCCACGATATTAGACCAGTCGCAATGCATTCAAATGCAATGTTGGAAGGCTATAGAAAACCTTCTATTGTCAAGAGTATGTGTGGTAACTTTTGGGAAGTGTAAGCTGATTTAAAATTGCTGATATTTTGAAAATTCATTCATCCATCGAGTTAAATTTTTAACCTACTTAAAAAAAAGTTTATCAATTCGACCAGTATGTATATGTTATATTGTTGGAATTGCACAATATTCGTGTATGTTAGTCTATGTGGGCTTCTAAACAGGTGTGCCAAATTTCATAAGTGTATGTATGTTAATCCACGTATTTCTCAGAAACTATAAGTCGAAATTCAATGTATTTTTTTTATTAAATGATGAAGTGAGGCCAAGGACTTATCAAATATAAATTATATTTAAATTGGTATAAATTAAAATATTAAATTAGTAAATTTTTGTGTTTTTAATTCACAATTTGTAAGCCCTTGGTCTCTCATTATCTCACCTAATGGTAAGCGTCGATGATTTTGAAGATGAAAGCGGGCTTACCAATAGCTTTTGCTATTTAGTGAATATTTTTTTTGTAATTTAATTTGATATTGTCAAATACTCTATTTCCTCTCATTTCCACTTTCTGTACTGGTCGGTATTATAAAGAAAGTTAATTTTCAACCGACTTATATTTTTTTATAATTAGGCTGTGCTCAATTCGACTGATAATTTTTTTGTCTATTTTACGCGATGTCTTCGCAGATTGTGGACCGATTTTCATGTTTCTTTATTTTATCAAAATCGGTTGTTTTTCTAGAAATTTAAACACCAGAAATAATCATGCAAAATTGTGCCAAGTTGTTGCGATGGAAGTTGGTTTTTAACGTGTTCATAGTTTCCAATGATCACATATCATGTCAGTATTTATAACAGTAAAAACAGAGGAGATATTTGAAATATTTCGATATGATAACAACCAAACTCTAACGGTTGAAAAATCTTTATAACGAATGATACGAGGGCTGTACTAAAAGTTTCGGGAATCTAAAGTTATACAGAATATTTAGTTATAAAATTATTTATTTATTTTCGAAGTATTCTCCGCCAAATTTTTCCATTCGATGGAACCAGTTTTTATAACACTAATTCCACCCAGAAGTCGAAGTAGTCAAAATGGCTGTTTTGAGGCGTTGACGGCTTCTTCAGGTGTCGAAAATCGTTGACCACGCAATTTATTTTTAATTCTGGGAAATGTGAAAAAATCTTTAAGGTTTAGGCAAAGTATACATATTAGTACCAACATACAGTATGGACACTCACTGCCGCTCTCTAGATTGCGACCTCACCCCCTCGTCACCCAGATTGGTTACAGTTTAGTTGTCGAACGTATAGGATTTTGCCGCCATTTTATTTGTTCCGTCTATCGTTTTTTGAAATGTCATTTCTGGCCCGTTGTATGAAGTGTTCAGGGTGTGGTTTGGGCGGTACGGGAACTTGCATTGTCGTGGTGATGATGCGACGGTTGGAGGTCTCTTTCCGGAGTTCAGCGATGATTTGAGGCAAACAAATAGCAGTGTACCAGTGTGAATTTACTGTTCTTTGTTCCTTTAGAGGAATAGTTGCAACATGACCCGATTTGGAGATGAACGTGGCAACCATTTTCTTTGCAACGCTCCGAGAACGAATAACTTTTGTCGGCTTCAACTCATTTTCATACACCCATAGGCGGGCATCGAAGTATTATGTACTGTACGCGGGACTGGTTTTTCATTCCAGGTTCGTACGAATATATATCCAAGATTCATCACCTGATACGATGTTATACACAGCGTTTGAAGTGCCTCCGTGGAACTTTTACAGAGTTTTGCGGCACCAAGAAACACGAGTGGCTTTCTGCTCCTCAGACAGCAAATGAGTGATCCAGCGAGAAAACAGTTTTTTTTACACGTAACTCTTCGTGAAAGATTGTTTCTATTTAACTCAGCCTAATGCCCAAAGGCATGTGTATTTCACTGTACGTCACATGACGATCCTCCTCGATCAGCTTAAGTACGTCATCGACGTGTTCCTGGATGACTGCTGATTTTGGACGACTTTCACGTGGATCATCGCTGAATTTTCCACGGCCACGTTGAAATTCAGAAAACCAGCGATAAATTGTGGTGTTTGATGGTGCTTCATTGCCAAATGCAAACATCATACGATCAACACATTCTTTTTGTGTTAGTCCATTTCTAAAGTCATAATAATAAGTCATGGCTCTAAATTTTGTTACTTATATATAATATTAAGCTGTAAATCTTCCGAATAGCAAATAAATAAAATAAATAAAATAAATTTACCCGGGTTAATTCCATTTTTTTATTCAAACTTGTCAATTTAAGAAAATCATAATGCCGTGACCATGTTCCTTCTTCAATTAACAAGTACTAATTGTTTAAAAAACGCTAAGCACGTTAAAAAACCGACTTCCATCGCAACAATGTGCATTATTATTTTTGGTTTCTGTTAATTATCTTCTAAAGTAATACACAGATTTTGATAAAATTTACATGGGACCACACTGGAAGCAGTAGCTTTCAAATAAAAAAATAACAATCAAAATCGGTTCACCCAGTCATAACTTCTGAGGTAACACACATTAAAAAAAACATACAGTGGAATTGAGAATCTCCTTTTTGGAAGTCGGTTGAAAATAAAAAAATAATATAAAGTGCTACGATAAAGATTAGTATTCTATTCCCGAAACTTTTAGTGCGCCCCTACGTAGATATCGGAATGTATCTTTTGGGAAGTATTCTTCGTCTTCATTCTGAGCACGGACACAAAAATTCTTAGAGAGTTGTGCAGGTAAAATTGATGACTGTATGACACGCATACAATCCGGGTGGATCTAACGAATTCTGCTAAACCATTCGTCCAACCTATTTTTATTACAGTTTGAATCTTTTTCGCATACCTGGTTCTGTACCTCAGAAAAAAATACCCTTGTATAAGAAATCGTTGCCAGTCTTCTGTCTGTCTGTCTGTCAAGACTATATTTCTCTGAAACGCGTGAAGGTATCAAGTTGAAATTAATAAGGTCTATCGTCCTTTGAAGCTGTGAAAAAGTCAAGCTTCTAAGTCAAAGCCATAAAAAGTTACGGCCATATTTTTATGGCCATTTTTGTCACATGTTTTGATATTTACAAGTAAATCAAAAGCTTTAGGGTACTTCCTATTGACCTAGATTTTAGAATCATTAATTTGGCAAGAAGCAAGGTTTCACAGCACAAGTAAAGGTAAAAAAGTCGAAATTTGTAATTTTTTTGTTATTTTAATATATAAAAGGCAAACCTGACTGACTCATCTATCAACGCACAGCTCAAACCACTGGACGGATCGGGTTAAAATTTGGCACACATATTTGCTAGGCATCCACTAAGAAGGGATTTTGGGAAATTCTCACAGTAACCGCAAAAATCGGGATCTGCGCGGGCGAAGCCGCGGGCACCAACTAGTATCAAATAAAAATAAAAGAAAACCGTGACTGATCTATCGACGCACAGCTATCACATAAAAATAAAAGAAAACCGTGACTGATCTATCGACGCGCAGCTCAAACCACTGGACGAATCGGGCTGAAATTTGGCATACAGATAGCAATTACGGCGTGAGCATCCGCTAAGAAAGGATTTTGGGAAATTTCCACGGAAACGGCAAAAAACGGGATCGGCGCGGGCAACGCCGCTGGACATCCGCTAGTATCACATAAAAATATTGTTTTACGATTAAAAACTTACGTCCGGCCATACAGCCTAGTCGAAACCCTACATCTTTTATTTTTTTAACTTGTACCATCACTATTATTTATGGTTTATTATACGTAACCATCAAACAGTCACGTGCAAAGAGTGTTTATTTCTTCCGTCTGTCACTATAAGATAGGTGATAGAAAATTTTATGATCATGATCAAATGAAATAAAAATACGTTTTTTTTTGACTAATTAGTTTCTATATATGCACGCAACCAAGGAGTTTGTTTATTGATTCCTCTCATTCTCATCCAGTGAAGTATTTACTTTCCTGCAAGATCCTAACTTTGGCCTAAAATAGCAAGCATATAATAAAAATAGCTAAAATATGTATTTATCGTACATTATAGATTACAGATATTATTATTCGTCGTGGAAATACTTGGCAGAGGCCTTTGCCCAGCAGTGGTCGTTTTTCGGCTGATATGATGATGATAATGATATGTGGTGATAAGAGCGTTTTTCTGTTGGCGGGTTTAAGTTTAACTGGTTGTGGTGCAAATATTTTCAATGTTTTCAGATTTACTATTCATACTTGTATACCTATAGATGTAGTTAATTTATAATTCAACTCATTATACAGTTAATGTGACTCCTAATTTAAAATTCGGCCGTCAGGCATCCGACTTCTTCACCCACATGCGCTAATCGCGTAACAAAAACTCAATGACAGGCATTACGATTATATTATTTTGCATGCGGGCGTCAGTGGTAACAAAAATAAAAACTGGTAACAAAAGTTACTCCTACAATGGTAACACTTGTTGCCAATACTTATTGAATTTCACACTCATTGTATGCATAACAATGCGTATTATAATGTATATTTGGAGGCAAGTGTGTAAAAAACAAACAGGTAAAATTTTCTTTATCGATGCTTTTCAATGCAACTTATCTAAATCGTCTCTCTGAGAGTTCAATTTTATTTTTGTTGACAATGGTACGTTGTCATTAAAATTAGCTCTTTAGAATCCTAATATAATAGTTATTGTGTTATAGTGTCATTAAATTTACACTTTGTATGAAATAGTTTAGCTAAATCACAGTGACAGGCATAATTAAATATAAATGAAATGGATGTAGCCTATTCGAGAATAAGTAAGTTTAATAAGTCATTTGTGGGGCAGTGCGATTCTACAATAAATATCCAGAAAATGTAACTAGTTTGCCAGAGAATTTATTAAAAACTCATGTCAAAAATGCCAGTGTTTTAGAGAATATTATAAAATAATGATGATAATGATCTATGGATATGTATCGATCCTCCAGCAAATATACCACAACCTGAGACTGTGATCTATGTCATTTATAATAGACATTATTTGTTGTAGACATATTTTAAAATTTGTTTTAAACACCTATTATTTTGGTATTTGGAATTGGTGCTTTCATGTACCTAACATCATATCAGCTCATATACGTCCCCACTGAGGGGCTAGAGCCTAACCCTGAATTAGGACGATCGGGCCTATACTATAGTAAATCAGGTTAATTTTAGTTTTAAAAGAGAGTTAACAAAGAGTTATCCCACGGGAAACACTTAAGACATTGGAGTAAAAGATAGTCTCCTTCTCCATGTCACAGACTAAGTGCATGCCAAATTTAGTTACGATTGTATTGTATGCTTGCGATAGTAGGTTCTTGGTGGAACACTGAACTGAACATATTTAGGTTTTTTCTTGCACTATTCCACAATTAATTTAAATAAAACAAAATTTGTTTATACTGCAACCGGTTTCGTGATCATCTTCAGGCAGTAGACTACTTTATTTCAAAGTGAGGGTAGTGTGATACTTAGTAAAAATAGGGATAACAGTTTCTGAAAAAATCTACCAAAACGGTAGTTTTTGTGTCATACTAGTAACTAAATAAATAAATAAGATAACAATTGTATCTGAATGTCAAATTAAAAATGTCAAATTTAAAATTACTAAAATTACAAATGTCAGCTTAGGTTTTTGAATTTAAATTAAAATAAGCTAAAACAGGCGATGTTGAGAGATGTGTCTGATCGTTAAGCAATGGAAATTTGGTTGTGAGTCTCTGTTTGTTTACTTCCAGGGCTTCAAGGGCTTCAAGGGCATTTAGTTTGCTTCCTTTCTTACAAACGTGTAGGATTCTTGTATCTCTTGTCGGGTCAAAAGTGTGAGCATGTTCATTGAGGTGTTCTGCAAAGGTTGATGTTGTTGACTTTTTTTGCCAACTGTTTATATGTTCTTTTATCCTCAATTTGAACTTTCTGCCTGTCTGCCCGACGTAAACTCCTTGGCAGGTTCCGCATGTGAGTTTATAGATACCGCTGTGTTCATTTATTGGGATTGTGTCTTTATTATTGCAGATACGGTTTTTAAGTGACTTGGTCGAGTAAAAGGCAATTTTTTTGTCTTGTGTGTCAAGGATTCTTTTTAGTTTCTGGGATATGTCACCAAGATATGGTATTTTTCTCCAAATCTGGGTCTGGAGCGTTTCTTCGTTTGGCTTCAAGCCTGCTGTTATAAGATTTTTAACTGATCTGCCTTGGACTTTTTTCAATATCTTGACACACAAGACAAAAAAAATTGCCTTTTACTCGACCAAGTCACTTAAAAACCGTATCTGCAATAATAAAGACACAATCCCAATAAATGAACACAGCGGTATCTATAAACTCACATGCGGAACCTGCCAAGGAGTTTACGTCGGGCAGACAGGCAGAAAGTTCAAATTGAGGATAAAAGAACATATAAACAGTTGGCAAAAAAAGTCAACAACATCAACCTTTGCAGAACACCTCAATGAACATGCTCACACTTTTGACCCGACAAGAGATACAAGAATCCTACACGTTTGTAAGAAAGGAAGCAAACTAAATGCCCTTGAAGCCCTGGAAGTAAACAAACAGAGACTCACAACCAAATTTCCATTGCTTAACGATCAGACACATCTCTCAACATCGCCTGTTTTAGCTTATTTTAATTTAAATTCAAAAACCTAAGCTGACATTTGTAATTTTAGTAATTTTAAATTTGACATTTTTAATTTGACATTCAGATACAATTGTTATCTTATTTATTTATTTAGTTACTAGTATGACACAAAAACTACCGTTTTGGTAGATTTTTTCAGAAACTGTTATCCCTATTTTTACTAAGTATCACACTACCCTCACTTTGAAATAAAGTAGTCTACTGCCTGAAGATGATCACGAAACCGGTTGCAGTATAAACAAATTTTGTTTTATTTAAATTAATTGTGGAATAGTGCAAGAAAAAACCTAAATATGTTTAGTTACGATTGGTTAAGGCATTAAAGCCTGAAGAGGTAACAAACAAAATATTTTCACATTTATAATGAAATGAAAGGATGGTTTCTATCATTACTTACTCGGACATCATATCACAGATTACTAAATAGTTACTTATCATATTTTGATGTTTTGTACCAAGAAGATATTAATCTAAAATCCACAGTTGAAAAAAATTTACGCAATGATTAATTTCTCAATTTAAGGAGAACCCAATTTTTTCGTTTTCTCGAGATTCGTAAAGAAACAAAAAAATTCCGCGTGAGACAACTCGCGAGACATAGTTACTAAATGAGTTTCCGCAGCTGCGTGGGGGGCGCTCCTTGTATTGCTTCCACCCACGTAGTATAAGGCCTTCCACTAATTATACTGTCAGATATGTGGCCGTGTGCTCTAAAGAGGCTGTACAGTAGTGCTAATTTCAGTGTTGCCCTACAATTTTTTTTAAATGACGCTAAATAATGTCCAAAAAGGCACCAGAACATTTGACAATTTTGTCGATAAATGTATTATGTTAGGTATTTTACTTAAAAAGTCGATTAAATATATGTCGCTAGACTGCATAGAAAAATTACCAAATCTGTGCGAAAATCAAAAATTGGCAATATTTTCGCTAAATGTATTGTGTTAAGTACTGTGCTTAAAAAGTCATAGAATTTATGAAGCGTCGAAATTTTTTGTCGCTAGACTAAATCGAAAAATCACCAAATAAGAATATTAAAAATTAGCAATTTTGTTGCTAAATGTATTGTGTTAAGTAATGTGCTTAAAAAGTCGATAAAATTTATGAAGCGTCGAAATTTTTTGTCGCTAGACTGAATCGAAAAATCACCAAAACTAGTAAGAATATTAAAAATTAGCAATTTTGTTGCTAAATGTATTGTGTTAAGTACTGTGGCTGTGCTTAAAAAGTCGCTAAAATATATGAAGCGTCGAAATTTTTTGTCGCTAAACTGCATAGAAAAATAACCAAATCTAGTGAGAAAATCACTTAAGTGGCAACGAAGCCACAGCGTTTTCTAACTTCTGTATCCTTAATTATTTAATAAGATTAGTAGTTTCCAACGTATGAACGTTCTCACTGGTGGTGCACGGATCGCCATTAGCTTCTGATACGGCTTAACTACTGCCATCTAGTGATAGGATCGGCTTAACGTATCTTGCGAATGCGAAACACTGTTTATTAAGAATAGCTAATTTAATATTAAGGAGGTAGGTACTAACCGTTGACATTGAAAGTCTGAAGAAAAGTTTTTAAATAATGGTGGTAGTTACTGGTAGAGTTTTAGACGATTTGAGGAAAATTCAAGGTCCAATTAAATAGCTTGCCATTTAACTATGTACTAGATTATACGATTATATTCGTTAGAGTTTAAAGAAGAGCAGCAAGATATTATTTCGTTAACGTTCCAGCTTCACATACTCTTTGTCGAGCTAGGTACTTGCGGGACTCGCATAAATCAACTACACTGCTCAACATTGCCTATAGGGATATTTTTAAAAATAATCATGCAAAAAATGGTTTCTTGAAAAGTTATTTAAAATTACTCAAGGACATTTTCAGAACAGGGTATGAAAACTTTCAAGATGGGCAAGTGCTATATTTACGAGTACTTTCTCAGTTCTTATAAACATGGGTTCAATCAGTACCATCCTTAAATGACAATGTAAAAATACAATGTTAATTTTCCGTGCGTTTTTTACAAAAACCACGTTTAAAAAAAGTGTCGTTTTGTTTATTTCTTAGGTCAAATTATTTCAAATTATTCAATTATTTATTTCAAAGATGACGGTTCAGTATTATTTAATTAACCCTATGATATATATATTATATACTACTATCTCATCTGTGATATTAGGTATCAAATAAAAGGGTTTGCTGAGTTTGCTAGCTAAGAATACGAAATCATTAAAGTTATTTTAAAATTAAAGACTGTGCTTAAAAGTTTTTCGAAAATTATTAAAATTCGCAACTGATAAGTCCTTGGCAGATGGTAAGTGACGACACAATAGAATTAAGAAAATCTATTGTGGTGAAGATGATGTCGAAAATCGAAACGAGCTTACCAATATTCCCCAACTCAATGGGGAACTTGCTATATTGTCGTCAGGCCGGAACACATAAATGCTATTAACGTTGATGCTCGGCGGCTGGACTTAAATAAGATGGTGATAGCTAGCCAAGTGGGCTTAGAAAATGGCATACCACCAACCAAACCGATTCTTACATAGTCCGACGGGAATCGAGCCGCGATCTCCTAATGTGAAGCGAACGGTCTAACCATTGCGCCACCATGGAGGCGGTTAAGTTTGTTAATTATCTAATTTATTTAGTCACCCAAAGTATATATTTTACCCAAAACTAACTTGGTTTTGGTATCTATTTGCCTTACAATTGATTTGCCTCTAACACACGTTGGCCGACGTATTATTCAATAGAATGTAGACCTATATTGAATAACAATGGTATAATCGTACCCAACACGCCCTTATACACCCTAAGTTGAATGGAGTCCTTATCAATGCTACTTATCGGTGGATATCCAGTACTTTAAAACAGCCTAGCTTGTGTAAGCTGTGTAAGACAAGACTTGGACACGTTAAAGCTACTATAGTTATTGTACGAGTGTTGTTACTGGTTATTTGCATGTACTTAACAAAGAAAAATATGTGGCAGTTTGTTCTCTTATTGGGTGTTTAATTAATTAACCTGGGTACATATTTTTATACGTTGTACAAATTCCGTGTCTACAGTAAACATTAAAAGTGCTTCATGTTCCAGACAACTTTACTCCAAAAGAATAGTTCCACATAAAACATTATACAAAATATGTTAACCGAACTATCGTTTTTTATAACTCTAACAATCCTAAACCGCAAAATAAATCTTAAAAGAATGTTTAAAACTAATTATTATTATTTTTATTACGCTTTTATTAGCTTCACCAGTATGTATGTATTTTTGTAACCGACTCCTTTGCACTCGATTTTGACCCACCTTAAACGAACAGATCTAATTCAAACTTTGTACATTTATCAAGAATCAGTAACAATACCCTAATTTAATAAGTTTATCTCGCCAGGATTCAATGCACAATGCACATCAAAGTAAAAATTGAGAATAAATATAGTTTAAAAAAACTAAAACAACACGCTTTTAAAGCACATCAAAGTAAAAAAAAACGGTAATTTAAAAAACTAAAAAACCCGCCTGCGTTTCTGTGTAGGTAATTTGGAAATGAAAAACCCTAAAACAAGAAAGTCGTCATACCCGATTGCACTTAACTAAAGAAAAATTGTAGCAGTCGGGACCCATTCTATAAAGTCGGCCGTCTAATCAGTATATTGGAGTAATCTGCAATGTAATATAGATATGTGCTCTCAATTCACTATGCCTCCATTTCTAGAATGGGTCCCGACTGCTACAATTTTTCTTTAGTTAAGTGCAATCGGGTATGACGACTTTCTTGTTTTAGGGTTTTTCATTTCCAAATTACCTACACAGAAACGCAGGCGGGTTTTTTAGTTTTTTAAATTACCGTTTTTTATTTTATTCATTTTTTTAGTTTTATTATTGAATCAGTTCATTTGAATTTGGCGCCAAAAATCCGCCATTTTGTTTTTATTTATTTTGATATACCCAGTGTCATTCTCACAGTAAAAACGTATCTAACGACACGTCTCAAGCTAAAATCCATCAAGCCGTTCAGGCTGCAGAGCGTGTCAAACATTTGAATTTTGCGCCAAAAATCCGCCATTTTGTTTTTTTTATTTTGATATACCCAGTGTCACTCTCACAGTAAATACGAATCTAACGACACGTCTCAAGCTAAAATCCATCAAGCCGTTCAGGCTGCAGAGCGTGCCAAACAATTATACATACAAACATACATACATACATACATACTCTCGAAAAACATAACCCTCCTTCTGGCGCAGTCGGGTAAAAATATTCCTTAATATTAGCTGAAAACAATAATGAACGAAAAATATTAGTATTATTGTGAAAAAAGCGTGGGACGCTTTGTGCCATATTTTACGTATATCGAGCAACGCACGCTTTTTTCAAAATAATACTAATATTTTTCGTTCATTATTGTTTTCAACTTATATAAATAATTATTTTTTACTTTTTAGTTTGATGTGATTTAAAAGCGTGGTTCTTAGTTTTTTTTAAACTATGTATTATCTTTTGACTAAACCAGTTTACAGAAACTTACTAGAGGTCGTAGAATGACCTCAACAAATATTCGCTAACGATCAATTTAGTCGTAACCAGTTCTCCAGATTTGTTCAAACCAACTGCGGTTAGTCCAACGGTTTTTGTCGTATATTTACCAATATGGCAAGTAAGAAACTTATCTTACTTGCCATATCGGTGAATATATGAACACTGGCCGTCCGCCCGCGGCTTCGCTCTCGTTGTTTTCGATTTTCCCGTGGGACTAAGACTTTTTCCCGTTGTAAAAAGTAGCCTTTGTTCCATTCCAGGACCTAACCTGTATGTGTGCCTAGTTTCATCCCGATCCGTCCAGTGGTTGAAGCGTGAAAGAGTAACAAACATCCATACATACAAACTTTCACATTTGTTATATTGATAGGATAGGATTAATGCCGTTAATATCATAGATTTTAGAACGTGAGCTTAGAAAATATTACAAGTCTATGGTTAACCCTAGAGTGCTCGCGCTGTGAGCATTTTGCCGCGCTCGGCAAACAATGTGTATTATTGTATCAACCAACTTTCAAAAAGGAGCAGGTTCTCAAATCGACTGTATGATTGTTACGTGAGATATTTGTAGATTGTGAACCGATTTCCATGATTCTTTTATATTCGATTCGATACTGCCAAGTTGGTACCATATAATAAAAAAAAACAAAATCGATTTCGTGTTTTTCTTAGAACATAAACAATAATTCGACTAGATAAGTTTCGACTGACTCGGTGGCTCAGTGGTTAGTGCTCTTGACTGCTGATCCGAGAGTTGTGGGTTCGATCCCCACCCAGGGCAAACATTTGTGTGATGAGCAGATTTGTTTGCTCTGTGTCTGGGTGTTAAATATCTATATATGTATGTATTTAAACGTATATAAGTATGTATATCAGTCTCTGGTAACCCATAACACAGGGAATCCTACTTTGGGGCCAGATGACCATGTGTGATTTGTCCCAGAATAAAAAAAAATACATAATTGAACTAAGTTGTTGCGATGGAAGTCTGTTTTTTAACGTGTTTCAGCGTTCCAATTATAAACTATTCATTCGCCAAAGTTAAGCCTCCCAGTAGCTGCTCCCATAGCCTTCACTTACCTGTATCATAAGTTGAAAGAAAATCTAGTACGCGGGGTGACGGCGGTAGAAGGAAAGGGTTTTTTCTTGCCAGGACCAAAAATAGTTGCAAATGTAAGCAAATGTACCGTATAACGAGCACTGTGTGTACATTTTCAGGACTTTTACGCTGAAACATATGCCGAAAGTAATGGAAATACATAAGTTGGCTATTAAATTATAGAATAAAATAAACATGTAGTTAAAAATTAATCAATTTTCCCAACATTGTATTTTTTCTACACTTTCCCTAGTATGGTGAAATGTATGTTTATTTATCTGTTTCTTACGAGTTGTGTTGGTTCGTGAATAAAACATATCTATTTTAATCTATTCTTTTTAAGAAGAGTGTAATTTCATGACTATTATATTATTATTCATGGTACCTTTAAGAGGATTGTGAACCTGCGACTTTACATACAAATGGCGGTAGCGATTTTTACCTCTTAAATGTTAACCGATTTTGTGAATATTTTGATAGGTTGTCACTCAGAACAAAAGGTAGGTTTATAGATTTTTTTCTATACAACTAATAAGTTTAATTTTATAGTCGTTTACAGTATTTTCATACAAAAAATTTGTTGCTATTATTATTTTATTTTTAATCCATAACTTTTAAAAATGAATCCTATAATACTATCTTTTGTTCTCACTGACAACCTGTCAAAATTTGGTCAAAATCGGTGATTTTTTAAGAGGTGAAAAAAGGTTCAAAGGTTTACCACCAACCAGTTTTTAAAGAGGTTTTAATAGGTGAAAGGCTATCGCCGTTAGTATGAAAGGTCTAATTTTCGTCGTAGGTTTACAATTCTTTTAACGGATTTAACTTACCAAATCAAATAACTAATGCATGTTGAAGTGTGAAGGCAGATTTTAAATCGACGAAGTTCGTATATGTATAATTAATTACTTCTAATTTATACACAGATTGTAAAAACGTATCCGGGTGGTTGTTGGAATCATAAATCTCTTAAATTTATCGAAACTTATTTGCTTATTGGTCTGATCAAAGATGGTTCTAAAAAAAATCTAATGGCAGGTAGTAAAAGGAATTTCATAATAGTCTGTTCACTATATTAATTACCTACTATGTAGTTTAAATATTAAGAACCTACCTACATTAATCACACATTTTAGTGATTTCAGTTATTATTTCAAAAATTAATATATTATATTTGACTTGATTTGATTATTAATATTTGACCAATGTAATTAGATTGGTATATTATAGTTTTTGTAATGAACAGTGACTTGTGTGTTTTGTAAATCAATGTTTACCAATATTACAAAAACTGCTCATTATAATTATATGTACGATATGATGCTATAATCGAATCTCTACCAGTAGTCGAACATTCGATTACGCTTATCGATCTATCCAGCTTGATAATACTGATTGATAACACGTGTAGAATAACAACGCATACATAGATATTCAAATATCTAATCTCGGCAAAACAGTAAGGTATTCCAAAAAGTATATTTTTGGAATGGGTTCAGTGTTCTTGTGATAATGTTATAGGTCAGTGTGGCAGCAACTGCTGTAACCCGCCACTGAACCTTAACACAAGTAACAACGGGAAGACAAAAGAGATACGGCATCTAGAACGCGCTATTGACATTTCTTCAGGCATACCACCTCGCCTGGCAAAGTTATCTCCCTTTGCTGTCGTCAAATAAGAACGCAACATTCCTAAAGTCACTATATGACAGGCAGAAGGAGTACTCCACCAGTTTAACTGCCTCCGTGGCGTAATTTTGAGTCCATTCCCTTCACACTCGGAAGTCGCGGGTTCAATTCCCGGTAAGGTCTAACTTTGTAAGTCTCGGTTTGGTTGGTGGTAGGTCAGTTTCTAAGTCCGTCGCTACCACGAACTTATCTGTTTTACCGCCAAACCTCAATGTCAACAGCATTGATGTGTTCCGGCATGACTGTAAATTGCCAGTTCTCCTTGCGTTGGGGAATCTTTTTTTAACACGCTTTTATTGGCTTCACTTGTAACTAACTATGTATGTAAGAAAATCTTGGAATCTTAATTTGACCCACCTCCCGGTCTTCGATTAGGATGAAATTTTGCACACGCTCTGAGTTCTGATGACAATACATGACTAGCTAAGAAACGTCATTACAAATCCAATATGGCGGCCTCCCCAAGATGGCGGACTGGCTGTTTGAAATGCTCCCCCATGATATGGGTATCAAATGAAAGGGTTTGCTGTCAGGAATACGAAAAAATAGTCACGTGACTTAAATCCAACATGGCGGACATCCAAGATAACTACTTAACGTGTTTACTAAAAGCGTGTTATTTAGTTTTGTAAACTAATTGATAATTATTAAGCCCGCTTCCATCTTCGGCATCATCGTCACTTACCATCAGTTGAAATGATGCCAAAGGCTTCATCATCATCATCATCATATCAGCCGAAGGACGTCCACTACTGGACATAGGCCTCCCCCAAGGATTTCCACGACGACCGGTTCTGCGCTGCCCGCATCCAGCGGCATCCCGCGACCTTCACCAGGTCATCGGTCCACCGAGTGGGAGGCCTGCCTACACTGCCTTCCTGTGCGTGGTCGCCACTCGAGAACTTTACTGCCCCAACGGCCATCTGCCAAAGCCAAACGGCCAATTTGGTCAACGAACAAAGGCTTATCAATTCACAATTGTGTATCAAAAAAGAACACAACTTTTCCATTTACTTCCCAGCCAGAACACTTGTGTGGAGAATGGAGTATGCCAACAGAATTCTGATTCCTTTACTGTGCAAGAAAGTCTAATTTTAAAACCTGAAGACAGTGTGCAATAGGCCCATAATATCCTATTATGAATCGATTTACAGCTCGAGCCAAACTTTATTACTGATCTGAACTGTGATGCGAGTGCTTACTGCGCCGGTACAACCGAGTAGTAGGTACCTTTACGTCCTACTAACCCCCAAACTACTTGCGACCATCTGCAGAGCCTTAATAAAGTTTGGCGCAAGCTATACTGCCCAACGTTTATACTGTCATGTTTTGACTAAAAGTTTGAGTTTACACGGTCACACGATAGATAGATAGATAAATCATTTATTCATTGACAGTTTAAACATTTGACACAAAGAACAAGATTAAAATAAAAGACGTAATAAAGCAAAATTAAAAAACTAAGTTAAACACAAACAGGACGAACGATAAGTACTGCCAATAAAACGGCGCTGACTCAGCATAATGTTGTGGATTGTGTCCACAACGCTGATATTCTGTCAGTACCGGTGGTTGCGTCGTGCGCACCTCTGCGATCTGCATTTCGCCAGCAAGCCAGCTGCGAGTTTACAGTTTGGATGCAGCTCCTAGTTAGTTGCGCTTTAACTGCATCCAAACTGCAAATTTGCAGCTGGAATGCGGACCGTGTGTCTGGACTCATACCGTCCCCACTGCTGAGCCATGAGTCTCTTCCGAAACTCGGGAAGGCTAGGTCATACTCTACACACGGGTGCAAAATCCGGGTTGGTTGGGCAAATTTTTCAAGCCGTCTATAAGGCATTAGACACACCTTAGTCTAGTTAAGCCTTACTCTCGTCCGCCACCAACGTTCGATAAACATTCCACTAAAATAGTCAAACCCATCCAGGTAATGACCGTGCTTCTGGTCAATTAATATGCGTGATCGATGCAACCACGCAAGTTATCCTAAGACCTAAGACTTCTAATTACCAACCAACCAACACTTTTAAGGCAGCTCTCTGATCGAATTTTGGAATTAATCTGATTCACACGCCAATAGATATTTTTTTTCAAAGTGTGTATTCATTGCTTCCATATAAACCTGCAAAGTCCAATCAGTCATATTACGGTGTCGGCCTAACGCCAGCTCCATATAAGGCGCGAGTGATCTAAATCGGTGCCTGTGCGCATGCCGAACGCTCGTTTCATACTAATGACCCGCTTGCTGGACAGGTAATATAGTAGATTTAGGCCATCATCGGGTTAAGAGGATGTAGTGATGTACTCCTGTGACCTGTATAGGTTTTTCATTTTTGTTACAGCTTAAGATTGGCCTAGAGTCTCTTTAATTTTTATTAAAAAAGTGTGGATGCTGCCAAGGATGTGCACAAGGGTTTTATTTTAAAGAAATTAGATGCTTGGTAGAGCATCTCCTACCCTACGTCCACCATCAACACGATGTTGAGGGGATCCGTCAACAGACCTTCTTTTTTATCCACAATTGGTAAGCCCTTGATATCATCTCACCTGATGGTAAGTGACGGTGATGCCTTGATGGATTCTCGTCTTCTTATCCTTTTTTTAGCGTTTTCCCCGCCTAGAGTTCGTTTGTTTATAGTAGCTACGTTATTGATTGAATCCTTGGACTCGCAAATGGTCAATATTTTTTTTTATTTATATTTAAATTGATAAATTTTGATTCTATTCATTGAATGAGAATTAAAATTTTCTTTTATTACTTATAAAGTTAGCAAACTGTATTAAGGAAACCTTAAATTTTTACGTTTTCTCATACTCCAAAAAACTCCGAAAAATCGTTCTGTTTTCTACAAAAGAAAACTTTATCTAATTCTAATGAAACTATTTTTTCTTTTGTTAGTTAAAATTTAAATCAAAATTTAACATCCTGAACTCAGACCCAAAACTCGCGTTGGCTAGTAATATGTAGATTACGTTATTAATCTTCTTTGCGTGTCGATGACAAATCAAATCATTCCGGCCCAGAACTTAGCCACTTCGACTGCACTATTTGTGGCGTCCATTAAGTTATTAATAACTTATTAGAACCCAACCGCATAATTTATTTAAACTGACTGAAATTGAATTTGACTGACCTGGTGGTCCAAAGTTCATCGCTCATGTATGGTCGGCTGAGGTACGTGTACGTTTGATCCCCACTCAGGGCACACATTCGTGTGATGCACGTGTGTCTGTGTTCTTTTATGTACATATTTAAACGTATATAGGTATTTCTGGTTTGCATAGTACGGGGAGTCCTAGTTTGGGGCCAGATGACTGTGTGTGATTTGTGTCTGTATTTTATTTATTTAATTTACTAGCTGTCCCGGCGAACTTCGTACCGCCTCACAAAATCTACTCTATACTAGTCTACACTACACTACACATGTATAGGAAATGTATGGGAAAATGAATTTTCTTTTCTTTTTTTTCGTAAATTTTTTTGATGTTTTAATAGTTATTTTCATATTCCACACAAATCTAACAAACCAAAAACCATAAAAATCGGTGGAGCCGTTCTTGAGTTATTAATGGTGTAACTAACCCGACTTTGTTTTATACAGGGTGTAACATAATTGGTGTAGGTTCCGTTAACTGGGGGTTCTACTCGTCATACTGAACAACTTTCCCCAAGGTACCCATAGTCAATTGTCAAAAAAATACTAAAATGCACAAAATCGGTCGATCAGCTAAACGATTTGTATGACTAGTAAAAAAAAATGTTTTCAGCAAAGTCGTAGAACCAAAGTTGTTAAGTTTGATGAGTAGAAGTCGCAGTTAACGGGACCTACACCAATTTTGTTACACCCTGTATATATTACTAGCTGTTTCCCGCGGCTTCGTCCGCTCAGATCCCGGTAAAAAATATTCTATACTTATTCTCAGACCTACCGAATATACACAGAAAATTTCATGGAAATCCGTCCAGCCGTTACGGAGGAGTATGGCAACTAACACTGTGACACGAGAATTTTATATATACGGGGTGTAACAAAATTGGTTTAGGTCTCGTTAACGGGAGTTCTACTCATCATACTGAACAACTTTCCCCAAGGAACCCATAGTTAATTCGCAATAAACATATTCGACGCTCCATACAAAAATGCACAAAATTGGTAGATAAGTTGATCGTTTTGTATGAAGATTTCAATTTTTTTTTTGCGATTTCAGCAAACTTGTAGAACATAAGATGTTCAGTATGATGACTCGAAGCCTATAGTTAACGGGACCTACACCAGTTTTGTTACACCTGTATAGATATAAAGATATTGATTGAATTACCTTCCCACACTACGAAATCGTGTACTGTAATTAGTACAAATATAGATATAAACAAATATATTGATCGAAAAGGACAAGAATTCATTAGAATTACCTGTATCGTGGAGGCCGCAATGCAGTGCCTAAATGTAATTAATTACTAATTTAATCATTATGTAAATCATAAATTCAATCATAAATCATTTTGAAGTAAAAATATTTTTATCCTTTGTTTTGTATGGCATATACATTTTTTTGTTTTCCCACATACACCACATATGGTAGATTTTTGGAGTTAGTAAGTGTTGTCGACGACAAAAATTTAAAAAAACTTCCTTAGTGCCATTTTTGAAAAAAAAAAAATTTTAATATTTAAAAAATTAAAAACCAAATAATTTTAAATGTACATGTGCAAAGTTTCATTAAAATAGTTTCAACAATTTCTCCGTAAATCAAGGATACGGAAATAGACCCATACATACATATACACACAACACATACTCACTCATTTTTTCTAGATCACTTTTTTTTAATCCACAATTGATAAGCCCTTGGCATCATCTCACCTGATGGTAAATGACGATGATGCCGAAGATGGTAGTGGGCTTACCGAGATTCCTTAACACAATGAGGATTACAATTTTCTTGAAGTGACTTCCCCGCGAACTTCGTTCCACCTTACACTACACTACACTACCCTACTCTATAATTATAGAGAGTCAAAATCTCGTAGTCGGTTTTTTGGACGATCATATAATCTGCTATATGCTCCTTCGTCCCTCGAAGGTAAAAATTGTACTTCATCACATCAGCTCATATATACGTCCCCAACGAGGGGCTCGAGCCTACCCGGAATTAGGGCGATCGGGCCTTAGTCAACCACGCGGGCCCAGTGTGGGTTGGTCAACTTCACACACAACCTTCGAGTTTCTTCGAAGGCGTGTGCAGATTTCCTCACGATGTTTTCCTTCACTGTAAGAGCGTCGGATAAACGTACATATGAGATCGAAATTCGAAAACACATTGGTACGTGGCAGGACTCGAACCACGACTTCCCACATAGGAGGTAGCGGCCCTTGCCGTTGCGCCACCGAAGCTCTAAAAAAATATTTTACTTATTCATTATATTATATTTAATATTTGACCACAAATACTAAGTTTATTTCCTGAACGTATAATATGTAAACACTAAATTAACGTGTTTGTCGCAAGTACCTACCTATACATAAATACCTGCTTAACTTATGTCATAGTCGTGGTTTTAGGATCAGGCCACGCGCTGACCTTGCCTCCGGCAAGTCAACCTACAAGATAGGCAGATACGCCTTATCCTGTCTCACCATGTTTGAAAGTCGTCTCTGTTATCTACGTAATTATTGTAATATTTCAGGGTTCCTTGTGTGAATCTGTAGTCTAGCCGCTGGCATCAAAAAAAAAAAGAAGAACTAACGGGAAAACTGCCTTTTATGGCATTGTCATTTGCAGGATCCTTCTCATATGTGGTCACTGGACATCCAGCTACAAAGAGAGCGAAAATTTTTAAACATTCTTGTGCAAATCGCATTATACTTTGTCTTACTTATTAGAGTTTGAGAGCACTATTAAAACGCTAAACAAACACGTTAATAAAAAAAAGTTTGAAAGAAAATACTCAAAATTATGAAATTTGCATTACTATTTTTTGTTTTTGTTAATTTTCTAAAAAAGTACTACACCGATTTTGATAAAATTTATATGGGACCAACTCTGAAACATACCCCTATCGATTTTTTTTATTCATAATTGGTAAGCCCTTGGCATTATCTCACCTGATGGTAAGTGACGATGATGCCGAAGTTGCAAACGGGCTTACCAAGATTCCCCAACGCATAGGAGAACTGGCTATCTTATCTTCAAACCGGAATACATCAATGTTGTTAACACTGATGTTTGGCGGCAAGACTTAGTTAAGATGGTATCGAATAAAAAAGGAATCATGAAAATCGGTTCTCAATTTGCAAAGATATATCGCGTAACTAACACACACAAAAAAAAACATACAGTCGATTTCGCAAACCTCCTTTTCGGAAGTCGGTTGAAAAAACAAATTTGTCCTTAAGAAGGTTTTGATAGGTGAATAACTTAGCTGGAGTCAGACACACAGCTCTCAACAATATTTTCTTCTATTTTCTAGTTCATATCGAAGTAGGCAAGTAAAAAAAAAACGGAACCCATCAAACCTTCCTTCAGCTCAAACTTAACAAGATTTTATCAGCTGTTTGCTAACATTTATCTAACAAAAACCGGCCAAGTGCGAGTCGAATTTGCGCACCTAGGGTTCCGATACCATCACACCTCTCCACTCCAGTATAACAATGACACCTACCTATTCATTTCAAACAAAAGACTTCAGCACGAGCGACAGATTTTTTTTTTTTTTCATTTAGTTCGGATCCCTTAGCGCTAATTCGTGTCGCACTTGGCCGGTTTTTATTATTTGTATTTAGGATTGGTACTATAATCACATCTAGTTTCACGCTTGTGTGTGTCATAGCTTTTACGATTGAGCAAAAACAAAAAATAAACACGTTTCTTGTATGGGGCCCCATAAATTTTTCAGATGCTTTAATTTTTATTATTTGTTAGTAAATCCCCCATAAAAGTCGCACAGACAGACAGACAGCGTAGGTTTAGTAATAGGATCCCGTAAACTAGCACGGAACCTTAAAAGTTAGCTATAATAACGATCATGCGTTTGCGGTTCATTAGATGACATTGTTATCCTTCCGCGATAAAAACGATCGTACAAGATACAAGTGACGTCACATGCAGTTTAATATGGACTTTGAATATGAAATCCAGTTCCATTGTAAATCGTTTATAACTTGTGCTTATGGAATGCTGGCATGGTTTTACTGTGGGTTTAAGTTCAACACTACAAGTTGATCCAGTCTTCAAATAATACATAATACTGAAACATTTATTTTTCAGACTATAAATCAATTTTGTCAGTACCTAACATACAACTTAACCTGTATAGGTAATCAATCACAAACAAAATTAAATTTAAAATTGAATAGAGAGGCAAATCTGCACCAGAAATTAAACTCCATATTAGTAAAACAAACAAAATTCAATTTAAAATTGAAAAGAGAGGTATATCAGAATCAGAAATTAACTTTCTAACACACATACGGATCCCCTCAAACCTTTTAGCTACGTTGAACTTCGGAAAGTGAAGGTGCTTAAAAAAAAGTATAAAATAAAAATAAAGCAACTTATCATCTTTAGCATGGTTCTCTTTCTAGGTTTAAGGCTCAAAGGTGAAGTCTGGAGGACACTAATGGCCAGCTAAGCAAACAACTTAATACCAAAGTCACACATGACATACTAACCAAAGTTTCCTAATTAATGCTTACTGTCGATTAATGCTATATGTCGGTTTTTTTATTTTTTTTATCCACAATTGGTAAGCCCTTAGCATCATCTCACCTGATGGTGAGTTACGATGATGCCGAAGATGGAAGCGGGCTTACCATGATTCCCCATCGCAATGGGGAACTGGCAATTTTATACTCAAGCCGGAACACAACAATGCTGTTAACGTTGATGTTTGGCGGCAAGAGTTAGATAATATAATGGTAGCTAGCCAGGCGGGCTTAGAAAATGCCCTTCCACCAACCAAACCGAGTCATGCAAAGTTAAGAGTCCGCTGGGATCGAATCCGCGACCACCTGATAAGCTAATGGACTTAACCAATACGCCACTGAGGCAGTTTAATAATTAATAGTTAATTAATGCTGTATGATATGATAAACTGTCGGTATCGTTTTTGTCACTTTAAAAGCACTGTGCTTCAAGCTTACCTCGCGTACCTCTAACCACCACAAGTTGGTTGGTAAAGTAATAGATTTACATGGGTTTGTACTATTATTTGCACATATGACATCAGTCAGAATAAACAAAGTGTGCCAGTCGCGCCTAACTATGATGTGATCACGCTATCTTGATACTTTATAATCAAGTTTTAAGAGGCCAGCGGTTTTCTTTAAGACTATAATTTTACTTTTAGATTAATCGTATCATTTAGGAGCTTGGAATAAAAAAAATACTGTTTTGTACTATTAATTGCACATATGCCATCAGTCACAATAAGCAAAGTGTTCCATTCGCGCCTAAGTATGATGTGATGACGCTATTTTGTTACTTTATAAACAAGGTAGGTATAAGAGGCCAGCTGTTTTCGTTAAGACTATAATTTAACTTTTAGATTAATCGTATCATTTGGGAGCTTGGGATTAAAAAAGACTGTTTTGTTCTATTATTTGCACATATTACACCAGTCAGAATAAACAAAGTGTTCCAGTCGCGCCTAACTATGATGTGATGACGCTATTTTGATACTTTATAAACAAGGTATAAGAGGCCAGCGATTTTCATTAAGACTATAATTTTACTTTTAGGTTATTCGTGTCATTTAGGAGCTAGGGATTAAAAAATACTGTTTTGTACTATTATTTGCACATATTATGACATCAGTCAGAATAAACAGTATTCCAGTCGCGCCTAACTATGATCTGATGACGCTATTTTGTTCTGATGAATGCTGTTTTGTTCTGCGAAGAGTGTGATAGGAGTGAGTGTTGTGAGAGGTTGGATGAGCATTATAATTTTATTGACATGACATATGATAAAATTATAAAGATTCTTCAGGCTGGAGCCATTCACACCGTAGGTTCGCGTAAAGGTGGACACAAGACTAGGAAAACCATTACAGGCTGGAATCTCCATGTTAAGGAGGCACATCAAGCTGCACGCCTCTACTTTGATTGTTGGACTTTAGCTGGTCGGCCGTCCACGGGTGAAATCTACGTTAAAATGAAAGACAGTAGAAAAGCCTTTAAAAATAAACTTCGCTGGTGCCAGCGGAATGAAGAACTAATTAAAATGGATATACTAGCAACACACAAAAACAATAAAAATTTCGGAAAATTTTGGAATGCAACAAAAAATCTTAAACACAAACAAAACGTGGCTTCATCTGTGGACGGTAGGCAAAATCCCAGGGAAATAGCTGAAATGTTTGCAGATATGTTTAAAATTAATCCTATGCCCATAAGTTATCAAGATTTTGATGATGTGTGTCAGGAGGACCAACCGCTGTTGGTATATAGCTCAGAAGATATCATGAGAGCTATCAAACAGATCAAGAGTGGTAAGTCCCCCGGACATGACGGACTGAGCATAGAGCACATCTTTTTTGCAGGGCCTGAGCTGAGGGACAAGTTGTGCAGTTTATTTAATCTATGTGTGAAGTACTCCTACCTACCGCAGGCACTTATAAAGACTGTAGTTGTGCCCATAGTTAAAAATAAAACCGGAGACCTCAGCTCAGCGAACAATTACCGACCTATTTCCCTGGAAATGGTGACTGGCAAAGTTCTGGAAAGACTGCTGCAGCCCGAGCTGATGAAAAATGTCGTGATAGATGATGCTCAGTTTGGCTTCCGGCCCGGTCTCTCGACAGACTCGGCTATTATCAGCCTCAAGCATACGGTAAATTATTACCTGAATCGTGACACTTCAGTGTACGCTTGTTTTCTGGACTTGAGTCGCGCGTTTGACCTAGTTAATTATGAAATTCTCTGGAACAAACTGCGTGCCTCAAACGTCCACAGAAGTGTAGTGGGTCTGTTGAGACATTAGTACGGCGGCCAAACTAATAGCGTGAGATGGGACAACACGACTTCTAGCGAGTATAGGCTAGACTGCGGTGTTCGTCAGGGTGGGCTTACATCTCCGGACCTTTTTAATATCTATGTCAACGACCTTATCGTTGAGCTGAGGAGCCCCAACGTTGGGTGTTCACTCGGTGGCATTTTTGTCAATAATTTAAGTTATGCCGATGACATGGTGCTTCTCAGCCCATCGATAAGCGGCCTCAGGAAGCTTCTCTCAGTCTGTGAACATTATGCAAATGTTCACGGGCTGAAGTATAATGTAACCAAGACTGAAATGATGGTTTTCAAGGTAGGTAAAGGTCCGGAGATTGTACCTGAAGTTTTTCTTAATGGATCATCAGTTCGGGTTGTAAAACAGTTTAAATACCTTGGACATGTACTCACAGAAGATCTGAAGGACGACCAAGATATCGATCGCGAGAGAAGAGCACTCTCCGTTCGGTGTAACATGCTCAAGCGCAGGTTCTCAAAATGCAGTAGGGACGTGAGGACGACACTGTTCAGAACTTTCTGTCAATGTTTCTACACGTCCCAGCTTTGGGTAAAGTTTAAAAGATCGACACTCAGCACCATAAGGGTGCAGTACAACGATGCCTACCGCATTCTCATGAAGTTACCCAGATATTGCAGCGCGTCGGGCATGTTTGCCGAGGGGGGGGGTGCCGGATTTTTTTGCTGTTGTTAGGGCCCGTATAGCTTCTTTTTGGAGGCGATTGCAGGGAACTGACAACAGCATTCTGAGAGTAGTGGGTGAGGACTTCTCCGGGTACATATATAAATACTGGCTTAGTGTCCACCTTGACGCGAATCGTAAATGATTCTAGTCAGTACTGTCCATTTAAATTAATCTTTATTTAGTTTACTTTGTATTATTATTAATATTTTGTGTATTTTCTGTATTTTACCGTGGGTCTATTGCCTGAATAAAGAATTTATTATTATTATTATTATTTCGATACTCTATAAAAAAAGGGTCACCGATTTTCGTTTAGACTATAATTTTGCTTTTGGATTATTTGTATCATTTAGGAGCTTGGTATATAAAAAAAACTCGTTGCTTAAGTGACCCTATGTTCATTTCCGAAAAAAAGTTAAGCAAATAACTTAATACCAAAGTTTTCTAGTCAATGCTAACTGTGTATCGTTTTTTTCACTTTATATTTCCTGTATTAAACGCACTGTGCTTAAGGCAGATTACCCTACTGATCGTCAAAACGATCAACATTGCATTTTTAAATTAAAATACTTTTTCCAAGTCAGGAAAAAGATAACGAATCACATGCAATTATAAAAAATAATTTCAGGGTAAATTGGGTAGCATACCTCGCGTACTTCTAAGCCAATCACCATCACATGTTCGTTGGTAAAGTACATGGTTTGCATGGTTTTGTACTATTATTTACACATATGACATCTGTCATATCATATTCTCGACTACATCATCACTAACCATCAGGAGAGATGTAGGCAAATGCACTGAAATTATAAAAAAATAAAAAAAGTGTGCCAGAACGCGCCTAATTAAATTATTATGTGATGTCGCTATTTTTATACTTAACTAGCTGTCCCGGCGAACTTCGTTCCACCTTACACTACACTACACTACCAGCGCCATCTGCCAGGCTGATTTGTGAATCTAAACCATCCAGGGCGCCACCCAAACGCATACAAAAAAAATTAATCAAATCGATCCAGTCGTTTAGGAGGAGTTTAGTGACATACACACGTACAGTAGAATTATATAAATAAAGATAAACAATCTATAAAAAACAGTTTTCGTTAAGACTATAATTTTGCTTTTAGATTATTTGTATAATTTAGGATCTTGGGATATAAGAAACTCATTTCTCAAAGTTATTTGTCATTTTCCAAATTATGGGCCAAATATAGAACAAACTTTATTATTGTAAGTGACCTCCACGAGGAGGTTACCTGTTACGAAACAAGTAGGTACAGTTAGGATTAGAAAGTCACATATACCATATTATAACAGTTACAAAATGATAGCGTTGGAAAACTGACGGCCCTCGCTGAAAGATTTAAATTATTTTTCAATTTCGTAGCAATATTTCATGACACAGAGAAAATTTTCTAACTGGAGAATCGCCTTCGCTTACAACTTGGAACTCGCGGAATAAATAATTATGTAAGTCCTCTACATAAGGTGTCTAAATGGCAAGTAAACAAAACACGTTTATGTATAGTTTGCAGTCGCCTTGGCCTTAAAAAAAACGCTTTAATTGCGTTCATAAACGAGCCAAAGGCATTTAGCATCTAGACTGCTTGGCTCTTGTGGCGAACGGTACTTTCCGGTTTTTATGCTTCGATCACACATAAAGAACTAGGTCCCCGGTTTCATACAAAAAATGCTTTTTGAACCGTCCGGACATACTTGCAGTTTTTGACAGTAGACAATAAATAGCTGTTATGGAGACAGAAAAGGACAACCGCGCAAGTACATCCACGTGAGCGAAAAGGGTGACTTTTTTACACTTCTGACCGTGTCATCGTAAATCTAGGTCTTATGTCAGGAGAGAATTTTCACCGGATCTTACGAGGGTTTAATCGATTTGTTAAATCTTCTTATCACATATGTATGATACTCGTGAATTTTTTAGTGTTGGCACAGTCATTTGAATGAAATGTTGCAATGACAAATATAGTGGGAGGAATGCGGCTGGTCCTGTTTCTTTAACGGCTTGCATATTGTTTAAAAGAATATGACACCACCTACCACTTAATCCATAATTTTATAACCAACCTTGTACTGGTAGTTATTTTTTTACTCGACTGCCTAAAAAGGAGGTAATGTTTTAGGTCGTATATGTATGTATGTTTCCGGAGAGCCTGTATAGCCTAAACGGCTTTATGGATTTTTAAGTGCGAAGTGCCGTAAGATTCGTCTTGAACTTGTTGTCACTCACGGTGACATATAGGATACATTTTTACCCGACATCCCTTAAAAGGGAGGGGGGGGGGGGTTGTATTGTTTTATGCAGTCGGGTTATTAATAAAATGGGATTACATCAAAATGATCTAAAACTTGTCACTCCAAATTTTACTTATTTTGATGGTCGGTGATCAGTTCTTGTTATGACCACTTGTCCTTTTGTCAATCTTTACCTCAGCTGTTTCTCCCCTCTACCGTTCCTTCCTGTATGAATTGTTTTCTGAAAACCTCCGTGCCTCGTTACGTGTAATAAAATAAAAATATTCCACCGCCTATTTTCTGTTAAGTTGTAGTCCATCAACAGATTCATAATTCCTTAACGCAACATTTCTACCTTGTCACCGTGTGTGAAGTCTTCGTAGATTTTCAGATTACAGAGAATTGCCTACTTTCTCTTCGCTATCTAAACTAGCTTGTAAGATTACCTATCTCCTTAGTTCTCTACTAGATATTTATATCAATTAGTAGACTGTTGTATTTTCTACGTCGCCGTTCCGCTTCATGGCAGGCTTTTCACCTTTACTTAATACTTTATCAGTTCTAGAGTTGTTTCGTAATTGATTTTAATCAGTGTTTCGTATTAAAACAAGGTATTTGCATTCATTCATGTGATGGCTTGTCGGCTTACCGTGCTTCATAATTTTTGCACTTAAGAAATAACGGCCATGCATAACTGTAACGTAACTATTAATAGTAGCAAGCACTACGTTTTATCCAGAAAAATGTGAGAGCTTGAAACTTCCTTACTAATATCAAAGTATATATTATATTAGTACTAACATACAGTATGTATACTCCCTGCCGCTCTCTAGATTGCGACCTCACCCCCTCGTCATCCAGATTGATTACAGTTTGGTTTTCGAACGTATAGGATTTCGCCGCCATTTTGTTTGTTCCTTCATTCGTTTTTTGAAATGTCATTTCTGGCCCGTTGTATGAAGTGTCCAGGGTGTGCTAATATTATAAACGCGAAAGTTTGTATGTATGTATGTTCGTTACTCCTTTACGCCACAACAGATAAACAGATCTGGATGAAATTTGTTAGGTAGACAGATTAGGACCTGGATTAACATATAGGGTACTTTTTTCAACGCTCGCGAGCCGCTTGCAGTTTGCGCACTGCGCACCCTCGAAGACAGTCATAGAAACTATGTTCACGCGAGCGAAGCCGCTGGAAAAAGCTATTTGTTAATATAAGTAATTATTCCATTATTCCATAGTCAAACTATTGTTTCAGGGGCAGTTGCCGTTTCGAGAACGTCCGCTGCAAAAATTACTGATTACGTTGTTGAAAAATAGATCTTCTTATTGGATCCTCTAACTCCTCGAGGAGTCAAAAGTTTTCCAATGCTTCTGATTGGTGGCGATAGCGAGAATCTCGCGCCTGCTTATTCCTAGAGAAGCGGCTTATAGTGTGTAGTCGATCTTGCCGCAGTGTTTGGCCAATCCAATGCCTTTTTTGAGTTTTTTGTTAGCAATAATATTTGGACAAACGGACAGTCCTTTATTTTCCAAAGGTCATCGTTGGAGATAATAGCTTCTAATGTCATATCAAGCTCAAGTTCGGTCATTTATGGAATACTGCTCTCACCAATGGGACGGATTGGCTCATTACAAGCTAGATGTCTTGGATTCTATCGACCGAGGCGCCAGGAGACGTATCAAACAAGCCACGAGCATCGCCGCAAAGTCGCCTCCCTATTGGTGTTCTATGGAATTCGAGTACCCAGGAGCTTCACGACATTAACCCCCCCTTCTTCGTGCATACTTTCTCGCGAAGCTTTCACCGTTTATACACAAATCAACATTAAATATCACATTCACTTACTATCAATGAATACTATAAAGTATATCAGACTTAATGAAAAATATACTTGATTTTTTTTTTTAACTTTTTTTTCTTGCGACGGGGAATCTTGGTAAGCCCGCTTCCATCTTCGGCAACATCGTCACTTACCACCAGGTGAGATGTTGTCAAGAGTTTACCAATTGTGAATAAAAAAAAAGGAATAATTAAGTACCCATTGCAGTAGGTCTTATTAAGTCCTTGTTATTCACAAAGTTTCATTTAAAATATTTAGAGCCATTGTTGAGAAAAAACTAACAATAAGACCTGGATTTGTATAGGAAGTATATTATTCCGAATTTTCTTGGAATAACAAACTACCACGTTTTGTTATACCACATGTTATGAAACACAGTATGTTAATATAACTTTATTTGCCACGTAAAGTTATATTAACATACTGTGTTTCATCAAAATCGTTAGAGCCATTTTTGATTTAAAAAAAAATATGATTTTTTACTATGGTGGCATTGGTGGCAATCTTAAAAATTCATATAGGGGAAATTTTTAAAAAGGTTAATATTGCCCTTACCCAAATTTCACCAAAATCCGTCCAGTAGTTTGGGAAATAGAGCACCGGACGGACGCACGGACACACAGAAACACACACACACACCACGCACACATTTTTTCGGTTTGTTTTTTTTTTGTTATCACAATTTCGTCTTTACTACTTCGCCCCTCGAAAGTAAAACCACATCCGAGCAGAATATACTCAAAAATGTGGGGCACTTTTTTATGAACACTTCGCGCTTGTAAATAATGAATGGTATAAGATAAATGCATACATCATCTCATCATCATATCAACCGAAAATCGTCCACTGCTAGACAAAACCGCCTCCGTAGCTCAGAGGCAAAGTTCACTGATGGCTTTACACAGGAGGTCGCGGGTTCGATTCCCGGCGGGGTCAATTGAAAGACTCGGTTTGGTTGGTGGTAGGGCATTTTCTAAGCCCGCCTGGCTAGCTACCACCATCTTATCTAAGTCTTGCCGCCAAATATCAATGTTGATATCATTGGTGTGTTCCGGCATGAAGATACGATAGCCAGTTCCCCATTGCGTTGGGGATTCTTGGTAAGCCCGCTTTCATCTTCGGCAACATCGTCACTTACCACCAGGTGAGAAAAAAAGGCCTCCCACAAGGATTTCCACGACGACCGGTTCTGCGCTGCCCGCATCCATCGGCTCCCCGCGATCTTCACCAGGTCGTCGGTCCACCGCGTGGGAGGCCTGCCTACGCTACGTTTTCCGGTGCGCGGTCGCCACTCGAGAACTTTACTGCCCCATCGGTCATCTGTTCTACGAGCTATGTGCCCTGCCCACTGCCACTTCAGTTTAGCGATTCTGTGAGCTATGTCGGTTACTTTGGTTCTTCTGCGGATCTCCACGTTTCTGATACGATCACGCAGAGAAACTCCGAGCATAGCACGCTCCATTGCCCTTTGGGTGACCTTGAGCCTTCTTATGAGGCCCATAGTAAGCGACCATGTCTCAGTTCCGTATGATATCACTGACAACACACACTGGTCAAAGACCTTAGTCTTAAGACACTGCGGTATTTGGTATCGGTAAGCATAAAATGATTACGCAATCCATTAAATGTCCGTAAAATTATCGTAAAACATAATACAGCTTCCATAACTGTTCAATTTTAGTGTCCGTCTAACTAAAAGTGAAAACTTTTTTAATCAATTGATTCACTGTGACATGTTATGACAAAAACTTTCGCTAGTTTACAAACACATTGGACAGGACAAGTCTTGGAGTATACTCTTGAAATAGTCTCAAGTATATCGCACACTTAGTTAAAGCCCACAGTCCAAGCGAGCAGTACCTAATAAAAATCTGTTCAAAGATTAAAATATTCAAAATGTTGATTTAAAATAGGTGCATGTTACACTCAGAAAGAAAATGGTCATAAGATAGTAATTACATTACATAATGTCAGATTGTGAAAAAATTAAAACAAACAATCATCAGTTTAAAGTAACCGACATAGCTCACAGAATCGCAAAACTGAAGTGGTAGTGAGCAGGGCACATAGTTCGTAGAACAGATGGCCGTTGGGGCAGTAAAGTTGTCGAGTGGCGATCGCGCTGGAAAACGTAACGTAGGCAGGCCTCCCACTCGGTGGACCAATAACCTGGTGAAGGTCGCGGGAAGCCGCTGGATGCGGCAGCACAGAACCGGTCGTCGTGGAAATCCTTTGGGGAGGCCTATGTCCACCAGTGGACTTCCTTCGGCTGATTAAAACAAGCCTGACTTGACTCGGCTTTTGTGGATTTTTAACCTAAAACTGACATTGTAAAGTGTTGTTTACAATGCAAACAAGTAAGCATGATATCAAGATAGCACAAGATGTACACAGTTTAGAAAGCGAAATCTGTGTTTACAAACCATGACCGTGAGAATATCGTCACGACCTAAAAATTTAATTAGTTTCTATCTTTTATGTGCTAATTAGTTTTTAACATTGACCTGAACTGGCCTAGAAATTAGAATTAATGTTTCCGTTTCCAAGGTAATAGTCGACTCTGTTTGCTTTTGAGAGAGAAATTGATATGAAAAGTAATCTTCTGCATACAAAATAATCTAACGCAATAACTCTCTGAATCGAAGGCGCGAAATTGAAGAAGTTTTGCTCAAAATGTTTCCAGGTATAAAAACGACACGTGTCTACGTTAAAGAAGTTGACTTTCGCGTCATTATCAAATAATCTTCTAAATCGAAAGAGCACAAATTGAAGGAGTTTTGCTCAAAATGTTTCCAGGTATAAAAACGACACGTGTCTACGTTAAAAAAGTTGACTTTCCCGTCATTATCAAATAATCTTCTAAACCGAAAGAGCACAAATTGAAGGAGTTTTGCTCAAAATGTTTCCAGGTATAAAAACAAACAAGTGTCCACGTCAAAAAATTTGACCTTCGCGTCATTATCGACACGTAACGTCATCAACTAATCAGCTAACATCATATAGCGAAACGCTTACACTCTATAAGCACAGAAATACATTAATTTCGACAAAACAAATATTGTTTCAATTGCATAATCTGACGTCTCAGGGCCCATGACTGGTTCTGCAGTGAATTCGTTTATTATACTTCAAATTCTTTTGTTGTCTCTCTCGAGAATTTAAGACGTTAAGGATTTAAACACACGACAAAAATTATGTTCATTTAAGCAGTAACCTTAAATTAAAGAAGTTTTAACGTGGGTAAATTCCCGATTTTTTTTTAT
Organism: Coleophora flavipennella; assembly: GCA_947284805.1. NCBI lineage: Eukaryota > Metazoa > Arthropoda > Insecta > Lepidoptera > Coleophoridae > Coleophora > Coleophora flavipennella. The sequence goes on from OX369266.1 coordinate 12,672,586, forward strand.
TAAAACAGAGGTTTTGTCGTTAATCGTTTGGGTTTTTAATTTTTTTACCCTCTGCGCCCATCTCTACTAATACTTAATAGAGAGCTTTTAGCAGTGTGTACCTACATAGATAAATTTACTCAATTAATGTAAAACTACTTACATCGCTGGCTCACCGACCCGAAATGGATATAGGCCTCTGTTACAAGAAGACGCCACTATTTTCGGTTTTGCGCCTTCTCTTGCTAATCGGCTATATGAAGTTCGTACAGATCCTTCAGCACTCCATCTCACCAGCGATACCTGGACCTGGACATTTTCACGGCATAATCCTCCTCCATTTTTTCCACGTAGCCGAACTAGCGATGTCTACTTTACCGGTTATGTTCGGCTCTCAATGACTTCTATATTACTGGCGTAAGGACCCGGCCAACGCGCGCGACTAATGCTCCCAACGAATTGGTGCGAAAATCGAAAGTTTCGCACACTCGCGACTCAGTCGTCTGCGGGAAATTGCAGAGTGCGGTGGTAAGATATTCCATATAAAAATGCCTTTTTGTGTTGTTAGAGGCTGTAAAAATCATGAAAGAAAGCCTAAAAAGAAACATGGGATATCGTAGCATCGTTATGTAACCTTTTTCTTGTAAACAAATTAAATAAACGCATTTTTAAAGCGACAATTCTACCAAGGTCCTTTTAGCGCGGCACTGACGTCAACTCTCGCCTACGCTAGTTCGTACGAGTTATGTCAGATGGCGCTACTTTTTGCATGTATGAAGAAAATCTGGGTGAAATATGGAGACGGGCGGATCCTTCTGCCTAAATCTGTGTCGGCTCTCTATTTTTCTATTTTTTTGCGTTCTTCCTCATCTTCTGTTAAGATATTTTCAGGTTTTACTGAAAAAATTCTTAACCGATCTTAACGAAATTTGACACACAGGTAGATTACGACCTGAATTTACTTAAAGGCTATTTTACTTTCACAAAATAAACGGGAGGTACATCACAGTAGACAATATAATCATATGCTAAATATTTCATCTCTTTTCTCTTCAGACTGGTTCCGGCAAAACCTACACGATGGGCAGTGGCTGGGAAGGCGAGGGTGATGGTGATGAGGATCGCCGCGGGATCATCCCTCGCGCGATCCGAGACCTGTTCGCCGGTGCGGACGCAAGGGCTGAAGAAGCGCGAACTCAGGGTCAGCTTCCACCGGAGTTCTCCGTCCAAGCGCAGTTTATCGAGCTGTACAATGAGGATATAGTGGACCTACTCGATCCGGCGAAGGACCCGTTCAATAAGGTAAAAAAATGAACTTTTACAAACAAGGGGAGTTTGTTTTAAAATAGGGTCTCGTTCAAGGGGTCTGATCCTCTGTATTCCAGGTAAATAAGCCAGGAAATTTGGTTAAATAACTTTAGGAATTAATAAAAAACTAAAAACCCCACTGCATAAAAACTTAATCTCTCTTTCTGTACAGTCGGGTAAAAAAATATCCGCAGTCGCTCATGGAATTAAGACAAATCTAACGACGCCTCGCACTCAAATCCATCAAGCCTAGGCTACAGAGCGAGACAAATAATTAAATAACCTCTTTTGCCACAAAAGTGGCCAGTCGGGTAAAATGTATCCTATGTCACTCACGGGATCAAGACTAATCCAACGACACCTCGCACTCCAAAATCCATCAAGCCTAGGCTACAGAGCGAGACAAATAATTAAATAACCTCTTTTGTTGCCAGTCGGGTAAAATGTATCCTATGTCACTCACGGGATCAAGACTAATCCAACGACACCTCGCACTCCAAAATCCATCAAGCCTAGGCTACAGAGCGAGACAAATAATTAAATAACCTCTTTTGTGGCCAGTCGGGTAAAATGTATCCTATGTCACTCACGGGATCAAGACTAATCCAACGACACCTTGCACTCCAAAATCCATCAAGCCTAGGCTACAGAGCGAGACAAATAATTAAATAACCTCTTTTGTGGCCAGTCGGGTAAAATGTATCCTATGTCACTCACGGGATCAAGACTAATCCAACGACACTTCGCACTCCAAAATCCATCAAGCCTAGGCTACAGAGCGAGACAAATAATTAAATAACCTCTTTTGTGGCCAGTCGGGTAAAATGTATCCTATGTCACTCACGGGATCAAGACTAATCCAACGACACTTCGCACTCCAAAATCCATCAAGCCTAGGCTACAGAGCGAGACAAATAATTAAATAACCTCTTTTGTGGCCAGTCGGGTAAAATATATCCTATGTCACTCACGGGATCAAGACTAATCCAACGACACCTCGCACTCAAATCCATCAAGCCGTTTAGACTACAGAGCGTGCCAAAGAAATAAATAAATATACATACATACATTCGAAAAACATAACCCTACTTCTGGCGCAGTCGGGTAAAAATTGCATGTTATGTTTCCGTAATTTGCAAGGCACGTTGTGTTAGTATAGGTTAGCTTGAAAAGTACTGGAGTTTGCCACTATCCCTTTATACTCCACCAATCTGGACTTAAGTTAAGATAAATATCCATTACTGCACACCAAATATACAAAAATGAAAAAACTTATTAACTAGCAAAATACACAATGATACGTAAAGGCGGACTTATCGCTTTAAGCGATTTCTTCCAGCCAACCTTTGATAAATGCAGGAGACGAGAAAGTGGAACGATAGCATAACGACTTAGCTCTCTATCTTGTGTAGAGGGGGGGCCTAACCTTCCATAATTTGGGAAGACATCCGTGTCCAGCAGTGGGGTCGTTATGGGTTGTTAACTTTAACCTTCATAGTGTTATAAGCAGTAAACGAAAGAAATTAATTTACACAATAATATTTTATATTGGTATTTATTTGTTCACTTATTAAGTAATACAAATACAGACCTTTTATTAATATTTTTAACAAGCGTATACCATACCTATAGTTTAAAGGCCTTTAACCAGTAGCGATCCAAAAAGACCTAGGTCTGTGCTAGCATCAGTTTATCAAAATTTTCATACGAGTAGGTGAACATGAAAGGAAATATGAAAGTCAACAACACATTGTAAATAATAAAGCAAAAAACGAGAATGAAACAGAAACACATTGAACTTTGCTTATTTTATATTATTTTGTTATACAAACTATTAAGTTCTGTTGAGTCCAGATGCAGTAGTATATTAAAAACTGTTCGCGGTTTATTGTCTTTTAACTCATTTTGTGACCTGAGTAGTCGATCAGGGTTTAAAAGACCCAAAAGTTAAATGTGTGTTTTTTCTGTAAATAAAGAAAATTAAATTTAAGTGTAGGGGGGTAATCAATTAATATTGAGATTACGCATATTCGTGTATTTAGGTTACAATTTTAATATATATCACAAAAGAAAAGAGATATGTGCTTTATGCGTCCGTGCTGTACAAGCGCCGCCGCGCGCGAACTTGGTGAGTCGGGGTGTGCGGGTAGCCTTTATAGTAGCTTAAAGGTACTGAGCATAAGCTTGCGTAGTAATCAATATTTAAAAAGTTATGGAAGAAGAAATAAGGCGCTGGGTCCTTTCGACCCATGCGCGACCACCCTCGGGTTAAAGTATTTACTTCAATGTTAATTTTAAGATGATGTTGGATTTTGAGTTGACAGTACCTCCTCACTTATTCCAATTTCATGATGAATTGATGAGACATCGCAAACTCGGCTAATGGTTGCTTCACAGCTCTATCTTATGAGTTTCTAATTTCGCCATACACTCCTCCAATAACCATAGTAAAATTAAGTACCTACCTATCTTGTTAACTAACTCACGCTAAATGAGTTATTTACATTTAGCAAAGCGTTACATGGCGCTAAGCAAATAAAGCTGGCCACTCACGTCCCACGCAACATGTTGGATGATTCAATTAGATTGTCCACTGACCGTATATTGCGGTAGTACTGCTGTATTACCGTGCTTTAAAAACCTGTTTATACGGTTTGATAATCCTTGAACGAAACTTATTCTGATTTGCGATATCGGAAGAATAGTCATTATCGGAAAACAGGCCACAATCTTGGTTTTCACGATCTGTAATTAAACATAGTAAGACAGAATATCGTAACCCTTTCACGATCAACGCAACGAAAGCGAACAAGAGAAAACCTAACCTTATGCCTTATTCGAGGTCAATACAGATTACAATTTACACAGCATCCCTGGCAAACATATTGCCAGTGTTCGTGAACGGTTTAAACCTATAAAGTTTTTGTTAAAATCTACTTATTTACAGTTGTCTATTGGATTTAACATTACTGAAAGTGATATAGCCCATCATGAATTGGGTTATGATAGGATACAAATAAACTAAGTGTGAAACTGATTAAGGATATTCATTAATTAACTATAAGTAGCTGCTGACTGCTGAATGCCGGCACATTTTGTCGGTCCAACTTAGATCCGTCCGACATTGTCGTACCGTTTGAAGAGCCCCGTCAGTAGTAGGCCCAACCAAGCGTACTATCTTCATCGAAACGGATCACTGAACATGCAGCACGCGTCAGCTATAAATTATATACTGGTGATTTTATCGAAAAGCGTTAATGTGTCGCAATTTACAGCTTATTGGTGTGAATTGGTTTGAATTATATAGTAAATATTATTACATATTCTAATATTCGGTATCCTCATAAACTTAAAATAATAAAAAATGTTAACTTGATCTTGAAACGAAATAGAAAATCTTTTGCATAATATACTAATTACTACGCGATACATGAATAAACAATGCAGCATATTGGCGCTCATTTTTAGGTCCTTTTGTCTGTAGCTTAGCACAGTGGCTCATAAGTACTAGAAAGCTGGAATTTGGCGTAGGTATACATATTAATATTAAACTAATTAATATTAGACGAAAATTATGTCAAACGTCCGTGTCACACCTACTCCTCTGAAGGTTGGAGGCTCTACACTCGAAGTTGTTACCGAATATGTATACCTGGGACAAACAGTCCAGTTAGGTAGGTCCAACTTCGAGAAAGAGATCAATCGTCTAATCCAACTCGGCTGGGCAGCGGCGTTCGGGAAGCTACGCAATATCTTTACGTCCCAGATACCGCAGTGTCTTAAGACCAAGGTCTTCGACCAGTGTGTGTTGCCAGTGACGACATACGGAACTAAAACATGGTCGCTTACTATGGGCCTCATAAGAAGGCTCAAGGTCACCCAAAGGGCAATGGACCGTGCTCGGAGTTTCTCAGCGTGATCGAATCAGAAACGAGGAGATCCGTAAGGGAACCAAAGTAACCGACATAGCTCTCAGAATTGCTAAACTTAAGTGGCAGTGGGCGGGGCACATTGCTCGTAGAACAGATGGCCGTTGGGACAGTAAAGTTCTCGAGTGGCGACCACGCACCGGAAAGCGTAGTGTAGGCAGGCCTCCCACTCGGTGGACCGATGACCTGGTGAAGGTCGCGGGAAGCCGCTGGATGCGGGCAGCGCAGAACCGGTCGTCGCGTCGTGGAGATCATTGGGGGAGGCCTATGTCCAGCAGTGGACGTCCTTCGACTGATATGATGATACATATTAATCACGCCGACAAAGTTGTACAATAATATCTTAAAAAATATTTTTTTGAGTACCTCCTCTACATGTAAGAGGGGGTGATTTTTTTTTTCGTTGACGTACCCTATCGTGTGGTGTATCGTTGAATAGGTCTGTCAATACTGCTGATTTTTCATTCGGGGATTGGTTTACGATATATTAAGCTTTAAAGTGCTATTTTTTGTTAGAGTAAAGTGTCCGCTGCTGCCAGCTTGTCCGCTATTTCAGGACATCTTAAAAAAATAAATGTAAATAGTAGGACATATAATCAATTTAAAAGGAAAACTATCACGGCTAAGTAGGCTTTCTTAGTTTAATAGTCGACCAACTTAAGGTGTGCAGTTGAATTTGTAAAAAGTTAATAGATTTGAGCTTGCGTGTTACGTCCTCGGCTGCATGGTCACTTACCATCAGGTGACGTGCTGTCAAACGCACTCAAATTTTTATTTAAAAACAAAAAAAAATTATAGAAAAAATATTAGAAAAAGCGTAAATAATCTATTACCAACTGAAAATATAATTCAGTTTTTTAAAATATACATTTTTTTTAAAGACTACGGAACTCTACTTTGCACGAGTTCGACTCACACTTGGCCTTTTCTTTTCATTATCCGGCTTAAAGCAATTAACTGTATCAATATTTCCAGGGCGCGCTCCGTATCACAGAGGACGGTTGCGGCGGCGTTCGCGTAGTGGGCGCCTCCATACGGGCCGTCAGAGGCGTTCGAGAAGCTTTAAGCGCTCTTCGCGCTGGCGCCCTAGCCCGCACCACCGCAGCCACCAACATGAACTCGTCGTCATCTCGCTCACACGCGGTCTTCACGCTAATGATGAGACAGCGACGGCTAGCGGCCGATCAAGATGGAATAGATAAAGATGCGGAGGGCGAAGCGCCAGAGCAGTATGAAACTTTGACAGCGAAGTTTCATTTCGTTGATTTGGCTGGATCTGAAAGGCTTAAAAGGACTGGTTAGTATTTTGATTAGAATCTCTTTTCCTGTTACATGAACTAACTCATCTTCGTTGACTTGATCACGTGCTGTCTTTACGGTAGTGATTAGACAGACAGAGAGCGACAGATCAGGATAGGATAGCGAAGCGACAGAGTAGAAACTCTGACTGTAAAGTTTCATTTCGTTCATTTGACTGGATCTTAACTGCTGAAAAAAACGGGTAAGTCTGATAACTGTCTCTTTTCGCCATCCTGTTCGTTTCACTCACATGCTGACTTTACGATACTGATGAGACGGAGACGCGGGAGACGGCTAGCGCCCTGTCAGGATGGGATAGACAAAGCAATATCAAACGCTGACTGTGAGATTTGAAAGGCTGAAAAGAAGTTATTCATTAGATTCCCTAAAGTTTCTAAGCAGACTAGATCAGAATTTTTAGTTTTGCTTATTTGATTGAACAACGCAGATATCCATATACCTGTAACTTAGTTTTATTGACAACAAATTCACAACACGAGCATAGAAACACAAGAGTCTCGAATTTAGGTTAGAGCACACATATCGAATCGGGAACGGATCGTCACCGTATCGCCGTAACCAAAGCGAATCATCCCCGCCGCCGGCACGTCGACTCGGCTGCGGCAAGGCGACGACGCCGCGCTTGCGCCTAGGCAATGACGCGCTTGCGGCGAGGCGTCGCCTGGGGGATAACTTGATCTCAACGATTATACATCAGTTTCAAGGCGACCTTTAAGGATAGCGCGCGTATTAGGTATTATGTCCCATTTCACAATACGTGAGATGGCTATCATGACCGCGGGAGGGGCAGGCGGGGCGTCCCGGGTAGAGACGTAAGCGCGGGGACGGATTGTCGTAAGCGCGGGGACTGCGAGTTGACCATGTACCGCTTGAGGTTCGTGAGCTGGTCCCGAGGCGAGGCGATATCGTTACGACGCTGATTAGTGTACGTTGTAGTAGGGAATTTCAAACAAAGAATACAGAACGCCTCGAGTTGAGGCGGTGATGATCCTTTTACGAGTTGATATGTGTGCTTCAACCCTTTATCGGTTCACCGCTCTTTCAGTTTCTCCTATGCCTAGCAACATAAACTGTATTTTTTATTTTTGTCATCCACTTGCATAAGTCTCCAAACTTACATTATGTTTTCTTTTAAGGGGCAACTGGCGAACGTGCAAAAGAGGGGATCTCTATAAACTGCGGACTGCTAGCTTTAGGCAATGTCATATCAGCCCTCGGGGACAAGTCTAGGAAAGCGTTGCACGTGCCGTACCGGGATTCCAAGCTCACGAGGTTACTGCAGGATTCTCTTGGAGGTACGAGCATCGACATTTATGATAGTAATAAAAACGAAATGAACATTTCCTACGTAAAGTTCTGTTTCTCTCAATCAAGGAAGTGCAGCTCGAGTCAAACTTTATTACTGATCTGAACTGTGATGCGAGTGCGCACTGCGCCGGTATAACCGAATAGTAGGTACCTTTACGTCCCACTAACACCCAAAGTTTGCTACTGCGACGCGTCTTGCGACCAACTTCAGAGCCTTAATAAAGTTTGGCGCGAGCTGTACAGAATGTAAACTACTAGACTACTTCACCTCTTGGTTTCACTAGTTAATCTAAATTTACAAGTAGGTATCTTCGTAATACTTAATACATCACATTTAGTATTAAAATTATAAAATGGCCATTTTTTTAAATTCAAACTTTCAGTAACCGCCTTTTTGACGTAATGGTTAAGTCCATTAGCTTCACATCAATTACTATAGTCTAACTTTGTATGACTCGATTTGGTTGGTGGAAGCTTGCGTGGCTAGCTACCACCATCTTATCTAAGTCTTGCCGCCAAGCATCAATGTTAACAGCATTGATGTGTTCCGGCTAGAAGATAAGGTAGCTATCCCCCATTGCGTTGGTAATCTTGGTAAACCCGCTTCCATCTGTCATAGTCACTTATACCATCAGGTGATAAGGGCTCACCAATTGAGAATGATAATGAAAAAAAAACTGTTATTTTGTTTTATGGGTGTACCGTCCGTCATGGCATATATACATATTGTTTGATCTTATCGATACTTTTCTTTCAGGCAACAGCAACACAGTGATGATAGCCTGCGTCTCTCCCAGTGATCGCGACTTCATGGAGACGCTCAATACTTTGAAATACGCGAATCGAGCGCGAAACATTAAGAATAGATGCGTTGTGAACCAAGATCTTACGTCAAGAACTATACACAGCCTTAGACAGGAGGTGGCGAGGCTGCAGTTGGAGTTGGCTGAGTTTAAACAGGTATTAAAAAAAAATACCAACAGCTCAGATAAGGGCTTGTTTCGGCAAGGTTTCTTCTCACGCGAGGTTTTTTCGGCAACTTTTTGACCCCCTCCTCCAGACTCATATGATCAAGACTTAAATAGGAACTTGACTCAGGAAAGTAAAAATTCTTTAGGTGTTTAGGTTTAAAGTGACGTTTCTTTAAAGTACGCTCAACGAACACAATATAGACTAGCTGACAGCTAGGTCATTTGAGTTTTTTATTTATCATACGTCAAAAACAAAATTTTGTTTTAAAAATATATGAAATAGAAACGCTTGACGTCATATTTTCAGCGTCTTTGATGTACTAAATTTGTGACTTTGTTTAATTAAAAATTTAAAGACGCAGTGCAAAACAAAATTAAAAAAGGTGGTTTTTTGAAGTGAAGGAAGAGAATAACATTTCATAATTTATTTTTCATGCATTCCACTACCCTATTCTCTGCCTCAAATTCATCATCATCATCAATCAGCTCATATAGGTACGTCCCCACCGAGGGGCTCGAGCCTACCCTGAGTTAGGGCGATCGGGCCTTAGTCGACCCCGCGGACCCAGTGCGCGTTAAGCGTTAGATAAACGTACATATGAAAACTAAATTCAGGATTCGAACTGAGACCTCCCGGACAGGAGGTAGCGCCCCTAGACTTTACGCCACTTACGCTCTAACTCATTATCATCATATCAGCCGAAAGACGTCCAATGCTAAACACAGGCCTCCCCTAAGGATTTCCACAACGACTGGTCTTGCGTTGTCCGCATCTAGCGGCTTCCCGCGACTTGCACCAGGTCGTCAGACTACCAAGTGGGAGTCCTACCTATCTACCATCTTTCGGTGTGCTGCCGCCACTCCAGAACTTTAGTGCTCCAACGGCCGTCCGTTGTACGAGCTATGTTCCGCGCCCACTGCCACTTGAGTTTAGCAATTCTGTGAGTTATGTCGGTTATTCAAACTTGCTTATCAGTCTTCTCTGGTATGCGATGATGATCATAATCACATCAGCCAAAAGACGTTCAGGCCAGACGTAGACCTCCTCCGATTGGGGGGTGGTTTTGCCGTAATCGCCACACTTGGCAGGCGGGTTGGCGATCGCAGAATGAAGAGTGGTGGCACAAGGACGCTGCTGCTCTTCCTCCAGTTTTTTCATCCCTTAGTCGTCTCTTATAACACCCTTGGGAAGAGATGGGGTGGTACTGTTCTACAGGGCACAGGTCATTTTATTTTATTTTCTTAGGAAAAATAGCTGTAATTACACAAAACAAAACATAGTTAAAAGAAAAGGTAGAAACATAAGCCAATAAAACTATATACATATGAATGCTGATACTTTTGATTGTAGGTTCTTGGTGGAACATTATATCACACATATTGGTATAAATCTACACTAATTCCACATAAAACTCGTTACGTTTTGTTTTTAACCCCCGACGCAAAAAGAGGGGTGTTATAAGTTTGACCGCTATGTGTGTGTGTGTGTCTGTGTGTGTGCCTGTGTGTCTGTCTGTGTGTCTGTCTGTGGCACCGTAGCTCTCAAACGGGTTAACCGATTTGGATGCGGTTTTTTTTATTTACAAGCAGGTTTTTTGGCGATGGTTCTTAGATACGTTTTATCAAAATCGGTCCAGCCGTTTCAAGGTCATCAGCTCTTTTGTTAGCTGCGGTAGGGTTCTTAGACTCTTAATGTGTATTTACTTTACTTTCAAACATACATGGGACCAAAAACTTGAAACACTCATGTATGCTTAATAACTATGCAGGATTATGGAACTCTTGGTCTGATGCTGCAGCCAGGATATCCAGAACACTAGCACACTCTTAAAAAAATAATAGCAGATATGTCGTGTTTGGACTCGTTTTGATCAGTATTTGATTCTGCATACAAGGCAATGGTGGCAACACGGTGAGCTGATGCTGCGGCCAGGATATCCAGCACACTAGTACACTCTTAAAAAAATAATAGCAGATATGTCGTGTTTGGACTCGTTTTGATCAGTATTTGATTCTGCATACAATGCAATGGTGGCAACACGGTGAGCTGATGCTGCGGCCAGGATATCCAGAACACTAGCACACTCTTAAAAAAATAATAGCAGATATGTCGTGTTTGGACTCGTTTTGATCAGTATTTGATTCTGCATACAATGCAATGGTGGCAACACGGTGAGCTGATGCTGCGGCCAGGATATCCAGCACACTAGTACACTCTTAAAAAAATAATAGCAGATATGTCGTGTTTGGACTCGTTTTGATCAGTATTTGATTCTGCATACAATGCAATGGTGGCAACACGGTGAGCTGATGTTGTTAAAATCCGTTAAATTTTTGACATACCTACGTACCTGAAACTATGACTAACTGTGAACTAAATATTATGGAGATAAACCTTCGCTTTGATTTCTTATATAAACCCCCGACGCAAAAAGAGGGGTGTTATAAGTTTGACGCCAATTTCTGTGTGTTTGTGTCTGTTTGTCTGTGGCATCGCAACTCTCGAACGGATGGACCGATTTTGATGCGGTTTTTTTTACGTGAAACAAGTTTCCTTGCGGTGGTTCTTAGCTATAATCGATAAAGATCTGTTCAGCCGTTTGAGGGTTATCAGCTCTTATCTAGGTGACTAAGGGATCTGGGCAACTTATACAGGTCTGATCGATTCAAAATTTGGTGCCCTGTTAATGTAAAAATATTGCAAAACCATGATAACCTTGAACTGTTGATGCAGCATCTCCTAGAATCTACAGAATACCCAACTCCTCAAAAACTTTCAGTAGAAGTATAGTGTTTGGGCTCAAAAAAAATATTCAAAACAATTTATTTCAAATAGGTGTTACACACACTTCTAAATAGAATTAGAATAGAAATTATTAGAATAGTCTCAATGAATAGGTGTTAGATATAATATGGTAACCTTGACCTGATGCTGCAGCATCTCCTGGAATCTGCTGAAGCAGCGGTTAAAAAAGTAAAAAACTTCCATGGGTCCATGGATTTGAAGTTTAGAGTTATAACACATTTAATTGCAGCTTCAAACAAGGGAGGTGAGCAACTTCCACAGGCTTGATCGATTCAAAATAGGCTAGATTTTGTGTCGCAGTATCGTGTTTCGTCCCGGAAACTATTTGTATGAATGTGGGGGTAGAGTTTCGATTGTATCTAATAGTTATGTAAAGTTTAAAAAGCACGAAATAAAAATTAAATTAAAAATTTAAAAAACCCCCGACAAAAACCTCTAAAAAGTAAACAATAATATGTATTGACCCTTTGAGTTTAATTTAAGTAGTAATATTTTGATCCAAGAGTCGTCGCGTAGGGGGACCGCTAAGTAAATAAAATAAAAACAGAATACCACTGATTTACTTTACTACAACTAATTAGTAATAACTTCACAACTTAGCGGTCCCCCTACGCGACGACTCTTGGATCAAAATATTACTACTTAAATTAAACTCAAAGGGTCAATACATATTATTGTTTACTTTTTAGAGGTTTTTGTCGGGGGTTTTTTATTATGTTTTATGTGGAAATAGTGTAGATATATATACCAATATGTGTGACATATGAATGCCTCACATCTGATTCCAGATGTGTATGAAGGTCGCGTTGCATACGTCCGTAGGTGTAAATCTAAATGCCTTACACGTGACTGCGGGTGATGCTAAGTGCAACACCAGGTAACCGTCGTCTATCCCTTGGATAGCAAGGTTAATTGTGTCATACAATAAGAAAAAGAGTTAAATTATGGTATTGAAACAAACCATATTAAAGTTTAACAATACCTAATAATGTTAAGTTCATCATATCAGCCGAAGGAAGTCCACTGCTGGACATAGGCCTCCCCCAAGGATCTCCACGACGACCGGTTTTGCGCTGCCCGCATCCAGCGGCTTCCCGCGACCTTCACCAGGTCATCGGTCCACCGAGTGGGAGGCCTGCCTACACTACGCTTTCCGGTGCGTGGTCGCCACTCGAGAACTTTACTGCCCCAACGGCCATCTGTTCTACGAGCAATGTGCCCCGCCCACTGCCACTTAAGTTTAGCAATTCTGAGAGCTATGTCGGTTACTTTAGTTCTCTTACGGATCTCCTCGTTTCTGATTCGATCACGCAGAGAAACTCCGAGCATAGCACGCATGTTAAGTTACCATGTAATTTTATAACGTAAAATTAATCTATTTCGCTGATACACCAAATCAATCGCCAATTTCCTTTCTCCAGGGTAAACGCGTGATATCAGAAACGGGCGAAGAGGGCTGGAGTGACGTGGTCCAAGAGAACGCCATCCTCACGGCTGAAGTGGAGTCCCTCAGACGGCGCGTCAAGGCCATGCAAGGCACAATTGAGCAGCTGTCGGCCAGGAACAGCGAGCTGGTGGCGCAGAAGGCGCTTGGCACGTGGGCGCCGAAGGATGGCAGTCCCGACCCCAGTGATTGTTCTTTGACGTCTTTGGTTCAGGTAAAAAAAAATAACGGTTTAAGATAAGATAAATACTCTTTATTGTACACACTAGTTACAAAAAAAATATAAACAAATTATAAAAACTTAATATAAAAAAACTTGGGCGGTCTTATCGTTTAATAGCATTTTCGTATGATTAAAACTAAGCGTAGGCAGGCCTTCCCACTCGGTGGACCGATGACTTGGTGAAGGTCACGGGTAGCCGCTGGATGGGGGCAACGCAGAACCTGTCGTCGTGGAAATCCTTGGGGGAGGCCATTGTCCAGCAGTGGACGTCCTTCGGCTGATATAATTATTATGATGACGGTGGTTAAAACTTAACAGTTTATGAAAATTTAATTCCCATTGATAATTGAACTGTAATGTAATGACTTAGCAGGTCATTACAGTTGGGGCAAAGAGTAAAAAATATTATTTTAAAAGTAGGGGTATCTAGCTCAGGATAGCTGAAAATTACTATAAACTGAAAAAACTTATATATTTTAACTTTTCCACTTTATTTTCTCTATATGATGCTGTGTCCGGCTGGCTTATTTATGGATCTCCGTTTTAACTGCCGTAAATTTTAACCGCCTCCGTAGCGTAATGGTTAGTCCATTCGCTTCATACCAGGAGGTCGCGGGTTCGATTCCTGGTGGGGTCAACTTGAAAGACTCAGTTTGGTTGGTGGTAGGGCATTTTCTAAGCCCACCTGGCTAGCTACCACCATCTTATCTAAGTCTTGCCGCCAAACATCAGTGTTTAATAACATTGGTATGTTTCGGCATGAAGATAAGATAGCCAGTTCTCCATTGCGTTGGGGAACCTTGGTAAGCCCGCTTCCATCTTCGGCATCATCGTCACTTACCATCAGGTGAGATGATGCCACGGGCTTACCAAGCGGGCGTTCCGACTGATAATGTAGTGGGTTTTTGAAGAACTTTTCAGGAGCTCCTTTCAACTCGAAGGCTTTGCGGATAATGTGTCCAGATAATTCCTAACGGGATTCCAAACGCAAAAGTTCAAACGAAGCTTTTTAAATAACGTGCGGCCATATCGACACACAATGGTTCGATGGTCGAGAGAAATGACCAAAAAGATCATTACAATACCACACCCTGGACACTTCATACAACGGGCCAGAAATGACATTTCAAAAAACGAATGACGAAACAAACAAAATGGCGGCGAAATCCTATACGTTCGACAACCAAACTGTAACCAATCTATCAATCTGTGTGACGAGGGGGTGAGGTCGCAATCTAGAGAGCGGCAGGGAGTGTCCATTCTGTATGTTAGTATTAATATATATACTTTGACAATACTGAGACCAGAGGTGATTGACCAGTGAGGCTGTGACTAATTCTATATTCCTAAGTTTGTCCCTGAATAGCAATTTATCTACAAAGCTAAATATTTTTCTGTATACAGGTGTAAGAAAAATGGTGTAGGACCCGTTTACTGGGGGTTCTACTCATCATACTGAACAACTTTTCCATAGCCAGTTCTCAAAAAAAACTATTGGAACCTCCATACTAAAATTGGTCGATCAGCGGATTGATCGCTTTGTATGAAAAGTAAAATATTTTTTTTGCGATTTAAGCAAAATCGTAGAACAAAAGTTGTTCAGTATGATGATTAGAAGCCCCAGTTAACGGGACCTACACCAATTTTGTTACACCCTGTTTATAAAACAAGCTATAGATTGTATATTTTGAGGAATTAGTGTAACTAGCTTTCTTAATCTTTGGTGTGCATCTAGTTTAAATATCATAACATATGATGTAACATTATCATATCAGCCGAAGACGTCCACTGCTGGACAAAGGCCTCCCCCAAGGATTTCCACGACGACCGGTCCCGCGCTACCACATCCAGGAGGTCTACCTAGTGGAAGCCTGCCTTTATACTACGTCTTCTGGTGCGTGGTCGCTACTCGACAACTTTACTGCCTCAACGGTCATCTGTTCTACGAGCTATATGGCCCGCCCACTGCCCCTTAAGTTTAGCGAATCTGTGAGTTGTCGGTTACCTTGGTTCTCCTACAGATAGGAGATATTTCTGATTCGACCGCGTAGAGAAACTCCGAGCATAGCTCGCTCTTATGACATACATATATGCAAAAAGTTATTTCCAATTATGGCACACTATTAAACATTAGATTTCGATCAACTTCTATGTTACCTAATATTTCATTCTGGAGTGCATTATAGAATATTTATTTACTTACCTACCATGCCATATTTCATATTGTCGTATTATTTTCAGGGCTATGTAAGTGAGATAGAAGATCTACGTGCGCAGCTAATGGAAGCCAACGCGTTATACGAAGCGACGCGGAAACGCGAGGCACTGGCCCACAGGACCAGACTCGAATCGGTGCACGATTCCAGCTCAGTACTGGACGAAGCCAAGCGCGAGTTATACAAAGTAAGTGTCAATGTAATGCCGATGTATGAATAGAAGACCAGAATCAGCAGTTATAAGCGAAAAACTGGAAAAAGTCCAAAAATTTCGTGAATTTTTGGCCACCTAAAGTAGTCTGCCTCACTTTCGAGGTCGCAAACTTAGCTTTGGCATACCCACAATTATTAGCCCACAGGACCAGACTCGAATCGGTGCACAATTCTAGCTCAGTACTGGACGAAGCCAAGCGCGAGTTATTCAAGTTAATGTCAAAGTATATAAGGATGTATGAATAGAAGACCAGAATCAGCAGTTATAAGTGAAAAACAGGAAAAAGTCCAAAAATTTCGTAAATTTTTGGCTACCAAAAGTAGTTCCCCTCACTTTCGAGGTCGCAAACTTAGCTTTGGCATACCCGCAATTATACCCAACGATCATAAAAAAATTGTTTGCCGCAAGCAATGTAAGCTGAAACCCCTCTATAAACTGGGATATAGTAAAATTAAAAGTATATTTAGCCGCAAGCAATATAAGCTGCCCCCCTATAAACTTGGCTATAGTAAGATTAAAAACATATTTTGCCGCGAGCTATGTAAGCTGAAACCCCACTATAAACTGGGCTATAGTAAGATTAAAAACATATTTTTCCGCAAGAAATGTAAGCTGAAGCCCCCATATAAAATGGGCTATAATAAGATTTAAAAAATATTTTGTCGCAAGCAATGTAAGATGAAACCCCCATATAAACTGGGCTATAAGATTAAAAAAATATTTTGCCGCAAGCAATGTAAGCTTAGACCCCGCTATAAACTGGGCTATAGTAAGATTTAAAACATATTTTGCCGCAAACAATGTAAGCTGAAACCCCCCCTATAAACTGGGCTTTAGTAAGATTAAAAACATATTTTGCCGCAAGCAATGTAAGATGAAACCCCCATATAAACTGGGCTATAAGATTAAAAAAATATTTTGCCGCAAGCAATGTAAGCTTAGACCCCGCTATAAACTGGGCTATAGTAAGATTAAAAACATATTTTGCCGCAATCAATGTAAGCTGGAACCCCCCTATAAACTGGGCTATAGTAAAATTAAAAACATATTTTGCCGCGAGCTATGTAAGCTGAAACCCCTTTATAAACTGGGCTATAGTAAGATTAAAAAAATATTTTGCCGCAAGCAATGTAAGCTGAAACCCCCATATGAACTGGGATATAGTAAGATTTCCGGTTCCGGTGCGAACAAAGGCAGACGCGTAGTTTGTAGCTCCTGCATTTCTCAAATAATTTGTGCAAAAATCCAGAGTAACGACGCTTAAACGCATTAAAACACATAGAACCAGTGCCAAGTTATCAATTACAGTATAAAAGTGACTTATAAAGTGCCAAAAACTAAAGAAAAATCAGTAACAAAAACATCGGCGAGCTTTTGAGGTTATATCACAGACAAAAGAAAAAGAATAATCACGGACATTTGAGAAACCAAGTCAAGGCTTTTCAACATATAAAGGCGGAATACGTAATACATTGCGCGCTGGACTTCATCATAGATTGCGCAGTGAGTGTGGCTACACCAAATAAATTTGCACAAGTAACGATGGAAGAACCAATGATATTACTGTGGGCAAAAATAAAGGAAGAATTGCAACAACAAACCACCGTTATAACGCAAAGCGTGACGAATTCAGTGTCGGAAACATTGGAAGAAAAAATCAGACCATTGGTTGAAGAGAATAAAAAATTAAAGAATGAAGTTGATTACATGAATACAAAAATTTACTATTTAGAAAAAGATAATAAAAAAGCAACATTATTATACATGGAATCGCTGAACAAGAAAAAAATAAAAACGATCTTATGGATTCAGTCCTAAAGACCCTCAATATAATGAGTGAAAAGCTAATATTAAGGAATGGGATAAGTGGGAGATCAGTCAAGTGACACGCATTGGCAAGAAGAGCGAAAAAAGAGCTAGACCCATACTGATGAAACTAACACTTGAATGGCGTAGGATTGACATATTAAAAAACAATAAACAATCCCCGAAAGACATTTACGCCACGGATGATTACCCAAAAGATGTTCTAGAAAAATTAAATTAAAAATTTAAAAAACCCCCGACAAAAACCTCTAAAAAGTAAACAATAATATGTATTGACCCTTTGAGTTTAATTTAAGTAGTAATATTTTGATCCAAGAGTCGTCGCGTAGGGGGACCGCTAAGTTGTGAAGTTATTACTAATTAGTTGTAGTAAAGTAAATCAGTGGTATTCTGTTTTTATTTTATTTACTTAGCGGTCCCCCTACGCGACGACTCTTGGATCAAAATATTACTACTTAAATTAAACTCAAAGGGTCAATACATATTATTGTTTACTTTTTAGAGGTTTTTGTCGGGGGTTTTTTAAATTTTTAATTTAATTTTTATTTCGTGCTTTTTAAACTTTACATAACTATTAGATACAATCGAAACTCTACCCCCACATTCATACAAATAGTTTCCGGGACGAAACACGATACTGCGACACAAAATCTAGCCTATTTTGAATCGATCAAGCCTGTGGAAGTTGCTCACCTCCCTTGTTTGAAGCTGCAATTAAATGTGTTATAACTCTAAACTTCAAATCCATGGACCCATGGAAGTTTTTTACTTTTTTAACCGCTGCTTCAGCAGATTCCAGGAGATGCTGCAGCATCAGGTCAAGGTTACCATATTATATCTAACACCTATTCATTGAGACTATTCTAATAATTTCTATTCTAATTCTATTTAGAAGTGTGTGTAACACCTATTTGAAATAAATTGTTTTGAATATTTTTTTTGAGCCCAAACACTATACTTCTACTGAAAGTTTTTGAGGAGTTGGGTATTCTGTAGATTCTAGGAGATGCTGCATCAACAGTTCAAGGTTATCATGGTTTTGCAATATTTTTACATTAACAGGGCACCAAATTTTGAATCGATCAGACCTGTATAAGTTGCCCAGATCCCTTAGTCACCTAGATAAGAGCTGATAACCCTCAAACGGCTGAACAGATCTTTATCGATTATAGCTAAGAACCACCGCAAGGAAACTTGTTTCACGTAAAAAAAACCGCATCAAAATCGGTCCATCCGTTCGAGAGTTGCGATGCCACAGACAAACAGACACAAACACACAGAAATTGGCGTCAAACTTATAACACCCCTCTTTTTGCGTCGGGGGTTTATATAAGAAATCAAAGCGAAGGTTTATCTCCATAATATTTAGTTCACAGTTAGTCATAGTTTCAGGTACGTAGGTATGTCAAAAATTTAACGGATTTTAACAACATCAGCTCACCGTGTTGCCACCATTGCATTGTATGCAGAATCAAATACTGATCAAAACGAGTCCAAACACGACATATCTGCTATTATTTTTTCAAGAGTGTACTAGTGTGCTGGATATCCTGGCCGCAGCATCAGCTCACCGTGTTGCCACCATTGCATTGTATGCAGAATCAAATACTGATCAAAACGAGTCCAAACACGACATATCTGCTATTATTTTTTTAAGAGTGTGCTAGTGTTCTGGATATCCTGGCCGCAGCATCAGCTCACCGTGTTGCCACCATTGCATTGTATGCAGAATCAAATACTGATCAAAACGAGTCCAAACACGACATATCTGCTATTATTTTTTTAAGAGTGTACTAGTGTGCTGGATATCCTGGCCGCAGCATCAGCTCACCGTGTTGCCACCATTGCCTTGTATGCAGAATCAAATACTGATCAAAACGAGTCCAAACACGACATATCTGCTATTATTTTTTTAAGAGTGTGCTAGTGTTCTGGATATCCTGGCTGCAGCATCAGACCAAGAGTTCCATAATCCTGCATAGTTATTAAGCATACATGAGTGTTTCAAGTTTTTGGTCCCATGTATGTTTGAAAGTAAAGTAAATACACATTAAGAGTCTAAGAACCCTACCGCAGCTAACAAAAGAGCTGATGACCTTGAAACGGCTGGACCGATTTTGATAAAACGTATCTAAGAACCATCGCCAAAAAACCTGCTTGTAAATAAAAAAAACCGCATCCAAATCGGTTAACCCGTTTGAGAGCTACGGTGCCACAGACAGACACACAGACAGACACACAGGCACACACACAGACACACACACACACATAGCGGTCAAACTTATAACACCCCTCTTTTTGCGTCGGGGGTTAAAAAAAGACGCGAACTGAAAAATAAAGTCAAGGAAGAGGTCGAAAAAGGAAATGTGGCATTCATCCGCTACGATAAATTGGTAGTTAAGAACAAAGGACAAAAAAACGAAAAAAGGAAAAGACAGACAGACACCCACAGACAGTCCAACTGCTGAAAATTCAAGCAAAGCTCCATGCCAAATTAATAAAACTACCGTATTTACTAAATCGAGAAGCGGTTCATTCAGCCGTTCGACCAATGGGCAACAATAACAACTAACAGACATCGTCAACCGGAAAAACAACCAACAACAACTTACAACTAGTATAAACAAAAAAACATATCCCAACCCGGCTGGTCCCCGTGGGATATTAGACCACTACCCTCCAGACAAACAAAACCACACAACCATCTCAACAAAATCAAAACTAAAAAGTAAAGAAACAAAAACAGGGAACAACTGAAAACAAGCATATATACATATCAACTTTAAACACAAGAACTTTAAGAACTGACGAAAGATTAGAAGAGCTAAGACAAGCATTAAAAAACGTGAAATGGGACATTATTGGATTAAGTGAAATCAGACGTGAGGGAGACGAGATCAGATAGTATAACGATTTTATTTTATACTATTATGGACAGAAGCAGAGGATGTATGGAGTAGGGTATATCATCAAAAAAAGAATATAGACAATATATAGAAGAATTTGCTGGTATATCTGACAGAATTGCTGTATTAAATATCCAACTGCCTGGCCATAAAAATCCAATATCTTTGATCCAGATATACGCTCCCACTGAAGACACAAAAGAGGAAGAAAATGAGAAATTTTACCAACTACTACAAAAAACCATGGAAAAGGCATATAAACAAATAAATATATTAGGAGACTTTAACAGTAAGGTAGGGACAGCACAGGAAGGAGAGGAATTCATATTGGGTCGCTATAGTACAGGAAAAAGAAACAACAACGGACAAAGACTAGTGTTTGCGTTAGAAAATAACCTAAAAGTAATAAACGGTTTCTACAAGAAAAAAAAATAGGAAATGGACTCGGATATCTCCAGATGGCAAAAACAAGAAAGAAATAGACTTGATAACATCCAACATGCTTCGACATTTCTCAAATGTAGAAATAATTAATCAGTTAAACTTTGGTACAAACCACAGCATGGTAAGAGCAACTTTTAGAATAGCAAACATAAAAAAATCAAGAGAACATTGTAAAATAGAGTCCATGGACGCAACGGTTAAGGTATCTGAAGAAATGGTTACGGAATTGAAAAGATCACTCCCTGAAATTAGCTCTGAAAAAACGACACAACAAAAATATGACGAAATGGAAAAATATATATTAGATGTAGCAAAAATTTCTCTGTAGCAAAACGTAAGAAAGACAAAATAGGGAATGAAGCTAGAGACCTAATGGAAGAAAGAAGGAACATGATACTGGATAGAAAAAACAATATAAAGAACATAGAACTTATAAGTAAAAAAATAACGTCAAGCATAAGAAAACACAATAAATCAACAAGAATCGAATCTATAAAGAAAGAGATAGAGAAAACAGGAGGTGTTAAAAAGGCCCTAAAACAACTTAAAGAATATAAAACGTGGATGCCAAGTATAAAAAGCAAAGAAAATTTACAAAAAAATCAAACAACATCAAACAGATCAAAAATTGGAAAAATAGCAACTGACTACTACAAAAAACTTTATAATTGTACTCACAGTGAAACTTATGATATTCAATCAAATAGTACAACAGAAAAAGAAGCAGTTCCCAACATCCTTACAAGTGAGACAAGAAAAGCAATAATAACACAAAAAAACTATAAAGCACCAGGGGAGAATAAAATATCCAATGAAGTTTTGAAACAGATAATTGATATCATAGACGAACCTTTAACGGATCTATTTAATGAAATACTACACACAGAACAAATACCGAACCAATGGACAAATTCAACAATAGTACGAATCCATAAGAAAGGAGACAAAAACAATATAGATAATTACCGACCCATAAATCTGATGAACAACATATTATACAAAATCTTTTCCAAAATAATATTAGGACGCCTAACAAAAACACTAGATGAAGAACAACCAAAAGAGCAAGCTTGTTTTCGTAGAGATTTTTCCACTGTAGACCATATGCATGTGGTGAAACAATTAATAGAAAAGCTCAATGAATATGGAAAACAGTATTATATTGGATTTGTTGACTACAACAAGGCTTTCGATTCTTTGTCTCATAACATAATATATAAAGCATTACACAAGCAGGGAATAAACAGTAAATACATAAGAATAATCAATTTGATTTATAAAAGTAGCACAGCAAGGATAAAATTAGAAAAACTTGGTAAACCATTTGAAGTGAAAAAAGGTGTGAGATAAGGAGACCCACTATCGCCTAAGCTCTTCACAACAGTCCTGGAAGAAATCTTTAGAAATCTAGACTGGGAGACCGGAGTGAACATCAACGGCTCTAATTTAAACCATCTAAGATTTGCTGATGATCTGGTGCTGTTTGCAGAAGATCCACAAACTTTACAAAATATGTTACAGTCACTCTCCACAGAAAGCTATAAGGCAGGTTTAACAATAAATGCATCAAAAACTAAAATAATGACTAACAAAACCAAGACTAAGATAACAGTAGATGACCATGAAATTGAGTACGTAGAGGAGTACATATACCTAGGCCAACTGATAACACCAAAACATCAAATCACTAGAGAAATCCAAAGAAGAGTGAACAATAGTTGGGCAAGGTATTGGTCACTAAAAGAAGTGATGAAAAAAGTGTTCAACACCTACATACTGCCTGTACTGACCTATGGGTGCCAAACTTGGTCTTTCACAGCTACTTCTGTACAAAAACTAAAAGTATGCCAACAAAATATGGAACGAAGTATGCTGGGCTTCCGCTTAAGTGATAGACAAAGACTCGTAGACATCAGAGAAAGAACAGGAGTGGTTGATGTGATTATGAAGGCTAAAAGCCTGAAATGGCGCTGGACTGGTCATATGATAAGATCCAAAACCAAAAAATGGACAAAAGATATAACCGAATGGTACCCAAGACATGGAAAACGGAAGAGAGGTAGACAAATAAGGAGATGGGAAGATGATCTTTCCCAAAGGCTGGAGGAGATCAGCACGGGAAAGAGATGTGTGGAAATTTATGGAGGAGGCCTATGTCAAAGGACAGCCTGACTTAGGTGTAAGTTGACGGTGTCAACTAATTTATTTTTAATTTTAGTTTGTTAAGCTGATGTATCTAACCTGAATCAGAGAAATAAAGGCTTATTTTATTTATTTATTAAAAAGATAAAAGATATAAGATTAAAAACTAATTTTGCCGCAAGCAATGTAAGCTGAAACCCCCCTATAAACTGAGCTACAGTACGATTAAACACTATTCTTCGTGTTTCAGGAGAAAGAGCTTTTAGCCCGCAGTATGGGCGAACTAGAATTCCACCGCAAGTTGAACATGAGTGACTCTATGACCAGTGGCGCGGGCGACGGGGAGATAGGGGAGCGGGAGCGGGCGGAGGGAGAGAGTGCTGATGACTCCGATCCTTCGGGAGACGAGAGTGACTCTGAGGATGAGGACTCAGAAACCAAAGGTAAGCCAAGTCATAGAAGAAGATTGAAAGTAATACTGACGCGACAGCGTGAAACTACGAAAAAATACTCTCCAATTTCAAAACAACGAAACCCGGGTAACGTTGTGTCATACATCTTCTCATTAGATTTTTTTACAATAGACTATGCCAGGTCCCCGTCACTCGGTCGAGCAGGCGAGATTATCGGCGCGGTCTACAGGCCGCGCTCCGCACTTCAGCGCTAGAACGTCGTACAGTCGCCGCCGCAATTCGTGCGCCGCCCGTGTACGCAATTATAAATGCTAAGTCGAGCGCCTTAATACCCATGTTTCCGTGTATTGTCTGTAAGTGGGAAGGAGTAGGTGAATAAATGCATAAATATTTTTGTTTTATAAGGAAGTGCAATATCTGTTACGAAGTAACTAGTATCTCATCTGTGACTATGCCTTTAACCATCGATTTCTTAAAAGCCTAACTAATTTATTCAAAATACCAAAACCTGACTGCTTGTAATGTTTCTTATGTCCATGAAGAGATCAAGACGAATCTAACGACGCCGCACACTCTTAATTCTATCGAGCCGTTTAGTCTACAGGCTAAGCCGAAGAAACAGACATACATACATACATTGCAAATACATAACGTGACCCAAAACTGTAAAGCTTCTTACACTAAAATGCTACTTTAAATGGTTTAGGGTTCCGTACCCAAAGGGTAAAAACGGGACCCTATTACTAAGACTCCGCTGTCCGTCTGTCACCAGGCTGTATTTCAGGAACCGTGATAGCAAGACAGTTGAAATTTTCACTGATAATGTATTTCTGCAACCGCTATAACAACAAATACAAAAAATTAGAAAAAGTGAAAGTCTCCATACAAAAAACGTTGTTATTTTTTTGAAACGTGAAGAAACTTACGCCATCTAGTATGATGGTACGGAACCCTTTGTGCGCGGTTCTGACTCGCACTTTACCGGTTTTTTTTTCATGGCATTAGGTGTTTTGAGGTTACCCTGTTTTATCATTCGTCATTCGACGACAGCTAAAAAAAAGATTCAATCGTTATTAATAGATCTAAGATTTTGATGAGATCAAAAGCCAAAAAAACACAAAATTTATGTTCCCTTTTTGTTTGACAGGCCAACGCATCCTGACCGCGCAACTAGCGGCCCTGAGCGAGGACATCGATACGAAAGCACGGCTCATTGAACAGCTGGAGGTGTCGCAACGCAGACTGCAGGCGCTCAGGACGCATTACGAGCAACGGCTGGACACGCTGCATCATCAGATTAAAGCAACCAGCGATGAGAGGGACAAAGTGCTGGCCTCGCTAGGTTTGTTGTTGTTGTTGATTTTGTTTCTACTGTCGGATAAAATAACTGCCGCACAAGGTGTTGGCTTCGTTAGGTAAACTTTAAATATCTGGAATGAACTGAAAGAAGAAGTTATTCTTCTTAGTCAATAGTTGTCATCTTTAAATGGATTTTGTTGATGTAACGAGCTAACAATATTTTTAGAGTCCGATTTCCTAGAATCTGAGGCTAATATTAAAACATCTGTTAATGACTTACATTGAGCACTAGTTCTTTCGTAGATACAGTTAGATTGTAATTAGTTTAGAAAGACTTTAAAGTGGGCAGGGCACAGATAGCCGTTGGGGTAGTAAATTTCTCAAGTGGCGATTGCGCGCCGGAAGACGTAGCGTAGGCAGTCCACCCACACGGTTAACCGACAACCTGGTGAAGGTTGCGGGAATACTTAGGATGCGGGCAGCGCAGGACCGGTCGTTGTGGAAATCCTTGGGGGAGGCCTTTGTCCAGCAGTGGATGTCTTTCGGCTGACATGATGATGATGATGAATTTAGAAAAATAATAGTAGGAACAGGAGGCATAGGTTCTACCCGTGGCAGGCCTGTCGCACTCCGCGCTGTAGGCATGAAAATGTATATATAATTAGTACCAACGCCTACGCCGCGCGGCCCCCTAAATGGGGCAAATTTAGTAATCAGAAGAGACAAGACTTACGCGATAGAAAGAGGGGTAAGTTGTAGGTGATTATAACTGAAGGTAATTAGAGCTGTGCGACCTGAATTTGCACTTAATTGTGTCGTAGCAAGAGTCACCATTCATTCAAATGATCTTGCGGAGTTAACCTTCTTTTACGTAGTAAATAGTTTTTACTCTTTGCCCGTGGTCTGCTAGTAAGACAAAATAGTCGGACTACGGGAAAACACCGGTTGATATGCAATCAATAAATAAAGGTCCTATGGCTCCAAATTAGGATTCCCAATATTACCAGATATATTTTTTTTTATTCACAATTGGTAAACCCTTAACAACATCTCACCTGGTGGTAAGTGACGATGTTGCCGAAGATAGAAGCGGGCTTACCAAGATTCCCCAACGCAATGAGGAACTGGCTATCTTATCTTCATGCCGAAACACACCAATGATATCAACATTGATATTTGGCGGCAAGACTACGATAAGATGGTGGTAGCTAGCCAGGCAGGCTTAGAAAATGCCCTGCCACCATCCAAACCGAGTCTTACAATTGACCCCGCCGGGAATCGAATCCGCGACCTCCTGTGTAAAGCAAGTGAACTTTGCCTCTGGGCTACGGAGGCGGTTAAATATAAATATTTAATTTAAATACTAACAGAGATAACAAACCTGTTTGTCACACGATGTACAGTAAAATTTAATTTACAATTTTATCCTATTTTAGCAAACCAAGCCTCACCTCCAACTGAGAAACTGAAACGCGTCAAAGAAGAATATGAAAGGAGAATGTCATCCATGTCGCGAGAGTTGAAGCGTCTACAAGCAGCAGCTAAGGAACACACCAGATTACAGCGATGCCAACAACAGACCGCTCAGCAAATTAGCACGCTGAGGAATGACCTGCAGAACATGAAGAGAGATAAGGTAAGCAATATACGTGTTAAATCAAGGTAGACAAGGTAAGGCATTTGAGAATTTTTGCATGAAAACAACAAATTGCAGTGTAGTTTTTGGTGGAAACCATTTTTAAAATTTTCTAAATAAATACATATTTCCCTTTCCGGATCCATAATTTGTGGAACCATATTTTTTGTTCATCACATCAGCTCATATACGTCCCCACTGAGGGGCTCGAGCCTTAGCCGACCACGCGGGCCCAGTGCGGGTTGGACGACTTCACACACGACCTGCGAGTTTCCTCGCAGATGTGTGCAGGTTTCCTCACGAAGTTTTCCTTCACCGTAAGAGCGTCGGATAAACGTACATATAAAATCTAAATTTGAAATCACATTGGTACTTGGCAGGAGTCAAACCACGACTTCCCGGACAGGAGGCGGCGGCCCTAGCCGTTACGCCACCGACGCATATTTTTCATTGATACATATTTAATTTATAAATAAGTATTTCGTGGGGATAAATTATTAGGAATGAAAGATGGTATACACCAAATGAATTGTACAGCCACGCTGTGCATAACATTAATTTTACTTAGTAGCAAAGAATAAAAGGTATACCAGACTTGATAAAAATACAAATAATTAAGGTTATATATAAGGCAGGTGCCTTATTAATTTTTTTTCTAGAATAATTAACTAAAAGTGGAAAGCCTTAAGAGCGTATTTCTAAAATCTTTTCCCATAAAAACTTAAAATTACTACTTCTTGAAAATGGATGTGCCGATTGTAATGAAACTTTGTTTTTTAGACTATTAGTGTAAGACGATTGATCCCCATCAAAATATCAACTTCGTTGTTTTTTGAAATCGCAATACCTTCTTCACTCCTTAGTCACTCGATTAAGCTTGCTACTCAGTCGCTCAAAAGTAAAAATCATAACATAGTGGCCGATCGTAATTTACCAAAGTGGATAGCTACCATGTTACCTTACTTATCGGCTACCCTCTGATTCTTCGTATGTACAAAGGGCAGCTTGTAAATTTTTGCTGATTCATACTTTATTAGTAATTACATGAAAACATAAATCTAAAAATTTGTGTAACATAAACAGCTTCGTGGAGAGTAGATATTTATTTATTTCATACTAGCTGTTTCTCGCTGCTTCACCCGCGTGGACAACGTTTCTATGACTTCTCGGGGGTGCTTAGTGCGCAAGCCGCAAGCGGCTCGCAAGCGTGAAAAAAGTAGCCTATGTGTTAATCCAGGTCCTAATCTGTCTACCTACCAAACTTCAGCCAGATCCGTTCAGTAGTTTTTGCGTGAAAAGGTAACAAACATACACACTCACAAACATTCGCCTTTATAATATTAGTGTGATGCCAAAGTCACTACAAAAATATACATACACATAAAACGAGCGAAAGAGCGTATTCCCAATATCGTTTCCCATACAAATTTAACTTTAGTACATCTTGAAAATGGATAAGCCGATTCCAATGAAACTTTATACACTGAAGCAAGTCCCTAAATTCTAGTTGGTGTGGAGATTATATTTTCAAAATACTTTATTTTTTAAAAGTTTTGCGAATTTTAAGATAACTATGAAAACCATAAGCCAGATTCTCCTACTGGCCGTTAAAACGCCCATTTAAAAGAAAAGCCAAGTCAAGAGAACAACCCACGTGCCATTATAAAAAAATTTTAGTAATTTCAGGGGTAACTGGGTTAAATCACTATTATTATGAGATAACACTATTTTTTTGAACATATAATCTATCTACAAACTAAAATTTTGTCTCTTGCTTATGTGTTTAAAGTTTCATTACAATCGGTCCATCTATTTTCATGAAGTTGAAAGTTGTCGTTGAATGAAATTTTAAGTTAAAAGTACATATTCAAGTTTGTATGGGAAACGATTTTGTGAATCGCTATTTTAATTATTCTCTATTGGTTAGCCCTTGCCGTCATATCACCTGATTGTAAGTGACAATGATGCCGAAGATGGAAGCGGGCTTTACAAGATTCCCCAACGCAATGGGGAAATCTTTCAATTTGTCATTATGAATAATCGTGAAAGTTTAAGCCGGAACACTGATGTTTGGCGGCAAGACTTAGATAAGATGGTGGTAGCCAGCCAGGCGCACTATGAAAAGGCCCTACCACCAACCAAACCGAGTCATACAAAGTTATAATATCGTAGGGTATTTGACAGTATTTAAATAAATTTAAAAAATATTTACCACTAAACAGCATTTCTCCTACGCATAAAAACTTATTTATTTCATATTTTAATCTAATCTCATTTTTATATTTATCAAAATCACTAAATTAGTTCTTCAAAGACAATGACGTCACAAGTTTGTAACACGAAAAATTTCAGAACAAAATGTCGTTTTTGACAGTTGATAAAAAGCAACTCAAACGACTAGGTTACATCCAAATTAAGTACTACTTCTAGAAGTCAAGTATAGGCAAAGTATATATGTTAGTACTAACATACAATATGGACACTCCCTGCCAATCTCTAGATTGCGTCCTCACCCCATCGTCAGCCAGATTGATGCAGGTTGGTTACAGTTTGGTTGTCGAACGTATAGGACTTTGTCGCTATTTTGTTTGTTACTTTTTTGAAATGTCATTTCTGGCCCGTTGTATGAAGTATCCAGGGTGTGGTATAGGTAAGCTTTTACTTGAGGTTCAGTGTCTCAACTGACTCTTCGAAAATTGTAAAATATCAGCGAATTGAAACTATCGTTTCAGGTTAAACTGGTGCAAAGAATGCGAGCGGAGGCCAAACGGCACGCGCAAGCCGAAGCCGCGAGAGCAAAAGAGGTAACAATAAAACCGTAATTTAAACTGATAAAAAATGATTAGCTGTCTCAGGTTCCTATAGAAACAAGTTTATTCTCATTATATGATGTCTCATGTTCCTATAGACACAAGTTTAATCTCATTATATGATGTCTAATGAGACACAAGTTTATTATCATAATGTTTTGTCTCATGTTCCTATAGACACAAGTTTATACTCATTATATTTTGTCTCATGTAGTACTCATTATGTGTTGTCTCATGTTCCTATAGACACAAATTTATTCTATTATGTTTTGTCTCAGGTTCTTATAGACAAGTTTATTCTTTTTATGTTTTTTCTCAGGTTCCTATAAACAAGTTTATTCTCATTATGTTTGTTTAACAGGTCGCACAACTCCGCAAAGAATCACGAAGGAATGCAAACCTTATCCGTTCGTTGGAGGCGGAAACAAGACTCAAGGAGCAAGTATGTTATTTTTCACTATTTATTAATTACACTACCAATTTTTGTTTTGAACATCATGTGTCCAAGAACGACCAGGCTCAGGGAGAATTCCACTCCTTTGTCTTTTTATACCAACTATATACACTATGCGTTTTACTTCATCGTTTATTATGAGAAAAGCTAAGGAGCGGAATTCTCTGCAGGCGCCTGTGTGGTGTGTTCTTCATCATCATCAGCCGAAAGACGTCTACTGCTGGTCAAAGACCTCCCCCAAGGATTTCCACGACGGTCCGGTCCTGCGCTGTCCGAATTCAGCGACTGCCCGCGACCTTTACCAGGTCATCGGTCCACCGAGTGAGAGGCCTGCCTATGCTACATCTTCCGGTGCGCGATCGCCGATTCTTATATTTAGATTTTATTTCAATGCGTGAGCGAATAGGCACTATTTAAGTTTGCGTGATATATCCTCGGCACCATCGTCACTTACCATCTTACTGCCCCAGATGTAGCTTCAAATGTTTGTCAAAACGAAGCTCTGTGTAGGAATCACCTTCCTGAGAAATTGCCGACATTTACGGACACATTTGACGAAATACGAGATAAGGTGAGATGATGCCAAGAGCTTACCAATTGTGAATAAAAAAATAAAATTTAAAATACTTTTTGTAAAAAAATATTTGCCGACATATAAAAATATATATTCACAAATCTTTGCATAAACACTCGATCAAATGTCTGTCAAAATCTTTGTCAAACATATTGACTTTCACTAATTTTTTTTATTAAAATAACGAACTTTTCTAAAGGTTTAAACATTTATAGGTGTTACGTCGTAAACAAGAAGAGGTGTCTTTACTAAGGAGAAGCAACCGAGATAAGCTTAGCAGTCGCGCGGCTGGCCGGCTGCATGGTACGTATTGCCAAAGAATACTATCTATTACTACGTAGTATTGGGATGACAACAATATTATATTTGACAGGGGATCGGACTGCATTAAAAATATATTCTAAAATATGATTCCCTAAATTGCTTTCCTCTTGAAGTTTCAAAAAACCTTACTTGTTTTGTTTTCCATCACGTCTTCAATTTTTTATTGATCAAATTCACAAAATAAGTTCGTCAATGGCGCTAAAAATCTGTGTCGTCGCTTGTGGGTATTTCAAACATTTTTAGAACAAAATTTCGTTTTTGACAGATCATAAAAAGTAACTCAAATCAGGCGTCCGTCACTCGCTCAAGGCCATGTGTTATATGCCTACCGCTACGCGTATCGGAGACGATACAACCGATAGTGGGTTGCCGCACGTCCGCCTGAGTGCTCGCACGTCACATTTACCGCTCTGACTATCGAAATGCCGAAACCACGCAATTATTGTGCAGTGGATGGGTGTCACAGTCAAAAGACAAATGCTTTGTCATTTTTTTCATTGCCGAGAGACGAACAATAGTATTTTAAATCTTTTGTTTTTTCAAATTCCCTTTTCTCGTTCCCTTACAAATTATCATCATTTATTTCTTAAACTTAGAACAATGGTGGGTAAGTACCTACTATGTTAATCGTCGTAAATTTAGGATTTCAGGTATAATTTATGTGTTTTTTTATATAATTAATAGTTACCTACTAAATGTCTCTCTTATGGTGGGCTTGAAGTCCCACCAGAAACTTTTAATAATTACATTGAAGAATGAGAAAAAGCGTTATTAAACAATTTTGATAACTTCATAATGGATCGGCCTGGCAGCACCGTCTTGGAAATTTTAAAGATTTTCCTCCGCTTTGCTCCTGTTACCCTTTTGATTATTTGTTAAAATTATTTACGAGGTTTCGGATATTTTCGACATAAAATTTAATAATCGGGAATTCAGGGAAGGGAAAAAATACATCTATCATTCTATTAAACTCAAACATATTTGAACGACAAATATAAAATAATTGATTTTCTACAACATTCGTTTCATTACCAAAATCACC
Organism: Coleophora flavipennella; assembly: GCA_947284805.1. Lineage (NCBI taxonomy): Eukaryota > Metazoa > Arthropoda > Insecta > Lepidoptera > Coleophoridae > Coleophora > Coleophora flavipennella. The sequence continues at coordinate 12,704,175 of OX369266.1, forward strand.
ATAGGTACAACCCTAGCACATTCGCTCGATGACGCGCTCGCACGTGGGTCGCGCGGCGGGCAAAACAATCTCAACTCTCTGTATGCGTAGTTATGATACATTTCTTCTCGCTGCAAACAGCTGGAATTATTATTAAGATTTTGTAGGCTATTATAGCGTAGGTATTTACGCTTTTGTATGGGAGTGATGTATCTGTTACGAAGTAACCATTTAGTAATCTGTGCACAAATGACTAGCAGTCCGATCCCTTATTGGCACAAAAAAAGAATACAATCATTACAAACTCAGGTAAGTTAAAAACTGTTGGAAATGGAAACTCTATAGTAAATTGAAGCAGGCACATAAGACGTATTGATGGGATTTTGATAGACAGTGTGTTCTGTTATTGCTTTTGAAAAGAAAATCAAAGAAATTGCTATGATCTAAAATATAGTTTATATTTATAATTTAACGTTTAATTATTAACCAAGCGGTATTGCACATAAACCTAACCTAACCTAACAAAAACAGCTAGATCATATGCGTAACCTGTTAAATATAGTGACAATAAACACTATCAACACAGTCGCTGATATTCGCTTTACCAGGTTGGTCCACCGCGTGGGAGACGTTTTGTGGTACGCGGAATGATTAATTATGATTTTTAAATAATTCGTATTTGATCAAGTGTAGTACGAGTATGAAAACAATACATCTGGATTTTTTCACATATACTTCGTGCAAGGAGTATTTATTTCATCTCTTTTTGATTGTGTTGAACACCAAACATTACGAAATTAAAGCATTATGGTGTAGAGGAAGGGGCTCTCAGTCTTTTAAATTCGTATTTAGACAACAGAACACAAAAAGTACAAGTGAATGGCACGAACTCATCTGGATCTAAAGTGAAAATGGGTGTGCCCCAGGGTTCCATATTAGGGCGTTTTCTTTTCCTTGTTTACGTAAATGATTTGCCTTTTATGGTGCAACATCTGTCAAATATTGTGTTGTTTGCGGATGATATTTCTCTTATTTTTAAAGTGAATAGGAAAGAAAACGAAATTGACGAAGTAAACAACACTCTTTCAAAGATACTGAACTGGTTCACTGTGAACAACTTATTATTAAATGCTAAGAAAACAAAATGTATAAAATTTTGTTTGCCAAATGTAAAAAAGGTCAATAATAGTGTAATATTAGACAGTAATAAATTAGAATTTGTAAATACCACGGTGTTCCTTGGTATAACTTTGGATGTTTCACTTCAATAGGGACCACACATTGTAACTTTAGCGGGAAGGCTTAGTTCAGCTGCTTATGCCGTTAAGAAAATAAGACAGTTAACGGATGTAGATACTGCGAGACTAGTGTATTTTAGTTACTTCCATAGTATAATGTCTTATGGCATATTACTGTGGGGGCATGCGGCTGATATAGAAACTATTTTCATCCTGCAGAAAAGAGCTATCCGCGCAATCTGTCAGATGCGATCACGTGAGTCGTTACAGAATAAGTTCAAAGAAATCAATATTTTAACTGTTGCTAGTCAATTTATATATGAAAACATCATGTACGTTTGTAAAAATTTGCATTTATTTCCTAAAAACAGTGACAGGCATAATTTGAATTTAAGAAATGTAAATAAAATAGATAAAGCCTTTTCGAGACTGAGTAAGGTTAAAAAGTCATTTGTGGGGCAGTGTATAAGATTTTACAATAAAATTCCAGAAAATGTAACTAGTTTGTCAGAGAATAAATTCAAGACTCATGTCAAAAAAGTTTTGTGCTCTAGAGGATATTATAAAATAATATGTAAATGACAAAGAGATATATATATATATATATGTTGATTCTTTAACACATACATTATGAATCATGACATTATTGACTATTTAAAAGTGTGTGTAAACACCTATTTGAAATAAATTGTTTTGAATTTGAATTTGAATCTGCCAAAGTTGGAGTAATGCTAGTACTAATCTATATACATATATAAAAATGAATTACTGTTCGTTAGTCTCGCTAAAACTCGAGAACGGCTGGACCGATTTGGCTAATTTTGGTATTGAATTAATTGTGGAAGTCCAGAGAAGGTTTAAACGTAGTTTAGGGTAGGGTAGGGTAGGGTTGGGTAGTGTAGTGTAGGGTAGTGTAGTGTATGTAGGGTAGTGTAGGGTAGGGTAATGTAGTGTAGTGTAGGATAGTGTAGGGTAGTGTAGTGTAGTGTATGTAGGGTAGGGTAGTGTAGGGTAGGGTAGTGTAGGGAAGGGTAGTGTAGTGTAGGATAGGGTAGTGTAGATAGGGTAGTGTAGTGTATGTAGGGTAGGGTAGGGTAGTGTAGGGTAGGGTTGGGTAGTGTAGTGTAGGGTAGTGTAGTGTAGTGTAGTGTATGTAGGGTAGGGTAGGGTAGGGTAGGGTAGGGTAGGGTAGGGTAGTGTAGGGTAGGGTAGGGTAGTGTAGTGTAGGGTAGTGTAGTGTAGTGTATGTAGGGTAGGGTAGGGTAGGGCAGTGTAATGTAATGTAAGGCGGTACGTAGTTTGCCGAGACAGCTAGTATATATATACTGTGGTAATGGTAAGTCCGATGGGGTCGACTTGTATAAGACTTGGTTTGGTTGGTGGTAGGGCATTTTCTAAACCCGCCTGGCCAGCTACCACCATCCTATGTAAGTCTTGCCGCCAAACATCAGTTTTAACAACATTGATGTTTTCCGGCTTCAAGATAAGATAGCCGTTCTCCATTGTTTTGGGGAATCTTAGTAAGCCCGCTTAAGTCTTCAGCATCATCGTCACTTACCATCAGGTGACATGATGCCAAGGGCTAACCATTTGTAAGTAAAAAAAAAGTCACTAAATGAAATTTAAACGTTTAGAGATAGTTTAGAACTCAGTGATAATATTTGGATACATCTAAGGAGTTTGTATACTTATCTATTTCATCCAGTGACGTAAAAAGTCTACAAAAGTGGCATGTTTTTTATTTAAATTATATCCAAAATCCAAACTTTGGCCTATTCAAAGGAGACATTCATATTCGATGTCAACGCACGCACTAAAAAACCCTAGGTTTTTGGTGGTCGTTTCAAAATTCCAAAGTATATATGTATATAGATATAGTAGTATAACTTACTTGCATATTTTTATCGTATGCTTATTAATGCACTTGGTACCCTTTCAATTTATGTTTTTAGTGGGATATGTATTTATATCCCACCAAAAACATAAATGTTGAAGGGTACCAAGTTCTTTCAGTGGTTTTTATTAATATAATCTATACATTCTAATTAAAGCAGCGGGAACTCAAACTGAAATATAATAGATTTATCCAAATAATGGAGATAAAGAACGGTTTTCAGTTGCTTAAAAGAAACTTTGTTGTGTCTGTGTTAATAATGGTATAACTTGGCAAGTTTTCATCAGTAATCATAAATATGATAATGACATCACCATCACGGACAGACGCGGATGTATCGCAAAGTTCTAACAGTCGCCGCTAGATGGCGCTGAAAGTTTTTAGAACGCGTTATCGTTTCGCTCGCTCGAAATATGACTTTCCTCCAGCGACCAACTGAATTCATACTTACCTGGCACAGGGGACACCGTGATCAGGAAGGCGGTTCCCCCAGGGCGAGGCCCCTCCATTGCACTGCGGTGGGGTTGACCCTTGCGATTATCCCTAATGTGGATAACTCGGGTGCGTTATTTTTGTTAGTGGGGGACTGCGGGTAATCGCGTCCCCTATATAATTCTTAAAATGTAAAGAGAATTGACACGTTATTAGCATAGTATCCTTTCTATCGTATCATTTTCTGACCTTGACGAGTGGCAACGATGACGACGGCGGGGCGCGGCGACCTTTTTCTCCGTGACGTCACCATCCGTATTATCGTTTCGTTCTCAGATAGGGCAGTAGGTAGTGTCATACTAGACTGGCTATCTTATCTTTATACAAGAACACATTATGCTGTTAACATTAATGTTTGGCGGCAAAAATTAGACAACATACTAGCGAGGCGGGCTTAGAAAACGCCCTACCACGAACCAAACCGGGTCTTACAAAGTTAGACCCTGCCAGGATTCAAACCTGCGACCTTTTGATGTGAAGCAAATGGACTAACCATTACGCCAAGAAGACGGTTTAAAATAATTCAAATTAAGCTGCTTTAGTCTGGTAGCCATCTACCATTCCCTGAGGGACACTCATAGTTCCACTTCGCCGCGCTTCATAAAAAAATTCTTATCAGCTTAACTTTTCGTACCACTTCGAGTATGGTGTCACTTTCGATATAGTTTTTTGGAAAAAAATCACTGCAGAATTGCTATTTTTTGATTATACAATTTGTATATATGAAAATACTGGGTTTATTAATATCGTAGAGAGTATTTAATCAGCTTGCAAGAAATATACTTTTCCGGCTTAAATATAATGTACCGTTGTCCTAAGAGCCGATCTCAAATATAACTGTGATGTGTATGGTGTCTAGTGCAGTAAATGTGCTCGAACTTTTGAACTAAATCAGTAACCAGCCATCAGTGGATATCAATGGTAAATCAATGAAGCACTACTTACATTTATTATTATTATTGAGTAGATCACCTGCGAGATACGAAGACTTAATACACCCTATTCCCATTATAATACTGTGTGTGACACCGGTAGCTTCCTCCCGAAAACCTTGAGCTCATTCCCCAGTATTCCGGTAAGCGGCCGATGTCCAAGTTACATAGATCCTCTTTCTTGACCTGATCGGTTTCAAACTGATCGGAGTCTACCATAGAGTGCGCTTTCTGTCAAATAGTGTTGGTTGGTCTGCAGTTTGATAGAAGGGTCTGTAGTCGAATCTATTAAATTAACACTAATTAGATACCGGTGAAGGAAAACATCGTGAGGAAACCTGCACACGCCTGCGAAGAAAGTCGCAGGTTGTGTGTAAAGACGACCAACCCGCACTGGGCGCGCGTGGTCGACTGAGGCCCGACCTAATTCAGGGCAGGCTCGAGCCGCTCGTTGGGGACGTATATGAGCTGATATGATGATGAGATACCGGATTCTGTAACCGGACCAGCTTGGGACAGAATATGATAGTTTAGTTTCCGGTGTGTAATCTTGAGTTCGATTTCCAGAGCGCTCTCGCGCGCGTACCCGTGACTTCCGCGAAGCCTGGTCCCGTCTGTCCTGCTGGCTGTCACGCGCGTGCGCCGCGCGCTCCGCCCTCGGCGAGCTGGAGGCGGCCTTAGAACGACAGCTGCAACAGCGAGAGAAAACTCAAGCTGACCGGGAAGCGCAGCCGGAGCTATTGGAGTATCTGAAGGAAGCCATTGCCGAGACGCAGCAACAGATTATGCAGATTGAGGTAATGGATAGATCAATATAGCCTGATAGTCGAAGGTTATATGAAAAAGCGGCTTTAAAACGATATTCATCTGGTTCTAACGCTGAGTTCGTAAAAGAGCTGAAAAGACAGCAGCATTGCTTTGTCGCGGTGGATGCGAAAAAAGCGCTCATGTTATTCATATTAGTTGTTGCAAGATCTCGAAGATCTCGATCGACGAAGGCGCATTTCTATTTAGAAGGTTATGTGATCATCCCCAATCCCCAAAACCGAATGTAAGATTTTGACGAAAACGTACTCTGTATCACTTAGACGCCGAAAAAAAAAAGAAAAAAGAAATGTATCCATATCCTCGATTTTACAAGACTAATTTTGCCATAGGTATGTGTACCTTTGATGGGTTTTTTAAATCTTCAAATATAGAATACCTTTCAAAAAGACAACTAAAAAAAAACTTTTTTTCAAAAATGATGCAATGGATGTTTTCCAAATTTTTACAGCATTAATTAACACCTAAATTATACCATATGTGGTATAACTGGGAAAATTAAAAATGGTACCTGTCATACAAAAAAATACTTAAATATTTTTTCGCCAAGATAGCTAAGAGGGCTAAGTTTATTTATCAACGCAATCGAAAAATCTTACTGGCGACTATAATATGCCATCAGAAAAAAAACATAAAAATGGTACCTACTCCCATACAAATTGAATAATGTTAGACGCTTCTGCGAGGAGGAATGCTCTCCGTGGGGAGTACAGTTTATGTCTTATATAACCCGACGCTTTTGTTTATGACCTACACTCTTTATTTTTTTATCGCAACAGGAGGAAAATGACGAGACTGAGCTGTCACGACTCCTCGACCAAGTGGACAACGTTGAAAGCGGGCGGTACGCTCTAGAGAGAATGGCGAACCTGGCCATACAGCACGCACAAGATGCCGCGAGGAACCTGAAGATGCTGCACGATACAAGGGCACAGTTAAGAGAAGTAAGACCTACTAAGTATAAATGTAGATTTCAATTCCAATCACCGTAGGATGAAAAGAGACCGAGCTATCCCGCTTTTATACCTGACTTGGGATCCGTGTAGACTCCGGACTGCGCAGACTTCTTAAATTCAAATCGGGTGCTGTTTTTCTCCACTCTTTGTGTCTACGTCCACACGACAAGAGACAGATCGCTTTGAGAATAGTTATTCCTTGTCGGTAGCGTAACGGCTAGGGCCTCTGCCTTCTATCCGGAGGTCGTGGTTCGAATCCTGTCACTTATCAATATAAATAAATAAATATTCTGGGGCAAATCACACATGGTCATCTGGCCCCAAAGTAGGATTCCCTGTGTTATGGGTTACCAGAGACTGATATACATACTTATATACGTTTAAATACTTACATATATAGATATATTTAACACCCAGACACAGAGCAAACAAATCTGCTCATCACACAAATGCTTGCCCTGGGTGGGGATCGAACCCACAACCCTCGGATCAGTAGTCAAGGGCACTAACCACTGAGCCACCGAGTCAGTCATGTTATATATGTTATATGTTTTCAAATTTCGATTTCATATGTACGTTTATCCGACGCTCTGACGGTGAAGGAAAACATCGTGAGGAAACCTTCACACGCCTGTGAAAAAACTAGAAGGTTGTGTGTGAAGTTGACCAACACGCACTGGGCCCGCGTGGCCGACTAAGGCCCGATCGCCCTGATTCAGGGTAGGCTCGAGCCCCTCAGTGGGGACGTATATGAGCTGATATGATGAGACTATATTCATATTCTCATCTTCAGCCCTTATGAGTCCACCATTCTTAATAATATTTATTTGTTTTAAAACATGGTGTACAGGATGTTAGAAAACTAGTGTAGGAGCTGTTAACTGAGGCTTATACTCGTGACACTGAACAACTTTTTCCAAAGAGCTCATAGTTAATTCTAAAAAAACCGACACTCCATACAAAAATGTACAAAATTGGACAATCAACTGATTGATTGGTGTAGGACCCGTTATCTGGAGGTTTTACTCATCATACTGTACAACTTTCTCTAAGAAACCCATAGTCAATACCAAAAAAATATTTTTTTACCCTCCATACAAAAATGCACAAAATTGGTCGATCTGCAGATTGATTTGTATAAATAGTTAATTTTTTGCCATATCAGCAAAGTTATAGATCAAAAGTTGTTCAGTATGATGAGTAGAAGCCCCAGTTAACAGGGCCTACAACCTTTTTTTTACACCCTGTATAATAATGGTATTGAACACATGTCAAATAGAACTTATCGTGTGAGCTTTATTATTTAAAGTAGTTCGGTTGCACGAGTAGAAACCACATCTCAAGTTTTCTGGAATTATAAACTTTAACCTTTAATCCATATTATTATCCGCCACAGATGGAGGAAAACACGGAGCGGACTGCAAGCGCCTTGCGAGCGGCCGGCGACCAGAACCTCAACCCTTGGGGCGTGCCGCACGCGGCTCTTGCGTCGCTCCTGGCTCATGTGTCCTCAGGCACTTCCACTAGATCTGTGTCTCCTTCTGACAGGTATGTTAGTATGGCTCAAGCACATACAGTCCGTCAAAAAAGAGTTGACCTTCAATGAGAGCGCTGTTCGTTCCTAAATGGCAACATTCGAGCTTATTTAACAAATGGTTATTCAAAATTTTTAAAGTTGCCGTCGAAAATTATTGTACTTCCAACATAATCCACTGCTATCAACTGTTTTTGGACAGACTGTTCGTATTCATTTACCGAAGAATATACCTAATTTAAGAATATTCATTTATTTAGACATTTAATGTCTTTGTTTGTTTGTTACTTCTTCACGTTTCAACGCCTCAACCAATCTTGGCAACATTTGGCATACATTGTGAAGGATGTAGGCCACTTTCTGTCCCGTAAAAATAGCATAATCCTACGCAGTCCCGAGGGAACCAAAAATAAAAAAACTTTTTTCGCTTACATTTTTTGTCATCGATCGCAACGGTGCAACGGATTGTGATTTTGTACACAAAGTTGGTTGAGGGGGTGGGAATTGACATACTATAGCCCGACATAGTTCCCGAGGATCTGGGGAAAAGTCATTTCCACCATCACGCACGTCGGCGTCGCAACGGATTGACGTGATTTTTTTTTGCATGGAAATAGTTGAGAGGGTGAGAAATGACATAAGCTGCTAATCAGAATAGCGTGATATAGTTCCCGAAGAAAAGTTATCTGAAGAAAATACCCCTCACCCTCAAATACAGTCATAAAAACGATGTCCAAGTAGGTAATAAATAAACACTTAAAGACGAGTTTCAATAATATTCCTAGAGACGAAATTTCTTCACGGCTCGACGGAGAAGTGGAGTAAGTATCAGATTAAAAGACGTAGATGAGAAAAAACAAATTGTATGAAAATTTTATTAAGCTAGGTTTTTTTGCCGCGGCCTCGCCCGCGTGGACATCGTTTCTTTGACTGTTTCAGAGGGTGAGTGGTGCGCGAGCCGCAAGCGAACTAAATCGGACTATTCTGATTAGCAGTCTATGTCACTTCCCACCCCCTCAACCAGAGGCGGCTCGTCCTAAAGAGCGCTGGTGCAGTGCACTCCCACAAAAATTTATAACTAATTATGTAATAATAAAAATGTATTTTTTTATCTACTACCTACCTATATATTTTTAACCATACACACACAGCAGTTTACTATAAATAATTAACTACCTACAAAGTTGAAATGTTTTCAAGCGTAAGATTTGGTGTCAAGTTGTTACCGAGTGGAGCGTCAGCGATTGCACTCCTATGAAATAAAGTTCAGTACATTATAGTACTAAATTCAATGAGTGCGAAAGAGAAACATCGACACTGCCCGGTACGTGAAACGAAAAATTTCGTATGAAAAATTTGCCTAATCTGGAGCGCCGCTTATACGCTACGTTTATAATGCTAATTATGCTCTGTTGCCGATCTTAAGTAAACAAACATCGCGCGCGTCTCATCAAGTCACCGATCAACCACTTTTCGCACGATTACGGCAGTTTTGTGTTATTTCGCTATTAAAAAAATAGATACTGTGCGTTATTTGTGCTAAAAATAGAACAATACAATGTATCTTTTATTAAAAACTGTGAAAAGACTAAAAAAACGTCTCGAACTAAAAGCAAAGGGGCCACCACGCCCTGACGCAAAAATTTACTACGAAAACTAAAACTTTTACGCGTGTGTTTAAACCCAAACAGTATTTAAAAACACCTTGGATGTGTGGTTGTGAAGAAACAAATTAATTGTTTTGTTTCCCATGTCTGGTGTTTACGCGCAATACCTTGGCGCAAGACCGCCTGAATGCATTGTGTATGATAAGCATAGAAAAACGCTTGATAAATTCCATATCCGATTTTCACAAGAATGTGATAGAGGTCTTCGCTCACCAAAAAGACCGGCGAATGGATTCTATATACAAATAATTGGTAATCAAGACATTTTTTTCACTTTTTGTGAACACCCATAAAATAAAGTCAAGAGCCGCTTCTGCCCTCAACCAATTCTATACAAAAAATCACTTCAATCCTTCCACAGTTGCGACGCCGAAGTTCGCGAGCGTGGAAATGAGCTGTCCCCAGATCCCTCGGGAACAGTGTCAGAATATGCTAATTAATAAATTATGTCATTTCCCATTCCCTCAACCATATCTGTGCAAAAAATCACTATAATCCATTGTTCGTTGCGATGTTAAAGAAATCAACCAAAAAAAAAGAGTATATTTTCAGTTCCCTCAGGAACTGCATCGGACTATGCTATTTTCACGTGATAAAAAGTAGCCTTTGTCCTTCCCAGTGATACAGGCTACCTGCATGCCAAATTTGATGAAGATTGAACGATTGATTTAAAGGGTGAAAAGGTATCAAAAAGAAACAACAAACACATTTTCACATTTATAATATTAAGTAAGGATTCTGTAATTTGCAGTGGCAATTGACTACATGGATTTTAACGAATAACCCTGCTTCTGTAATTTCAGAAATAGTTACTCATTTGTTTTTACCTTTTCTATTTTTAATTTATTAAAATCACATAATAAGTACATCAACGGCTTTAATTAAAATAATTATGACGTCTAGTTCAAAGTTTTAAACATTATTAGAACAAAATCTCGTTTTTGACAATTAACAAAAGTAAGTGTAGCGTGGATAAGTAGCTAACTCCGGATTACACATATGTATGTAAGTAAGGTAACCGTATGGTTCCCGGCTAAGAATAGGACCATCCCATCTCTTCCAATGGGTGTCGTAAGAGGCGACTAAGGGACTTAAAACCGGAGGATGGGCAGCAGCGTCTTTCCGTGCATTGCAACACACCTGCAATCAAACTGCGATCGCCAACCCGCCTGCCAAGCGTGGCGATTACGGCAAAACCCCCCTATGAATTTCACACCCAGAAAACGGCCCCTAGTCCCCGGCAGCCCCGCTATTCCTGGCTCCGGTAGCAGTCATGGTAACGGCGGGGTAGGGGGTGCGAAGAATCCCCAGCAGATGCCAGGCTACCAAACCCAACGACCTTTGAACTGAGACATGGTCGCTTACTATGGGCCTCATAAGAAGGCTCAAGGTCACCCAAAGGGCAATGGAGCGTGCTATGCTCGGAGTTTCTCTGCGTGATCGAATCAGAAACGAGGAGATCCGCAGGAGAACTAAAGTAACCGACATAGCTCACAGAATCGCTAGACTGAAGTGGCAGTGGGCAGGGCACATAGCTCGTAGAACAGATGGCCGATGGGGCAGTAAAGTTCTCGAGTGGCGACCGCGCACCGGAAAACGTAGCGTAGGCAGGCCTCCCACGCGGTGGACCGATGACCTGGTGAAGGTCGCGGGAAGCCGATGGATGCGGGCAGCGCAGGACCGGTCGTCGTGGAAATCCTTGGGGGAGGCCTTTGTTCAGCAGTGGACGATTTGTGGCTGATATGATGATGATGATGATGATGTAAGTAAGAGTTGGTGTTATTTCGTAGCTCGTTACTGGAGCGGCCGCCCATCGCTGCGCGGGAGTCCATCACCGCGCCAACGTCGCCGCCAGACGACAACAGCAACAATACCTCGCCGTTCCACAGGAACACGTGAGTTTGCTCTTTAATCCATCAATTCAAATCAATTCTGTTTCTACACTCAGTTTTGCTTGGTTACACCCGTAATATATCAAGTTCGAATCAAACTATGACAACTAAACATAGGGTGATTTTTTTTCTGAATAGCGGCAAATGGTAGACTTTCCAGTAAGACCCCTATTGCTTCGTTATTGTTCTCCAAACTTTGATTGTTTTTAAATATATAAAATGAAATTTCAATGACCTTTAGGGAATTTGGCTTGAGGGCCGCCAGGAGGCTCGAGTTTCCATACAAACGTAGTTCCGCTTTAATTCAAACACTACATGCCGGATTGAATCCAAACTTTGCAAATATATTGAGTAGACACATATCGATGTTTGTAATTATTTTTCGATGTACTAATATAAAACGGAAAAAAATAAGAGCAGTTTCAAACTTTCAGTACAAAACTAATTTAAGCCTTCGTTTAGTTACGTTAAAATTTACTACGATGAAAACTAATTACAAACATCGAAATATGTCTACTCAATATATTTACAAAGTTTGGATTCAATCCGGCATGTAGTTTTTGTATTAAAGCAGAATTACGTTTGTGTGGAAACTCGAGCCTCCTGGAGACTCTTAAGACTGCACAACATTGTTGACATCTCATACTTATTATTGACAAACTGATATCAGTCAATTCGCAATTTCCGTATGGTCTTACTTGTGTTTGTTTCGATTGTATTAGTTCCTCGGAGAAAGCCGTTTAGTAACATTTGCCGGTTTTCATCCAATGAATGGTTTTCTGTGTATCTCTTAGTTCATCATCATATCAGCCGAAGGACGTTCACTGCTGGACAACGGCTTCCTCCAAGGAATTTCACGACGACCGGTTCTGCGCTGATCACATCCAGTGGCTTCCCGCAACCTTTACCAAGTCATCGGTCTAACGATCCCACTCGTCTGCCTATTATTTTATTATTATGTATTATTTACAATTGGTAAGTCCTTGGCTACGGTTTCCGGTGCGCGTTAGCCACTCGAGAACTTTACTGCCCCAACGGCCATCTGTTCTACGAGCTATATGTCCCGCCCACTACCACTTAGTTTAGAGATTCTGAGAGCTATGTCGGTTACTTTGGTTCTCCTACGGATCTCCTCGTTTCTGATTCGATCACGCAGGGAAACTCTGAGCATAGCAAGTACGATAGCATCGCAAGTACGACGTAGCTAGTAAGTACGTGTAAACTAGTTATATTATTTTCGCTAACATTGCATAGGTTTCCTGTTGGTAGTCATAAATTAACCTTTGCATCATAAAATTCATTTTATTCACACGCTGATTTATTTTCCGCCGTAAAGTCACTTTGGCTGACTTTAGTATACAAACATTTGCGTGTTCGCTGTTCAATTAAGTGCAAAGTTAATTCGCTTATTTAACTGCATCTTTGATGAATGCCGCGAACCGGCAGCGGTGACAGTCAAACACTCCGACAAAGGGGCCGCCCTGAGTACAATCGCGTCGGCGGCGCGGAAGGCGGCACCTTTGACGGAGTGTTTGTCGTGAGCCGCCAAAGATAAAGACTATAATGAATGATCAACAAATTTCCCCCTTACTGAAATTTAAAAACTTTTTTCACTTTGTTTTTCATTAAGTCTTTGACTTTTAATTCAATAAAAATCATAAAATGAAAATCGCTGTTACAATTATGATAAAAACCCCCCCTTTTAACAATCTCTTCTTGTCCCAGCGGTCGTCGGGGCTCAGTGCGTCTCCGTGACTTGGGCGTCATAGGGCGTGAAGATGACCCTATGACGCAGTCGTTAATGGAACCTATCTCCCCGCGCCCCGTGCCCCTCAGCCGCGTGCCTAGCGCGCCAGGCAGTCTTAGGTAAGTCTAGACTTAGATTCTACAGGTCTAGTTCTTACCTCGGTAGATTCTGCGGTGGTGATGTAACGTTATTGACGCGAGACTAGTAGTAGGGTGCCCGCATCTCAGTGCTGTAACTTCAAATATCGATGGCTCAACTGGTAACGACTCGGTCCTCCTAACCAGAGGTCCCGGGTTCAAATCCGGCCGGCCAATATACCAATGAGTTTTTCGAAACTTACGTACATATAATTACCGATTGCTTTAACGGTGAAGGAAAACATCGTGAGGAAACCTGCACATCTGATTCCAGATGTTTATAAAGGTCGCGTTGCACTCGTCCGTAAGTGTAAATCTAAAATGCCCTACACGTGACCGCGGGTGATGCTAAATGTAACACCAGGCAACCGCCGTCTATCCCTTGGATAGCACGGTTAATTGTGCCACACGATAAGAGAGAGAGGCACCGCTTCCTCCAACAGAAACCTACTGAGTTAAGCGCAAGACGTGTAGAATCTAGACTACATGGCAAATGACGTAAATCTCCCCCTGCTTCATAATGGTTCGAGTTTGATTCCTTACACGGGATCGGCGAAACAGTCGAATGAATTCGATAATGGCCACCTTAAATACCTAGGCAAAACCTTAGTGAGAACCATGATATCGAATCCGTTCGACTATTCCTCCAATTCTGTCTAACAAATCAAACTCGAGCCACTGAATCAGGGCGCTTAGGAGACGAACTCACATGTAAAACTCATGTACAGACATGGCCCGTTGTACAAGTAGTTATTACGTAAACTTCTATAGAATTGAATTGTGTACCTAGGAGAAATGAGTGCAGACATTTTTTTTGTATTTATTGATAGATAATGCACTGATTTATTAATAGTACACTGTGGTGCAAAATAGAGTACCTTTGTTCTACACATACACTCGTAATCGTATTCCACATACAGGCACACATTCTATTTTATAAATGCAACCATGTAATTTTAAAAATACAGGGTGGGGATTTATTACCGCCCGCCTCAGGGGTGTTAGTGCAGGCTGACTGGTGTAACGACGAAGACATAAAAGAGGTAAAAAAAATTCACAACCTTAGCTTACCTATTATACAGTATACTGTTACCCCACTACGCCTGTCTCGTGGCGGTCAAAAGAACCATAGACAAGGAACAAGATTTAAAAAGTGGCGGCTAAGCAACTAACCGAAACTTTTTTTTTGTTTTTTTTTTTACTTTTACTAAGCGGTTAAAGTGGAAGAAAATCACAGTAGCTCATATACGTCTCTACCGAGGGGTTCGAGCCTACCCTGAATTAGAACGATCGGGCCTAGTGCGGGTTGGTCGACTTCACACACAACCTTGGAGTTTCTTCGCATGCATGTGCAGGTTTCCTCACGATATTTTCCTTCGCCGTAAGAGCTTCGAATAAACGTACATATGAAATCAAAATTGGAAAGCACATTGGTACGTGGCAGGATTCGAATAACGAACTCTGAGACAGGACGTTGCGGCCCTAGCCGTTACGCCACAGACGAAGACAATAAAAGAAATAAAAGACAATTGAGCGAAACACAAATGTGTGACGGTGTGAAGTCCTTACTCGTGCAAGCTTACGCGCATTACGGAGGGCGCGTCGAGGCTGTTAGGGACTGCAGATAATATCATAAATCAGGATTTTATATCGGTTAAACTACTTATATAACTAAATGAACATGAAGTCATACACAATTATAATAAACCTTAAAAAAAATTGAATTTGCGTCATGATTTTGACGTTCGTCTTAAATGAAAATAATTTGCCTGCTGCCATGCGTCCGTCGTTCAACCTGTCGTCCTCTATACTTACTTCTTCTTATCAGCTCATATACGTCCCCACCGAGGGGCTCGAGCCTACCCTGAATTAGGGCTATCGGGCCTTAGTCGACCACGCGGGCCCAGTGCGGGTTGGTCGACTTCACACATGTAGGGATGGTGTTGCTGGCTGAAGGTGCGTCGATGTTCTGCGTCGGGTCACCAATGTAGGAACGGTGTGTTTCTACATGAGGAGAATAAAGGGAGATATCTCCGCCAGGCGATGGTGTTGTGCCTGGGGTCCGGCCGTGGACCAACCATGTATGGGTGGTACTTGTATATATGCTTAGCGCTGAAGAAATTCTAATAGCGCGTTCTAGATGCCATCTATCGAGATGAAGATGTAACTTTCTATATAGTATGACCGATGGTTCAGTCTTGAGTTGAGGTATGTAGTTGTTTGTGGCGGGTGCTGCAGATGTCGCCACACACACAACCTTCAAGTTTCTTCGCAGGCGTGTGCAGGTTTCCTTACGATGTTTTCCTTCACCGTAAGAGCGTCGGAGTCGGATAAACGTACATATGAAATCGAAATTCGAAAACACATTGGTACGTGGCAGGATTCGAACCACGACCTCCCGGACAGGAGGCGGCGGCCCTAGCCGTTACACCACCGACGCTCTCGGTTTACTTACTTACACTAGTGCTATTACCTAATCTGTGCCAAAGTATACATATTAGTACTAACATACAGTATGGACACTCCCTGCCGATCTCACCTCACCCCCTCGTCACCCAGATTGATACAGATTGGTTTAAGTTTGGTTCTCGAACATATAGAATTTCGCCGTGATTTTCATTTGTTTTTAGAAATGTCATTTATCGCCCGTTATATGAAGTGTCCAGGGTATCTGTGCTTAGACTACGATATAAAAAGTGGCCAAGTAATCCATAGTCTTTTCAATAAAAAAGAACAAAATTATGGAAAATTTATAAAAAAAAAATATGTTTTGAACTTTTGACAACTCTGACTGCACGTCTTGAGATGGTCGACTATTACTCCTAAACTAATGCGATCTAAAAATACTGATTTACATAACAACTTTATAAGTAACTATACCAATGTGCAAATAAACATAATATTGAGTATTGAAGTAAGTTGGCCGTGATAATTTTCCTTTTAAATTGATTATAATATGCCGTAGTAATTTCAATACTTTCAGATTTTCTGAAATACCAGTTTAACTGGTAAGGGTTGAGGATATGCAACTCTTCACAAAAATTAAAACCACATTAAAACTTTATATTTAGTAAACGAACAATTAATCGCAAAAATGATCTTAGAAAACCCCCAGTAGTTATGAAAGACCAATTTTACACGATAGGGTAAGTAAAAAAAAAAACATCCCCACTTTACATGTGGAGGAGGTTCCCTGAAAAATATTTTTACAGATTTGTACTACCATATCAAATTTCATATTTAAAGCTGTTTTAGTCTTTGGGAAAATCGGATGTAATATACCGATGGACATAGAAACTATAAGGGTTCCCCTAATTTGACAACGAAACCCTAAAAAAACTAAAATATTCGTTTTTCAAATATTCATTTAGCATCAGCGCGAGTCGCTTTTAACCAATACCACAGTGTAAGAAATCACACAGTAGTCCAACACCACACATGTTTGCTTCATAGCCGACATCACTAGTAACCGATCACCTTTACCTCCTCATAGCCGACATCACTAGTAACCGATCACCTTTACCTCCTTCGCCGCCTCCTAGAATGATTGGACCCAAAACGGCGACTATGGCAGTTTGGGCTCGTCTTCCGCCGTCTCGTCCCTCACACCCCGCACGAATGCCCTGTGTAGATGTATTCGTTGGCCTAGTGTGGGGATTATTTTCTTAAGACTGTGCCCGTATCCTGTGTTAAAACCACACCCCGTGTAGAGTAGTAATACAAATCACACCAAACACACATCTGTCCCCGCACAGAGGGTTGCAGCCGCTCCCGTCGCCGCTGACGCCGCGGCGGCTGGCGCCCGAGTCGCCGCGCCCGCTGCGGCGCACGCCCAGCGTCAAGCCCGCCTCCTTGTACGTACAGTGCTTATTGCTTTAGATGTACACAGAATAGAAGAAGAAACTCTTTAGCAAAATTTTAACTGGGACTTCTTTCACAACAATCGATAAAAGAGGTCACATGTGGTCTTATCCATTCACAAATAACCTAACCAATTTAATTAAAATTAAAAAAACCCGACTGCATAAAACATTAACCCTCTTTTTAGGAAGTCGGGTAAAAGAGTATCTTATGTCACTCACAGGATCAAAACTAGTCTAATCTAACGAAACCTCGCACCTCAAAATCCATCAAGCCGTTGACGCTACAGGTTCAGTCAGCCAAAGAAACAGACATACAATACACCAGGGAAACATAACCCTCCTTTTTGGACAGTCGCGTAAAAATTAAATCTGTATTGATCATAGGTTTCGTAGGAAAATATTCGATTAATTAGTAAAACCCCTGCGTTAAAATTTTGCTAAATGGTTTTATAATAAGTATATGTTTGAAGAGTATAGGGTAGATCAGAAGCTGGAGCCAATCATCCGTTTCATATTTGAGGAGAATCTCAAGCATCCAGTTATGCTATAAGGAAGTGATTTCTCACTTCCACACGTTTGTCTACCACAGAGGCAGCGCCAAGATTTCATTTTAGAGAATGTTCTGTGTCCATAAGTACTATAGAGACTAACTCAAAAAAATAATTGATAATCCCACCTTAGTTCAAAATAGTGCTAATTTTTTTATGAAAATTACTGAATTTGTTCGTCAGACAATGACTTCACACGCTTTATCACCAGCAATTCTAGAACAAAATGTCTTTTGATAAACATAATTCAAAAAAATAATTTATAATTCCAAATTAATTCAAATTATCGCTAAAATTTCTATTAAAATCACTGAAGTAATTCATCAGACAATGACGTTACACACTCTAACACGATCAATTCTAGAAAAAAATATCCTTTGATAAAAAGTAACTCAAAAAAGAAATTGATAATCCCACCTCAGTTCAAAATAGCGCTAAAATTTCTATTAAAATCACTGAAGTAGTTCGCCAGACAATGACGCCACACGCTGTAGCACGATCAATTCCAGAACAAAATGTCCTTTGATAAAAAGTGACTCAAAAAATTATTATAATCCCACCTCAGTTCAAAATAGCGCTAAAATAATTTCTTTAAAAATCACTGAAGTAGTTCGTCAGACAATGACGTCACACGCTGTAACACGATCAATTCCAGAACAAAATGTCTTTTAATAAAAAGTAACTCAAATGACTGGTAGTCAAATACCGTATTCTATTGTCAATTAAACAACCGAGCGAATGTTGCTGCGTTACTTACTATAACATTATGTGATTTCTGAAACATGGTTAAATGTTTTAGGCCAGCAAGCAACTTCTGATCTGTACTCTACTCTGCGACAGTATTTTATAGGGGGTTAATGGTTATATAAAATTAGAACAATAATTATTTTTTACCAAACAGTGATTATTTTTCCAATCTTTTACTTAGATTATTTTTATAATCACTTAGAATGTTAGCGTGTTTAATTAGTTTAGTTTATCTCTGCCCTTCTACATTAATTCTTCAAAATTTTTCAAAACTCTGATTGATTAGAGAAGGTAAAAAAAATTAGAATACTTATTATATGCGAATTGATTTATTTTTGGCATGATTTTATTAAAATTCTACCTTTTCTGATCAATAGTACTGTGTACGTTTTTGGCCTATTTTTGTAGAAATGTATGTTTGCTTAGTAGTTAGTGGTTAAAGTCTATCTCTCTCTCTTGTCTCTTTCTAATGCATGAAACAATATGCTTGGGTAAATGTGCTTTTACGTAAAGTATTGAATTCTTCCTGTATTATGTTGAAAATATACTCACCTTCCCTATAGTGATAGACAATAATTTAATTGTAGGAATATTTACAATGGTTGATGTGTAGTTTTAAACTCAGTTTGGTCATTGACATGTCTGCAAATTGATTAAAATAATAATATTATAGTAAATAGGTAAAAGGATATTGAATATTTGTAATGTTACTTTATTTTACTTATTCTTATTAAAATACAAAACGATTAAAATGAAAGTTTTATAGTAAATAGATAAAGGTATATTAAATACTTGTAATACTTTAAATTACTTAACCTTATTAACTTATATTTATATTTGTACACATGACAATGATTAAATTGATAAGTGACAAATTAAAAGAGAATGTGTTAATGAAAAAAATACATTTATTAACTAGGGTTCCGTAGTCCAACACAATAAAGCGTTTATCTACCCATACGATTCAATTGCCATTCTAAAGTACTTTAGAGACATTCTCTGATAATTTATCATTACACTGGCGAGCGGGGCGCGGGGTAGCGGGTAGTGGGCTGACGAGTGGTGTTGCTTGCAGCCTGCTGACTGACCTCAACATTGTCGAGGACTGGCCTTGACCTGGGTGACCTTGACCCCGGGTGACCTAGACCTCGGGTGTTCTTTGACCTTCGGCACGGGATTGGGATGAAGTGAAACACGAAGGGATTGGGCTGCGGAAATCTCGCCTTTAGTGCTCACTTTAAATGTACAAAAGTGTTAACAGTAGACTTAAAATATGTGTATGTAGTTATTAATATGTTTCGGCGTGTATAAAATATTTTTAACGCTTTATATTATATTATCCCATTTTTTTATAAACAAACAAAGCTCTTAAGCATTGTTCAGTTTTTATAAATACCACTTAGTTCGAAAACCATTTCGGATAATAGGTTCTGCGATAATTGTCCACTTATTATAGTTCAGAAATTTCAAACGTTTTGGTATATTTATTTCAAAAATGTGATTTACCTTTAATTGGCCTACGATGACGTCACTTTATTTACAACAATTGGCATTTTTTACAAGGCACGTAAATAAAAGAACCCTTTAGAGATATAAAAATGTTATACTGAAAATTATAATAAATAACATAATTTTATTCATAATCGTCAACTGAAATTGGTACTGGGGTCTTTTTTGTCATAGTATTTGGGCTTGTGACGTCATCACATAAATTTTAACGTTTATTATTTGAAAAATCATAAAAAATAAAAGTGAGTAAAAAGAAAAAAGTATTCAAAATATTTTCTTCAAATAATCTATTTTTCATACTTTAATTTTTTTTACAATGCCAATTGAGTTACTGATTTTATCGTTATAACGTAGCCATCGGATATATCGTAGCAGGCGAGGTGTTCAAATATTTTTGAGCAGTGTTGAATTTCAATAAATTATGTACAGTAGAATTTGCTATTTTAATATCTGAAAATCTAATTTGTCACAAATATCTGAGTAGCAGATTTTCTATATGTTATTCACACACAATGCCGTAAGGTACTTTTTCCTATAATGCTATTGAAATATCTGCTGCTAAGATATTTATGACAAATTAGATGTTCAGATATTGAAATTCATCACTGCTCAGAAATATTCGAACACGTCGCTTGCTACGATTTATCTGATGGCGACTGTACATTCAGATTAGAGGCAAATGGGAGCGCAATTTTGTAATTATGCATAAACAGCTACATTTAGATCCGCTTCCAATGCACATATAATTGATTTACTTGTTTAGTTTTACACATAATTCGAGGTCACATTTATTTAGTGAATGTAATTAATTTTGTTTTCATCATCAGTGCAATTATTGAATGGACAATCCAAGTCTGCTAGTCTTGTATTTGTTGCACGTATGAAATAATAGTACAATTACTTACGTGTAGTTTATGTCTTACGACATTCTCGTAATACCATTGTACTTACTAAGCAATCTTTTGGAAATGTAAGACATTAAATCAATAACTTATTAATAATACTAAAAATCCAAAGGTAATGTAAGCTAGATGAAAATTGCTGCATTTTGAAGCACATTTATTTTATATAAATTTTGTACTTGGCATACTTTAAGAAATGCGTATCGAGGTCACATTGTAACTTAAACATAAGCTTTAACCTGTGTAGTAGCAGCTAAAGTAACGTTATTCGAATGGTCTCATTATGTCATTGAATCATAAATGGCTGGGTTTTGGGATGGAATTATCTGAGTTGGCCGTTGACAAGTATCGATAGAAAAGATGAACCTATAGACATGGTTCAACTTTGATGAGATTGTTTTGTGATTTAACTTTTTGCTAAAGGTTGTAGAAGCTGTTTAATCGTCTTCTTCTTATAGTGTGGCTGTTTAAACCGTTTTTCCTCTACAAGCCAGCCTGAGCCTGTTTCAGTAACGTTACCAAACAGTCATTTATTTATATTTTGTAGACGAAATACACTTATACAAAACTAAGCTTGTCTTTTTTGTTTGCGTGCAGTATGCATGGTGCACCCTTTACTTGTGTTTAATCACTGCATGGATTTGTGTGATTTGAATTTGCAACCTGTGTGTTTACAATAATGAGAAAATATGCATTTTATTTTGTTAATTATTTGCATAGTTTCGCACGTTTGTGTAGACTTATGGATTTATTAAATATTTACGGAGTATTCAAATATCAGAAAGCAATTACTTAGAATAAATGAACAGTTTTGGGTAGATGTATTTTTAATACTTTTAAGAGAGTAGGTTCGGTAAGAGGGTAAGTGATTTTACTTATCCGTGATTTTGTGATATTAAGCATCTCAGAATAACACTTAATTTCATTGCTTTTGTTTTTATGTGTTGTTTTCTGCGTTTTGTACCAAACTATGTTGTCCGCCGATCATTTTATAAATTTACTTCGTTTCTTATTCATTGCCAACTAATTTGGTTTACATGACAAAATTTCACTTTCATTGATTTATCATTTTCAGTTTCCTTTAAAGAGTCCATTCGTTTATTTTTAGTAATCTAAACCAAATATATAACTTCAGAACATTCACATTCATTTGCACCCTTTTTACTATTTGAACTTTACTGCCAGGGAGACAGGTTACACGACGGACGCATTTATGCAGGTGAATAAAAAGATGAAACTTAAATAACTTTTCCTAATGAGCCTATGGTTAATGTGCAATAATATTTTTGGGCTCTTCATACAAATCGATCAGCTGATGAGACGTCGTTGTATAACAAGACCAAAAACTCTTTTTTCCGTGGGTAAAGTTGTCCAATTTCGTCGTCTCATTTACCTTAAATTGCGTTCGTCGTTCAACCAGTCATTCTATGTAGGGCGTGCAAACCCGGTTTTCCGGTTTTATTAAAAACCGGAAACCGGACAAAATTTTCCAAATTTTGAAAACCGGGGTTGACAGACAAAACCGGAGCTACCTCCGATTTTCCCGTTATTGATTTATTGAATTACATTTTGACTTAAATCAACTTTTTTCGAACGCATTCAAGAAATATTCAATTTTGAGTCATCAAATATATCCGAACGCAACCTATACCCACTTATACTCCTCCCTCCGCGACCCCCGCACCCGCGACGCGACTCCTGCGACCCGCGTCCCGCCTGCCTGCGTTGTCGCCCAAATACACTTGCCGGGAGTGCAAGTTAAGTTAAGATGATGAATGTGTTTCGAGTTTATAATATGTTATTCTTAATAACAGAATTGTTAGGTACCTAATAAAGGTACCAAAAATTTGTTGATTTTTGATCTCAGTTAATTAATCTTCATATTATTTTAAGTTCATGTGTAACAAACTATTAATGTGGTCTACTTGGTCTTAGTAGGCATAAATGGTTGATTAAAAAGAGATATATGATACAATTTGTTTTATTTGTAAATTTTGTGTATCTGAGAATATTGTCTTCTCGTTAAAACTCTACTATATAAAAAAAATATAAAAAAAATTGCCGAAACCAGGGCTAGCACCGGTTTCCGGTTTTGGGCCCTCAAAACCGGAATTCAAAGCCGGTTTTGAAGTCCTTCCGGTTTTGCACGCCCTAATTCTATGTAAATGGCGGATTTTGTAACGGCGTTTCATTTGATGATTAACTATTTCGTCCATCCACACGCGTCACCGGCGGACGACACCAACTAACGCTTGTGTCCAACTAACAGAGACAGTTCGCGCGCGACCCCGCCGGCGTCGCCGAGCGCGGCGCGACGCATGCGCGACGACGACGTGTTCCTGCGGTTGGCGGGCGCGCAGCAGGACGCGGCGCAGGCGCAGGGCGTGGTGCGCGAGCTGGCGCTCAAGGTATTGTTTCAATCTTTTTTTAACACGTTTTTATTAGCTCCCTTTCTTGTCTGCCATATCGGTGCAAATTTTGCAATCGTTTTTAACTAACTTCCCGATGAACTAGAGACTTGAAACTGTAAACATAAATCTGGATTACGATGCAATTTTATAGAGAAAAACGAATAAAAAAAAGAAAATAATATCGTTATTGTCCTTCTGCTGGGCAAAGATCTCTCCTAATTTTTCGGTGGTCCCTTCTGTTTTTCATTGGTCCAAACAATATTCTGGCGTCCATTAAAAGTTGTAATAGAAAATAATTAACTAAATAATTTGATTTAATATAACATCACACGTTTTTAAAATGGACATCTCGAGATGGTTTTTCGTGTGAGTGTACAGAAATCCAAGGGGGTGAATACGGTGAGTGCGCGGCAAAACGGTTTCCCTCACCCAAATATAAAAACCATGTTTTGATTGTTTAAAGAGCAATTAAATAAAGTATATAGGCATACTACCTGTAAGTAGATTTTTGGACTGACCATAAAATTATCTTAACAAAAGATGAATACTACTGGAGACAGTTGAACGTATTGCAATATATCTTGTTAGCTCTGAAGTTATCATCCACAACACTCCGTTCATTATTTTACAAAGAAGTTATCATCCACATATCCGTTCTTTATTTTACAAAAAAGTTATAATCTACATCTCCGTTCTTTATTTTACAAAAAAGTTATCATCTATAACTCTTCGTTCTTTATTTTACAAAGGAGTTATCATCCACACCTCCGTTCTTTATTTTACAAAAAGTTATCATCTATAACTCTTCGTTCTTTATTTTACAAAGGAGTTATCATCCACAACTCTCCGTTCATTATTTTACAAAGAAGTTATCATCCATTACTCTCGTTATTTTACAAAGTTGTGTACAAAATATATCTCATTAAAATAACTCATACTCATGTGTCCCATACAGAGGTCGATAAGCGGCGCGGGCGCTTGGCTCCAATGCACGCACGTGGCCGAGGGACACGCGGGGGCCGCCCTGTCTCTGGCAGCTACCCCACATATGATCTACAGCGGTGGAGTTGGTAAATATTGAATTACTTCTTGGATTGATGACTAGGGCGTGAACACCTCTGCAAGTTGGGTGGGACCTATTTGTTGTCTTGGGTTGACCACACAGGGCAATGCTAGTTTAGAACAAAACGATACCATTTGAATTAATTTTGTTCTAAAAATGTTTGAAATAGCACGCCGTGACTTCAAAAGTTTTTCAGCGTGAATGTGTCATTTTTGTGTTTATTTTATGTAATCAAAAATTGAAGACAAATTAAATAAGAATTGAAAATTGAAAACAAGGGAAGTATTTCGAAATTTCAGTAGTAAAGTCGTTTATACGGGGTCCGCCATCTAAAGTTTTTTTTTTCAACTAGTGCTTATTTCGTGAATGGTAACACTTAACTCATGTCTGATTTGACAGATAATTAGTTTTATCCTTCCGCTGAACGAATATGGTTGTGTATACGCTTGAACAACGCTGGGAATTGAGGATATTGGCAACATTTGGTTTCAACAGGACGGCGCTACGTGCCACACAGCTGAAGCTACACTCGATGTTTTGCGCCCTGTTTTTGAAGATCGCATTATCAGCCGCAGAGCTGATGTCGTTTGGCCACCTCGGAGCTGCGATTTGACACCGCTGGACAAGCCAGAGACAATTGACGCTTTAAAGGACAATATTCGTGAAGCCATTGGTGAAATACAGCTGCACACAGTCGATAATGTGCTTAAAAATTGGACCGATCGTGTAGGCTACTGCATGGCCAGCCGAGGCAGCCATTTGAATGAAATTATTTTCCATTATTAACCGGAAGGATTGTACTTTCAAATAAAAAAATAAATTTGAGAAAATATTCAGTAGTTTTTTTTTATAGCATTTTCAAAAAAAAAAGTTATTTGGCGGACCCTATAGAACAATTTAATGAGGTGCTCAATTTTAAATGAATGACACGCTGACACGCGCCTGCTGTTTCAAGATTTGAGGTCATGCTACCTTTTTGTAAATTTAAAATGAAGTTTATGAGACCTGTGTGCCCCAGCAGTGGGGACGCTTTGTTGTGATTATGTTTTTATAACCACAATGCTTAAGTTCGTCGGTGGCGTAACGACTAGGGCCACTACCTCCTATTCTGGAGGTCGTAGTTTGAATTCTGCCACATACCAATGTGTTTTGCAATTTCGATTTCATTTGTACGTTTATCCGACGCTGATAAACATTGTGAAGGAACGACGTGAAGGAAAACATCGTGAGGAAACCTGCACACGCCTGTGAAGAAACTCGAAGTTTGTGTGTGAAGTCGACCAAACCGTACTGGGCCCGCGTGGTCGACTAAAGCCCGATCGCCCTAATCATATGAGCTGATGCGATGAAAGCTTAAGGTCAACGTGCTTATTTCATTCTAATCAGATCGCACAATCCGCGGCTGGGACCTCACAGCGGGCAAGGAATCATGGCGCGGCTGGTGCGGGGGGGCTGTGTCCTCCTTAGTGGCGGCCCGCGGCGCCGACACTATGCTTCTGGCCGCTGCCGGGGCCGCCGTCAGGCTCTTTGATACTAGGAGCCGGACCCCACTCACTACGCTATGGTAATCTTTACAAAAATCACAAATATAGATAAACGCACTAAAGAAATTTTCTCGAGCACACATTTTAAAAATTAATATATACAACATCTATCATACATGCGGCGATCGTTCATGTGTGTGCGCCTCTGACACACATGTATGATGTATTTGCGCAGCTTACGCAAAAATCAACGTATAAAGCAACTTCCGTGTCGAATGTTTCAGAAAAATTAAATCTCAATCCTCCTCATTTAAAGACAATGATATTTATTGTATGTTGTCTGTAATTATTTGGCGCCGTTGTCTATACTGTGCGTACAATCCAATGGCAGCGCGACTTTTTTGACCACTCTTATCGCAGACGCAAACAATGTGACAATACAAGTAATCGTCCTTTTTTTCCACATACCAATAGGTCATCAGGCGCCACAGGCCCCTTGCCAATAGCCAGGGGCGGCGCCGCGCCAGGTGAAGTGGCCGTCACTGCCCTAACACTGGCCAGTTCGAACCGCCTTTACACCGCCTCTGGGGACAAACTGAGGCTGTGGGATTTGCGGATGTAAGTGCACCTTCCTTAATACCTGTTTTATATCCGCCCCAGATATATCTGGCTTGTATACAGGGCGACTGTTATGTAACTGCAAAACTTTTATTTGGTTATTCTACTCATAAAACTAAACAACTATTGAACTACCATCAACCAACCCCCACTTTGCTAAAAGTTTTGTAAAAAATAACTCGAACGCATAATTTGAGTATGAAATGGGCTTTTCACCCGAGTTAACACTCTACTTTCAATTTTACTTTCCTCATATTCGAACAGTGATCTGGTTGATAGATGAAAGTAAACAAAAGCTAGATATCTTAGATCACATATAAAATAACTAGATCCCCGGTATCATACAAAACTAACTTCAAAAAACCGGCCAAGTGCGAATCGGACTCGCGCACAAAGAGTTCCGAAGTAACTATTTAGTAATCTGTGGTTCCGTGCCATTATCTGTAAAAATCACGTTTGTTGTATGGAAGGCCCCCCTTAAATATTAATTTTATTTTAATTATTTATTTTTAAAGTAAATATATAAATTAATATTCTGTGAATACTTCAAGCGTCTACCTGTTGCCGTTATCAATATCGAGGAAAAACGAGCGAAAAAATCACGTTTGTTGTATGGGAGCCCGCTTAAATATTTGTTTTATTTTAATTTAATTATTTATTTTTAAAGTGAATATACATAGAACTAAATATTAAGTAAATATTTCAAGCGTCTACCTGTTGCCGTTATCAATATCGAGCAAAAGAGCAAAAAAATCACGTTAATTGTATGGGAGCCCCCTTAAACATATATTTTATTATATTTTTTAGTATTTGTTATTATAGCGGCAACAGAAATACATCATCTGTGAAAATTTCAACAGTCTAGCTATCACGGTTCATGAAATACAGCCTGGTGACAGACGGACAGACGGACGGATAGACAGACAGACGGACAGCGAAGTCTCAGTAATAGGGTCCCGTTTTTACCCTTTGGATACTGAACCCTAAAAACGTACAGACAGTTGTTTCAAAGGATGAATAGTAGGATCATCATATCAGCCGAAAATCGTCCACTGCTGGACTTACTCGCCCAAGAACTTCCACGACGATCGGTCCTGCGCTGCCCGCATCCATCAGCCTCCCGCGATCTTCACCAGGTCGTCGGTCCACCGCGTGGGAGGCCTGCCTACGCTACGTTTTCCAGTGCGAGGTCGCCACTCGAGAACTTTACTACCCCATCAGCCATTTGACTAGTAGGATGGAAATAATCGAAAAGATATGTAGACAGAGACGGAGATCGTCGAAAGTACATTTCCGTGAACAAAAGAAGCTATGTTCGGTTACTTTTGACCGCGTCACCGAGAATCTCGAGAAGACCGTCCACGCTGGGAGAGAGGCACTCAAACTCGCTTTGTCGCTAAATCTTTCTCATCTTTCCAATTGTGCATAAAAAAAAGCTGGTAGACCAGGCGACGCGTGTGCCTGACGTTGATGGCCAAACGGAAAATTGTTTGACCTTCTGCTGACAACAGAACCAGACCGTTGCAATGTGTCAGTATCCTTTGGGTACGTCTGACCATTGTCTGGTGAAATCTGTACTGTCTTATTCACCTCCCGATCTCAGCCCTAAGGGCACCAGACGGGTATGGCGGTACAAGTCAGCAGATTGGGATAAGATGCGCCACTTTTTTGCATATTATCCTTGGCGGCAGGCGTGTTTTTCTTCTAGCGATCCGTCGAGCTGTGCGACCGAAATCTCAAAGGTAATATGTCAGGCGATGGAATATTATATTCCATTTTCTGACATTCCTTAAGAGAGTAAAGCTCGCCCGTGGTTTAATGCCGAATGTTCAGTTGCTGAGGCACAAAAGCATTCGGCTTACCAGGCGTGGGCCCACGCTCGGAATCTTAAAGCTCCGGACACGCGTTACAAGAAGGCATTCAACAAAGCCGCCAAGTCCTACAAAAAGACGCTGCGCAGGGCTCGTTTCGACCATATTAGCCGCATAGGATCAAAACTAGCTTCATATCCTTCTGGGAGTAAGGCGTTTTTGTCCTTGGCTAAGTCGGTCGAGGCGAACTTTTGCCGCTCGTCTTTGCCTCCACTGCTGAAACTCGATGGAACGCTGGCTCATACGGCAACTGACAAGGCAAACCTGTTTGCCTCCATGTTTGCCGAAAACTCACGTCTATATACAGCGAATAGTATTCTACCACAGTTACCTCCTTGGGGATCTACTATACTCAAAACACTTCGTAATCTAGACGTGAACAAAGCCAGTGGACCTGACGGTATACCAGCTATAGTGCTAAAGAACTGTACCGCCTCTCTCTTAAAACAGGTATAGTCCCAAAGTCCTGGAAGCTCGCCAACGCCTGTGCCTAAAAAAGGCAGTCGTGCAGACCCGGCAAATTACCGCCCCATAGCAATCACCTCTGTAATCTGTAAGATTATGGAGCGTGTATTGAACACCCGCATTTTGGCATACCTAGAGGACAATGACCTCCTAAGTGATCGACAATATGGTTTTCGTCACGGTCGGTCCACTGGAGATCTTGTAGTGTATGCTACGCATATATGGGGTGAGGCCATCGAGAAACACGGTGAGTCTCTCGCCGTGTCTCTTGACATCTCGAAGGCTTTTGACCGAGTCTGGCACGCTAGCCTTATTGGCAAACTTCCTTCATACGGACTGCCTGTGGGCTTGTGTAACTGGGTATCTGATTTCCTGAGGGAACGGTCTATTCGAGTAGTCATTGATGGCTGCTCCTCTGACCTATTAGCAAACGATGCCGGGGTACCTCAGGGGTCTGTTCTTTCCGCCACTCTTTTCTTGCTACACATAAACAATCTGCTGACACCGGGTATTATTGGGTATGCAGACAACAGCACAGTTGTGGAAAGATACCTATCCAGTGCACGAGCGAACAGCGCTGAGATGCTGTCTTTGAGAGAGGCCATGATCGAGCGCATGAACCTATCGCTTCAGGCAGTGTCTGATTGGGGTGATTCCAACCTCGTAAGGTTCAATGCCGCTAAGACACAGGCGTGTCTCTTTTCCGCTAAAAGGAGTCCTTTCAACTTGACTCCTACTTTCCGGAATGAATTAATTCAGATATCTGACCATCTTGAGCTTATAGGCGTGGAAATAACACCCAATCTCAATTTCGGTAGATACATTGAGTCCAAGGCCAAAGTTGCTGCAATGAAGCTGGGTATTCTCTCTAAGGTGAGACAGTACTTCACACCTGGACAGCTTCTATCTTTATATCAAGCACAAGTCCGTTCTTGTATGGAGTACTGTTCTCACCTATGGGATGGATCAGCTCGCTATCAGCTGGATACCTTGGTCGCTATCGACCGGCACGCTCGGAGACTCATTGGTGACGATGAGCTTGTCAAAAACAAGCTCCAAAGCCTTGAGCATCGCCGCAAAGTTGCCTGTCTTTCGGTTTTCTATCGAATTCATTTCGGAGAGTGTGCTCAAGAACTTCACGACCTCATTCCCCCAGCTCCATTTCACCTTCGGTCAACGAGACGCAGGGGGAGGTTCCACCCCTTTGTTGTTGATATTCAGCCTATGCGCACGAAGCGTTACGCTTCCTCATTTATTATGCAGACAGCGATGGAGTGGTACTCCTTGCCTGCGTCTGTGTTTCCCGACTCCTAAAATTTGGGGATCTTCAAGGCGAGAGTGAATAGGCATTATTTGAGTTTGCGTGTACCATCCTAGACTACATCGTCACTTACCATCAGGCGAGATATAGTCAAACGCACTCAAATTTTTAATAAAAAAAAACTCGTTTTTTTATATATGGTACTAGCTGTCCCGGCGAACCTCATTTCACCTAACACTACACTACACTACCCTACCCTACACTAATCTGTCCTACCCTTACCTACCCCACCCTACTCTACACAGTGTAGGGTAAGCTACACTACACTACATAAGAACCTTTTCCAAAGGAAATAATGCAATTGGAACAAAAACAAGTACGACCATTCGGAAATTGCGAATTGACTGATATCAATTTATTGACAACTAGCTGTCTCGGCGAACTTTGTTCCACCTTACACTACACTACCCTACCCCACTCTACCCTACACAGTGCAGGGTAAGCTACACTACACTACATAAGAACCTTCTCCTAAGAAACTAATACAATCGGAACAAAAACAAGTAAGACCATACGGAAATTGCGAATAGACTGATATCAATTTATTGACAACTAGCTGTCCCGGCGAACTTCGTTCCACCTTACACTACAGTACCCTACCCCACCCTACCCTACACAGTGTAGGGCAATCTACACTACACTACATAATAACCTTCTCCTAAGGAACTAATACAATCGGAACAAACACAAGTAAGACCAAACGGAAATTACGAATTGATTGATATCAATTTATTGGCAACTAGCTGTCCCGGCGAACTTCGTTCCACCTTATACTACACTACACTACACTACCCTACATAAGAACCTTCCCCTGACAATAACGAACTCAATAAAAAAAGAATTAGCGAAATCGGTCCAGCCGTTCACGCGATGACCAGAAGAAATAGGGGTTCATTTTTATTTACAGATAAACCAGATATGAAAAAAAATGAAATTATTGAAAAAGGATTTTTCTGTTTCTTTTTTTACGCGCAATATTTTTTACGCGGAATATTTTTCAAGCACCATAGTTCCAGTTTTTTTTAATGTTTTGATGCGGATTTTCGGTGGCTAAATCTACTTTTTTTTTAAACTTTACCTCGCCAAAAAAATGCATATTATTTGTAAAAAAGTATCCGAATGATAATAATTAGTACTATTGATTATTGGTTACTGGTTGATTCCCGCGGTTTCCGCCCACGTGGAATTTTTTTTTGAAGAAGATAAATATAATTCAACGGTTTTCTTTATTTATAATAATTGAAAAAAGTTTAATATAATGTTAATCGACGTGTGACGTGTACACAAGGTTTCTGCTCTCGCTCAACATAAACTTATCACTTTCAACCCGCTTCTTAGATAAACTATGGCCTCCTTTCAAAGCAAGGAAAATGAAAAATTATGTTTACTTTTGACAGGTTAGAGTGCGTGTGCAAAGTGTGGTCTGGCCACGCGGCGGCTGTGATGTGCCTGCAAGTGGGGCGCGGGCAGAGCGGTGACTTACTGGCGTCCGGCTCGAAGGACCACTACGTCAGGACGCTGGACATGGCGCCGCAGGATGGAGGTGGGTTTGTTTTAACACGAAGGAGCCTTCATAGCTTTCTCACAGATTAAAAGGCACGTTGACATGGTGTCTAGTCGACAGTGATCTTATTGATAGATTAAATCGGGACTTCATCAGCTAACTTAACACGCGCAGTGCGACAATAGGGATGACGACATCATCAGAAATAAATTATGAACTCTTGATCACTAAATTGCCTTCCTACCTCAACTTCGAAAAACCTTACTCGTTTTGTTTTCCATAAAGTCTTCGATTTTTAATTTACCAAAATCACAAAATGAGTACATAAATGACGCTGCAAAACTATGACGTCACGCCTAGGTATTTCAAACATTTTTAGAACAAAATGTCGTTTTTGACAGATGATAAAAAGTAAATCAGATGACTAGCATTCGTCATCCTTATTATCTCGTCCATCGCCCTATAAAATTACAAGAAAAGCAACGACAAAATGTTTTAACCTCGCGCATGTTAGCCCGGATGGACGCTAAATGATCAGTCGTTAATAACCCGTAAAAGTCCACACTGCTGGGCCACGGATCTCTTCCCAAACTCAGGAAGGTTAGACCATTATCTACACACGTAGGAGGAGGTGTGGAGCTGGTGGCCAACCCGATCAGTCGCGGTGTGTGCGGATGGTGGCGCAACTGGAGTCGTTCCTTCCCTTCTAATATGGTTGAGGGGAGCGATTGCTGACTCTCGCCCTACTCTTGGCCGGGTGTAAACTGGTCTACTCTTGTCAAAGGCATTAATGACATATTTAATGATTTTAATGTATCACTTCTCGTGTCATATTGTTTTCTTGTCCTAATAATTGCATTTTGACGTTGTAAACTAATGATTGTTTATTTTTTTATTTTTTACAAATGACATTATCTATACGAGGGCAGTTTGACAACTCAATGACTTTAAGGTTAAATAAAAACTTTTTTAATATTTTTTTTTGTCTCATATTTGGAAACTAACTACGAAGCGCATGCCGTTCTTTTTTCAAATTTGACGCGAAAACAAGCTTTTTAGAAACAAAAAAGTTAGGCGACTTCTAAGTACTCTTTGAAAATGGAGAAAAGCGAGTTTCGAGTGCTAATTAAAAACTATTTTTTACGTGGTAAAACTATTAAGCAGACCGAAGACAAATTGAAAAAGTTTTATGGTGATTCTGTGCCTTGTCATGGGATGGTACATAAGTGGTTCACTAAGTTTCGTTGTGGACTTACTACTACTAATGACGCGGAGCGCCCAGGAAGGCCGATTGAGGTCACTACGGAGGGCATGGTAATAAAATACATGATATTGTTTTGGCAGACCGTCGAGTGAAGATACGCGAAATAAGTGATGCTGTGCACATCTCGACTGAACGAGTTTTTTTATATTTTGCATGATATTCTGGGCATGAAAAAGCTTTCTGCAAGATGGGTGCCGCGTTTACTAACAGTCGACCAGAAACGAAATCGTGTAACAGCTTCTGAGGAATGCCTAGCCATGTTTAATCGCATTCCGAGTGAGTTTATGCGTCGGTACATAACAGTTGACGAAACGTGGGTCCATCATTATACACCAGAGACTAAGCAACAGTCGAAGCAATGGACTTCTACCGGGAAACGTGCCCCAAAGAAGGCAAAAACTGTTTTTTCGGCTGGTAAAGTGATGGCCACAGTCTTTTGGGACAGCCAAGGGGTTATTTACATCGATTTTTTGGATAAAGGCAAGACAATAACCGGAGCTTACTATGCTTCATTGTTAGATAGATTCAATGAAAAGTTGATCAAGAAACGACCGCATCTAGCAAAGAAAAAAATTATATTTTATCAGGATAATGCTCCGGCCCACTCGTCTGCAATCGCGACATCAAAAATTGTCGAATTAGGATACGAATTATTGCCACACCCTCCGTATTCGCCAGATTTAGCCCCCTGTGACTTTTTCCTCTTCCCAAACATGAAGAAATGGCTTGGCGGGCAAAGATTTTCGTCAAACGAAGAGGTGGTAGCCGAAACTGAGGCCTATTTTTCAGGGTTTGACAAAAAATATTTTTTTGATGGGTGTAAGAGGTTGGAACATCGCTGGACTAAGTGCGTAGAGTTGAAAGGAGATTATGTAGAAAAATAAAAATATATATATGTAAAAAGAGTGTTTCTTCTTTCGAAAGTCATGGACTTATCAAACCGCCCTCGTATGTAATTACTATTTGACTATCAGAAAGAGTGTAATTCGCACAACACTAAGACTAATTTGTGCCGAAAGCACAAGGATTGTCCAAACAAACCGACAAAGACTTACTTGCATTTTTTACTGTAAGTGAACACTGAGATTAATTTGTGCCAAAACCGCATGGACTGTCCAAACAAACCGACAAAGACTTACTTGCATTTTTTACTGTAAGCAAACACTAAGACTAATTTGTGCCAAAACCGCAAGGACTGTCAGAACAAACCGACAAAGACTTACTTGCATTTTTTACTGTAAGCAAAAACTAAGACTAATTTGTGCCAAAACCACAAGGACTGTCCAAACAAACCGACAAAGACTCACTTGCATTTTTTACTGTAAGTAAACACTGAGATTAATTTGTGCCAAAACCGCAAGGGCTGTCCAAAAAAACCGACAAAGACTTACTTGCATTTTTTTACTGTAAGCAAACACTAAGACTAATTTGTGCCTAAACCACAAGGACTGCCCAAACAAACCGACAAAGACTTAATTGCATTTTTTACTGTAAGTAAACACTGAGATTAATTTGTGCCAAAACCGCAAGGACTGTCCAAACAAACCGACAAAGACTTACTTGCATTTTTTACTGTAAGTAAACACTAAGATTAATTTGTGCCAAAACCGCAAGGACTGTCCAAACAAACCGACAAAGACTTACTTGCATTTTTTACTGTTAGTAAACACTGAGATTAATTTGTGCCAAAACCACAAGGACTGTCCAAACAAACCGACAAAGACTTACTTGCATTTTTTACTGTAAGTAAACACTGAGATTAATTTGTGCCAAAACCGCAAGGACTGTCCAAACAAACCGACAAAGACTTACTTGCATTTTTTACTGTAAGTAAACACTAAGACTAATTTGTGCCAAAACCGCAAGGACTGTCCAAACAAACCGAAAAAGACTTACTTGCATTTTTTACTGTAAGCAAAAACTAAGACTAATTTGTGCCAAAACCACAAGGACTGTCCAAACAAACCGACAAAGACTTACTTACATTTTTTACTGTAATAATTTTAAATTTCGTTATCATCCTTCAACAACGATCGGTCCTGCGCTGCCGGCTTCCAAGCGGCTTCCCGCGATTTTCACCAGTTAGTCGGTCCACCGAAGGGAGGCCTGTCTACGATTTCACTTCCAGAACCTAGTCGCCAGTTGCCCCTCTATAACTCTATTGCCCCAACGGGCGTCCGATTTCATATAAAAAATGTATCTTTCAGGTGGCTGGGAGGCTAGCAATCGCCGTCTATTAGAGCCTCCTCACTACGACGGCGTCCAAGCGCTCGCGCTGAGCGGCGACACGCTGTACAGCGCTTCTAGAGACACCAGCTTAAAACGTTGGAGTTTGAAGGAGAATTCACTGACACATGTATGTACTACTAGCTTTTGCCCGCGACTTCGCCCGCGTGGATATAGTTTTTATGATTGTCTTTGAGGGTGAGTGGTGAGCGCACCGCAAGCGGCCACTTCCCACCCCCTCAACCAATTCTATACAAAAAAATCACTTCAATTCATTGCTTCGTTGCGACGCCGATGTGTGCGAGCGCGGAAATAAGTTTTTCCCAGATTCCTCGGGAACTATATCAGGATAAGGTATTTAGTAAAAAATCACAACAATCCATTGTTCCGTTGCGAACCGTAACTGGTCCTTGTCTTCACCTTATGGTGTTGGCAGGAATAGCGGCCCTCACTATATGACCTAGCTGTCGGTGAGTGTGGACGCTATATCATAAACCTGGTAGTTAAGCGTATCTGGTAGATATACGAGAGGGAATGTTGCGTTGCGAAATTAAAGAAATTAACCAAAAAAAGTCAATTTTTTCAGTTCCCTCAGGAACTGCATCTGAATATGCTATTTTCAGGGAATAAAAAGCAGCTTATGTCCTTCCCAGTGACACAGGCTACCTGCATGCCAAATTTCATCAAAACTGGTCGAGGCGAAGAAGCGTGAAAAAGTAACGAATAAACAAACACATTTTTACATTTATAATATTAGTAAGGATTAGTGTTGCCAGCCGTCCCGTATTTCACGGGACGTCCCGTATTTCTTGCATAAATTTCTATGTCCCGCTGGGACAACCCATGTCCCGTATTCCTAGCTCTAATTGTTTTGTCGAAAGAGTATTTTCGCAAATGAACCTAAAATGGACTGACGTATGTAACAAATGCAATTAATAAAAGCCTAACTGATAACCATGTTTAACTACGATTTTGACTTTGTTTGTTGTTATATTCATACGTGATATGTTACGTGCAGTAAAATCTGTAACGAAGTATATAGTTTTAAGTCTACATAAAACGATTTTTGACAAAAAATGCTGTGATTTTTATTTGTCCCGGGTGAAAAAGAGAAATCCCGTATTTTTTAACATTTATGATCGTTTGTCCCTTAAGCCCGAAAAAAAAAGTTGGCAACCCTAGTAAGGATGTACCAGATTTCTGAATACGGTAGTTGACTCTACCAATAGTAAATTATTCACAATTGTTTAAATTGCCTTCCTACTAAAATTTCAATTAACCTTGCCTGTTTTGTTTTTTATCAAGTCTTCAATTTCTAATTGATCAAATCACTAAAGTACAACAATAACCCTTAAAACTATGACATCACAACTTGCCATTTCAAACATTTATAGAAAAAATATCGTTTTTGACAGATGACAAAAGTAACTCAAACTATGAATTTTTCTACCACGTAAGGCACTAAACTCCAATAACTATCAATGAGTTAACAAAGGAATCATATTATCTTTCCGCAGTTTTTACTGACGACAGAATTATGAGTGATAGCGACTTATAGGCTGTTTTTCCACTAGCTGGCACGGCAAAGGCACGGCTGCCGGGGAAGCAAAAATGTATAATTTCGTGCCGTTGCCGGTCAGTGGAAAGACGCCACATATATATTTCATACATTTTTGCTTCCCCTTAGCCGGGCCGGCTAGTAAAAATACGCACATTGGTGTAACTTAGGTCTTAGTGCAAATTAAGTTATCCGCTGCAGAATAGATACGGGTGAAAAAGTGTAGTCTCGGTCCTATGCACCTCAAGGTGTCCCAGACCTTAAGAAGAAGTAGAAGTTCAAATTAATACAGTTTTTATAAACATAATACAGT
This sequence comes from Coleophora flavipennella, assembly GCA_947284805.1. Classification (NCBI taxonomy): domain Eukaryota; kingdom Metazoa; phylum Arthropoda; class Insecta; order Lepidoptera; family Coleophoridae; genus Coleophora; species Coleophora flavipennella. The sequence continues at coordinate 12,741,135 of OX369266.1, forward strand.
TTTTGTGTGCACAAGAACTGCATGACCTCATTCCCTCAGCTCCATTCCACCTTCGGTCAACGAGACGCAGGGGGAGGTTCCACCCGTTTGTTACTGATATTCAGCCTATACGCACGAAGCGTAACGCTTCCTCATTTATTATGCGGACGCGATATAGTGGAACTCGTTGCCTGCGTCTGTGTTTCCCGACTCCTACAATTTGGGAATCTTCAAGGCGAGAGTGAATAGGCATTATTTGAGTTTGCGTGTACCATCCTCGACTACATCGTCACTTATCATCTGATGGTGTACCATCCTCGACTACATCGTCACTTATCATCTGTGTATCATATATGTGGCGTCTTTCCACTGACCGGCAACGCACTCAAATTTTTAATAAAAAAAACACTAATGTTGAATTGTTGCTAAATAAACGCTACAGCGAAATATTTTACTTCTCGCGAGTACCCGCAATTTTCATCACTGCCGATGGGGACGCGTGCAATAACAATAAAAGCTTTCGTGTATCGCGTTCCTTTTCAGGATAAAACTCTCACAATTACAGTAGGACTAATAACTAGTTTATATTGTATTTTTGCATCATATTCACTGACCTTTGCTCGTTTTATACCCAGAGCGTAATGAACGCGCACAAGGGTTGGGTGACGGGCGTATGCATCGTATCGGACGGGCCTGACCCGCTAATAGCGAGCTGCGGGCGCGACGCCACATTGCGAGTGTGGAGCCCCGCGCTGCGAGCCGTCGCGCCGCCCGCCACGCTACCCGACGCACCGCATGCCTTGGCCAATGTGGGCAGCATGCTCTATACGGCTGGCAAGTGAGTATAGCTAGTCATATCATACATAAGGTTATTTGTAATCAACCCGAAACCTCTTAGCTAGTCATTCTACTCGCGAAACTGAACAACTATTGTTCAGCAGTTTTGTTGAAATCGCAAAAACATTATGCGGATTTTTCCTACGAATCGATTAGCTGATACCTCGCTTTGTGTGAAAAGTCGTCATAGTAAGCTGCGGGCGTGACGCCAAGTTACAACTATGGAGTTTTAATATGTTCTCACTTTTACTTGTTATTCTTCTTAAAGGCCCACCCAGTCTTGCTTTTGAAGATCTTCATGCAAAATAAAGTAGAAAAGAATTATGATTATGACAGAGCTGTTCCTGTTACCTGATTCTATTTTTTATATTATTATTACTAAGACTGGATCTTGCCTCCAAACACAACGATTTTTAGTCTGGTTTTGGGGTGGGTGGGGTAATTAAGTAGGAATATCTGAAATAGGTACGATGAAAAAAAATACCTCGTGTACACACATATCACTTTACAAATTTCATCTGTTTAGTTTTTTCGACTTTCATACAATAATGAAGGAGAAAAAATATTAAAAAACATATCAAAAAAATATAACTTTTTAAGGAATTTAATCATATCCATCTTGGTCTTGTAATAAAATATTTGGATAAAACAAACAATGTTTTAAAAGGAATCATTGTGTAAAAATATTAAATCATTGTATAATTTTAATTATCTCAAAGTAGGTATGCTTAAAACATTTCTAAAGATGACTCAATTTGAGTAGCTGTAAACTGGTCGTGCTAAACTCGTTCATATGTTCTTAAGTGATATTCTTTATTATTGCTTTATGCTACTTTACGTTAAGGATGTCTCAATAAGAGTGTACTTTTTAAATTTTGTGGCATGTTTTTTCGTGCATGTGTCAACTCTGGAATTTGGACCTATGAATGTTTCGATTATTTAAAATGAAGCGCTACACAAAAAAAAGAACGCGTTAATCATTGTGAAAACCCATTACGAAAATGAGGCCGGAATTGCATGAAATTTTCAACGACTTTTTGACAAGATGTGTCTGTATCTCACGTGTATGACGCGTTGGATTTCGGCCTTGAGCTCAGGAATTGTCTATGGTTTATTCGCTTAGACCCGAGATCCAAGAATCCCCATAGAAAGAAATCGCATGGGGTTAAACCACATGATCTTGTTAGATCTTGGTTTCATGCGTGGTGTGGCAGGTGGCGCCGTCCTGCTGTACCCACAATATCATCCACATCCATGCCGTCCAGTTAAGGCTACACGAACTCCGTCAAGTATCATGTTCACAGTCACTGCAATTCCGGCCTCATTTTTGTAATGGTTTTTCACAATGAAAACGCGTTCTTCTTTTGAGTAGCGCTCCATTTTAAATCATCGGAACAATCATAAGTGACAGCTGTCAAATTTTAGAGTTGCCACATGCACGAGAAAAAATGCCACTTCATTTTAAAAGTCCAGTCCTAATGAGACACGCCTTAGTTACTATAAAATGCCTTAATTCCAAAATATCTACAAAACGCAAAGCCTTAAATCTCTTTAGGTTTCAGCCCAATATGCAATGTGCGCTAGCCCTATGGGCCATGGAGGAAAATTGTTCTTGCCTTTGCCGGGAACTGAACCGGTAAAAAAAATTGAACATAAATAATTTTACACAAAGAATTAGGGTGATTCGCTTTCTTGATAGCAAAGGATACAAACAACTCGTGAATACAAACAACTTTCTTAAAGAAACTATATATCAAATCAGAAAAAAAATTAGGTCCTCGATACATAACAAGTTATCAAATCGGCGAAAATGTATAAATGGCCAAAAAAAATTTTTCATATTTGACATATAGTTTCTTTGGAAAAGTTGTTTGTAATCACCAGTGCATTCATATCCTTTGCTATGAAGAACTTATTAAAAGTCACCCTGTATACAGGGTGTAAAAAAATTGGTGTAAGACCCGTTTACTGGGGTTTCTACTCATCATACTGATCAACTTTCCCGAAGGAACTCAATTTGCAAAAAAAATAATTTTTCGACGCTCCATACAAATATTCACAAAATTGGTTCAATCAGCTAATCGTATTGTATGAAGTGTTCAAAATTTTTTTTTTCGATTTCAGCAAACTTTTAGAACAAAAGTGTATATTTTTTAAAAAGGTAAAAAAAAAAATTGGTTAAAGGATTTAAAAAAAAATAACTTGCTTCAGCCGGGAATTATACCTACAAAATGAGAGTAAATAAATCAGTAAAAAAAATTGAGGCTTATCATATGATTAACCCTTTCGATTATCTTCATTAAAATACAGGTGGCTTTTTTCTTCACATTTTACCGGTTCGATACCCGGTGAAGACAAGCGATTTTCCAAAAATCTTTTAATGCAGTCCCATTTGATAAAAGTATAATGTCTTCTCAGAGTGAAATTTCTTAATTTCAATATTTAAAGTACATTTCCTCCATGGCCCATAGCGCTGGGACACCTGTATAAATACTTAATACAGATAAGCTAAGTGACATAACCTATAGGGTTCCCTAGACGATCAATGGCAATTGTCAATTTTACTTGATTGGCAATGCTCTTTAATGGAAACGGCATCCATTCATTTCAATTAGAATTGTCAATTCACGCCAAATACACGTAAATGTCGCAATGGACAATATTCTTGATCGTGTAGGGGGCTGATTAGTTATAACTTTGTATGTATCGTATGATGTTTCTGATGTGCGAGTGTGTTGCAGCGGCGGCGAGGTGCGCGCGTGGCGGCTCGTCGAGCAGTACTGAACTGACAGTGACAGGTGCATACACACATAAACACACAGGCATACCACGAACATTCATTAATCAGCCATCACTTGCAGAACACAGCTTTTATTCTTTATTTAGTTTTTGATTTTATTTTTTGATGTAGGTACCTACTATTGGGCAACGAATTTTCTGCCTTTAATGATCACCAGTAAGCTGGAGTTTCCATACAAGCAGATTTTCGTTTTAATTTTTAAAAGCATGATATTTGGAGTCCAAACTTTGCAAATAAAAGTCTGTGAGAGTAATATATCATTATCATATCAGCCGAAGGACGTCCACTGCTGGACAAAGCCCCCCAAGGATCTCCACGACGACCTTTTCTGCGCTGCCCGTATTCAGCGGCTTCCGCGACCTTCACCAAGTCATCGGTCCACCGAGTGGGAGGCCTCGAGAGCTTTACTGCCCCAACGGCCATCTGTTCTACGAGCTATGTGCCCCGCCCACTGCCAAGTAATAAATAAAACGTAACAAATCAAGAGTTAATTGAAACTTTTAGTGCAAAATTAATGTTATTTCATTTATTTAGATTGTTTTTACTTTCTCGTTCAATTTGTCTGCCTACAAAGATTATTTTTGTAGTACGAGGAACTGAACGGGTTTATTGCCCTAAAATATTTTTTATTCACAATTGGTAAGCCCTCGGCATCATTTCATAATATTTAAATTGTGTGTTTCTGCATAATCATCATCAGCTTTCATCATTTAAGCACTCGCCGCCGCCTTCACCTTTTTTTCACAGGCAAAGCAACGCTTTAATCATCAAGAAATAAGAGCGATATTACTTTAGCCGCTAGCTCTAAACTAGCTGAACGAAATACAACAGTGTGTGTATTGTCGCTCTCAATTTTCTGAAGTATTTTTATGTATACCCGTTTTTATCGTATTAATATGATAAAGCTCCTAACTAAATAGTTTTTGGTATATTTTTAACCACTATGCTTTTTTAGCATTTAATTACATCAAACGACTTTTGAAACGGAGAGGGTCAAAACTAGATCAGACAGAGGCGTACTTACAAAATGTATCTTAAATCCTTATCTTTGTCCTTCTCAGTTGCTGACCAAGTCCGTGTGTGCGGCTTTAAAATCCATCCTAATATATTGTTGACATATTAAATTACTAACACAGCCCAAGCTGGAATAACGAAATGTACTTTTAGTTAAAATCGTCAATGCCTGAACGCTTACCTATAGTCTTGCCAAAAGTGAAAAGGTTCTTGAAAAAGGTGGCGTCCTAATCGCCTGGTATTTGGTATTGTATCATCGTTTAACGCTACCCCTCCCAAAACTAACCAGCAATATAACATCCATACGTGTCTGGAAGATATCGAGATCGCTTATTAACGACAAGACACAAGACCTAAAATACCTTTTATTTTTTTGAGTACGGACAAGGCCTTCTTAATTTCGAATTTAAACATTAGTGTTGGGTGAGACACCTGCGGGTACGTGTTCAAGCTTTATTCCCATGTTGGTACACGAGCGTTACTCTGTGGCGTCCCTCCAAAAACTCATTTTGCAGTACTCCGGTAAATGGCTGATGTATCCCACCTAATCCTGCTGTAGAGCACGATTTCCTGTGGCAATGCCAATGACCCAGGTTTGCCCGACTCAGTGATAGTATTGTGTGGGTTCTTCTGTGACTCGGCCTTTTCAAAATTGCAGCAACCATCACAAAAGATCACACCTCTGGTGATGGTGGCTGAATATCGGAAGCCGGGGTTCCGACCCTGTGAATCTTGTCACGAGCCCCATACTGAGAACAAACGAAGTTCGCCGTTTGCAAGTCTGAGTTAATCAATGTTAGAAAGACTTATTTTCCTAAGTCCCCGATCGCCTTCAGATCCACTACCACTGAGGGCCGCCAGCATTGTTTGGGACGGCCACGCTTTCCTTTTCCTTGCGGGGTCCACTCTAGCGCTTGTAGCGCTTGTCGAGGTATGTGAGTGTGGTCCCTTTTGGAGTGTGGCCAATCCAAGTCTACTTGCGACGAGCGCTCTGGTGACCGATCGGCGTTTCGCGACAGATGTCCCATAGTTATTCGTTTGAGATCTGCTCGAGCCAGTATATCTGTCTGAGGCACCGGTTGATGACAACCTGGATTCTTTGTTGACGGTTCTCACGTTGGAGCGAAAGATTTTGAGTTTTAGACCTATACTACGCTGACGAACTATGTCTCCTCAGCCACATACTAGGGCGCTACATAAGTTTTGTCGTACTTTGTGGAATTTTTTTTTCGAAGTAGTCACCACCGGCAGTAATACAGGTCTTCATACGTGTAAACCAAGTGCTGAACACATTGCTCCAGTATCCTTCTGGAACACAGCCGCATATCTCCTCAAAAGCTCCTATAAGCTCGTCATCGCTCGAAAACTTGCGTCCCTTCAGTTGTTTTTTTACATAAGGGAATAGCGCAAAGTCGCTTGGCGCTAGATCCGGACTATAAGGAGGGTGTGCCATCAATTTGATTCCAGCTTGGTGCAAATAGTTCGTAGTTTTGCCGGCTCGATGTGCAGGGGCGTTATCTTGATGCAAGAGCCAAGTATCGAGTCTTGAGTTTGGTCGTTCATTTTTTAAAGCTTCTAATACACGAGGTAAACATTCTTCTGTGTACCATGCAGCAGTAACAGTCTTATCAAGCACAACCGTAGCCAATATTCCTCTCTTAGTAAAAAATACAGCAACCATCTTCAAACACCCACACTTTACTCTGGGATTTAGTACTCGTAGGTACATCGAAATAATACAGCCACGTTTCATCACATGTAACAATCGAGTTCACGTAGTTAGATCGGCCGTCTTCAAATTTTTAAGCTATTGCATAGATTTTATCGCAGGCTTTGAGCGCGGGGACCGAATCCAGAAATTCCGTAACGAAGAAAAACCTGACGCTCGGTTGCCATGGCAACAATATCGGTTGTCAAAACAAACATATAAGAAGATTTGATCATTTTCGGAGAATAATAAAACTCTTTTCATAAACTATATATACCTCCATATGACAAAAAAGATTTGATTATTTTTTATTTATCAAATGCAAAAAGATTTTATTTAAGACACAGCTGTTTGTATTTATAGAGATAGGTACAAAAAGGTTTTTTCCATATTTGGCTGTATAGTTCCAACTACTATTGCTTAAAAAAAAAGTACAAAAAGATTGTATTCCATATTTGGCTGTATAGTTCCAACTACCATTGCTTTAAAAAAAACAAAGATGTAAAAAAGCGCGGTTAAGCGAAAATAAATAATAAATATGAATGAACAAAGTGCATTTATTATTAATGAAGAAAGTAATAAAAGCGCGGTTAAGCGAAAATAAATAATAAATATGAATGAACAAAGTGCATTTATTATTAACTAGCTGTTTCCCGCGGTTTCACCCGCGTGGACAACGTTTCTATGACTTTTCGAGGGTGCGCAGTGCGCGAGCCGCAAGCGGCTCGCGAGCGTGGTAAAAAGTAGCCTATGTCTGAATCCAGGTCCTAATCTGTCTACCTACCAAATTTCAGCCAAATCCGTTCAGTAGTTTTTGCGGGAAAGCGTAACAGACAGACAGAGTTACTTTCACATTTATAATATTATAGTAGGGATGAAGAAAGTCACGAAAAAATAGTGAAAGAAAATGAGTGAGTACTCTATATACATACATTTTATTATTATCACAAATGCAGTATTAATTTTGAATTGAAAATATAATACTGCTATAAAGGTGACCTAAATTTTTGATATTAAAATGAGCGATATATATACAGGGTGTAACATAAAGGTGTGGTGATACTTTAAGGTGGGCTTGTACCCATCAAACTGAACAACTTTCTCCATGGAACCCATAGTCAAATCGCAAAAAAAAATTTGGCTCTCCCATACTAACTCGATCAGCTGATCAGCCAACTTAGTATGGGAAGTTCAAATTTTTTTTTGCGATTTGACTATGGGTTCCATGGAGAAAGTTGTTCAGTTTGATGGGTACAAGCCCACCTTAAAGTATTACCACACCTTTATGTTACACCCTGTATATATTATACTTCTAAATATTGTTATTTATTTAATAAAAGAAAAATTTTTTTTCTTATCGGTCACCACGCTCAAAAAGTGTAACTTGAATTAATATCAAAGAAAAAGAAATACTGCATGAATAAAATAAATAAATAATTATAATTGCATAAGTTGATACAAAATGCTATGCAATAGCTTTACCGCGGCAGTCCCCGAGTGCCACACGTCTTTTTTTTTTTATTTTAGTATATCACCTGACCAAGTCACACGTTGCTCCCTTAGCACGTCAGTCATCAAGTGTGGTACCCAGAGAGAACAAAGTTTCCGTACTTTCAAATGGTCGTGAAGAATCCGATGAACAGTTGGTGCGCTTAACTTGAGGGTTTCCTCGATCTGTCGATATGTCACACGTCGGTCTTCATCCAATAGTTTTCATACAGCCTCAATGTTATTATCGGTAGTCACTTCTATCGGCCTGCCAGACCTTGCTTCTTCCTCCAAGTTAAAATTGCTGCGATTGAATTGAATATACCACCGTTCTATGGTCCTCAGAGATGGACAAGTTTCCCTCAGTGCACTATATTCATTTCCTCGAAACATTTTTGTTTAGTCAAGCCATAAAGTTATACGAAATAATTACACGAATATCATAACGAGAAAATGCCGCCATTTTGATTTAGAAAATTAATTTAAAAATCGAACAAACGATTCCTTGCAACTAAATTTGTTTTTTGTTGTTTTTGTAGCTACCACAGATTACTAATTAGTTATGGCCCTACGTACATGCCGATAAGCAATCCAACCTAGATGACGTACAGCGCGAAGCCGCTATCGTTGGTTTGAAAATTAACAATCTAAAGACCAAGAAAACGCACTAGATTTACAATAGGCACATATCAAATAGAACGTGTTGAGAAGTTCACTTACTTTGTTAGTATCAAAATATATAATATATTGGTACTAACATACAGTATGGACACTCCCTGCCGCTCTTTAGATTCCGACCTCACCCACATTAGTGCCTAGTTGGTTTTTGAACGTACAGGAATTCGCCGTGATTTTGTTTGTTCCGTCATTTATTTTTAGAAATGTCATTTCTCGCCAGTTGTATGAAGTGTACGTGGTGTGGTAGTGTCATTTTATCGGGAAGGACTGAAAAGGAAATTACTTCTAGGATAGCTAAAACAAGGGCAACCTTCGCACAACTCCATATGGGTCATGGCGATTACGAAATGTTAGGAAGGCCTTATCCTAAATATATAGGTCTATTTTATACGCATTATTTCCTTGCTCGCTTCCATTTGATCTGCACTGTGCTATTAACGCTGTTTAACTAAATGTGTTACCTCCAGTGATGGCCGCGTCCGAGCTTGGCGGCTGCGGCGTACGCGGTGACCCTTGCCTTCGGGCGGCGCGCGCGCCTCCCGCTCCCCGCTAGCCGCCTCCTCCCCCGCTAGCCCCGCCAAGACCAGACGAGCTTGGAGGTGACCATTAAAAGGTGTTTCGACGTTGTAAGAGGTGTTGGATTGTCGGCAATGCTAAATAACTGGGCTAAGTATACAGTGTGTATCGGATAATCCTACCGATACTTTATGGGCATGAAATACACCACATTTCATAGGCGAAAACCCCCCTCCTCGGGGATCACATACTTCTCCCCTCTAAAAAGCAGTAATTTTATTTTCAATTTATTTTTTTGTAGTTGTTCATGAAAAATATCTTTTTTCTTGAATTAGCAGTACGTACTTGAAACTAGTCTCATTTAAAAGAATTAACCAAAACAATTGAGGAAAAAAACACAAAAAAGTTAAAAGTAAAAAAAATAAAAAATAAAAATTATAAAAAAAAAATCAAAAAACAATATATATTTTTTTAAACTACTACAAAAATGAGATCGTAAGCGTGTTGTTTTTTTCTCCTTATTCGATAGATTTTAAGCTAAGCTACAAAACGACACTAAATTATCTACCATCCTTATACCAATAAAAAAAAGCACAATATAAACAAACTTAGTAGGGATTTGACAGTTTCAAATGTCAATTCCATAGTACTTTTGTTTACCTTTTGCTTTTTTTTTATTGGTATAAGGTATGATGCAATGACTTACCTTACGCAATGATGCAAATTGATAGGTAGAGACCCTTTGTGCGGGGTTGTGACTATTCTTTCATTATAATTTCGCAACTATTTACATTTTCACATTATTCAAAGCAGGGTTCGAAGTGATAATAATTATAAAGTTAATCGCAAAAATAGTTATCTTTAAACAAAACGCTAGCCTTGCGCTATGCCCTGCCATTTTTGTCCAAACACGATTTGACGTATCGGAACACATCAAACCTCGAACTCAGAAAAAAAGGCACATAAACGAAATTGTTGATTAATAACCGTGATTAAACTTACACTTAAACAATTAAAAGTTATTTAGGTGTTTTTTATACATAATATTTTTGCATTTTCATTTTTAATAAAAAATTAAAGAGCCAAAAATAAGAATCAACGCCGATAATTATCAAAGAAAATAACTATCTAATAGGGAATGACGACAGCTTCAGAAATAAATTATGAACTCTTGAACACTAAATTGCCCCCCCCCCCCCCCCCCCCTACTTAAACTTGGGAAAACCTTACTCGTTTTGTTTTCCATCAAGTCTTCGATTTTTAACTCACCAAAATCACAAAATGAGTACATAAATGACGCTGCAAAACTATGACGTCACGCCTATGTATTTCTAACATTTTTAGAACAAAATGTCGTTTTTGACAGATGATTAAAAGTAAATCATATGGCTAGCATTCGTCATCCCTATTATATGTACTAACTACTCGTATAAATTGGCACACTAAGTAATAATCTAATGGTGTATAATTTGGTGTCGTTTTATAGCTTAGCTCAAAAATCAATCGATTAAGAAGAAAGAAACGAGACGTTAATGACCTCGTTTGTGCAGTAGGTTCAAAAAAGGAAACATGAAGATTTATTTTTTTGCATTTTTTGCTCTATTATTTTTTTTTTTAATATATTAAGTTAATTTTATATGTGGATCATCAGAGAAATTAAATTACTTTTCAAATGAGACCATTTTAAGCCAATTTTGAGAAAATGGCTGCCATTTAGAGGGGAGAAGGATGCGATCCCCTAATTGGGGGTTTATCGTCGATGAAATGTGGTGTTCTTACACGCCCTTAAAAGATCTAACCCTATCCGATACAAACTGTATGTATCTGAAACTTCAGTCACACACAAAGTAACTGGATTCACTGTCACACGGGCAAAAGTGTGCTGTCCGAATGTAGTCACCCTTTTCGCTGACGGTTTTTTTCGTGCACGGCTCTCCCTCTCTGTTTTACGTAACTATTTGTTTGTTTCTATCTTTGTCTCTCTTGTCAAACAACTGCAGGTATATTGACCGGACGGTTTTTGAAGTTTTTTTGTTTCAAATTTTGAATCCAGTTCTTGTATGTGTGATCGAAGATTTTTAAGAACTGCGAATGATAGTCGTAGACCGTGGGCTAGGCCAGATTGGAGGCTGACTAACGAATGGTGTTTCTACACAAAAGGTATTCAATTGTTGCCAATGCGCAATGTGAAATTAATTGTAATGAATAGTTTGTTTGTTGCGAATTTGATAAAAAAAATTGGACGAAAACCAAAACAAGGTGAAGTATTGCGACCATGAGATGCTACTTCTCGTGTGTTCTAACAGGTATTTGATTCACGAAGAAGAATAATTTAAGAAACTGGTTGCATTGTACACGAATTGATTTCATTAACGTTTGATAAACAGGATTTGTCTTAGACTCCTGACCGTTTAACTGGTGCTAAATTGAACAACTTTTCCCTAAGAACATAGACAGGAAAGATATGACTTCAACACGACAGAACTTAGGAAGTCTCCCGTACAAAATTGGCTTATTAGATAAGAATTTTTTTGAGAATTTGACCATATTATGTTCTTTGGGAGAAGTTCATTGGTTTGGCTCCAAAATTTAGCCAAGAGGCACAAAAGAAACCCTACCCCTAAAAATTAATATTGCTGATAATTATGTAGGGTTTTAATAATCAAGTTAAAATTATGGATTAAAGGTGACAAATGTATAGGGGCTCCTGTTTTTGGGGTAACCTCCAATATCTGATTTTATTGTGATTTGGTTACCGAAAAATAGTAATAAGCAAGCGAAGGAATGATGAAAATTTAAACAAAAAATTGCAATTTCCATCTTATATACAGGTGTAACAAAATTGGTGTAAGAACCGTTAACTAGGGTACACTAAACCACTTTCCCCAAAAGATCCATTGTAAAATCGTTTTTTTTTATCTTCATACAAATCGATCAGCTGATCGGCCTGTGTGATAAGTAGATGCCCCAGGTAATAATTTAGAATTTTCGATACAATTCTATAAACCAAAAAAGATTTAATGGCATTTTTGTAATGGCTCCTACATCATTTTTTTACATCCCTGAATAATTTTAGGGGAAATAAGACAGGTATACAGTCATGTATCAGGGACGTACTCGTATTTTACAGGGCCAAATATGTAGGTTTGAATCGATGCAGGTAGCAACATTGTTAAAACGTTAATATAAGTAAAGACTCTATTCTGTCCTAAAAGTAAGACTTATCATCACAATTACTAGTATATATATGTCTGCATAGATTGTAGAGTAAGTTTTATTGAAGTATGTGTAAGAAATACTATTTACTTTATTTACTTTTGAAATAGATTGACCAACTGATTAAAATGGGACAAAATGATCTCGCTAGAATTGGCACTATTATTATACTAGGTAGTGCAATAATAAGTAGAAAATTGCATGAAAAACATAAGACAAGTATACTCGTAGTAGTTTCTTTAAAAAATGGCCTTGGAACTGATAATAAGAATTGTTATATCTTTCAACTTGAGTTGTTACTTAATAGCAATTATAAACAAGGAAGTACGGCCTTAGCGTAGCTAATATTATATATAACTGTGATTAGTTCAAAAATAAAATTATGATGCGCTTAAAATTCACAAATAATCTACAATTGATATGTGTTTCCCATATCGATAACAAAAGCTAAGCGGTCTAAAGTTAGAGGACAACGCTAGCCTATTGACTTTTGATGGCAACTGTGTTGGGTAACTTGCTTTTAGAGGTGACTTTTTAATCCATTAGTAGGAACTGATACAATTGGAGCGAAAAAAGTTTTAAGGCTTTCCATTCACAGTTTGAAAATAAACTGATCAATTATTGACAATAAGCTCGGAGGAATAATTTCACAAAGACATTTATTCACAATAAGTTCGGAGGAATAATTTCTCAGACAGTTATTGATAAATTTCTTAGACAATTATTGATAATAAGCTCGCAGGAATAATTTCTCAGAGACAATTATTGACAATAAGTTCGGAGGATTAATTTATCACAGACAATTATTGATAATAAGCTTGGAGGAATAATTTTTCAGAGACAATTATTGACAATAAGCTCATAGAAATAATTTCTCAGAGACAATTATTGATAATAAGTTCGGAGGAATAATTCCTCAGAGACCATTATTGACAATAAGCTCGTAGGAATATTTTTTCAGAGACAATCATTGACAATAAGTTCGGAGGAATTATTTCTCAGAGATAATTATTGATAATAAGCTCGGAGGAATAATTTTTCAGAGACAATTATTGACAAGCTCGGAGGAATAATTTCTCAGAGACATTTAGTATGGGAAGTTATTTTTTGGTCCGTTTGTATAGTTTTAAATTTCAGTTTCTTTAGTAAAAAAGTCACCTGTAGAAATCGTGGTAGGTATATAAAATATATTCTAGATAATTCGATGAATTATTTAAGCAGCGCAAGATAAGAGTAGATAATTCCTTTAGCCAATGCCTTATTGCCAAACAGTCTTTACGCACAAAGCAACTTATATCTCCATATTTTATGTCATTTAGGAGAAATAACTACAAATTCGTAAATTATCAAAAAATATTTGTTTTATGAATCTGATAATCCGTAATTTATCAGATGCTGGTATGAATTTGAACTAAACTAAAGTAATACCCAAAAATGGTTAACAAAAACTGTGATTAACTGAACAATTATATTTTTTACATTCCTATTTTACGGGTAGATTTAGATGAAAATTTTAAATTTTAAAAAAACCATTAATCCAAGTGTACTAGCGATCAAATTGTAGTTGTAGGATAGTATTTAAAAAAAACACATAGGATGTTTAATTTTAATTGCTTTATAAATTTATTCATTGAATCAAGTTTCTGTAATTGTGTTCAATGCACTCTTCAGTATTAAAATTGTTTGAGTAGCCCTTTATTTACGTGTGTACCTTTTTGTAAAATTAGTACCATAATTATTTATATGTGAAAATGCAAAATTCGTTCCAGACTTTATTATTTGCTCATTTTTGAAAATTTTAACTTTTAAGTATTTCACTCAATTTAATTTTATGAATAAAATCAAAACATGTTAGAAATGCAATAATCACACATAAGTATACCGCTACGGCTATGAATAAAATCTTTAGATTAGATACGTATTAATTACGCTAGCTTTATTAACAGAGATGTTTATTAATGTTATGAATACTTGTAATAACTTATGATTGTTTAATTATATAATTGCTAGCTTTATTGAACAAAATAATACTACACGCGTAATCCATTTCAGAGTTCATTGTATAATTCGACAAAATACAGCTGCTTATTTTAAAAGCCGTCAATGGTGTGATTGTTGGGATTATGGTATAATCTGAACAACTGTTCCCAGGAGACCTATGGAAAATTCATATATAGTACTTTGTTAAATTTAACCTGAGGCAAGTAGTCCAGTTAGGTAGGTCCAACTTCAAGAAAGAGATCAATCCTCGAATCCAACTCAGCTGGGCAGCGTTCGGGAAGCTTCGCAATATCTTCATGTCCCAAATATCGCAGTGTCTCAAGACTAAGGTCTTTGACCAATGTGTGTTGCTAGTGATGACATTAGTACGCAACATGAAAATTATATTTTATTTTATTCACAATTATTAAGCCCTTGGTTGTTTCTGTGTGCCAGACGGTGTAGGCTACGCGACAAAATATGTTGTATTTATTTGAGGCTATGTCGTCAAATCACATAGACATGTTCAGTTACGATCACTTAGTATAGCGTGGTATAGCTGTGATGCTAGGAACATACACGGTCTGGCCAATTATATTTTCAAAATAGGGAAATAAAAACTTTTTTGCTGATTGTAAAAATTATGACTGAATGTCTCAGATTTAAAAATAATGTATTTACTTTCATACAACAACCATAATAAAAAGTGGGGTAACGCTTGTTCTATTATCTACTTATGCATCTTTACCTTAATTAGTGACCTCGAATCATGTTTAGACACGTGGTATGTCCTATCCTTCACTGTAATTGAGACTGGTGCATTTGAGACATGTCACAGCACGTTTTGCCGTGTTGATGGCGTCTGCCAACGTGTGACTGTAAGCAAAACTCTGCTCCGTCGTGATTGGAACAGAGTTTTTATATCCGTTTTCGTAGTACTAACACCTAAATCGACGTTTTATTTTTGATCTGAGCTGAATTATTATTTAGGCCATTCGCAAATCGGAGACCGTGACGCTACCAGGTCGATACACGCCCAGCATCTAACAATATTTCCAAGTATACCATGAATTCTGAAATGGTAGTTGCTAGTCACACACACTAAAGCTTAATTACTTACGAAGCTAGGTGATATATGTTTTGTAGACGGTAATTATAGGTTACTTGTAAACCGACATATTCCTTGAAACAAAAAAATAATATTAAAACTCAGATTAAATATTATAATGATAATTTTGAGTATAAATCAAAATTTTAGAAGAAACAAAGCTCTCTTAAATATTATAATGATAATTTTGAGTATAAATCAAAATTTTAGAAGAAACAAAGCTCTCTTTTTACGTTAATGATATGAATGAATTTCTATATATTATGAATCAAACATTTTGAACAGGAGATTATTTGCCGATTGTGAACTATTTTTTAAAAATGTATTTAATTTATTTTTAGTTATTAATTATTATATTGTTTTACAAGGTTTTAATTTGGAAATAGGTTTTTAATAAAATATACAAGTACTAAATGCATTTGTTTTATTTGTAAACAAACCTTATAATTAACGTTTTAATCATAATACATATTATTTACAAACGCGATACAATAAAGTTTTCCCTAGCCCGGCAACTTTGTGCTGAGCTCGCTCGCGGGGTACAGACGTTGGCAGGGGCGAGTTAGCCTATACAGGGTGGGAAGGAGTATACCGACAGATTTTAACCATGGATTCCTGGTGGTATTATGAGTAAATAATGTTATATCAACATGGGTCTAAAACTGCCTTATTAACTTACTTAATTTCTGGAACAAAAAAATCAATTAACGATATTAATCCCTTCCGAACGAAACCTTAGTCTAAAGAGTGAAAAAGAAAACTTCACATTTCACGAACGACTCCGACAACATACGATAAACGACGAATGGAGAATGCTGTACGACGTCAATATGACACTTGATTATTAAGAGCTCAACAAACGTCAGATAAACATTTGATATTATAAAGAAGTGTTACCCTTGAGATTTTTTGAACTTGTGAATTATTAAAATTAATATCTCGAAAATTAGGCTTTACTGGCCCATGTTTATATTACTTTTTTTTGTCTAAATAGGCATTAGAATCTTTGGTTATAATTTGTCGGTATACTCCTTCCCATCCTGTATATAGCGAGCAAAAAATTTATGATACTTACAAAACTAAATCAATTATAGCTACGAAGCTCCCGATACACCGGCCGCAACTCCGTGACGCCCTACCACCCCACCCGCGCACCCACAGTAGAAAGCGGCGCTGAAGTTGACGGCGTAGTAGTTGTATTTCAAGGTGTTTTCCCTTATTTACCCCTAAGTAGGAGAAATAGCGGCACGCTAGCATGCTATGATAGCCGTTTTGATGTATTACAATAATGATGTGACGCATTTCAAATTATTATCGAAAAAAATATTGTCAAGTGCGAGTCTTTATAAGTCTTCGTGAGATATAAGATTCTATAAATTAATTCTACTATTGACAATTATTATTATTATTATATCAGCTCATATACGTTCCCACTGAGGGGCTCGAGCCTACCCTGAATCAGGGCGATTAGGCCTTAGTCGACCACGCGGGCCCAGTGCGGGTTGGTCGACTTCACACACAACCTTCGCAGGCCTGTGCAGGTTTCCTCACGATGTTTTCCTTCACCGTTAAAGCAATCGGTAATGATATGTACGTAAGTTTTTGAAAAATTCATTGGTACATTGGCCGTCCAGATTTGAACCCGGTACCTCTGGTTAGATGGACCGAGTCGTTACCGGTTGAGCCACCGACGCTTTTTGACAATAAAGTACAGCAATTGTTCCTTCAAACATGGTTGTCAAACTTCACGAGCGGACAAACCTCAAAACGGCCATCATAGCGTGCCCTACTGTACACCTTATTAATTCATTGGTTCAGAGGCAACACCCCATATTGTCCTTACGGCTGTCACACGGATCTCTTCAAAGGTTAGGTTACTCCACAGAGAGGGGGGGAGGGGAGGTTCATGCCAAAATGAAGACACATTACATCAGGAGGTCGTGGGTTCGATTCCCGGGGGAGTCTAACTTTATATGACTCTGTTTGGTTGGTGGAAGGGCATTTTCTAAGCCCGCCTAGCTAGCTACCACCATCTTATCTAAGTCTTCAATGTTAACAGCATTAATGTGTTCCGGCTTGAAGATAAGATCACCAGTTCCCTATTGCGTTGGCGAAACTTGGTAAACTCGTTTCGACCTTCGGCATCATCGCCACTTACCATCAGGTGCGATGATGTCAAGGGCTTACCAAATGTGGCTTTAAAAAATAAAAGAGCGAATGGGTTTCCGTAATAGACACCATGTTTCTGATGTACAAAAGAGTGTGTGGGGAGTATGGCCTAACCTTTGTGAGCTTAGGAGGAGATCCGTGACGCAGCATTGGGGACGTAGAGGTTGTTAACGTGAGTTTGTGTTTGTTAAGGCGATCCTCTACCTAACTGGCGCCGCCAACCGTTAAAAAATCATTTACTCGCCGAGTACATACTTCATCGTGAATTTTTGACGATGAATTTGAAGAATAGTTACTGTAGTATAATTATAAACTATCAACTCTGTGAAATATAGTTCGCTGTAGTTACAGATAGCATAAGTGCTAAAAGTGGCCACTCAACTAAACTATACCAGGCCTGTCGCACTGCGCTGTAGGTATGAAAATGTTAAAAACACACAGACGAATTGAGAACCTCCTCCTTTTTGGAAGTCGCTTGAAAATGTACCTACGCCGCGCCAAGCCGCGCGGCCCCTTGCAAGGTACAAATCGGTAGTCAGAAGAGATAAGAGTAACGCGATAGAAAGAGAGGCAACTTGTAGGCGAATATAACTGTAGGTAATTAGCGCTGTGCGACCTAACTTTGCACTTTATTGTGTCGTAGCAAGAGTCGACATTCATTCAAATGATTTTGCGGAGTTAACCTTCTTTTACGTAGTAAATAGTCTTTATTCTTTGACTATACACAGTGTCTAATTATACTACAGTACCCATTCTTCAAATTCATCGTCGAAAATTTTCGGTAAAGTATGTACTCGGCGAGTAATTATACATATTTTAACTGATGGCGGCGCTAGTTAGCTCGGGGAAGGCCCTTAATGCCCGCTTGCATCGTTTTTTATAATCACTACACACATTGCATATCCGCTCAATATTTGTACTTGGCGTGCTTGCTGTGTTTCCTGTGGTGGTGCGGCGGCGGCGTGGCAGGCGAGCGGCGCCGCCTCTCCCTCTCTCGCTCTCTCTCCCTCTCCCTTTCTCGCTCCCTTTCCCGCTCCCGCTCCCTTTCGCGCTCGCGCTCCCTCTCGCGCGAGCGCTCCCTCTCTCGCGACGGCGACCGTGTTTTGCGCTCGCTAAAATGTAAGCGATAAACATAAAGTGAGATTATGAATCATCACATCACATCAGCTCATATATACGTCCCCACCGAGGGGCTTGAGCCTACCCTGAATTAGGGCGATCGGGCCTTTGTCGACCACGTGGGCCCAGTGCGGGTTGGTCAGCTTCACACACAACCTTCGAGTTACTTCGCAGATGTGTGCAGGTTTCCTCACGATGTTTTCCTTCTCCGTAAGAGCGTCGGATAAACGTACATATGAGATCGAAATTCGAGAGATTATGAATAATGTTAAATTATAATGGGATGTAAATTAGTAAGAGTGATTATTTAAGGGGTGATTCAGAATCGACTCTAAAATATAGGAAAATGTAAAACGGTACAATCGCAAAAAATGGTCTCACTCAGTGTTAAAACAGGTTTAAAGGAAGGGTAGTCAACTTCATAATAAATAAATTATGAAATAATTCACTATCCTACTGTATTTTCAAACAACCTCACTAATTTTGTGTTCCATCACGTTTTCAATTTTTATTTAATCAAAATCACAACAGTAGTACACCAATGAAGCTAAAAGGGGCATGAGAAGTCGCTGGATGGGGGGCAGCGCAGGTCCGGTCGTCGTGGAAATCCTTGGGAGAACTTTGTCCAGCAGTGGAAGGCTTTCGGCTGAGATGATAAAGCTAAAAAACTATGGATGTAAGTCGTAACTCTAACGTTACGCATTGCTATTTCAAACATTTTTGGAACAAAATTTCGTTTTTTACAGATCATAACAGTACCCACATAAGTTAGTCAAACGATTAACAGTCAACTACCCTATTTTCCCTTTTTGATTTTTCTTTATTCAAAAGCACCCTAATAAACTTTGAAATACCCTTTGAATGTATGGATCGTATTTTAACTTCTGTATTATAAAAATTAATTACCTGTGTCGTGATCTCTTTGGTGGAGGCGAAAGCGAAGGCTCTCGAGACTTTTTTGATTTCTTCGATGAAGTGCTGTAGCTAAAGATTTAAAAAAACATAATAATTTTTTTACGTAATACGTCTTTTTTATCGCGCGACACCATTAACCGACTTACGTAAAATTTAATAGTGAGTGGAATATTTTTTTTTAAATTACAAATTTGAGTGCGTATGACTACATCTCACCTGATAGAAGGAGACGATTTCGTCGAGGATGGTACACGCAAACTCAAATAATACATATTCACTCTTGCCTTAAAGATCCCCATATTGTAAAAGTCGGGAAACAGACGCAGGCAAGGAGTTCCACTACATCGCTGTCCGCATAATAAATTAGGAAGCTTACTGCTTCGCGCGAATAGGCAGAATATTAACAACAAAGGATTATTTTGCATTAGGAAATTAGTTACAAACTTAAGAGGACTGTGAACCCAGGACGGCGAAAATTCGAAAAAAAATCAAAAATTGGTCCAAATCGGTTAACATTTAAGAGGTGAAAATCGTTATCGCCGTTTGTATGAAAATTCGCATTCACAATTCTCTAAAATACAGATAATGCAAGTGGGTCAGGACACAGCTGGGCTGATTCGAACACCACTTATGTTTATCTTAAGTCTGCTAAGCTAAGATTAAATCGAATAGCGGTGCCGTCATTTACATAGAAGCGAGATGACGCGGTTTACATAGTGAACGTTTCAGTGACGTCATTCGACTCTTTATCGCAGCCGCTAAATGACAGCACCCCTATTGAAGGAAACATGAAGGAAATGAACTTACGTGGAATAAGCGTCCTCTTCGGGCCGCGGTTCGGGCGATTCTCGGGCTTCTTCGGCCTCCTTAGCTTCGCGGGATGCCTGCCGACATACATACATTAGATGATACAGATAATTTGTATTTATGCACCAAACAAAAATGTTTATCGTTATTTAAGTCTTCTAATACCAAAATGAAACGCAGTGACCTTGAAATGTAGGTAGTAGGTAGGTAGGCAATAGGGATGACGACGGCATCAGAAACAAATTACGAACTCTTGATCACTAAATTGCCCTTCTAATTAAACTTCGGAAAACCTTACTCGTTTTGTTTTCCATCAAGTCTTCGATTTTTAACTCACCAGAATCACAAAATAAGTACATATATGACGCTGCTAAACTATGACGTCACGCCTAGGAATTTCTAACATTTTTAGAACAAAATGTCGTTTTTGACAGATGATAAAAAGTAACTCAGATGACTAGCATTCGTCATCCCTATTATGACAAGATAACAAAGAGTCTACTTTTTTTAATTACATAGTATATTTCCAAGTAAAAGGTTAGCAAATTAGCACCTACTAAAGTATTTTCATACTCGCAAATTTGAAAAGTCTAAAAATAAAGATAAAATGTAGCTGGCTAACCTTCTTGATGAGTTTCCGCCTATAGTGCTGAATCTGCTGCTGCGCCGTCAGCGCGGCCTTGCGCGCGCGCACGCCCGCCTCCAGCTCGTCCGCGTATTTTAGAACTCGCACTTCTATATCGCGTAACGTTTCGCGTTTGAGCGCAGCTTCCTCACTGAAAAAAAAATAACGAAAAATAAATGGGCTAACCAATTTTATCCACGATTGGTGAGCCCATGGCATCGTCTCACCTGATTGTAAGTGATGATGATTCCCAAGATGGAAGCGAGCTTATCAAGATCTCCGACGCAATAGGGAACTAACGGTCTATCTTACGTCCATGCCGGAACACATCAATTCCGTTATTATTGATGCTTGGCGGCTAGACTTACATAAAATGGTGGTAGCTACTCATGGTAGCTTTCCAGGCCGGCTTAGAAAATGACCTACCACCAACCAAACCGAGTTTTGCGAAGATAGACCTCGCCGAAAATGGAACCTGCGACCAGGTTTGATATGTGAAGCGATTAAACTATATAACACTTTAAATTTTCACGATTTTTCATTATGACCAACTAAAAGCGGGACTTGACGTGATTTTATAGAACATAGGTATTGATGTTTTCACCTCAAAGTCTCGACTATGCTTCGATAGCCGTGGTGGCGAGCAGACTAACTGAACTAACCCCAGAAGGAGGCGATTGAATATTATCATGTAACAATTTCACGGTTAAATTGTAGGGAAAAAGATAATGAAATTGAAGGAAGCCTATGCCCATCATCGTATCAGCTCATATACGTCCCCAAAGAGGGGCTCGAGCCTACCCTCAATTAGGGCGATCGGACCTTAGACGACCACTCGGACCCAGTGCGGGTTGGTCGACTTCACATACAACCTGCGAGTTTCTCCGCAGGCGTGTGCAGGTTTCCTCACGATGTTTTCCTTCACCGTAAGAGGGTCGAATAAACGTACATATGAAATCTAAATTCGAAATCACATTGGTACGTGGCAGGATTCGAACCGCGACCTCCCAGACAGGAGGCGGCGGCCCTAGCAGTTACGCCACCAACGCTCTTAATCACAGTAGTACGTGGCAAGATTCGAAGCCTATGCCCAACAGTAGACTAATATATGGCTGAACTATAAAACTTATAGAACGGTAACATGTCTCTTTCTTCACATCTACACAGACCCTTTCTTCACATCTACACAGACCCTTTCTTCACATCTACACAGACCCTTTTGTCGATCGTTGCGACACACTCACCTCTACACTTTCTCAAGGTTGCGTTATAAATGCCTACCGCACAAATGACTGAAATGCAAGATGGTCTTTACGTTTTATCACTATGCTGCTGCTCCACCGATTTAACCACCTCCGTGGCGTAATGGTTAAGTCCATTAGCTACCCATCGGGAGGTCGCGGCTTCGAATCTCGGCGGAGTCTAACTTGTAAGACTCGGTTTAGTTGGTGGAAGGGCATTTTCTAAGCCCGCCTGGCTAGCTACCACCATCGCCGGCAAACATCAATGTTAACAGCATAGATGTGTTCTGGCTTGAAGATAAGATAGCCAGTTCCCCATTGCGTTGGGGAATTTTGGTAAGCCTGCTTCCATCTTCGGTATCATCGTCACTTTTCACCAGGTGAGATGATGCCAAGGGCTTACCAAGTGTGGATAAAAAAAATACACTACTTTCTTCCTCTGGCTACCTAATTGGTGGGGGTACCGGCGCCGCGGAGTCCACAGTCTGCTTGCGCGAGGAGATGAACCTGCCGGACGGGGCGTAATTGGCTTTATAGTTCTAAATACTTATGTTGTTGTGGTAAGTGTGTAAATGTGTTGTGACTTTATTTATGTATATGCGAGTTTATACTAAGCTAATCCAAATGTGACCCGAAAGGTTGGCAATCAACCAGAAGATATCCACTGTGGCTTCGACAAATATAACAGCTATGGACCGGCTTACGCAAACAGCGGTTTTGATGCCTACTCATCAGCGAATTCGCTCATTTCGTCTTGGTCGATCAGTATTCAATTCAATATATTTATTCAAAATAGGTGCAAATTACACTCTTTCTGATAGTCATAAAATAATAATAACAATGTCATTTGTGAAGAATCAAGAAATAAACAATAATAAGTTAATAACGTCAAAACGAAATCCTTGATATAAACTAGATTATTTCATTAAAACATGAAAACAATATGACACGAAAAGTTATACTTATAAATTATTGAATGCATTTAACAAGAGTAGGCCAGTTCACACCGACAGCACCCGGTCACGAGTATAACGCGAGAGTCAGCCATCGCTCCCATCAACCATATTAGAGGGAAAGAAACGACCCGGCTCCCGATGCGCCACCATCCTAATTCCTTAAATCAAAACTAAGCAACACCATCCCATTCCTTAAATCGGTTAATGGTCGAAGTGAGTAAAATCCTTTTTTGGGCTACATTCCGAGTACGTCTATTTATTTCTTGTAATTTTCTATATTTGAAGGAGACTCGGTAGACTATAGCGCTGTAAGTGTGTGTTTGCGTGTATTAGTATTTGTATTTTAAACATTTTTGAAGAGCTTAATGTATGGATAGGGCCGGTCCATTATATTTGGTAGAAGCACTGTGGGACATAGGCCTCTTTACCGTGTGACTTCACACTTGGTGTTGCTTAATTTTGAATTCATCATATCATATCAGCTCATATACGTCCCCACCGAGGGGCTCGAGCCTACCCTGAATTAGGGCGATCGGGCCTTAGTCGACCACGCGGGCCCAGTGCGGGTTGGTCGGCTTCACACACAATCTTCGAGTTTCTTCGCAGGTGAGTGCAGGTTTCCTCACGATGTTTTCCTTCACCCTTAAAGCAATCGGTGAGTATATGTACGCAAGTTTCGAAAAAAACGAACTGGTACATTGGCCGTCCGGATTTGAACCCGGCACCTCTGGTTAGGAGAACCGAGTCGTTACCGGTTGAGCCACCGACGCTAGTTATGAATTAAACGTCTGTTTTAGAATCTCGTGTATCTTTTAGGTACTTACGTCTTATCAGTATGCTGCTGCTCCACCGATACAATAGTTTCATCCTCTGGCTCCTTCGGGCGTGGGGGTTCAGGCGCCGCGGGGTCCACGGTCTCCCAGCGCGAGGGGATGAACCCGCCGGGCGGGGCGCGCGGACGGGCGTCGTCGTCGTCTTCTGCCTCCGCTTCTAACGGCACGCCATCTATGTCTTCGTCCACTGCAGAAGGAAACAAAAGTCATACATCAACAAAGACCATACACAGGGATGTTAAATGCCTTTGGTATAACTTCTACTGTAATTTCGCGAAGAAGAAACGTAGTAAAAATAAAGGCAATTGGTCAAATGCCATTAACATGAAAAATTTCCATGCCAGCATCGGCGCCGCCGCCCCAGCTGCCCAACGACGTCACTGAGATGATGATAATAATTTACTCACAAGGCACCCCATCGATATCATTATGACTGCTAGTGGCGGCAAGCCTCCTTAAAGCGGCACCGTCCAGTGGGCCAGCGCCGTCACCGCCGCCCCAGCTGCCAGACGATGCAGCTGATGCGGGGGACCCAGAGCGCGAGCGCGCCGCTACTGGCTCTGGCTCATCTTCCTGTAAAAAAGAGAGATGGAATTGAGTTGATATAATATCGTATAATTAACAAAACGTAACGTCTCCATTGCTAGAGCTAATTCCCACACTCGGAAAGGTAAGGCCACACTTCACGCACGGAAGCCAGATTGATTTAAGTTCAGTAGCGAACCCCACTGTCATGTTTTCTGCCTGTAAGGCCTCTAACATGGCTTTACGACTGCCATCTAGTGATAGCAACCGGCACCAACGTTTTAACATGCTTTTAGTCCAGTCATTTAAGCTTAAATTAGGTAAGAATCTCGGAATTCGAGATACCCAGCTGTAAGTCTGTAAAAACTTGTATATTGACACCCTAAAAGTTGTCCCAAAACCTACATATGGTAGGGTGTAAGCAACTATTAAATTTCAAGGTCAAAGGTCACAAAAATCGGTTTTTTGCGCTTTTTTTGGATATATCTCATTTCCTATGGGTTTTTTGCTATTTGTATTTATTATCAATATTGTAGACTACAAAATTCTCTAAAAATTTTGTTTAAATTTTTTTTTATACGGTGAACCGTTTTCGAGATAGAGGGCGGAGAGCACGCGGTCACAGCATCACTTCAGGTCAACCGGTGCCTCCGGTCGAAAACGCGCCATATATAGTTGATGAACTATCGATAAATCAATGATTATAAATATTTGTCAATTTTTATTAACTATTATATTATATTTTATCATTTTTTTCCTAACTTATCCACTTTTTATTCAGTATTAATTTATTTAACAACACTTACCTGCCCATGTAATTGCAGAATTGTTAATGAAAATATAGGAATTATATTTGAATTTTAACCTAATTAATATTTATAACTTCTTACATGATGAAAAAAAAAACAAATAAATTATGAATTAATCTTTTTATTAAAAAATATCATTGAATACATTTATTTTTATTGAAAGTAAAGAAATGGAATAAAGGGTACAAAAAATACAATTTATAATTTTAATCATCTTCTTCCTCTTCATTGTCGTCTTCTGGCTGCTGGTAAATTTCAAACTGGTCTTCATTATCGTCTTCAACGACATTTGTCTCAAGTTCTTCCATGATTTCGGGGTCAAAGGTTCCATCTTCGTTAATGTCGCTCTGATATGGTAGAGCATTGAGACATACTTGCCCATTACATTGGCCACAAGCTAAAGAGCATTGCAAGCCCGCTTTCCTGCATCCGCATCGCGAACCACAACCACTCTTGCAGTTGCAGAAAATTGTATTCAGCAAATCTTCTGGAGCAGGTGGTAAAATTGTCATGATAGGCTCCAGAAAATCGTTTCGCATTGACCAACCCCATACCTGGGGTTTCCAAATCATGTCCTAACCAAGTTTGAACTTGATAATATACACGGTTGAAATGTTGATGAGCAGCTGCACTTGTTGGTGGATGCAGGAAAGCAGGCTTGCAATGCTCTTTAGCTTGTGGCCAATGTAATGGGCAAGCTTGTCTCAATGCTCTACCATATCAGAGCGACATTAACGAAGATGGAACCTTTGACCCCGAAATCATGGAAGAACTTGAGACAAATGTCGTTGAAGACGATAATGAAGACCAGTTTGAAATTTACCAGCAGCCAGACGACGACGATGAAGAGGCAGAAGATGATTAAAATTATAAATTGTAGTTTTTGTACCCTTTATTCCATTTCTTTACTTTCAATAAAAATAAATGTATTCAATGATATTTTTTAATAAAAAGATTAATTCATAATTTATTTGTTTTTTTTTTCATCATGTAAGAAGTTATAAATATTAATTAGGTTAAAATTCAAATATAATTCCTATATTTTCATTAACAATTCTGCAATTACATGGGCAGGTAAGTGTTGTTAAATAAATTAATACTGAATAAAAAGTGGATAAGTTAGGAAAAAAATGATAAAATATAATATAATAGTTAATAAAAATTGACAAATATTTATAATCATTGATTTATCGATAGTTCATCAACTATATATGGCGCGTTTTCGACCGGAGGCACCGGTTGACCTGAAGTGATGCTGTGACCGCGTGCTCTCCGCCCTCTATCTCGAAAACGGTTCACCGTATAAAAGATTTTTTTTAACAAAATTTGTAGAGAATTTTGTATTCTACAATATTGATAATAAATACAAATAGCAAAAAACCCATAGGAAATGAGATATTTCCAAAAAAAGCGCAAAAAACCGATTTTTGTGATCTTTGACCTTGAAATTTAATAGTTGCTTACACCCTACCATATGTAGGTTTTGAGACAACTTTTAGGGTGTCAATATATACAAGTATTTACAGACTTACAGCTGGGTATCTCGAATTCCGAGGTGAACTTACTAAAATGACTGGACTATTTGCGAAGCACGAAAACGGAAGAGATAAATGACGTGCTTTAACCTGCGTGATTGCACCTATCACGCTAGTGTCAAAGTATACATATTAGTACTGACTTACAGTATGGACATTCCCTGCCGCTCTCTAGATTCCGACCTCACCCCCTCGTCACGAAGATGAATACAGATTGGTTATAGTTTGGTTCTCGAACGTATAGGAGTTCACCGTGATTTTGTTTGCTCCGTCATTTGTTTTTAGAAATGTCATTTCATGACCGTTGTATGCAGTGTCCGGGATGTGAAAGTGTAGTATCATAGCTTATAACGCGGAAGACATTCACTGATTCCCCTTACAATAATGACTCAAATATGTCCGGCGAGCGGCTCTGAGCAACGAACGAAATTTTAAAGTGAAACTTTTATTACATCGTCCCAATTTTTTTCGTCTGTGTGTTGCATGTCGCGTGACGGTCGCTTTCGTCTGAAGGTATGATCGTTTCGTCCTCCAAAGTTTCACTTTTACCGTGGTTTCATAAAACCACACACTTACTTTTGTTTTTATTAAAATTTTAGTAGAATTTATTACATCTAACTTGATTGAAAGTGACCATGCAGTCGAGAATGGTACACGCAAACTCATATAATGGCTATTCACTCTCGCCTTGAAGATCCCCAAATTTAAGAGTCGGGAAACACAGAAACGCTCCAACAGAAAACTTAGATTAAGTATATACACGTCACATATACTCGGTAATTATTTCTCGACGTAAAAGTTTTGAATTTTCACTGACCTAAAAGCACTTACTTGACCTTCAATGGAAATCTGTACGCTACTTTAAAACTCTTCTGACTTAACTTTTGCCGAGACTGCTAAGACTACATCAGTTTAGGGTTCTGTACCTCAAAAGGAATAAAAATTTAATAAAAACACGCCTGCATAAAAATCTTTTTTTGTGAAGTCTGATAAAATATATCCTATGTCACTCACGAGATCAAGACGTCTTGATGAATTTTAAAGTGCGAGGTATTGTTAGATTCATACCTCGCACTCTCAAATTCATCAAGACGCTTAGAAGATGTCATGGAGTAAAAACAGTACATCACTGCAGCGGCCAGCAAAAGAGGCATTGATGGACGAACGTGTTAATGTGGGCCGAGACGAAGCCGAGGCACACATACGTAAGTCCATCAATGCCTATTTGTGGCCAAGGCTTGTATAGTACAGTGGCCAGCACATCAAGCTAGACACTTTAGACTTTGTACCGTTCTTATGCCGTACACGTAGGGATCCGAATCGCACTACAAGTGTCTAGCTTGATGTGCTGCTGGCCTTTGTACTTTCCTCAAATAATGCGTGGAAATTAAAACTAAGTAGTACTTAAAACTAAGTAATGACGACCAACGAACAACAATAACTTTTCACGCTCCAGTGTTAATTTGTTTTTTTTACAATAAATAGCTTTCTATTTGCAAGCCAGTTCGAAATTTAAATAAAACCTTTGATAAGTTACCTCGTTGGTTAGCATGTTTCGGAGTAAGAGATCGTTCATTTTTAAATTATACGGCTGATATGAGTTTACTTACATAGTAATTAATTTGCCCGCTAAAACACGACAGAAAGATATGGATTTTTATACGACTTTTGCCGGCCGCTGCTCGCATGTATTTGGCCAGTACAGCAATTTCGATTGATTTCGAAGGATGTCAAAATAATGCTGAAATTTCCAAGCATGTTTGAGAAAACATACATACATTAGACCTGAAAACAATACACATCTTTTTTGTAGCAGTCCTGTAAAAAAGGAAAGATCCTTTACATTTTTTTTGTAAACTCACCCGATCCTGTCCCAGGAACACGTCATTGATCTTGAGCAGAAAGTCGGTAGGGTACACCGCCCAATCCGCCCAGGCTTGTAGTATTCTGGTGACTCGGGCTCTGAAGCCCTCCTGCTGTAGGCGTGACGTCATCCGCGCCCACGCTTGGTGCGAGTGACGCATTATATCCACTAGGCGTTGTTGGAAACTGGAAGCAGTAATATTGATAAAAAAAAACAAATGCCTATGTAACAATTTTTACCTTCGAGTTTCGAGTGACGAAGGAGTAAGTAGAAGGTTATGTGGTCGTCCGAAAATCCGACTTCGAGATTTTTACGTAAATGAGATACGTAAATTAAGAGTTTTATTTATGAAATTGCGTTCACACATAAACCACATTAAAATGCAAATCAAAGCATTCTATATCACTAAGACAGTAAAAAAATATGTTCTACAAAAAAATGTGTAATGAAAAATATATTTAGTAGGTGTATTTTTTTTTTGTTTAAAGATATTTTTATATCATCATTTTTCAAAACTTTCGTCTAAAACATTTTTTGTTCTCAAGATGTTTCTGAAGATGTTTTTCAAATTTTCTTGATCAACGACACTTATTAACACATAAAACATTGTCATATAGGTATTGTATGTCTGGGAAAACTCGGAAAAAGGTAGCTCCCATACAAAATTTTAAAATGTTGGACGCTCTTGCGGAAAGATATGTACTCTGTGGAGAGTTCAGTTTATTTGTTGGATTTCTGACCACGAATCATGATTGCGAAACAATGAACTAACAAGGAAAGGTACCCAACTGTCCGGCTTTGATTTGATTTATTTTGATATGTTATAATTATAATAATTTTGATTACGTTAGAGGGTGGTCTAAAATAACATAACAAACACGTATTTATTTAGCTGCCCTACTTCATCTTATTGGGAGAAATTGTCATCCAAAGTACTAAAAACCGGCCAAGTGCGAGTCAGAACCGCACACGTAGGGTTCCGTACCATCTTACTAGATGGCACTAGTTTCTTCAGTTCCGTACCATCATACTAGATGGCGCTAGTTTCTTCAGTTCCGTACCATCATACTAGATGGCGCTAGTTTCTTCATGTTTAAAAAAAAGTGGCCCGACACGCACTTGGCCGGTTTATTAAAGTGGCGCATCGATATGACAATCATTTCAATCAAATGAAATCGACGAGAGCGACAGTTTTTATTTATTTAGTTCGGGATCTTTAGTACGAGTACGACTTAAACTTGGTCAGTTGTTAGGGCTCCGTACCTAAAGGGTAAAAACGGGACCCTATTACTAAGACCACTGTCACCAGGCTGTATTTCATAAACCGTGATAGCTAGACAGTTGAAATTTTCCATATTTTTTGTATTTGTTAAAGAGGGAACATAATACATCATTATTCTGTTGCGGTTATACCTGATACAAAAAAATTTGGCGGTCTCCATACAAAAACGTGTTTTTTTTAAACAAAGAAACTAGCGCCATCTAGTATGATGGTACGGAACCCTAAGTGCGCTGTTCTGACTCGCACTTGGCCGGTTTTTTATTATTTGTTGTTTAACATAGGGTTTGTACTATTATGCCAAGGGCTTACCAATTGTGAATAAAAAAAATTAAAAAAACATCAAGTTTGACGCTTGACCCCATATTTTTTTATTAAAATACTTACGCGTTCCTATAGGCACTCGCGTTGGTCAGCTTAGCGCCTGCGTTGTGCAGGATGTCTGAGAGCAAGTAAAGTCGCGCCACACGCTTGTGTGCGGCTGTGGATTCGCCGGAAAGCGATTCTACAAGGCACTGCGATATTTCACCTAAAAGAGAAAATCATTGATTCATAGTTTTATCTAAAAATAATGAAAAAAATTGCAAATTATTTCAAAATTAAATTACTAATAAATTTGCAAATTTTTATGCGAACATTAATCCGTGGAAGTACATTTTTTCCAGATTCTTCGAGAACTATGTCGGGCTATGCGATGTCCACAGATTTGAACAGAAGGATCCGCCCGTCTGCATATTTTAGTCAGATTTTCTTCATACATGCAAAAAGTAGCGCCATCTGACATAACTCGTACGAACTAGCGTGGGCGAGAGTTGACTGACGTGCCGAGTTAAAAGAACCTTGATAGAATTGTCGCTTTAAAAATTCGTTTTTTTAATTTGTTTACAAGAAAAAATACAATGTAAGGTTACTTATCGATAATACGACATCCCATGTTTCTTTTCAGCCTTTCTTTTATGATATTTACGGCCTCTTACTACACAATAAGGCATTTTTATATGGAATATTTTTCCACCGCACTGAACAATGTCCCGCAGACGACTGAGTCGCGAGTGTGCGAAACTTTCGATTTTCGCACCAATTCGCTGGGCCCATTAGTCGCGCGCGTTGGCCGGGTCCTTACGCCAGTAATATATAAGTCATTTGCGATGTCACTATTCCCTCCCTTAACTATCTTTGTGCAAAAATCACGTCAAGCAGTTGCGATGTGAAAAAATAACAAACACTAAAAACGTTTTTTTTTCCTAGGTGCCCAAGAACTCTGTACGCATTTTTTTACGAGATAAAAGGTAGTCCTCTAACTATATAACGTATATAAGTATGTATATCAGTCTCTGGTAACCCATAACACAGGGAATCCTACTTTGGGGCCAGATGACCATGTGTGATTTGTCCCAGAATATTTATTTATTTATTTTATCGTGCAAAAATCACGTTGATCCGTTACTCCTTTGCAATGTAAAAGAAGAATAATTAGGAGAAACTCAACATTACGTAAACATTTTTACAAGTTAAAAGGAAAGTCCCTTAGAATATTTTCGTAAGTTAAAAGGGAAGTCCCAAAGGAATCAAGTGTTTATGCGAGATAAACAGTCACTTGGAATAATTTCATAAGTTAAAAGGGAAGTCCCGAAGGAATCAGTTATTTAAGCAGGATATGCCGCTGGATGCGGGCAACGCAAGAAGGGTCGTCGTGGAAATCCTTGGGCGACGCTTTTGTCCGTGGACAATGGACGTCTTGAAACAGTAGCCTATGTCACTTCCCACCGCTTCAACTACATCTGTGCACAAAAAAAACAGGTCGATTCGTTGCTCTGTTTCGACGTAAAAGAACAACAAACATATTAACACACTTTTACAAATTTGTAACACATTTAGGATATATTTAGGATCTGGAACACAGCTCAATACAGACAACTAAATTTCACAAGCCGAATCACAACGGCCGCATTGCCGATTCCGAATCGTGTACTGAATACCAGCGTTATTGAATGATCCCGATGTTTAATGGTGTGACAGTAGATTTGTGGAAGTTTAAATTAAAATACATATTATAAATGCATAGATACCCGCAGCCTCGGCGTGCTCGAGGCACCACGCCATGGCTTCCCCGACGCTCTGTCGCGACGGACTTAGCGTGCGGATGATCTCTTCCAGACGATCCCGCTGGCTGCAATATGATACAAACATTTTTTGTTTAGCTAACTAGATCATGAAGAGGGAAAGGAATGCACGGAATGTGATGTAACACATGAAAGCCAACGATTTCAATGGCAACTAAGATATTCCACTTACTGATGTGCAGTTCCCATTAATTTACTCAAGACGAATAATTATCCAAAATGTAACAAGTAAATTACTGGGAATATTCCCTCGAGTAAAATATCGGCAACAAATCAGTAATTCCACCTTCTAGTGATGGGATGTATAAATCATATGCTTCTATTCTGCTTCTTCTTCTCCGCATTTGTAACTGCTATTATGCATTCTCGTTGATTCCAGGATACCTTAGAATGTCTCGGCGTTTGCCAATTACAAGATTCATCATCATCATATCACCCGTAAAAAACATCCACTACTGGACAAAGGTCTCCCCCAATGATTTCCACAACGATCGGTCGTCGGTCCACCGAGTAGAAGGCCTGCCCACGCTACGTCTTCCAGTGCGCGTTCGCCACTCGAGAACTTTACTGCCTTAACGGTCATCTGTTCTAAAAAACTATATGCCCTGCCCACTGCCACTTATGTTTATTGAGAGCTATGTCGGTTATTTTGGTTCTCCTACACATTACTAGATTAACGATCACGCTATCGAAATTTTCTGAATGTAAAGTCACCCTTTTTGCTCACAGAAGTGTACTTGCGCGGTTCTCCTCCAGGATAGATATATATATTTCTATCTTCCTCTGCTATTGCACAACCGTAGGAATATCATCCCGAATGTTTAAAGTTAGTTTTGTATGGAATCGGGGATCTAGTTCTTTTGTGCGTGATCGAAGAATTCCACACAATAAATAAATTGTGCAGTAAAATTGCACGCACTTTTTCGCGAAAACGTACAGTAATCAACACGACAAACCTACTAAAACTGGCAGTAGATATCTTTATAGCTTAAAGTAGGCAATAAGAAACAGATTGATATATAAAAAAAAATTGCAAAGGAAAATGGCCTTTGTGTGGGGGCGGCCTTCCTTTAACGAATGTTGTCAGAATAACCAATACTGTCACTGAATAGAAAATTAATAATAGTTACTACTTGCAAAGTTTCATCAAAATAGTGAGAGTAGTTTTTGAGATTTTACATTTCAATTTTTTGTACGGCAGCAAAATTCAAAATTATTTATTTTAAATAGGTGTTTATGCACACTTTTAATAACTGCGCGTAACAGAGCGTCGGTGGCGTAACGGCTAGGGCCGCCTCCTGTCCGGGAGGTCGTGGTTAGAATCCTGCCACGTACCAATGTGATTTCGAATTATATTTCATATGTACGTTTATCCGACCCTCTTACGGTGAAGGAAAACATCGTGAGGAAACCTGCATACGCCTGCGGAGAAACTCGCAGGTTGTGTGTGAAGTCTACCAACCCGCACTGGGCCCGCGTGGTCGTCTAAGGCCCGATCGCCCTAATTCAGGGTAGGCTCGAGCCCCTCGGTGGGGACGTATATGAGCTGATATGTCTATTACAAAAATGACATGATTCAGATACAGTCTCAGGTTATGGTACTTTTTATAGAATCAACACATAATAACCATACATCTTTGTCATATACATACCATACATAGTACTGTAGCAACCCATAAATAGCAACCCAGCCAGAATGCGCTAGAATCTCAATTGTTCTCAATCGGACCCATTGGTTTAGCTGCTTGAGAATGCGTGACGGACTGACCGACCATTTTGGCAAACGTGTTTTTTTTAATACCAATGATACAAAACGGTTAAAGTAGAAAAAAAAAATTATTTCACGTTGCTCAAGGTCACCCAGAGGGCAATGGAGCGTGCTATGCTCGGAGTTTCTCTGCGTGATCTAATCAGAAACGACAGATGGCCGTTGGGGCAGTAAAGTTCTTGCATGGCGACCGCACACCGGAAAACGTAGCGTAGGTAGGCCTCCCACGCGGTGGACCGACGACCTGGTGAAGATCGCGGGATGGATGCGGGCAGCGCAGGACCGCTCGTCGTGGAAATCCTTGGGGAGGCCTTTGTCCAGCAGTGGACGTTTTTCGGCTGATATGATAATGATTATTTCACGACGACAATATTTTCTCTTGCTCCCTCGATACGCTCGGTCGCTTGAAAATCAATACGGAACCCAAAAAGCCGGCCGAGTGCGAATCAGAATCGCACACAAAGGATTCCGTACAATCGTACTAGATGTCGCAAATTTTTCCACTCTTCAAAAAATGACGTTTCTTGTATCCCATTCCCATTATTTTTATCATTTGTTGTTATAGCGGCTATATAAATACACTCTGTAAAAATTTCAGCTGTCTACCTGTTGCGGTTCATAAAATACAGCCCGCTAACAGACAGACAACGGAGGCCCAGTTTTAAGGTTCGCATTCTTTTCATATTCATTCGGTCGCATCTTTTACTTTCCAAAAGAGGGCTATAAGAACAATAGCTAGAATTCCCCCGTGGGAATCCTGTAGGGACTATTTTAAAAAATACAAAATATTAACGGTTCCTGGTCTCTATATTCTTGTTCTTTTAGTGGATTTGGTAAAACACAGATTAGTTTTTGAATCCGATGAGATGATGAATTTGCGTATGGGTACTAGGAGAAAGGACTTACACCACGTTATCGAGCCATGTTTAAATGTTGTGAACCATTGTCCACTGTATCAATCCGTGGCATTCTTTAATAGACTTCCGACAGAATTAAAGGCAGAAACTAGGGTTGACATTTTCAAAAATAAATTAAAATTGGTTTTGTTGGATAAAAATTGTTATTCTTTTGATGACTTTTAAAATTGTGACATTGAAATTTTACATTAATTTACTTTATATTTGACATTAAATTTGTTTTATAAAATGTTAACATGGAATTGAATATTATGTTATTAGATTTAAGTTATTAAAATTGTTTCGCACACAGATTGTCTGTTCATGAAATAAAATGATGATGATGATGATTGGTCACGTTCGGGTGTACGGAACCGTAAGAAAGTTAGTAGTTACCTGGTAGATAATGTTCCCTTAAGGCTGTCCTTGGTGCTTTCCTCCTCCACCAGCTCGTCGGGCATGCCGGCACAGTACAGGTTCATGACGGGCGGCCGCCACACGGAGCCGCCCGTGAACATGCGGAACTCGTTCAGAGACCACTGTTTGGGCGAGTCGCCTTGCAACATCGAATACAGTTTCCATCTGGGAAGAGAACAAGGTTTGTTTTTTTCAGCATGTATATAAAAAAGAGACTGTACTCATTAAATTCAATATGGAATGTTTTAATTATAGTGTATTTGTGTTGGTGCGTCGGTGGCGTTACTGCTAGAGCCGCCGCCTCCTGTCCGGGAGCTCGTGGTTCGATTCCTGCCACGTAACAATGTGAAAATTAAATGAAAATGAAAAATGAAAACGGTGAAGGAAAACATCGTGAGGAAACCTGCACACGCCTGCGGAGAAAATCGCAGGTTGTGTGTGAAGTCGACCAACCCGCACTGGCCCCGCTTGGTCGACTAAAGCCCGATCGCCCTAATTCAGGGTAGGCTCGAGCCCCTCGGTGGGGACGTATATGAGCTGATATGATGAATAAGGGGTAAGCGGTAAATGTCCGTCCGTGCCTAGGTTAGGTTAGGTCCTGAAGTTAGGTAAGATTTTTTGTATTGTATTGGGTTAGGTAGGTTAAATTAGGAAAGGTAAAATATGCGTGAAGATATGATTTTGCATACCTTTATTTAGTTGTTAATAAAATTTATTTTATTGTATGGATGCGGGCAGCGCAGGACCGGTCGTCGTAGAAATCCTTGGGGGAGGCCTTTGTCCAGCAGTGGACGATTTGTGGCTGATATGATGATGATGAAAATTTATTTTGTAGTCATAAAATTTTTAAGCATTGAATCTGCTGTAGAATTAATGGCTTTTTATTTTATTTTTATTTCACATCATAAATACTAGTAATTGAAGACTGAATGAAATTTCAGTCAAATTCGTTCGTGTAAATACAGTTTAAAATTACCTGTAGTAGACATGCGCGGGCGACTGGTTCTCGAAGAGGAAGCGAAAGAAGGGGTTGTTCATCTCCTTGTTCATGATGATGGCCTCGAACATGGGGCCCTCGCGTATCACGAACTCCACCATGCGGTGGATCAGCATCAAGATGTTCCTGTCACGGGAATCGTCGGTAATATACACTCGCGTCAAAAAAATCGCACCATCTAATATTTCTCAATAAATTTTGATACAAAAAGTTGCTCCAAATAAGCATGATTACTTATTTAAATAAAGAAAACTTAAAAAAACTAAAAGTGGTATCAGTGGTTAGATTTCTGGCCACTAATTTGTCTAAGAGCATAACATTCTACAGAACCACGGGAACTCAGTAGAGCCTACCGTAAAATGGCAAATTTTCCATTAATTTTGCAGAAAAAGCCATGTTCTTTGTTTTGAGCAATCAACTGAGTTCCCGAGGATCTGCCGAATGTTGTGCTCTACGACAAATCTGTAGCCAGGAAAATAACTTATAACGTTTTGCTTTTTTAGTTTTCTTTATTTAAATAAGTACCTAATCGTGCTTATTTGGAGCCCCCTTTTGTATGGAAATATAATGAGAAAAACTACATGGTGCAATTTTTTTGACGTCGAGTGTATATAACAACATATTACAGTGCTTCTATTTTCTTAATAGACGAGACCATAGAAAAACTAGATGGTGCAATTTTTTTGACGCCGTGTAACAACATTTTATAGTGCTTTTATTTTTTAATAGACAAGAGCATTCACGAACACGCCACAGGCCTGTATGTGCCTGGCGTCAGTTGTCAACGGAACGATTCCCGCTTATTTTTTCCAAAATCTTCGGCTTTTACGTGTAATTTGGTGTTCATGTAACTTTGTGAGGGAACCGCCTCCGTAGCTCAGAGGCAAAGTTCACTGGCTTTTTCCGGGAGGTCGCGGGTTCGATCCCCGGCGGGTTCAATTGTAAGACTCGGTTTGGTTGGTGGTAGAGCATTTTCTAAGCCCGCCTGGCTAGCTACCACCATCTTATCTAAGTCTTGCCGCTGTTAACAACATTGATGTGTTCCGGCTTGAAGATAAGATAGCCAGTCCTCCATTGCGTTGGGGAATCTTGGTAAGCTCGCTTCCATCTTCGGCATCATCATCACTTACCATCAAGGCGAAAGTGAATAGGCATTTTTTGAGTTTGCGTGTACCGTCCTCCACTACATCGTCACTTACCATCAGGTGAGATATAGTCAAACGCACTCAAATTTTTAATTAAAAAAGAAAGGTGAGATGATGCCAAGAGCGTAAACAAATGTAAATAAAAAAAGGGAAGGAAACTCGAAAAAATTAATACGAGTAAGTAAAAGAGATATAAATGTTTTGCTGTCGGACTTTTTGGCGGGAATTTGTAGCGTTCAGTTTGTCATTTTTCTTTTATTATCCGAAAAATTACATTTAGTGGTTTTTGATGTATAATATTGATAGTGTATTTATCAGCGAAGGATCATATAAGTGTTTCTTGTGTAGGATAATGAAATAAAAGTGTGTATACTGTGTTTCGAGTTCCCACAAGAAGTCCGAGGAAGCTTTAGCAAAAGTGCTATCATTTTGCTAGAGTATGTAGGTTAAGTTAGTTTATAGACAATGATATGATGTGAACGTGAAGAAACTACTTAAGACGTGAATTCTACAAATGAATACTACTGAAAAACATATACTGAAGACTAGGCGGTATGGCCAATGAGCCTTAGCCTGCCCTAAAAGGGCGAAGAAAAAAAAAATGTTTTGCTGTCAAAGGCTTGGTTTTAGAAATACATACCACAAAACTCTTGCACATAGATGGGTGGGTAGATATTGCATATAATCATATTGTTTTCGGCTATTTATACCCTCACTTTTACAGAGTCAGTGCATGGCGCAGCTTATCTTTCTTGCACACGCGCATATAGTTTTTTTTTTTTTGGTCTCGCCCTCGTAAGTCCATAACAGACAGATCTACGTGTAATAACTCCAATAGTTTCTGCGTGACCGCAGGTGATGCTAGATGCAGGGTGCGGTTATATGCCCTGGGGATGCCACGGCTCAATTTTCAACATCCGAATAAGTTTAATAAAAAAATAAATATTCAGATACAAATCACACACAGTCATCTGACCCCAAACTAGGGTTCCCTGTATTACGGGAAACAGATACTGATATAGGTACTTATAATAGCCAGCAATCTTACCACTAACGATGTTGTGTCTTACTTTAAAACGGTTTATCCAACTCATGGAACACGTGAAATTTTGCATGTCTAACTGTCTAGCAAAAAAGTTTGCTTTCTCTTGTAGCAAGGGTCCATTAACAGGTATTCCCCGGTCGCGCTGAAGTTTGAACCACTGTAACAATGCCTTATCCACCTGCTCATGAGTAGAGGTCCTTACACGTTTGCATTTCAAAACATTGGCATTAAATAGCGGCTCAATCTTATCTTTATTCTTTTTTATTGTGGATATTGTAGAATGAGATACGCCAAACTCCTTAGCGAGGGTTGCATTTGATTCACCGGCTTCCAATCGATGTAATATTGCACTTTTTTCTTCAATTGTAAAACACTTTCGCTTCACTGAACTCATTTTGTCGAGCTTTATGAACTTGTCTAACAGGTGACAAACACGAACTGACTGTGATTTTCGCGCGCCAATAAGGAGGTGAAGCGCGCGGGGCGGGGGTGCGAGTGCGTAGGTAAACAAAATCAATCAAGAGTCAATCAAGTTAGATGAAGGCTTATCAAGAATAAAATAATGCTTTTTCTCCGAGCACTCGGTTGTCTGGTAGGAATTGCTCTCAGCGACAAGACCGCCCAAATTTTACTTCTCTTAGTTATTCATTTTGTTTTGTATTTGTTTATTCTGATGTACAATAAAGAGTTTTTGCAATGAAATTATCAAGTGTTAGTTAAACACTTACCTTTCCGTGGGTACTACAACTTTCACTATGGATTGTGATAATATCTGAAAACGAGGAAAGGTAATCAATGAAAGGCAAAAAAATGTTTTTAAATGAGAAAATATGTTAATTTTCATTATATCAGTCGAAGGACGTCCACTGCTGGACATAGGCCTGGCCTTCCGGTCCGGTTCCGGACGACCGGTTGTCAGCGGCCGGAGGGCAGCGGCTTCCCGCGACACTTCACCAGGTCATCGGCCTGCCTACGCTAAGTTTTCCGGTGCGCGGTGCGATGTTGCTTTTACCTGCTCATAAAACTCTTTGTCTTCGGGATCGCTCGGATAGTACTCCCCTGGACGCACGCGCGGGATCTGCAAAGAAACATTTTGTAAGACACGTCGCTGCGAAAAGATTTTTAACATAGTTGATACTTTTGATTGTAGGTTCTTGGTGGAACACTATATCACACATATTGGTATATATCTATCTACACTAATTCCACATAAAAGAAACAAAACTGCGTTTATAATTTGTCAGCGACCGGTTCCGAACACCATGAAGTCTTCCTGAAGATTGAGTCTGCCTGAAGATGGTGTTCGAAACCGGTCGCTGACAAATTATAAACGCGGTTTTATTTATTTTATGTGAAATTAGTATAGATAAATACCAATATGTGTGATTTTTAATATGCTTAATCGCTCACTGTCGCTGCCTGCTTTTTTTTCTGGTACAAATCACACATGGTCATCTGGCCCCAAAGTAGGATTCCCTGTGTTATGGGAACCAGAGACTGATATAAATACTTATATACGTTTAAATACATACATATATAGATATTTAACTTCCAGACACAGAGCAAACAAATCTGCTCATCACACAAATGTTTGCCCTGGGTGGGGATCAAACCCACAACTCTCGGATCAGCAGTCAAAAGCACTAACCATTGAGCTACCGAGTCAGTCAATTGGTCCTTACATCGGGTGTATGAGAGCTTGAGAAATTTTGAAAAGGTTATCAATTCCACACTCACTTTCGCGTGTGAATGGCAGTGATATGGGTAAATTATGATGATGACTGTACATTAAATACCCGTAGATTTCAGCTGTTAGAAGATCGGACATTGACCTATGCAGCGCGACGATGAGTCATATGCATCCAGCGGGTTCAAAATATACGATCACATCCCGAGATCAACAGGCTCCAGTACCTTGTTGATGACGTGCTTGGGCGGCTGCGCGTTGAAGGGAAGACCGGAGGGCGGCGGCGGCTTGGTGGGTTGCTGCAGGACGGGTGGGATATATATAGGCACGGGTGGGATTACCACCGCCTTGCCCCACCCCAGTTTCATCTCGTAGTTCAGTATCTCTTTACCTACGCCAAATAAACATACAGTTTTAAGGAGGAATTTTGGGAGCTGTATGGCTAGTTACACAATTCAGTGAAAAATAGATGACGTTGCAATGAAGTCAGAATTATGCTGCAATTTTTCATATTCTTTTACAAAACGATTGAGACGAGATCAGACATAGACTTCTCCTATACACAAAATAGCTAGATTGTTGGGACTCAAGACAATCCACTCCACACCGAAAGTGTTTCTCTCTGACTGTCAGATACTCTTTTCCACTAAAACTACTGAATCATTTTGGCTGAAATAGACATAGAGCTAAAGTAAAAGGCACAGGACACTTTTCATCTCGGAAAAATACATAGTTCCCGAAGGATACCACCTATTCGGATACCACCTACGTGTCGTAATGGTTATTCCATTACCTTTACATCAGAATGTAGCAGGTTCGATTGCCGGCGCAGTCTATCTTTGTAAGACGGGTATAATTAGTGGAAGGGCATTTTCTAGGGCCGCCTGGCTAGCTACCACCGTCTTACCAAGTCTTGCCGCCAATCATCAATGTTAACAGCATTGATGTAATCAAATATGAAGATAAGACAGCCAGATCCCCATTGCATTGGGGAATCTTGGTAAGCCCGCTTCATCTTCGACATCATCGTCACTTACCATCAGATGAAATTATCCCAAGGGCTTGCCAATTGAGGATTTATAAAAAGGATCTGTGAAAAACTTAGCTCATGCACCCTTGAGTACAGTCGAAGTAATTTCCGAGCAAGAGGGTAAAAAACAAAGATTTATTTTTATCTCGATACGGAGATTCTATCTCACGTACACTGCCTCACGTGAAGTATGCCTTACAGCATACTGAGAGTGAGACAGATACAGTATAATTTTCACGCAACTATGTCTTTGAATCTGTTACTTAAGTCCCGCTTCTATGTCGAGCCCTAAAAATTCGTTTCTCCTTTGTAGATATATAGAAACTCATTGGAAAAACCTCACCATTGATGCATCGGAGCGCCCTCTCGCCATCCTTCCGTGACATGAAAGCCACGAAGCCACAGTTCCTTCCGCGCGCCTTCTCTTCGTCCGACCGTGGCCACATGATTTTAATGCTCGCTAGAGGCCCGTAGCGACCGAATATCTCCATCAGCTGCTGCTCTGTTATCTGTGTCAATGAGGGTGCTCGTGAGGAATAGGGGATCGGACTGCATCAAAAATAAATTTGGAAATATGATTTCCTAAATTGCTGGAAGTTTCAAAAAACCTTATATGTTTCGTTTTTCCATCACGTCTTCAATTTTTAATTGATCAAATTCACAAAATAAGTTCGTCAATGACGCTAAAAATCTATGTCGTCACTTGTGGGTATTTCAAACATTTTTAGAACAAAATTTAGTTTTTGACAGATCATAAAAAGTAACTCGAATGACTAGCAGTCCGATCCCCTATTGTTGAGAATAAGGTGTTGCAGCTGAGATTTTTTTTTTTAATCACTAGATCTTGGCAATTAAAATTGGAAATTAAAATCACTAGATAGCAGTTGTTAAGCCATGACAGTTGCCTTTTAGGCGGCTTGAAAAACTTCTGACAATGGGGTTTGCCAATAGCCCTACAACCTCCACCAACCTGAGTTGGTCCCCGTGTAGGAATATGGCCCAATCGTTCAGAGTTTGGGATAAGACCTGTGGCCCAGCGTAGGGGACGTTTAGGCGTTATTTACGATTGTAATAAATCTAAAAAATATTCTTACCTTAGGATTAAGATTGCCAAGATACAGATTGGTGGTGTTAGGGTCACCCGTGTCGTAAGAACCGATGTCCGGCAGCATATCAAGTATAGGTTCGATCCCCACCGCACCGCGCTCGCGCAGCACATTCTTGTACTTGTGACGCTCATTCCGTTCTTCCTGGATTCTGAAAGGAAATTCATCACGATCAGTAAAACTTACCGAACCGGTAGAAATCTGTAAAACAAAATTTTTGGTTGCAATTAGTGGGTTAAAATGAGGTGGCTTCTACTTCTTCATCAGTACACTCTTGACAGAGTGGACGTGGTCGTCAATCCATGTTGGTGGCTGCTTCACAATCCGTCGCCATTCCTCTCGGACGGTTACTTTCCTGGTGCACTCATAACTGAGTACCAAACCTTCCAATGCAGCTTTAATCTGGTCCGTCCATCGCATTGGTGATCTTCCTCGAGGTCGCGCACCTTCAACTTCCCCTTGAACCACGGTGGATTATCAACTATTAAAATCAGTCATCTATCACATAACTTGTTTATTTTCTGCCGGGTTCTGGAAACCACATTTCTTTTCTTTAAGGTCTTATTACCTGTGATTAGATTACAGCCCTAGAATAACACCACCCCAATTGTTCCCGAGGGTGTCGTAAGAGGCTACTTAGGGAACAGCTTGCACAATGAAGTTCGAAATGATAATTATCGTTAATTGTAACGTTAATTGCAAAAACAAAAGAGTAATATTATAGTTATCTTTGACAATACCCCAGCCTTGCGCAATGTCCTACTATGTTTATCCCAACACAATTTGACGTTTCGTGACGTTTCGAAACGCGTCAAACCTTGAACTCAAAAAAAAATACAAAAACTTTGTTGATTTGATAATTAAAAGTTATTTTTCTACATAATATTTCTGTACTTTTATTTTTAGTAAAAAAAAATAAAGAGCCTAAAACTAGGATCAACGCCGATAATTATCAAAGAAAAAAATAATTATCTTGATAATTTTGAACCCTGCTGCCATCGCGATTATAGCATAAGCCCCTCGCCCCCCACCTACATACACACTTGGGGAAACCTATGTCCACTGTCCAGCAGTGGACGTCTTTTGGTCCTTTTTCAACCAAAGCAGGTTGATTAGCAATGCGTAGGTGGAGTAGGCAAGTCCATTCAACCCAGCTCCAGAAGCAGGAAGTTTCTTAGACCATGTAGCATTTTTCAGAGCGACCATAGATGGAGGTACCTGATGTGGTGAGAATTTTGTGTGATACATAACTGTTAGCCAGTATGTGTCAAGACCATTCACACTAATTACTGTAGTGTTTCGCAGTCATTACTTCTTAACTAGAAAACTATTAATAACAGGATACCTGAAATAAATTAAATTGAGTTCCTCCTAAGACCCACTTATATTAATTTAAGTAATTTCAAGTTTCTACATAAATACTTTAGAAATCCACG
Organism: Coleophora flavipennella; assembly: GCA_947284805.1. Taxonomy (NCBI): domain Eukaryota; kingdom Metazoa; phylum Arthropoda; class Insecta; order Lepidoptera; family Coleophoridae; genus Coleophora; species Coleophora flavipennella. The sequence goes on from OX369266.1 coordinate 12,784,786, forward strand.
GGAACACTTTGTTAATGACTGGTGGCCTACATCTGATAAAAATAAGTTTATAAGAAACTCTACAGTAGTATTTTATTGCCCGTTCTAACTCACTTTGGACTTTGCTTTGGAGGTATTTATGTATGACGTAGTCATGACAGCGTCGGTGGCTCAACCGGTAACGACTCGGTCCATCTAACCAGAGGTACCGGGTTCAAATCTGGACGGCCAATGTACCAATGAGTTTTTCAAAACTTACGTACATATACTTACCGATTGCTTTAACGGTGAAGGAAAACATCGTGAGGAAACCTGCACACGCCAGCGAAGAAACTCGAAGGTTGTGTGTATAGTCGACCAATCCGCACTGGGCCCGCGTGGTCGACTATGGCCTGATCGCTCTAATTCAGGGTAGGCTCGAGCCCCTCGGTGGGGACGTATATGAGCTGATGTGATGATGTAGTCATGACGGTGACGGGCGTCGGCGATGAATGCGTCGTTTGTCATGGTTCTGGGACGGGGGCGGCTTGTGTTTCGCGGCGGGGGTATGGTCAGGGGGCGAGGCGGGGTAGGTACTGATTTGATTAGAATGTATTATTAAGTGGGTGAGGCGTAACACGAACCGCCCCCGCCCCACAACATTGACAAACGACGCAGCCATCACCGACGCCCGTCACCATCATGATTACCTCATACATAAATATCTACAAAAGTTAGTTAGAACCGGCAATAATATACTACTCTCTACTTGATTTTAAAAGAACTATTCAACTATATTGCATACAAGGGTCTCGAAAAAAAAAACATCCCTCCTTAACATGTATGGGAGGTACATACCCCTATAAAATAGCTATTACATTTTTTTAATATTTATAATGGAGATTATATTAAAACTATTTTTGTGCCAAATTTCAAGTAATTCAATTCAAAAATTTAAAACTTATGAGTTTTTGACTGTCTATGAAGGAGACAGAAGGACAGATCAATTTTATAAAGGTTCCTCATAGGGACTATAGAACCCTAAAAACAGCACATAACCAATAACATCCCCACTGCTAGGGCACGCACGGGTCACTAAGTTATTTCTAGGATACTCACTGCCTCAGCTCTTCTTTGAAAAGCTCAAGGTTGCTTTTCTTCTTATCCTTTGACAGCTTGGACTTGGATCTGCTGATTGGTTCCGACCGCTGGATCAGGTTGCGGACGAGGTCAGCCTCATTTGAGCCACGCTTTTCATCCAGCCGAGATGTTGGTTTGTACAGTTTGCCGCGCTCTGATGTGTCTTCCCCTGTTATTAGGAAAGTGAAATAAGATATTCATTTTCAGACCGATAATATCAAGGAAGAGGAATCATGCAACCTCGAGATTGGCCTCATAGTGGAGTACTGCAAAGGAGTAAGGTTTACTGGGGGATTCTTGTGTACCAGCAAGTAAACACAGTGCTTTGAGTTCACCCAGAGAATCTATCACCCGCCTGTAATGCATGTTGGGTATGGAACCCTAAAAATGTAACTTAAAAATGTAATCTATAATCTATAATTATAACATATCATAAGACTATTCTTACTAAAACTAGAAACCTACTTCTAGCTCCAGCATCATAGGTGCCTGCCTTCACCCAAACTTTGGAAGTACTACTCGGGGCTTCTTGAAATGTTTCCACAAATTCTTTGAATACCTAGAAGAAAAAACGGGCTAATCAATACTCTGCATAACAGGAAAATGGATGGTGTTAACACATTTAGGAAAGCGTTGGTGATAGCTGCTAGTGGAGAAATTTAAAGAATGACAGTCTGGTGTATCCTGTAAATCTGTACTGCATGTTTTCAAGTGATACATCTATCAAACGTGAAATTTCATAGTAGATGTTCTCTCTGCCACTTTCTGCAAAAACTCTGTTGGTTTACAGAAAAAAAAAAGTGATTGGTGGTGGGTATGTATGTACTTAAACTATGTAGTATTGTCATATAACTAGACTTAGCACTGGTAATTATTTTTCTCCGGGTTTACCCAGCAACCGAGTAGTGGCTGTCTATGAAGCTCATGATTTTATTCTGGTCATGCTTTGAAGAGTATGCTACGAATTATGGTTCAACAAATTTTACCGCAGTGGAATTTGATCATTTAAAAGTAATAAGATGACTGGCAAAATAATGGAACAACTTGGAAGACTCGGTTTGGTTGGTGGTAGGAAATTTTCTAAGCCCGCCTGGCTAGCTACCAACATCTTATCTAAGTCTTGCTGCCAAACATCAGTGTTAACAACATTGATGTGTTCCGGCATGAAGATAAGATAGCCAGTTCTCCATTGCGTTGGGGAATCTTGGTAAGCCCGCTTCCATCTTCGGCATTATCGTCACTTGCCATCAGGTGAGATGATGCCAAGGGCTTTCCAATTAGGAATAAAAAAAAATAAAAAAAATTGCTTCCCATTTTCTCAAAATAAATTGTGAAAAAACATAAATGTGCTGTTTAATGTAATAATTTTATTAGTATGATATTTTATGTTTATATTCATAATTTTTGTAAAATTAACCTGCTGATGATTGAAAAGGCTGCCATACTAAAAAAATCCAACAGTAAAAAAATATTTTTGTTAGGTTTAATGAACATACTGACACACCTGGGTGGCAGAATGCAGTGAAGTTAGTTTGGTTTAGCGCGATATTTATAAAAGCCCTTTAAAATGCAACCCAACCGACCTGCCTCTAAGCAATGTACACCATTGCCTTGCCTGGTGAATAAATTACTATAAATTTAGCATTCAGCAGCTCCCCGCAAGCTTTACTAGACCATCAAACCCCCCTGGTGGAAGGTTGTCTGATATGATGTCTTTCGACCCGCGGTCCGTAGCTTTACTCAAACCTTACTTAAACTCAAAACTTACTTAAACCTTCTACAGACTATACAAAGCATGTGAAAATAGGAAATATTGTTAGATAGCGAAACTTATGTAGGTGTACATTATAAGCATATTTATACTAGGTTACTAGATTGGTAAGTTCGTAACTTATAAGCATTTATTTATTACACAATATTAATTTTTTTATTGTTACAATTTAGTATATATAGACAGAAAATATACAACTTATCCAGTCACCATATAACCTTGTCTCGTTGCATCTAACCCAATACAAAAAAACATTGGTTACTCCGACGTTCCAGAAGAATCAGCAAGCAGCCAAGCACCCAACGTGAACCAGCAAGCAACCCAGCACCTGACGCGAACCTGCAAACAGCCCAGCAGCCGACGTGATCTGGAAGAATCTGATAGCTGACGTGACCCAGAAGAATTAGCCAGCCAGCAGCCGACGTAAAGTTTGCCGTCGCAACGCACCATTGGAATTTGGAGAAGATCGATTTTCAAGCTAGATTCTCCCTGGATCCAAACAAGTGTACAAATTTTTAATCAGCCTCCCACCAGAATTATTTTAAAGAGACACGAGTTAAGATCCAGTAAAAAATGAGCTTACTGAGCAGTACCAACGCCGCCGCTGCCCTTGAACTGTTATCCCAAGTTTACAAATTATCTTCGGAAGTTGCCGCTCTACGGATGCACGTAGATAGATATCACTCCCGACTTCAGTTTCGCCCAAAGTCAAGGTCAAGATCGATTTCAAGTACAATAATGACGCCCGACAATCCAAATTGGTTATGCAAGTACCATTTTAGACACAGGCACAGAGCTAGTAATTGTGAAAAGCCGTGCAACTGGAGAAAGCCTTCGGAAAACTAGAGTTAGCGTTGACCGAGGCGGAAGTCAGCGCTATCGTTACGTCAAGCCGCCTATGCGTTACCGACCGCAAAAGTGGGTACCGTTTTTTGGTAAATACTGGGGCAAACATATCCGTACTACCAAAGCGAGGCAAAACATTGACACGAGATGACACATACCAACTATTCGCAGCTAATGGAACAAGAATTTCTACCTACGGTGAAAAAACGCTGACTTTGGATCTAATAATGAGGCGACCCTACCAGTGGACTTTCGTCGTTGCTGACATTACACAACCGATACTGGGCGCCGATTTTCTAGCGCATCATAATATTTTAGTCGACATCCGCAGAAAGAAATTAATTGATGGTACTATGCAGGACTCATTGCCCATGGAGCAGTGACGCAATCAGATTCGCCTACCGTCAGGACGATTGCCGTATCCAGTCCCTACGCATATTTACTGGAGAAGTACCCTAATGTGACGAAACCAATGTATGTCTATAGCAAGATTAGCAAGCCAAAACATAAAATTGTTCATCACATTATCACTCAAGGACATCCAGTTTACTCCAAATGCCGTCCTTTGCCCGCCGACAAGTATTTAAGGGTAAAAAAAGAAATTGAACTTATGCTGGAAGCAGGAATTTGCCGACCTTCGAAGAGCCCTTGGTCAAGTTCTCTTGTTGTGGCTAAGAAGAAGAATGGAGATATAAGGTTATGCGGAGACTACAGGAAGTTGAACACAATCACAGTTCCAGACCGCTACCCGATACCTAGACTATTAGACTTCGCTCACATTCTCCCCGGAACATCAGTATACTCCAGAATTGACCTTCAGAGAGCATATAACCAGATTTTAGTCCAAGATGTGGAAAAAACCGCCGTTATCACCCCATTCGGTCTATTCGAATTCCCAAGAATGCCGTTTGGATTACGCAACGCGGGACGAACGTTCGTCAGATTTCTAAACACAATGTGTTTAGCTACGTAGATGATTTTCTAATTGCATCAGGGTCTATGGAACATCTTGAATATCTTGACGAAGTTTTCAAGAGGCTAAATGACAATGGAATCACAATTAACCAAAAAAAATGCGAATTTGGGAAGTCAGAAATTGTATTTTCAGGATATGCAATTACACCTAAGGGCATCTCTCCACTGCCAGAAAAGATTGAAGCGATAAATAGCTACCCGAAACTAGAAACTATCCAGGAGTTAAGACGTTTTTTGGGCATGATTAATTTCTACAGGAACAATATCCCACATGCTGCCAAATACCAGATGCATCTCAACAAATACTTAAGTCTCGGGAAGAAAAATGATAAAACAAAAATTGTTTGGTCTAATGACGCTATAGAAGCTTTTGAGCCGTGTAAACAGAGCCTTATATGGGCGGTTACACTGACGTCACCATCAACGCGTGCACCGTTATCACTTATGACTGACGCTTCTCAAACTTGTGTTGGCGCTGTACTCCAGCAATATGAAAACCAAAATTGGAAACCTTTAGCTTTCTTTTCAAAAGCTTTAAGCGATACACAGAGAAAATACAGTACATACGATCGAGAACTTCTTGCTATATACATGGCGATAACACATTTTCAATACCAAATTGAAGGATGGGAACTCATCGTTTATACAGATCACAAGCCACTTTGTTATGCATTTTCTCCCAGACAGACAGTCTCAACCGATAAAGGATCCCCAAGAAGATTACGTCACCTTGAATACATTCAGTTCAGACATACGTCACCTCGCCGGTAATCTGAACCCGGTCGCTGATGCATTGTCTAGAATAGCACAAATAGATTGCCCATCGCCCATTGATTGGAAAGAGATAGCAGAACAACAAGCAAGTGACATAAGTCTAAGCCAGCTGATGCGTAAAAACTACTTAAAATGGAAAATAATTTCTACTGATAAAAAAAAAAAAAATCTAAAATCTAAAAATAATGTCTTCTGGAAAACTGTACTGTGAAAACTCGAAAGGGAATACAAGACCATACGTGCCGAATCAACTTATAAAACAAGTGTTCGACACCTTGCACAATTTAACACATCCCGGCGTAAGGACTACTATAAAATTGATAACCAAAAATTATTTTCGGCCTCAAATGAACAAGGATTTCGGAGTTTGGGCCAAAACATGCGAATTATGCCAAAAATCAAAAGTACAAAGGCACAACAAAACGCCTTTTGGAGATTTTCCTGCAACATCCAGATTGGAACATGTACATCTCGATATTGTTGGCCCATTGCAAGTCTCAGGAGATAACAGATACATCATCACAATGATAGACAGGGCAACAAGATGGCCAGAAGCCGTACCAGTACCGGAAATAACAGCGGATATTGTAGCCAAAGGTTTGTCAACACATGGATTTTTTGTTTTGACTGACCTGCAGTTATTACTACGGATCAAGGAAGACAGTTCGAGTCAAACTTGTTTACATCCTTGGCAAAAATACTTAGAATTAAGAAGATAAGGACAACGAGTTATCATCCACAGTCAAACTGTTTGGTTGAACGCTGGCACAGAACAATGAAGACAGCTCTCATCGCCAGAGGAAACACAACCAACTGGCACAAGGAACTCCCATTAGTTTTATTAGGATTAGGAGCTTCCCTACGAGAAGATAACATAAGTTCTGCACAGATGTTATATGGCACCAACATACGAATACCTAGAGAATTTTTTGAGCAGAAAATGCATGTAATTCCTCCAGAAACATTCAAGCAATGAGCTAGTACGTACAATGAATACACTGCGTCCTCAAGGATTTAACCGGAGTACCAAGCAAAAACCATTTGTCCATCCGGAAATAAAAAAATGTAACTACGTATATGTCAGAACTGATGCCGTAAAGAAACCCTTGACACCACCTCACGAAGCATGAAAAATTTTGCAAAATTCAGCTAGCCAATACAACATCAACAATATCTATTGACAGATTAAAACCAGCATTCATTTTACGCAATAATGAAAACGAAGACACAAAAATACGTCAAAAGTCTGCAAATCTTCAGGCACCAGGTCAGCCAACTTCGGACTCACGCAAAAACACAGTCACAACGCGATCCGGCAGAGCAATTAGGCCAGTAGTCCGTTTTGCAGTCTAAGCAAACTCAATTATACTAACTTAGTTTTATTATTTTACTGTCATTTTTACAAATCTTGTTATGTTGCTATTGCTATTGTATTTTATCGTGTTGATATTTTTTTCATTTTTTTTGTGTAAAATATATAGGTTTAAATTTTTTATTTTTTTTAAGGGGGAGAGTAATGTAGGTGTACAATATAAGCATATTTATACTAGGTTACTAGATTGCTAAGTTCGTATCTTTTAAGCACAATTATTACACAATATTAATTTTGTTATTGTTATAATTTAGTATATATAGACAGAAAATATAAAACATATCTAGTCACCGTATAACCTCGCCTCGCTGCATCTAACCCAATACAAAAACGTCACTTACATGGGCTGCTGCTTCCTCTTCCTCCTTCTTCCGAAGGTCTTCCAACTCCTTCTTGGAGAGACCTCGACCCGCCATCGAGCCTTATATACCACTACCTTGAGACGACACGATTTTGTGTGAAACAGTTGAAACAACGGTCCATAACAACGGGTCTCACATTAATGTACCTTATTCCAAATATGGTTAAAACGAATATTTTTCATGAAGTTGACACAGATTTATTCAGAATAGATTTAGAAAGATCGATCGAAGAGTAGTTTAAAGATGATTTTATTTTAAAATCCAGAAATCAAACAATACTTTGTAAATCAAATACCTACAGCAAATAATAATAACCTAAAACGCGACGTCAATGAAACACCCTACTACTCTACTTATATAGTCTGTGATCAACACATTCCGCTTCATTAGAAAATCGACAAAGACGTTACTTCCCATGCTCAGTATAGGCAAAGATGACCTACAATTATTAGCAGAGATAAGCGGAATTTCAGATTTTATTTTTCCCGACGACGACGACGACGTGAAATCCAAAAGACTAGGATGTTTTATCCCTCGTCCAGCAATAGGTGGGCTGGACTAATTAAATTATTTAAGGCGATCGAACAGGACCCTACCCTAAAGTGGGGTGCTATCTTCACTGCGGTCCCTAATATGGACTGTGCTATTACTAAGTCAAAGATGACCTATTATTACTAGCTATTTCGACTCGTGTAAAACGTCGTAGTGATTAAACCTTTTTTTTATTTTTTTATTATAAATTTGAGTGTATTTGACTGCAACTCACCTGATGGTAAGTGATGATGCAGTCGAGGATGGTACACGCAGACTCTAAAAATGCCTATTCACTCTTGCCTTGAAGATCCCCAAGTTATAGGAATCGGGAAACACTGACGCAGGTAGGGTTGCCAGGTCTTAAAACTAAATAGCCGGACATACCTGCCAGTTTAGCCGGACTTTTGGGTAAAAATGCCGGACTCCCTAAATTATTAAAGCCCTCTTTAGACACCCCTAAATCAATCAGTCATGTTTACTAGCCTTTAGCGAGGTCCTAATCAGACTAAGAAACGCCGCCATAGTCTCATAAATACGACAGCGCTCACCCGAATGTCCAAGTGACTCGAAAAATCATTAAACCTAAAAAGCCGGACAGGCCGGACACCTTCTAATTTGGCCGGACACGCATCCAAAAAGCCTAACCCTGTCCGGGTTTATCCGGACGCCTGGCAACGCTAGACGCAGGCAAGGAGTTCCACTCCTGCGCTGTACGCATAATAAATGAAGAAGCGTACCGATTCGTGCGAAAAGGTGGAACATCAACAACAAAGGGGTGCAACCCCTCCCTGCGTCTCGTTGACCGACGGTGGAATGGAGCCGGGGGAATGAGGTCGAGAAGTTCTTGCGCGCACTCTCCGAAATGAATTCGATAGAATACCGACAGACAGGCGACTTTGCGGCGATGCTCAAGGCTTTGGAGCCTGTCATTGACTAGCTCGTCGTCACCAATGAGTCTCCGTGCGCGTCGGTTGATGGCGTCCAAGGTATCCAGCTGAACCTGAAACCTGATTAAACGCTCTTTGGACTCGTCGTCGACTGTTTATAAGGCGAGACATTGATTGGAACCACATAATTTGAACAATTCACTCTTGTGGCCCTTTTACTCGAGGACAATAGACGAGACAATCCATTAAGCCAGGACAGTAAGACAATAAAAAAGTATCGTCTAAATGGAGACAATCCACTGATTGGACTGTCTTCAAGACAATTGACAAGACAGGACAGTGAAATAGAACGATTTCAATTTGTCGGAGCCAATCTTAATAGCTTCCCCCACCACGCGCGCGGTGAATTGTCTTGTCTATTGTCCTCGTGTGAACGCGACACGCGTGTTCCTAGCCAGTGAGCCGGCAGTCAAGGCTCCGAGCGCAGGCACATCGTATTATTATTTGAAATAACTCGGAAATTACAATGGTTCTAACTTTCTAACAAAATGGGCTAACGAAATTACATCTAAATTTATATCAATTTAGCAGAAACAAGAATGTCTCGATGTATTTCGGCACGTAGCACATCCAGAGCTTCTTTTTGTATTAAAATTAATAAATTTTTAGGGTTCCGTACCCAAAGGGTAAAAACGGGACCCTATTACTGAGACTTCGCTGTCAGTCTGTCTGTCCGTCCGTCCGTCTGTCACCAGGCTGTATTTCATGAACCGTGATAGCTAGACAATTGAAACTTTCACAGATGATGTATTTCTGTTGCCGCTTTAAGAACAAATACTAATAATTAGAAAAAGTGATAATATAAGGGGGGTCTCCATACAACAAACGTGATTTTTTTTGCTCGATTTTGCTCGATATTGATAACGGCAACAGGTAGACGCTTGAAACATTCACAGTATATTTAGTAATATATTCACTATAAAAATAAGTATTTAAATTAAAATAAAACAAATATTTAAGTGACAAGATATTTTTATCTTAGCTTAGGCACCGTTCTCACACAAACAACTGTTGATTGACCTTATAATTGCTCCCTTTACTTGTAACAAATGCTTTGTTGTGAGAAATAAATGATTTTTATTATTTTTTTATTTTTGATGTGTAACATCTTTGCTCTCGCTTTCCTGCAATTTGTGGGAGTGATTTCGTGAAATGGGACGGAAATGTGTAACAGGGAGTCGCGAAAGCGCGCGCTATTCGATCTGACGAATGAGCTTTGCTCTCGCTTTCCTGCAATTTGTGGGAGTGATTTCGTGAAATGGGACGGAAATGTGTAAAAGTGATTTGTTACACATCATATGCGAGTACTGTAGGTCTCGTTTTTTTTTATTTTACTCCGATACAACAACCGTGATGTTTTTGCTCGATATTGATAACGGCAACAGGTGGACTTTTGAAATATTCTTAGAATATTTAGTTAAATATTCACTTTCAAAATAAATAATTAAATTTAAATAAAAGAAATATTTAAGGGGGCTCCCATACAACAAACGTGATTTTTTGCTCGATATTGACGCTTGAACTATTCACAGAATATTGAGTTGTATTATTCACTTTAAAAATAATTAAAAAAAAACGTGTGGCACTCGGGGACTGCCGCGGTAAAGCTATTGCATAGCATTTTTTATCAACTTATGCAATTATAATTGTTTATTTAATTTTTATTTATGCAGTTAGTATTTACCAGTACCATATAGTCCTTGGGGTGCGGGATGTTTATGTAATAAATTAACACTAAAAAAGTTACACCAGTAAAATTGACTAAGTCCTTTTAGTACCGCAAATCGCTAATAGATGACACTGTAAGTTTTTTAGAACTCGACGAAACGTGGGGTGTTAGGTTTTATTTTCGTTACGGAATTTCTTGTTTCGGTCGCCGCGCTCAGAGCCCGCGATAAAAGCTATGCAATAGCTTAATAATTAAATTAAAATAAAATTAATATTTAAGGGGGCTTCCATACAAGAAAAGTGATTTTTATAGACAATGGCACGGAACACTTCGTGCGCGAGTCCGACTCGCACTTGGCCGGTCTTTTTAACAACGCCCTCATAGCAGTTTTGCGTCTATCCATCGCGAGAAGAGCCTATGAACGAATCCCTTACTGACTGGACTCATAGGCCTACGTGTGAACGACATAGCATTTTCCAATTGTCCTGGCTTACTGGATTGTCTGGCTTGAGTTCTGTTTTTTCTTTATTGGGTAAGAAAATAACCACACTTTTGCACTTTTTCAATGATTTTTCGTTTAGTTTAAATTTTCGGTATAAAAGTATAAAAAATTATAAATTTGTCACTTTTTATTATCATAGTGGGTTTTTTTCTATTGATCCAAAACTGCTTTTTACTTTATGGAACATCATCAACAATAAGGGTATTTTATTTCAACCTTAAGCATGAAAATCAGAACGATTGATCTTTTTAGATCATTATGAATAAATTTGACCCGTAGCACCAAAAAAGGAAGAGATCTTTTTTGTATAGGAAAAGAATCTGCAACCTATCGTGTGTGGTATCAAATAAAAGGGATTTTAAGCGGATTTTTTTGAATTAAAAATCATTTTTAAAACATACTAAGTTTGGGCTCTACGATACGGTTGAATCATTTTTGGTAAAATATACTTCCAATGATGCGTATTATCTTCATATCTAACTTCAAAAAAGCAATTTAAAATTAGTATTTTTTTTTATAAAAAATAATGTACAAATATTTTTAAAATTGCTTTCTTGGAGTTAGATATGATTATATTACGTATAATTTGAGGTATATTTTAGCAAAAATGATTCAACCGTATCGTATCTGGAGAAGCCCAAACTTGGTGTTTTGAAAAAAAAAAAATTTTTTTTTATTGACAATTGGTAAGCCCTTGGCATCATCTCACCTGATGGTAAGTGACAGTGATGCCAAAGATGGAAGCAAGTGAACAAGTGACTGAAATGTCATGATGTCATATATTTTTAGAATCGGCTCAAGAAGCCCTATTATTTAATACCACACACGATAGGTTTAAAAAAACCATACCAAAAAAGATTACGTCTAACTCCTCTCCTTTTTCTGGTGCTACGGGTCAAATTGATTAAATATGGCCTGAAGATCAATCGTTCCGAATGTTAGTACTAATATATATACAGGGTGTTGTTTAAGGGGTGGTAGGACAAAAAATTCTTGTTCTAATAGCACATATTGTTTTTTTTTATTATTTGAAATTATTGAAAAAAATCACTATAAAATTATCCTAAAATAACGAAGACGTATAGCGCATGCGGAAGGCGGGGTTTGGGCGACAAGCTCAATGGCTGCCGGCTCCATTCATGACGCAGTTTGCCGCGCCAATTAGATCAAGCGTGGGCCGGTGTTTCGAAAGAACCCCATTCACGGAGGTTATAAACAATTGTCCTTACTTTGTGCCGCGTTATTCCATTACGATTTGGGAATTCTTAATTCGTTTTCACCACACGTAAAGTAAATGCTTAGTACATCGTACAGTTCACGATTACTAAATTGTTCCTGAGCCATAGTCGTATACGGAAATGCCCCTGCGCATAACGAAACTCACGCGCGTCACACACGTACAGCCGATGGCGAGGTATGCGGCGGACTGGCAACGCAAGCAAGCGCCGCCGCCCGGCCGGCCGTCGATGGCTCCCGCCCCCGCCCCCGTCACCTCCGATCCTCTCGCCGCGCTTATGCTCGTATGAAAACGCCGCCGGCCGGCTGGCGCGCTCGCACCCGTGCCCCGCCCCCGTCCCTTCAGATGCTCTCGCCGCCGCACTTACGCTCTCATTCATAATCGTATGAAAATAAGGTAACAATAAAAGAATATCTGTTAAGATTTTCTAATAAAAAATTAAGGAATGATTTTTTTATTTTTTTGGCATCAGTATCATGAACTGTCTCACCCCTGAAGAGCTCGTTGTCGACCAAAACAACAACCTGTATATAAGGTCTAACAAAATTAGCTAAAACTATTTTAACTGGTGCTTCTACCCATGAAATTGAACAACTTTCCCCATGAAACCCATAGTCAAATCTCAAAAAAAAATAGTTTCAGCTAATTTTGTTACACCTCATTTAATTTGGTTCCGATTTTCATGCTTTTAAAACTCGGGCTATCCGGGCACTGTCGACAATTATTGCTTTTTGTATTGTCATAATAAAGATTAATACTTTACATACTTTTTTAGAATTTATTTTATTCATTTTTATTATAATTTTTCAAAATTATATTCAATTTAAATTCAGTTTTATACTTTAAAAATAAGTATCAATGTTGTACTCGTGCGGATAAGGTGTGTGTGGTGGTGCGTAACACTCGGTGCGCGAGTCCGACTTGCATTTGGCCGATTACGTAATAAGTAGTCAGATTTAGCCTTCTATATTCCTCTTGTTGGTTGGCACTGTTGGATATTAAATTCTCGCCTTTGTGGTAGAAATGTTCCCTCTGACTTGAAAAGGGTTAACCTTTGATTGTATGAGAAATCCTTGATATGTTCTCGGGAAAACCTTCTTGAGCTCAGCTCGGATGGGCTAGTGGGCGACAGATATTTTGTGGGCCTTCTGGTTTTCATGAAATGTTCCTTCTAAAATACATAAAAGGATCAAAATCATAACTGAATAATGCATCATCCTACATGGTGAACTAAGAAAAGGCCAAATTTGGTTACATAGTATTTATTGAAAAAGTAAACTTACATCAAAAAGTTTCGATGTAAAATTAAAAAAGAATGTGTGTAGTTATTGAGTGCGCTTGTTTTCGAGTGTTGCATTTGCACTGAAGAAATATTAGAGACCTACTTTCATTCTGATTCTTACCTTACAACTTTACCCAACTCTTACATTAATTTTACAAAAAAATTACAGCCAAATGGTAAGATTGAACTTGAGTATTGCGCTATAGGAATCATTATAAACTTAGGTAGCCTCTAACTGATAACTATTATAATTCTGCTTTATTTATTACGTATTATTCAGAAGTAGGTTACAGGCTCAGATCAAAAAAGTTCAGGTAGAATGATGCAAACTGTCAAGTTGATGTGTGGTATCGGTGTGTTGTGTGTGTGTGTGTGTGTGTTTGTGATGTGGGTGTTTTCGACGAAGACGTCTTAGCACATACTATCGAGTGATTTGGAGTGGTTTTGATGCCTATGTGTGCGTGTACAGTGTACGTACAGGTTTGGAGTGGTTTTAAATTAGCTTCACATTGAATTCACGTGAGGTTCTATCTGAACTTTTTTTTTGTCTGAGGTTACAGGTGTAATAAAACACTTTTGAAATTTTAAGTCTCAATCAAGTATTGATTTAGGAATACAGGAAACACATGGTGAACTATATTTACAGAATCCCAAGAAAATATTTTCGAACACCTTGTATGCGTGTGTAAATAAATAATAAATTACCTATTGGCTGTAAAGATATCACTGCACTGAATTTGTTCATTTGTTCCCAACTCTTATTTTTTTTAAAATTTAATACCATTGTATTTTTTATAATAAATTATTAAAACGATGACTTTTTATTCCTTGAAAATATAATGACTGAACAACTTTCCCCAAAGAACCAATAGAAATATATAAAAAAATGACTTCTAAATTTCAGTAATTGTTCAGATTATTGCAAACTTTGTAAAGTTTTTTTTTTGCTTCAGTTGTATAGGTTTCCTGGGACAAAACCTGTTTCATAAGTAGCATCTGCAGTTTGTGGCTTTCCACAGAATAAAAAGTCACCTTTTATCAGAGATATGCTAACAACATGGTAGGGTAACAAGTTGCTTCCCAGCTGAATATGTATCGCGACAGAAATTCAACTATGTATAACGCACTGTTTTATTAATATTTACTTTTCAATTTTATCATAAGTCCATTGAACATCACATGCAGTCTTTCCAAAAACAGTTGACAGTGGATGTCGTAGGAAGTACCTTTACGTACAAACATTTTGATGGTAACATTGTGCTAAAAATTCTGAATCATCATTTCTTGAATATGCCAATGTTTCCATTTAGGAACGAAAAGCGCCTTCATTTAATTTCAACTCTTTTTGGACATTAAAACCCTTGTGGTTTATTTGTAACATTATTATGTTTTATCGTGATTAATACATTTGTTATTATTTATTTATAATAATCCTTTTACAGGTCAGTTAACTAAAGCTGGCACGTTCAACACATTTACATCTTGCGCTTGTGTAGTGTCTGTGAATGAGCGCGCGGCGTGACGTCGTTCTGCATGCGCATCATGAAAAGTCTGCCCGTCTCTCTCGTGCGCAGTCTAGCTTATGAGTGTGAAGGGGACAGTTAATGTTCTACTTTTGCTAATGTTATAAGTATACAGCGTGATTTTTTTGGTATTATTAATATTAATCAATAATGTAAAAATCATAATAAATATTATAAAAGTAACGCATATATTTATCTACAACGCACCTATCTTACTAAAACCTAACTCTAGTCTACACTTAAAGAGTTGCATTTTGAATCAAAATCATTTATTTTTAAACATACTGTATACTGAAATTGCATAAGTGTGAGTACTGTGAACGTGCCAGCTTTAGTTAACTGACCTGTACGAACACTAAAACATTCAGACATTTTTTTGTCGTTTGTTAGCAAACAAACCCTGTACTACACCGATTTCCAAAACAATTGAAATATCTGGAATAATTATAATTATTTTCTTTGTACAGTCGAGATGAAAAAAAATAACATTTTCATTTTGGCTATTTATAGTCAGCCCATAAAACTTGTTTGTGCATCATTATTCATTTACTATACTAAACATAAAGAGCAATAGTATACAATCAAACATGCGACATAATTTTACAAGACTACGATACTGTACAGCGAAACAAATGTACATAAACTGTCACAGAACATATACCCATCATAAGAATTGTCTACTGGCGCTGTGCCATGTTGGATGGTTATCAAACGGGGGATTGTAACGAATTTATTTATTTGGTTGAATAAAATAAATTTAAATTAAATAATTACTGTTCCACCGACTGTACGAATCTACCTCTATCAAGTAACACCTACACAATTAATAAAAATTGACCAAACAGTATGTAATTTATTCTTTAAAAAAAACTTTTGTTAATTGAAGGAGCCGTTACAACCCCAGTAACACAGACGGAGTCTATCTATAACAACAATTCATAATAGTCAGTATAAACAATTTGATTAATATTACCTCTTTATTATTAAGACGAAATTAATCGAAGTTTAAATATTTCGAATAATTTTACCTCTTTCAGTGTATTTTCCGCTACACAGAATAATAATTTTACAGCCAAAAACGTTCAAGGCCTGTTTTCAAGAAAATAGTTTCCACAATACTTAGTTTTATCCAAAGTTTATAAAATTGCATTGTTGTATGTACACTTAATAAATTTATGATTTTACTATAAAATGCGTGCACATATTTTCAGTTAGTTGAAGCGTTAAAAAGTTTTCGTCGTAAAGTTATGGACGAATTGGTACTGAAAATACGATTTAGACATTAAAGCGCCCTGAGGTGCTGGTATCTAACGTCTCATTTACGAGTGAGGTTATATATACAAAACAAAATATTTTTATACAATTTCAAGGAAAATTATACAAGTTTAAGATATGTAAGATTGCAGGCGTCCAAACTGCTAAAGAAAATCGAAAATTTAGTTTTAACTTCTAGTGATATTAGGACTCTTCCAAAAAAGCCTTGTTTTTATTTAACCGCTCAGTACCTATTCAAGACCTTTTCCTTCTTTACATCGTAAATTGTATGGTGTGGTAAAGAATTGACTTTAAAATAGGCACATTAAATTATTAAGAAAAAGTTATCGTGATATTTTAGGATGTCATTTATGAAATTTCGCGTCTGCGCTGACTTGTATCACAAGAGGGGCCTGCCATCCGCTTTAAGTTATTTGTCAAATATTCGGGACAGTGTTGGACACAAGCTTAAATTCAATATACTGAAGGCCACGTAAACACGAAGAAAATTTTAAATCCCAGTGTGCCAGCGGCCGCTCCCCTTGCTGCTAAATTAAACTACGAAACAGTGATGATTACCGGATTGTGATAACTTGATGGGCTCACCGTATGTGACAATCAAAGTTTCTACAATAAAGAAGACCTACAAGTTTCTACAAGAATTCAGACGACCATTTTTTTAAGGTCAAAATTAAATTGAGTATATCCTACTAATATTATAAACGCGAAAGCATAGATGTTTGTTACTCTTTCACGCTAAAACTACAGAACGTATCTGGACGAAATTTGGTAGGTAGACAGATTAGAACCTGGATTAACATATAGGCTACTTTTTTCCACGCTCGCGAGCGGAGACAGTCATAGAAACTATTTTCACGCGAGCGAAACCGATGGCAAAAGCTATTTACATATAGTAGAAGGTTGTAAGAAAAAAAATGTGACAGAAAAGATTATACATACAGTAATATTTTTAATTGAGGAAAAGCGGATGCTAAAAATGTGAAGACTCCACATAAAGTTTTCAAATTATTAATTCATAATCATCATATCAGCCGTAAGACGTCCATTTGCAAGGACAAAGGCCTCCCCTAAAGATTTCCACAGCGACCGGTCTCGCGCTGCTCGCAACTAGCGGCTTCCCTCGACCTTCACCAGGTCGTCGGTCCACTGACTGGGGAGGCCTGCGTATGCTACGCCATTATATTATCTATTAGTTGATGCCTGCGTGGACATCGAGACTACGTGGTGCGCAAGCCACGAGTGGCGCGCGGCGCTTTTTTTTTGTTATGAACCTTCCCTGGCATGCGCACAACAATTCACCCAAGTTTCCTCGTAATCGGTCGAGCCGTTTAGCGATTAATTTATAATATATAGATTAGAAAACTTAAAATATTGTATTGGAAGCAAAATTTAATGTTTAGTTTCATGAGTAGATTCTACATTTCTACGAATAATAATTTTATGAATTCTTAAAAAAATAAAAACGCGACTGCGTAAAAACTTAACCCTTCTTTTTGGTCAGGCGGGTAAAAATCTATCCTATGTCACTTGCGGGATCAAGACGAATCTAACGATACCTCATACGTTAAAATCCTTCAGGCTGTTCAAGCTGTAGCAGAGAACATAGAAATCTACATACATACACTCAAAGCACATAACCCTCCTTCTGAGGCAGTCGGGTAAAAACACAAAGATTTTCAGTTTGTGTTACTTCTGAAAAGGTCGGGAAACTTGAATCTAAGATAGGTATATAGGTCAAATTAATTTATCTCGTCAAGTTACCACAATCTTCGTGTTGTATATTTTACATCCAGACACAAAAGTAAGGTATAACTCTTCATCACATGAGCTCATATACGTCCCCACCGAGGGGCCAGAACCTACCCTGAATTAGGTAGATCGGGCCTTAGTCGACCACGCGGGCCCAACGGGTTGGTCGACTTCACACACAACCTTCGAGTTTCTTCGCAGGCGTGTGCAGGTTTCCTCACGATGTTTTCCTTCACCGTAAGAGCGTCGGATAAATGTACATATGAAATCGAAATTCGAAAACACATTGGGAAATGGCAGGATTCGAACCATGATCACATAACGTACCTTACATTCGAAATACGACGAACACTTACCATAAAAATTATCGCCCTAAACTCCTAGTAAAACCATAATTTTTTGTCCAATTTTGTGCCTTTGGCTTCATCATCGTCATAATCTCTCCAATGGTAAAACAATGGCGAAGATGAAAATATGCCTACCAAGAATACTCAGGGCAATAAGAAAATAGCCATCTATATACATTATACGGCAAAGCTGTCCGTTGACACATGACAAGATTTACAGCCAATCCAGGATCTTATTTCGTAAGGTTGCAAATGGATGACAATAAAGGGTGCAGATTTTTATATTTCTGTCGAGTTACTAAATGGTTCTTACCTTTGATTATTAACTCTCTAGAAATAGCGTGGCGACGCAGGTGCGCCGAAGAATACCAGAGAACCGTTCCCCGATGGTCCACGCACTCCGAGACAAATTGTATGGACACGCGCGGGTGTGAGACAGTAGTTGCCACGCACACAAGCTTAACCCTTTTACGAGGAACGCAACTACGGCGAATAACCTCATAAGAGGTCAATACAGATTAATATTGACACAGCATCTCTGGCAAACATATAACCAATGCTCGTGAAAGGGTTAAAAAAGATGGCTAGTTTTTATCTGAAATATGTTTATGTTTTTATCTAGAGAGTAATATAGAAATCAAAGAGTTCTTACATAATTAATTGCCAAAATGTCAAGCATGGCTTAACTTTATTTTATTCTGGCAAAAAATTAGGAATCACCTGTACAATATTTAACATGACACTAGTAAATGCATTTCACCAAACAAATTGTACTATTCATCATCGAGAATCGACGGCTGATGATTAATAACAATAAAAATACGCTAAAAAGAATATTGTACTCGATTATTTGATCAATAGACAACTATTAAAATAATATTTCACATACAATATACATTGAATATAATATAAAATTCTTCATTATTTTATTTATTAGTAGATATATTAATGCCGCGTTCACACTTACTAAACACCTGCTTAGTCCATTGGACCTACCTACCGTAAAAAGTACTTTTTTACTTAGTGACCGATTAAAAAAGCAAGTCGGTCATCAGTAAGATTGAACGCGACATTCAGTGAGTAGTCAAATCCTCTGCCACTCATTATACACTGTACATGTTTCCTTAGTTCATAGACAATTCGGCGTCCTTGATTCTATAAAGCTGTGTTTACACTGCGCTAGTAACATAAGATTAGGTCTTACTTGGAAGATACGATTACAGTATCGATCCTATCACTGATTTACCCCTGTCATACGTTCATCTGAGATTTAGCCTAAAGACCACGCACATAAATGGTTTCCCTGTCCGATTCACAAAATTTAATCACTATACCGGTATCAAATGAACCATCTGTGCGCTAGGGATTGGGCCGCTTGAAATCAGTGGGCCGCTCATCGATTCCTGGAAGAAAGCACGAACACGTGCCCTGGCGTAAATAAACTGTATTGCGGTCGCCTCGTTACTTTTTTCAGATTGTCACTGTGTTATGGATACGAGGTCGGAGCGACACTATGCCTAAGACTAATAAGACCCGTAAGTGCGATAGGGAGCACTATATTGCCCAGCGGGCAGCGACTGTTTGATACCGGTATAGTATCACGGCAACGTATCTCGCTAGCGAAGCAACGGGATAAAGCAGTCGTCTCTTCTCGTCTCTAAGCTCGTGAAAGAGACATCAACACTGCTTTCTCGCGGCGAGTGCGACCAATAGCGCTAACGCCACCGGAACGGGAAACCGTTCATAGTTAGATGTAGGCCTTAACAGCAAGAAACCACTTAAGTTTTAAGTCGTAACTTCCATAGAGTTTCAGTCGAAATAGTAATTAAATCCCGTTTCGTACGTAATTTCTCTCTCCGAAGTTGCGATGCTTGACCCTGATAAATCCAGCTATAAAACCCTCTTTACTGGCGCGATGTGAACACACCTCTGCGTGTGAGCGAGACAAGGCGCTCAGACCTGTGAGGGTGCGAGCGAGACGGAGCGCTCAGGCGTCCGCGTCGGCGCCCTTCAGTCGCAGTCGCGCGAAGTCCTCGAATATTATATCGTCGTCCGCTTCTTGGCCGTTTTCTTCTCTGTGAATAAAAGAGTCTAACAGTTAAATAGTTCTATTTTGAACCCACAGGCTAACAGCTAGGAACTGAACGTTATTTCCGACAGGACATTCAATAGTTATTTTTGTAAAAAGGGGACAAAATAATACTTTGTTCCGAGGGCGTTAGTTTCAATTCTGAGCTAAGCGAAGAATTCTAAAGTTAAATCCTGATCTAAGCGAGGAATGAAATATACGACGCTCGAGGATAAAATATTTTGGCCCTGAGTGACACAATTAATAATTTTTCATCATGACCCATGAGAAAACAGAAGCACGAACGCGGACCCATCAGAAGAGAGACAGCTCAAACTCCAGCTATAACTAGTATCAATCAGAAGAGAGAAACCAAAACTCACTAGGAAACAAAGTAAAATTTTGTTCGCACTTATTGAGGAAACCAATTAAAATCGCACCGGAAAACGTAGCGTAGGCAGGCCTCTTACTCTGTGGACCGATGACTGGTGAAGGTCGCGGGAAGCCGCTGGATGCGGGCAGCGCAGAACCGGTCGTAGTGGAAATCCTTGGGGGAGGCCTTTGTCCAGCAGTGGACGTCCTTCGGCTGATAAGATGATGATGATGGAGGAACCAATCATCGTTTTTCGAATAGAAATGATAAAATAGTTATTTGTGTAACAAGGGAAAAAGTAATATTTTGTTCCAGGGGCTTCTTTTCGAATTCTGAGCCAAGCGCTGGATTCTGTGGTAGAATCTTAAGAGTCTCCAGGAGGCTCGAGTTTCCATACAAACGTAGTTCCGCTTTAATACAAAAACTACATGCCGGATTGAATCCAAACTTTGTAAATATATTGAGTAGACACATATCGATGTTTATAATTAGTTTTCGCCGTAATCAATTTTAACGTAACTAAACGAAGGCTTAAATTAGTTTTGTACTGAAAGTTTGACACTGCTCTTATTTTTTTCCGTTTTATATTAGTACATGGAAAACTAATTACAAACATTGATATGTGTGTACTCAATATATTTGCAAAGTTTGGATTCAATCCGGCATGTAGTTTTTGTATTAAACCTGAACTACGTTTGTATGAACACTCGAGCCTCCTGGCGGCCCTTAAGCTTAGCAAGGAAATCAATATACGTCGCCTGAGAACAAAATATTTTGGCCCCCCAGTGACACACACAATTTTTCATCACAACCATTGAAAATAATAAAAGAAAATACACTCGCGTCAAAAAAATTGCACCTCCTATTTTTCCTCAGTACATACTACATATTCATACAAAAGGTAAGAAAGTAATCGCACTTTCCTAAATTAAAAAAAAAAACTGAAAAATGATATCCTGTATTGTTTTTTGGCGTGCAATAAAGTATATTTACTTACTTACTTACTTACTTATATCGGTAAGTTAGATCTCTGGCTACCAATTTGTCTAAGAGCATAACATTCTGCAGAACTACGGGAACTCAGTAGACTGATCAGAAGAGAGCCTGCGGTAAAATGGCAAATTTTCCATTCGTTTTGCAAAAAAATGTTATCTGTTTTGAGCAGTCTATTGAGTTCCCGAGGAAGAACTGAAGAATGTTGTGCTCTTCGCCAAATTTGTAGCCAGGAATCTAAACTACTGATACCACTTTTTAGTCTTATTAATTTTATTGAAATGAAATTTTTATTTCGCTTTAAACATGGTAAGAACTGGATGTTAGCTTCTACATTATAAAGTTTATCATGTTTATCCTAAGAGAGGCTTATAAAATTACATATTTGTAATACATTGTTATCATAACAAAATATTTATAGATGTCAAACAAAATGTCAAATCATATTCATTATTATTAATCGTATTTTTCAAATGTAAAATAATCATTAACTTATCAATTGGTGTTTGATGTATAAGATTGATAGTGTATTAATTAGCAAAGTACCATTTATGTGTTTATTCTGTAGGATAATTAAATAAAAGTGTGTATGCTGTGTTTCGAGTTCCCACAAGAAGTCGCACAAAGTTTCAGCAAAAGTTCATTTTGCTGGGGTATGTAGGTTAAGTTAGTTAAATAGTGCCAGTGAAATAAATTACAATGATACTGAAAAATACTGAAAACTGTGAAAGAAAAATTACTGAAGACGTAACTAATACTACTGGAAAAAAAAATACTGAGGACAAGGCAGTATAGACAATGAGCCTTAGCCTGCCCTGAAAAGGGCAAAAATAATAATAATCACAGATCTACTAATAATAATAGAAGATGAATGAGACTTTTTGGCGAGAATTTGTAGCGTTCAGTTTGTCATTTTTCTTTTATTATCCGAAAAATTACATTTAGTGGTTTTTGATGTATAATATTGATAGTGTATTTATCAGCGAAGGATCATATAAGTGTTTCTTGTGTAGGATAATGAAATAAAAGTGTGTATACTGTGTTTCGAGTTCCCACAAGAAGTCCGAGCAAGCTTTAGCAAAAGTGCTATCATTTTGCTAGAGTATGTAGGTTAGGTTAGTTTATAGACAATGATATGATGTGAACGTGAAGAAACTACTGAAAATTACTGAAGACGAGAATTCTACAAATGAATACTACTGAAAAATATATTCTGAAGACTAGGCGGTATGGCTAATGAGCCTTAGCCTGCCCTAAAAGGGCGAAGAAAAAAAAAAGAAGATGAATGAAATAATAGTATGTACATTATTCAAAATTAGTACAGTACTAAAAAAAGCCTTCTCAACAAACCATTTATTTAATAGTTTAAATTTATTCACGGGCAAATCTTTTATTGTTGAAGGTTATCTTAATATATATAAATCTCGTGTCACAATGTTTGTCCTCAATGGACTCCTTAACCACTTAACCGATTATAATAAAATTCGCACACCATGTGCAGTTCGATCCAACTTGAGAGATAGGATAGGGTAGGGTAGGGTAGGGTAGGGTAGTGTAGGGTAGGGTAGGGTAGGGTAGGGTAGGGTAGGGTAGGGAAGTGTAGTGTAGAGTAGTGTAGGGTAGGGTAGTGTAGTGTAGTGTATGTAGGGTAGGGTAGGGTAGTGTAGGGTAGGGTAGTGTAGTGTAGTGTAGGGTAGTGTAGGGTAGGGCAGGGCAGTGTAATGTAATGTAAGGCGGTACGAAGTTCGCCGGGACAGCTAGTTTATTATAGATTTTTATAGCTGTGTGGTAACAACTTCTCATATACATCTCTGTCCTATCTGTGTGAAGTAAGTAGCAAATTGCCCGGGGAACTTCTATTGTATTGAGAATTTTCATTCCACTTCTTAAAGGGTATGTCCTTTAACAAAGTTACAAATTTCATACACATGCAGCGAAGGCATTGTAAGTAGACTAAGTTTTTGGAACAGAGGCTTACATGGAGTTGATTGAACGTATGCACTGTTTCTGTGCTATAAAAGCTCGGTTTGTATGTACAGAGTTGCCCCAAATAATTACACCATAGCAATTAGCGAAGTACAGACACAAAATAAACATGGTATATCTGCATAGCTGCATTTTAATTAACTATTCTTCCTAAACGCCATAGTGCATATGAAAACCTATTTATTTTTGTACATACTTTTTCAATATGAGATTCCTAGGTGCAGGCATCATCAATTATGATACCTAGAAATGTCACTTTGCAGCTTCTGATAATATTTGATTTTCATAGCTTGATGAAATATTCATTTAGAGCGTCTATTAAAATTCATAAATGTCGTCTTATTTAAATTAACAGTTAGATTATTATTTTTCATCCAATTGGTAATATTATGTGGTTTTATTAATGTCATTATTATAGCTATTTACGTCATCTTTATTTCCTAGAATAATGACCGATACGTCATCTGCAAATAATAGATACCTATGTTTTTATTGCAGTGGCTAGATCGTTAATATATACTAGAAATATCTTGAAGCTGATAACAAGTTTTAGCAGACAAAATTAAAGAAAACATATAAATGAAAAACAGATGCTATTTAAATTGAACTAAAAAATTTTTAGGTTTTTTTTAGTGTTTTCTTTGTTTAAAAAAGTAATCGTCCTTATTTGGAGCACCCTTTTGTATGAAAATGTATTGAGAAAAAATTAGTGGTGCTATTTTTTGACGCCGACTGTAGTATGTACCTACATACATTGATTTGAGCGTTCTGTCTGAGGCAAATTTTGTTTGCACTTATTGAGGAACCAATCGTCGTTTTTCGAATAGGTGTGATGAAATAGTACATTACTAACGAGGCCGGAAAGTAAGCAATTGCTTGATGAGTAGAGTTTAAACACGGAACCGCGGGTGACGACTTTTATTATACGAATACAGCAATTGCCGATAAGGCCGGGGCCTGCGCTTCGTCTGCCGGCTCGGGTGCGTCAGAATGAACGCAGTACGCGCACGCCACGCTCGTTAGTACGTGTCGCTGTTAGTTAATTAATTAGTTAGTTATATTAGTGAGTACTGACTGGTCGAGTTGGATGAGGTCGTGGCTGGTTGGCGGCGCTTGCGGCCGCGGCGCTTCCTCTGCCGGCTTCGGGTGCATTAAGATGAACGGTAGCTCCGCGCTCAGGTCCCTGCAGTCAAACAATACGAAACATATTGACAAAAATAAGCTAAAAACCCAACACCCGATACACCACATGCTGGTATGTCTGGTAAGCCTGGTAAAACAACACACTTGTACCACAGGCTGCAAGTGCTCGCGCGCATTCAGTTTTTACTGACTTCTCCAGTAAATTCAAACATGACATTCCTTTAAGTGTTTTGTGTAAAAAGTTAACATAGAATGATCAACTGTATATGCGGCAGATTTCCGAAGGCGTAACAAAGAACAGTGATCTGCTCCGAAGGCGTCCAAGGCCACTTGTCAACTCGAATTATTTGTGTTTAAAATTAAACTATCTTTATTGGAGTGATTCCTCTAAAAAACAAATAATGTTATTGTTAATACAATATTAATCATCATATCAGCTCATATACGTCCCCACCGAGGGGCTCGAGCCTACCCTGAATTAGGGCGATCAGGCCTTAGTCGACCACGCGGGCCAGTGTGGGTTTGTCGACTTCACATAAAACCTGCGAGTTTCTTCGCAGGCGTGTGCAGGTTTCCTCACGATGTTTTCCTTCACCGTTAAAGCAATCGGTAAGTATACGTACGTAAGTATTGAAAAACTCTTTGGTACATTGGCCGTCCAGATTTGAACCCGGTACCTCTGGTTAGAAGGACCGAGTCGTTACCAGTTGAGCCACCGACGCTTTTTACAATACCAATATTAATAGTGTAATTAATTATACTAACCCGCCAAGTGGTCCGAGGCATAATTTGACTTTGACTTTGTATTGCACTATGATACCTAGGTTCTCTCGTTGTGATGGATCGGCAATACTGAAACAATAATTTAAGATATATTTGTTGTTCAAATCGAAATGACCTAATCTAAAGTGAACTTTATTCCCCAATCTCACCCTAAGCTTCATCGAACCAGCTTGACTACTCGCATGCAAACCGCTGCTGCAGGCTCTCTGTTTCTGTGGTAATCTTGTAGCAGGGATTCACATTTACAATGAATATTAGCATTATCATAATCCTTACTAATATTATAAACGTGAAAATGTGTTTGTTTGTTTGTTACCTTTTCTCACTTCAATTGCCTTGACCAATCTTGATGAAATTTGGCATGCAGGTAGCCTGTCATGAGGAAGGACATAGGCTCCTTTTTATCACGTGAAAATAGCATAGTCCGATGCGGTTCCCGAAAGAACTGAAAAAAATACGCTTTTTTTGGCTAATTTCTTTAAAATCGCAACGGAACAATGGATTTTTGTGATTTTTTGCACAGATGGTTAAGGAGTGTCATATATTGCTAATCACAATAGCCCGATCTAGGATAGAGATCTGGAGAAAACTCATTTTTACGGTCGCGAGTCGCTTGCGGCTCGCGCACCACTCACCCTAAAAGGTAGCCCTAAAACCGAAGTCCACGCGGGCGGAGCCGCGGGAAAAAGCTAGTTTACAATAAAATTATAAGGTCCCACTTACTAACATAGTTTAAGCACAGTATATATATTAGTACTAACGTACAGTATGGACACTCCCTGCCCCTCTCTAAATTCGACCTCACCCCCCCGTCACTCAGATTGGGTGTAGATTGGGTACCAAACGTAAAGGACGAGCTACGCAAGCACTTTTATTCACTATATTCACAAACATTGTAAATGGTAACTGCGACGTGGACGTATGAATTAACACTGAAAACTGCTATTATTTTATACATCTTCTAACACTTTTTCTTTTTCCATAAAATTTGGGGGTTTTAAATGGGTGGAGGGGGCTGGGCCCCCTGGACCCCATATCATGAATCTTGGTGATCAAATTGACTTCACCTTTTTTTGCAATAAGCTGTAGCGATTTTCGCCGTCAGAGAAGTGGAGGGAGGACCTTTTTTAATAAGCGGCAGCGATTTTCGGCGTCATAGAAGTAGATGACCTTATTTTAATAAGCGGTAGCGATTTGTCGGTCAAGGAAAAAGTGTTTAAAGATGTACAAAATAATAGCAGGTTTCATTGTTAATTCGTACGTCCACATCGCAGTTACCATTTATAATTAGTCTCATAATGTGTATGGTGTATTCGGAAAGTGTTTTTTTTTTTCGAACGGTGTTTGTTTACAACGGAAAGTATGAAAAAAAAAGAGTTTAGTATTCACACTGTTGCATTCAGTAAATAACTAACAAACATTTCGTGACCAATACCCCCGGTGTGATTCAACCCTACCTGCATTCTTGCCTATAGATACGTCAGTTATAATTATGTATATCATTTCTCGCTCGTTTGTATGGAGTGTCCGGGGTGTGGTTTAAGGCTAAATTATAAGTATTTTTAATATTCATTGGTCTTTTTACTTGAATAAAAAAAATTACTAACAGCGTG
Organism: Coleophora flavipennella; assembly: GCA_947284805.1. Lineage (NCBI taxonomy): Eukaryota > Metazoa > Arthropoda > Insecta > Lepidoptera > Coleophoridae > Coleophora > Coleophora flavipennella. Next base: position 12,812,008 of record OX369266.1, read on the forward strand.
CTGGAGGCTAGGTTGGTGTCCTCGTGCTTGAGCTGCCCGTCCAGCGCCAGGCCCCATTTGTCCTTGTTGTTGGCCAGAAGAGGCGTCAATGTGAACACCTTGCTGAGCGTGAAGCCGGGCCCGACGGGGCAGCCTTCCCTGGGGGATGCAGAACAGAATAAGTAGCCTTTCAGAAACTCGTTTTCCATACAAATTAAAGATAACAATTTCGTGAAAATAGACGAGCCGATTCAAAGTATATTGACTTCTTTTTCAAAAAATAGTGTTGTCAATAAATTATAGTCAAGGTTTTCATAGTGACCATAAAATTTCAGATTCAGATCAACACATTTATTTGACACACACTACAATACAACATACAAAACTGTTACATTTACAATACACATTTAAACCCGGCACCCCTGGTTAGGGGGACCGAGTCGTTACCGGTTGAGCCACCGACGCTTTTACTACGACATATTAACCAAAAATTTTTTTTAAATAAACAATCATACATATAGATGTTAATTTAAAAAATGGTTGATGACCATGTCTTATAATAAAGTGGGTTGCGATGTAATGCGATTTCAAATAGGACCCATTTCAGCATGTGCTGCAGCCAGATCTACAGCGCTATGGTTTTCAAACGTGTCATAATTGACAGTGAGCTTGCATATGTAGGTAGGTAAATAAGACAGATCATAAACGTAAATATGAAAGATAAAATGAAGTAATTATTTTATTTCATAATTAATATGATTATTTTTTTAAAATAGTCAGTAGATAGATAAGATAGATAAAACATTTATTCAAAGCTACATAAATTACAATTTATACACAAAATTAAAATATAAAAAAAAGAAAAAACATTACAAGTACATTTTTTTACAATTTCCTGTCTTGTTTATGTATGTAAAGTTTCATTCGAATCGGCTCATACATTTTCAAGAATTTGTTATGATTAAATTGCATAGAGAACGAGTTTCAAATAAGGCGTCTTAATGAAAAAGCAAATAATTGGCACAGGATCTGTTTGAATGGCACCAAACCGCGTCCGAGTTCACGATCAGCTTTGTGTCAATGAGTTCCAGTGTAGCGCGCCCGCGGGGTACAGACGTTGGCGGGGGCGAGGTTACCTACAGCGATTCCTTTTCCCGCTGCACCGCCCGCACTCCGCTACGTCGTACCTCGCCACGCACCAACATAGGAGTGCCGCGCAGGAAGTTGATGGCCTAATACGTGATTTTCAAATACAATAGCTCACAGAATCGCTTAACTGAAGTGGCAGTGGGCAGGGCACATAGCTCGTAGAACAGATGGCCGTTGGGACAGTGAAGTTTTCGATTGGCAACCGCGCACCGGAAAACGTAGCGTAGGCAGGCCACCCACGCGGTGGACCGACGACCTGTTGAAGATCGCGGGAAGCCGATGGATGCGGGCAGCGCAGTACCGATCGTCGTGGAAATCCTTGAGGGGGAGGCCTTTGTCCAGCAGTGGACGTTTTCCGGCTGATACGATGATGATGATGATGATGATGAATGCTTCATCAGTAAAAAAATCTGAAAATTTCAAATTTTCTTTGTGTAGATTCTCTGTAGATTCCTATTTTTTTTATTCACAATTGGTAAGCCCTTGGCATCATCTCACCTGATGGTAAGTGACGATGATGCCGAAGATGGAAGCGGGCTTACCAATATTCCCCAACGAAATGGAGAACTGGCTATCTTATCTTCAAGCCGGAACACATCAATTTCCATTGCTTTTCCAGTAGGTAGCATTGTTAATGAAAAAGAGAAATCTTTAAAATAAAACGTGTTTCATTTGTGTTATTTACAAAGATCATAGATCAAAAGCCACAATTCTCTGCTATAACATTACCTATATTACAATTCTAAATATAAGCAAGGTCATTGAACTGCTATATATAAAAAGTTTGTGAAAAATCACAAAAAACGTAACAAGCACTCAGGAGATTAGTCAAAATACTAAAAAAGATTCTAATCTATCGATATATGGCTAGATATAATATAATGGGGCTAGGTTACAAAATCACACAAAACACTTACTTACAGACTTATGCTTTGCATTTTTAATCTCTTACTGAACAGCCCTATGAAAGGGAATCTAAAGTTTTTCTTCACCATCGATATTCGGTTCCTGGATAAAAAATAAAAATTTACTTATAACTGCTGCAATTCTGAGTAGGGTTGACAAATTTTATGATTATTAGCGACACGATTTAAGCTGTTTGTATAAATTGCGGAGCTGGGTGGAATAGAGAAGCGAGATTACATTAAGATCGTCGTCGTTACTTTCGGGCGACGAACGCGTGAAGAAAGCTTGTGTGGTGATGGCCAAAATCAAAGTTGGTATTCAAGTTAGTATTTTCTTACACCAATAAAATCGAAAAAACTATGAAACGAAAAAAAATAGGATGTGTGTTGTGTGTCTGTGCGTCCGTCCGTTGATCCATTGCCTTAAAGCATTGGAATGATTTGGGTTAGGACAATAATATTTTTATATTTTCAACAGTTTTTTTTATTCACAATTGGTAAGTCCTTGGCATCAACTCAGCTGATGGTAAGTGACGATGATGCCGAAGATGAAAGCGGGCTTACCAAGATTCCCCAACGCAATGGAGAACTGGCTATCTTATCTTCAAGCCGGAAAACATCAATGTTATTAACACTGATGTTTGGCGGCAAGACTTAAATAAGATGGAGGTAGCTAGCCAGGCGGGCTTAGAAAATGCCCTACCACCAACCAAACCGAGTATTACAAGGTGACCCTGCCGAGAATCGAACCCGCGACCTCCTGGTGTGAAGCGAATGGACTAACCATTACGCCACGGAGGCGGTTAGAATTTTCCGTAACTTTTTTTTTAGGGTTTTAATCATGATGTTGAGGTTGAGTGGATTCTGCATTGCTTCCGAAATGTTTGCCGTCGCCCAAGTTGATAGTTTACCCGCAATCATACGCAAAAAATTTTAGAATTCTGGGCGGCAAAACACCATTATAAGATTCCTGGCAATTATTTTTATTCACAATTGGTAAGCCCTTGGCATAATCTTGTCTGATGGTAAGTGACGATGATGCCGAAGATGGAAGCGGGTTTACCAAATTTCCCCAACGCAATGGGGAATTGGCTATCATATCTTCAAGCCGGAACACATCAATGTTGTTAACAGCGGCAAGACTTAGATAAGATAGTGTTAGCTAGCCAGGCGGGCTATAAAAATGCCTTACCACCAACCAAACCGAGTCTTACAAAGTTGACTCTCCGGGAATCGAACCTGCGACCTCTTGGTGTGAAGCGAATGGACTAACCATTGATTTTTACCGCCTCCGTGGCGTAATGGTTAGTCCATTCGCTTCACATCTTATAAAGTTGACTCCTCCGGGAATCAAACACGCGACCTCCTGGTGCGAAGCGAATGGACTAACCATTTCGCCACGGAGGCGGTAAAAATCAATGGTTAGTCCATTCGCTTCACACCAGGAGGTCGCGTGTTTGATTCCCGGACGAGTCAACTTTATAAGATTCAGTCGATTCTACGATCGGTAACACGAGTTCATTGCTCTACGGATTCACGTCAAAGATTATAGAATAGAATAGAATAATCACATCATCCTTGATAATTATTATCAACGGTCGGTACCTCGAGGACAATGCTCTCCAGGTCACGTCAAGGCTAACGTGTTTTTTTAAATTTTGCGCGCGAATATACGGACCCGCAGTGCGGGGATCATTGACTAATTACTAGCGGGCGGGAGATTTTAGTTGTATTCGTACCTATTTAGCTATGTTTGAAGAACAATTTTATTCATGCTACTTACCTACTAAGTAGGTAAGTAGCCACTGTTGATTGTTACGTGCAGTATAAATATCTATTAAACATCTCGTGACCAATGCCGCCAGTGTGATTCAACCCTACCTGCATTTGTGGCTATAGATAGGTACGTCAGTTGTTTTTATGTACATCATTTCTCGCTCGTTTGTATGGAGTGTCCGGGGTGTGCTGGCGGCATTGGTCACGAAATGTTTATTAGATATTTATACTTATACTGCACCAACAATAACAGTCAATATTTTTTGGAATGCGATATTTTTTTATACACAATTGGTAAACCCTTGACAACATCTCACCTGGTGGTAAGTGACGATATTGTCGAAGATGGAAGCGGGCTTAACAAGATTCCCCAACGCAATGGGGAACTGGCTATCTTATTTTTATGCCGGAACACACCAATGATATCAACATTGATATTTAGCGGCAAGACTTAGATAAGATGGTGGTAGCTAGCAAGGCGGGCTTAGAAAATGCCTTACAATTGACCCCGCCGGGCTTCGAACCCGCGACCTCCTGTGTAAAGTCAGTGAACTTTGCCTCTGAGCTACGGAGGCGGGTTTATATAAGGTCTAAAAAAATTAGCTGAAACTATTTTAACTAGTGCTTCTGCCCATGAAACTGAACAACTTTCCCCATGGAACCCATAGTCAAATCGCAAAAAAAAATTTGGCTCCCCCATACTAACTCGAACAGCTGATCAGCCAACTTAGTATGGGAAGTTCAAAATTTTTTTTGAGATTTGACTATGGGTTTCATGGGGAAAGTTGTTCAGTTTCATGGGTAGAAGCACCAGTTAAAATAGTTTCAGCTAATTTTGTTAGACCTTATATATTTTACGATGGTACGGAATTGTACGTGTGCAAGTCAGACTCGCACTTGACCGGTTTTATTTCTACACTAGCAAATATTCATATGCTTTTTATTTAAGAATCTTCACAAAAAAAGCAAGGTTAATGCGTTTTCTCCAGATACCACACCACTAAGTGTGACAAAATACGAAATAAAATAATGAACTGGCTTTTTGTGTTGCTTTTTATACAAAGGATATCTGTAAAAGCTTTTTTTATTGCATTTATCATTATGTGAACTAAAACATCAGTTAAACGAACAGTTTACCAAATATGGATTGAATAATTCCCAAACGAAATCACAGAGTAGCTCATCCTTGACGTTGGTAACCTATCTACAGCCAATCTGCGTGACGGGGGGGTGAGGTCGACTTTAGAGAGCGGCAGGGAGTGTCCATACTGTACGTTAGTACTATTATATATACTTTGCTTACAGTCTAGTTAGGTAGGTCCAACCTCAAGAAAGAGATCAATCGTCGAATCCAACTCGGCTGGGCACCGTTCGGGAAGCTTCGCTATATCTTCACGTCCCAAATACCACAGTGTCTTACAAGGTCTTCGATGACATACCAGTGATGACATACGGAACTGAGACATGTTCGCTTACTATGGGCCTTATAAGAAGGCTTAAGGTCACCCAAAGGGCAATGGAGCGTGCTATTCTCGGAGTTTCTCTGTGTGAAACGAGGAGATCCTTAGGAGAACCAAAGTAACCGACTTAGCTCGCAGAATTGCTAAACTTAAGTGGCAGTGGGTGGGGAACATAGCTCGTAGAACAGATGGCCGTTAGGTCATTCCCTCTCGTATATCTACCAGATACGCTAAAACTACCAGGTTTATGATATAGCGTCCCCACTTTCCTACCCTTGGGCATACAGTGCCGTTAGGGTAGTAAAGTTCTCGAGTGGCAACCGCCGTTCTCGAGTGGAAATCCTCGGGGGAGGCCTATGTCCAGCAGTGGACGTCCTTCGGCTGATATGATGCAGTACCTACTATGTTATTGTTAATTTGTGTCATCATATCAGCCGAAGGAAGTCCACTGCTGGACATAGGCCTCCCCCAAGGATCTCCACGACGAAAATTAATTAATTAATTAATTTGTGTATACCCGACTAAACAAGACGGTAAAGGCTTAGCGTGCAAGTATGCACAGCGTGGCTGTACAATTTATTTTTTCGCATCTGCGCTCAACTAATCTAAAAATGTGATTCTAGAGATAGATTTTTCCGCTTACAACGAAAGCAGCCTTAAACAGGTAAAATTTAAGTATATCGTTTGGTTAAAAAAATCTAAAAATATCTCAACTGCCATGCACCTTCCTTCAAGAGACTTTAGCCAACACGACAATCTATGAAACTGACACTTTAGTTAACCTGCTTCACGAGCAAAGCCCTTACGAATTCGTATAGAGCAGATATAGCTTACTCGCTCTCGGCCTCGGCGACGGTGCACTTGTACTGGGCGGTGGAAAAGAGACAGATGTCCGCGAACTGTCGCACCGACACCTTGATGCGCTTGACCGACCGGTTCGAGTTGTTCGCTATGTGCACATTCACTGCTATGTTCTCGCCATGGTGGTACAGCTCCTGGAGTACAAGAGATAGTGGATTTAATCAATCATCAATATAATCATTTAGAAATAGTCAACAAACCAGATAACTTTACATCTTGTTTTCTAGGTTTTAGGGTTCCGTACCTCAATAGGAAAAACGGAACCCCTCGTTGTCCGTCTGTCTGTCTGTCAAGACTGTTTTTTTCAGAACACGTGGAGGTATCAAGTTTAAATTATTATTAAATGCTTAGGTCTACGGTCCATTGAAGCTGTAAAATCAAGCTTCTAAGTCAAAGCAATAAAAAGATACGGCCATTTTATGACACATTTGGATATTTGCAAGTAAATCAAAACCTTTAAGGTACTTCCCGTTGACCCAGAATCATGATATTTCGCAAGAAGCAAGGTGTCACAGCTCGAGTAAAGGCTAAAATTCAAAAACTAAATTTGTAGTCATTTCAATTATATCACTTTTTTGAAGATGGAAGCGGGCTTACCAAGATTACCGAACGCAATGGAAAGCTGACTCTTTTATCTTCAAGCCGGAACACATCAATGTTGTTAACACTGATGTTTGGCGGCAAGACTTAGATAAGATGGTGGTAGTTAGCCAGGCTGGCTTAGAAAATGCCCTACCACCAACCAAACCGAGTCTTACAAGTTGAACCCACCGGGAACCAAACCAGCGACCTCCTGGTGTGAAGCGAATGGACTAACCATTACGCCACGGAGGCGGTTAGAAATTGTACACACTTTAAATCACATGCAGTGTTAAAACAATGAAAAATAAAACAAGAAAATAACAAAAACATTCTACACCTTCCGCATTTTTAGGGTTCCGTATCCAAAGGGTAAAAACGGGACCCTATTACTAAGACTTCGCTGTCCGTCCGTCTGTCACCAGGCTGTATTTCATGAACCGTGATAGCTACACAGTTGAAATTTTCACAGATGATGTATATCTGTTGCCGCTATAACAACAAATACTAAAAATTTGAAAAAGTAAAATTCTCCATACAAAAAACGTGTTTTATTTTGAAACGTGAAGAAACTAGCGCCATCCAGTATGATGGTACGGAACCCTTTGTGCGCGGTTCTGACTCGCACTTTACCGGCTTTTTTGGTGGGGGCACTACCAGATAGAAACCCCAGTTAACGACACACTAATTACTTCCAACAATTCTGTATTAAAGTATTTAAGAGTCTCCAGGAGGCTCGAGTTTCCATACAAACGTAGTTCCGCTTTAATACAAAAACTACATACAGGATTGAATCCAAACTTTGTAAATGTATTCAGTAGACACATATCGATGTTTGTAATTAGTTTTCATCATAGTAAATTTTAACGTAACTAAACGAAGGCTTAAATTAGCTTTGTACTGAAAGTTTGAAACTGCTCTTATTTTTTTCCGTTTATTATTAGTACATCGAAAACTAATTACAAACATCGATATGTGCCTCCTCAATATATTTGCAAAGTTTTGATTCAATCTGGCATGTAGTTTTTTTATTAAAGCAGAACTACGTTTGTATGGAAACTCGAGCCTCCTGGCGGCCCTTAAGTACCCCAATTAAGTTTTTTTGAAAGAATATACATATAAACAGCTGACATAGTAAACTTCACATTTCAAAATTTCAATTTGATGTACAATGTGTTTTAACCATCTCCGTAGCCCAGAGGCAAAGTTCACTCACTGGCTTTACACAGGAGGTCGCGGGTTCGATTCCCGGCGGGGTCAATTATAAGACTCGGTTTGGTTGGTGGCTTGGTGGTAGGGCATTTTATAAGCCCGCCTGGCTAGCTACCACCATCTTATCTAAGTTGCCGCCAAATATCAACGTTGATATCATTGGTGTGTTCCGGCATGAAGATAAGATAGCCAGTTCCCCATTGCGTTGGGGTATCTTGGTAAGCCCGCTTCCATCTTCGGCAACATCGTCACTTACCATCAGGTGAGATGTTGTCAAGGGTTTACCAATTGTGAATAAAAAAAAATAAAAAAAAATCAATTTACCTTATCGAGCGAGGCTTCAAGGTATAGCTTGTTGGGACTCATCATGAACTCCTTGGAGACTTCCACCGAGGGCTGCTCGCCCTGCTTGCTCGGCGCGTACATTATCTTCCTGATCGCTAACCTCACCGAATTCCTGGAAAGTCAAAGAAATAATTGTAAGTAAAATTTACAAAATTCCATTGTGATCATATTAAATGCACAAGACCCATAAAAGTGCTTTTTTTATTCACAATTGGTAAGCCCTTGGCATCATCTCACCTGACGATGATGCCGAAAATGGAAGCGGGCTTACCAAGTTTCTCCAACGCAATGGGGAACTGGCTATGTTATCTTCAAGCAGGAGCACATCAATGTTGATAACATTGATGTTTGTTTGGCGGCAAGACTTAGATAAAATGGTGGTGGTAATTTCGTAGCTAGCCAGGCATGCTTAAAAAATGCCATTCCACCAACCAAACAGAGTCTTACAAAGTTAAGACTCCGCCAGGAATGGAATCCGTGACCTCCTGATGTGAAGCTAATGGACTTAACCACTACGCTATGGAGGTGGTTCATACAGGGTGTTGGATAAAATAGAACACATATGTTTAAGGGGAGAGCGGGAAGGGAGGGGGGGCTTCTACTCATGAAACTGAACAACAACTTTCGTTCCACAACTTTGCTGAAATGGCATTTTTTTGTAATTCTCATACAAATCGATCAGCTGATTCGCTAACTTTGTATGGGAAGTCCAAAAAATATTTTGCGATTTCAGAAAAGTTGTAGAAAAAAAGTTGTTCAGTTCCACGAGTAGAAGCCCCCCAGTTGTTTGATGTCTGCGCAATCTACCTGCCTGACGAAAATTTATTAGTGATAGGTATTTATCACTCTAACTTAACAAGCCAAATAATAATAATAGACTATCTAAAACTTTTTGACCAATTAATGTTTAAAATAATAACGAAACCTGCAACGTTATAATATTGGGTGATATAAATATGGACCTAATATAAAAGACAACAGTATTCAGGGCTGTATTTGATATACGAATAGTCACTTACAATTTCTCGCAACATGTTAATTTCCCAACCCATAGCGCAACATCCTTAAACCACGCTTACTTTTCTAACACACAAGAGGCACAAGCGGTCATAAACTCTTATCTGCAGGCAACGGTGGACCAACGAACGCCAAATTTGGCAATGCCGAGAGTAAACTCACTGTTCACTATACCACATGTAATAACGGAACGTGTTTAGTCACTAAAAATATCACTATGAAAATCTAAAACTCTCAACAGTGCCTTGTCACATCGATGTAAGACATGATAAAAAAAAGTTCAAAAACTAAAAACCGACTTCAAAAAGAAAATATTCAAAAGTATGAAATAATATTTTTATACATTTTACACGAAGTTAATCAACAATAATGAAATCAAACGTTTTTTTTAGGTCCATCCATCCAATTCCATGTCAAATTTTATGTCCTCTGGTATGGAGATTAGTCCATCGTGTGTGAATGTGAGAATAGAAATAAATATGATCGAAACAGTGTTAATGCGAAGAATGCGACTTCCTATTCCAGTCACACCAGTGTGACAGTCAGTGTGAAGGTAAGACAGCCCGTGAATGCAACATCATAGACTCCAACTTATGTTTGGTAGCCCAAAGAGTCTTGTTCGAAAGGTGCCCAGATACAAGAGATTTTTTGTGTTGTTATTGTCATTCTAGTTGCAGCGCACCTTTGTAAAATTACATCGAAACAGTGACAATTTTAAAGATTCCAACTAATGTTTGGTTGCCCAAAGAGTCTTGTTCGAAAGCCCAGACAAGAGAGATTATCATTTTGCGTTATTATTGTCATTCTTGTTGCAGCGCACCATTGTAAGATTACATCGAAACAGTGACAATTTTAAAGATTCTAACTAATGTTTGGTTGCCCAAAGAGTCTTGTTCGAAAGCCCAAATAAGAGACATTATCATTTTGTCTTATTTTTTTCATTCTTGTTGTAGCACACCATTGTTACAATACATCGAAACAGTGACAATTCAAAGACTCCAACTAATATTTGGTTGCCCAGAGAGTCTTGTTATTATTGTCATTCTTGTTGCAGCGCACCATTGTAAGATTGCATCGAAACAGTGACTAATGTATGGTTGCCCAAAGAGTCTTCTACGAAAGGTGCCAAGATAAGAGAGATCATCATTTTGCGTTACAATTGTCGTTTTTGTTGCCTTCGTCGAAATAGACACAATTTAATTTTTGTATATCTGCACCAAATAAATTATTTCTATCTATCAATAAATATAGAGCAATGCAAAAGCTCTTTTACAAACCGGGTCTCTTTTAAGCAGCATAAACTGACCTTTTGTGCGGTTTGTCATCCTGCGAATCGGCGACAAACGCCTTCAACTCATAGTCCACTCCGCAAGGCTTCCCCGTGTCCCCTGGGGCCGGCTGGAGGGTCACAGACGCGGGACAGTGCGGGGGAAGCTCGAAGTAGAACGGATGGGCCGCAGGACCAAGTTTCCGAACGAGGCGCTCTTGTAACCGCGTTAGCGGTCTTTTTGGGGCACTCGTTGTTGGGTATATCTAAAAAACAAAGCATTTGAATTAAACATATTATCATCATAGCAAACGAAACTCGTCCACTACTGAACATAGGCTTCCTCCGAGGATTTCCATAACGACTGGTCCTACGCTGTCCTTATCCAGCGGCTTCCCGCGTCTTTCACCAAGTCATTGGTCCATCTAGCCAGTGGGAGGCCTGCCCACGTTTCGTCTTCCGGTGCGCGGTAGCCAGTCGAAAACTTCACTGCGACAACGGATATCGCTAACATACGCCAATCAGTGTTTATTCAAACAATGCTTAGGACTACCATACTGATAAAAGAAAGGTCTTTATTATTTGATAAAAGTTAAACCTGTAGAAGTTCGATTTGTAAATCTTTTAAGCAACTCGTCACAAATATTAGCACTTTCTGTTTCATTCATATCTGAGTCTAGAGGTCAAGGTGTCAATAAACACCACTTACTAGTTTAGCAGGTGAATGCAAATCATTAGGTTCAATTCAGTTCAGTCTGAGTCTAGAGGTCAAGGTGACAATAAACACGCTTACTAGTTTCGCAGCTAAATTCAAATCCTTAATAAACAAAAACTCTAATACAATTAGGTTTATTATAACATACCCGCCTGACCTGAAAGTAAATCACCTGCATGCAGGATTTAGAAGGGCCGAAAACTACATCAATTTAGAGAATTCTCATACAAGCACACGTTGTATCACTTTAATCGTCGTATCTGATTTAGTCTGTATTCTGAGGTTCCGCATCGCTCCATCGCCCGGCCGCGACGGTACGCTGCCATGCGTATGCTAAGCAGCCTGCCCGCCGACTTCTCACTAGATTCCACGTGAATGCAACCCTAACGGTGTTGCACCTTTATCTTCTTCGAATTGTTTTGTAACTATTTTGATATAATTAAACACTTGAGAAAATATTAAGATCAAGCTACTTTGTTCAGCAGCTAGCGGAGGATGTCACCTGTACTACTACCAGGTCATCACCATGCCGGGGCACCGGTAGCATACCTCCTAACATGGATGGCAGTTTTTAGTTTTAATTGACACTCCAGAGATAATTGAACAATGAGAAAATTACCTGTTCAGCTGCTAAATACAGGTCTTTCCTAAACGTCAGCCCCAGCACGTCCAGGTCTTCCCTGCCGTATCGGAAAGCGGCGAGAACATGCCCAAACACCTTCCGGTCCTTTACGTATTCCGGATCTATCAGCACCACGCCGTCTAGAAGAGAACAAGTACAAAAAAAACAATAAAATATATTATAAATCAAAATTTAATCGCTATACAGGGTGTTGTTTTGGTCGACAACGGGCTTTTAAGGGGTGGTAGGACAAAAAATTCTTGTTCTAATAGCACATTTTCTTTTTTTTTTACAATTTGAAATTATTGAAAAAAATTACTTACAAATTATCCTAAAATAACGAAGACGTATGGCGCATGCGGAAGGCGGGGTTTGGGCGACAAGGTCAATGGCTGCCGGCTCCATTCATGACTTGTCTGACAAGTTGACAACGCAGTTTGCCGCGGCAGTTAGATCACCTTTTCCTTCATACTTTTCACGGGCTTAGGACCGTCAAAGGAACTACACATGATTCGAAAGAACCCCATTCACGGAGGTTATAAACAATTGTCCTTACTGTGTACTGCGTTATTTCATTACGATTTGGGAATTCTTCACGCCAAATTCTCACATACTCAGTTTCATCATTGAATATTTTGCGCATATGGGGGGGGGGCAATAACTATTGTTCAATTGTTATAACTTGTTATTTTTTATAAACTTGTTTTAAGTAGCACCTTTCTTTTGGCGGTTATGTAGAAAATAACTTGTTGCAAAACGAATACTCTCAAATGTTCTAGACTGTTTATACATTTCTAGAGGGTGATACTTCCAGCCCTTATATCTTCAGAAGCACGCCTTTAAGGTAAAAACAGGAACCTTCTTCATGGATGGGGGATAGATGGCACCACACAACTCCCTTACACGTACGGGGTCTAGCGGCACGCACATTGTTCACTTACTTTTACAATATACAAGATGTAAAGAAATAGTGTAGGGTAGGGTAAAATTGGACCCTTCCCTTCATACAAAAATACACGAAATTGATCAATCAGCGATCGATTCATATGAAAGAGTTTTTTTTTTGCGATTTTTGCAAAGTCATAGAACAAAAGTTGTTCGTATGATGAGTATATAAGCCCCAGTTAACGGGATCTACACCAATTTTGTTACACCTTGTATATTGATAATCAAGAGGCTAGCAGCGCCTATATTATTCCGATTTCTGTGCTAGCAGCTTATAGCCGATGTGTTTTCTATTAAATTTATACATATAATAAAACTGTAACGGGGCCGTGTCCGTACATGAAATATATTTTTGGATAATAATAACTGTGGAGGACATTACTAACGATATAGAGCCCAAAACAACAACTTTAAGAATTTTTGTCTGTCTGTATGTATGTTCACGCATCACGTAAAAACTTCTTTGCCGATTTTGATGAAATTTTATGTGCCTATATTATTCAGATATCTGTGGGTGGTTCCTTATAGTCCGGGTTAACATATAGGATACTTTTTATCCAAATATTTAAAATTCAAGAGATCCCGTGGGAAAATTCAAAACGTCCACGCGGACGAAGTCGCAGACACAGCTAGTCTTTAAATAAAATTCCATTCTGCCAAAACACCATACTAAACTGCATTGCCGTTGCGGGCCATTGATTTATAAAGAAAATAACACCATTGATACTAAATTTAAAAAAAAATACTCACCAATCGGGTCTACGTGTGTTATGTGGTCTACGAAATCTCTCTTTCCTAAATATACTGTTATCTGAAAAGAAAACAATAACAACAGTTAGGTATTTCTCGACGCAATAGTTTGTAAGAACATGAATTATTCACAAATAAGCGGGGTTTGTATTTATGTAGAAGTTCGATTGCTACTAATTCATGCACGATTGATTCAAAACAACAAGTTCAAACTGAGTCTTGAACTGGTCGATTATTTAGATAGTTGTTTGAATTATTAAACTGGCAAGTTCACTCGCCTCTATACCGGGTGTACCAGCGCTATGAGGGAGACTTTATTTTACAAAAAAGTGGAATTCCATAAGATTTTTGACATTTATTCAGCCTATCAGTCTCATTTATTGTGAGGACAGCAATGGGGTGGAACTCCTTGCCAGCATCTGTGTTTTCCGACTCTTACAATTTGGGGATCTTCAAGGTGAGAGTGAATAGACATTATTTGAGTTTGCGTGTACCATCCTCGACTACATCGTTACTTTCCATGTGAGATGTAGTCAAACGCACTCAAATTTTTTATTTAAAAAAGTGCGTGTCAGCTCCGACGCGCGACAGGATTTTACTCATGAAACAATATTTTTTTCGGGCTCCGGCCTCGCTTGGAACTCTCTAGGCTCCGCCGTACTCGCACTAGGTGACATGATCATGTTTCCTTACCCTTCGTGACTGAAAAAACGTAATGACACCAAAAGTAACGCTAAAGCATTACCGATGAACACTCGATTTCACCCCTCATATATTTTTCATATCGGGCTATTATGAATCAAATCTAAAGGAGTAAACTCCAAAAAGGCAAAGTGATTGTCTTAGCCGGGAATCTAACAGGCAACATGTAACAATAATAGTAGAGAAAATTTCACTTAAATGATAGTTATTAATAATAGTTATTAAAAAAATGAAACAAACAGCATCAAAGATTTTTGAATAGTCTCTTGCCTCAACCGGGGAACTCGGATGTCGGTCGGTATATAGCATTGCGGCAATGATTATTTGGGGCTTTTTATCCATTTTACAGTTATGACCTCCACTTTCAGGCATCATCTTAAGAAAATGTGGTTTACCTACACTAACGCCACGTCGTCGTAGCGGAGAAATCAAGTGTGTTGGCACTTAATATAGGGTAGTTGACTGCTAGTCATATTTTTTATCATCTGTCAAAAGTGATATTTTGGTTAACGGCAACGCGTGACGTCATAGTTTTTCAAGGTCATTGTAATTCATAATAGGGATGACGAATGCTAATCAAAAACGACATTTTGTCCAAAACAATTTCGAAATACCTAGGCGTGACGTCATGTTTAGCAGCGTCATATTATGTACTCATTTTGTAATTTTAGTGAATTAAAAATCGAAGACTTGATGGAAAACAAAACGAAGTTTCCAATGTTTAAGTAGGAATTTAGTGATTAAGAGCTCATAATTTATTTCTGATGCTTTCGTCATCGCTATTGAGGATGTGATGGAAAACAAAGCAAGTAAAGATTTTTTGAAACTTCAGTACGTACGGGGCAATTTAGTGAACCCAAGTTCATATTTTATTTTTACGCACGTCAACTACCGTTCTGTCTGTGATTGCGGCCGCGGCCATATGCTTTTCGTGGAATATAATAACAAACTGGAGAACAAAGTATATAAGTATACCTTGCCATTGGGCGAGCTCTTCTTGAACACCCTCGTGGCCTGCCGCTGCTTGTTGCTGCCGGCGTCGTCCATGCTGCCGCCGCTCCCTCCGCACCACTGCAACCAGAGATAAAAAAAGCGTAATGGACATGGATGTTGCTTTGGATTATAAGGACCATGGCAAAGGAAAACACATTCACAAGACTTCTTTGTTTTCCAAATTATTTCGAAAGCTCTCCTAATTAACGTACTTATTTATTTATTTTATTTATTTTCAGGATTCAAACAGTTACATACAAACATAGAATAAGAAATACTGATTACTTAAAGACCTAGTAGATCCCTAACTTTTACACAAAAACAGTTTCTATTTCTAAGCTAACACGATAAAAAAAAAAAGTACAGAAAATCAATATAACAAAAACTTTTTTTTTTGTGATAAACATTATTGAATTTAAAGAGTTTTAAAAATTTCTTTCTTAAATTTAAGAATAGTCGAATGAAAAATGACGATGTCACCGCTATTGAGTCTGGTATTGTACTTATGACAACTTTAGGGTTTTCGATTGCGTAAACAGATAATAAGGAATTGCGCACCTGATCAGGCCAACGCGTCTTCGGCTCTAGCTCTAGGACCTAGAGCCGAAGACCTAGAGTCTAGGTCTTATTCTTTCTATTTTAATTCATTAAAATTAGTTTAAAAAACAGAACCAACAAACAATCACATAAAATTGTATGAGGGTCACACCAACTTTTTATCACGCTTATATTAGCTTCACCTGTACTGTATGTATGTATGTATGTTTGTAACCGTCTGCTTTGCACTCGATTTTGACCCACTTTAAACGGACAGATTTAATTTAAACTTTGTACATTTATCAAGAATCAGTGACAATACAATAATTTCGTAAGTTTATCTCATTATCTTGAACTAAAAACTGAAAAATAAATATAGATTAAAAAAACTATTTCTTAATATTATTAGCTGAAAACAATAATAAACGAAAAATACTAGGTATTATTGTGAAAAAAGCGTGGCTTGCTCGATATACGAAAAATATGGAACACAGCGCCCCACGCTTTTTTCACAATAATACTAGTATTTTTGTTCATTATTGATATTAAGAATTATTTTTCACTTTTTAGTTTGATGTGCTTTAAAAGCGTTTTTTTTTAGTTTTTTTAAGCTATATTTATTTCCTTTAAAATGTTATTTTTTAGTTTTTAATGTCATTTTTTTAAATACTCATCATAACAGATTTTTTTTTATCCTAGAAATAACAGTTGTTCTTACACTCTGTCGATCAATAGGTATTTGTAATTTTGAGCTCCCGTTAGATTGATAAGTTCTTTCGTTCGAAGCAACACCTACGGAATAACACCACAGATTCACAGAATGCCACAGATGAGAAAGGAGTATCTACTCACGAGTATATTACAGTAATACCAAGTAACACTAAGCCTAATACCACAGATGAGATACTAGTTACTTCGTCTAATACTAGTAGCGCTGCACTTCAAAAGCGTCAATGGGACTGCCGACTAATAATGCCACATGATAAGAGGAAGAATACGACTGCGTCCGGTAACGTTGAATCATACTAGGCTAGACTCCTCATCACGATGACATGGTGACAGATGATTGATGATGACGCACTTGAAACACGTTTCTATTTTTATTTTTTTTATTCACAATTGGTAAACCCTTGATAACATCTCACCTGGTTGTAAGTGACGATGTTGCCGAAGATGGAAGCGGGCTTACCGAGATTCCCCAACGCAATGGGGAACTGGCTATCTTATCTTCATGCCGGAACACACCAATGATATCAACATTGATATTTGGCGGCAAGACTTAGATAAGATGGTGGTAGCTAGCCAGGCGGGCTTAGAAAATGCCCTACCACCAACCAAACCGAGTCTTACAATTGACCCCGAAGGGAATCGAACCCGCGACCTCCTGTGTAAAGTCAGTGAACTTTGCCTCTGAGCTATGGAGGCGGTTAATTTAACAAATTATTTGCAACAAATCGGGCGACATTTACATGTACATTATTTGGGAACTTTCAAAATTCTCTCATGCTATTCCTAACTTTACCACCGAGCAGTCTGCTACGTTACGATGGCGCGTGGGGAGATATAGCCAGTGCAGCGTCACAGTATTATAATATAGCGGCTTACAGTAGTTCAACGAATGTACTTACGCAGAGCAACGGAAGGGTACTTGCGGAGCAGCGGGCGGCGGGGCACAGCCTGGCAAATTTCGCGAGTTTGCCAGGTTGGCTACAGGCTAGTAATGTTAGTACCTACGCCGTGGCGGCATCGTGCGACATCAAAGGCGTTGCGCTACTGTAAGCCATATCGTAATACTGTGGCAGCGTGATTATCAGCATACTTGATACGAGGCATTCTAACCTAAGGACAACTGTTTCAAATGTTTCAACTTGCCATCCCACTAAAAAAACATTGAACAGCGGGCGCCGCAAAAATTGAGCTTTTAATGAATAAATCGAAAAATTAAAAACTTGAAACGAAAAAAAAGGTAGAAGTAGCCCTCGGCCAACTTAAAAAAAAAGTAGGTATTTCATTTTTTCGTGTTCTGTTTACACGAGTTGTTATGAGTATATGTGAGTACTAAATTGACATTAGTGTAATTTTAGAGGTAACTTCGCGATTTATTCATATCAAGCAAATTTTGAGCAATCATGGTCAGCACTCAGCCCTCAATCAGATAGTCTATTATTTTGTGCTTCGAACAAATATAATAGACCGTCCCTATCCATACATTATCTCATAAAAAATGAGTCAAATACAACTACACGCAAACACACTATCACACCACTACAGGTACTCTTTATTATACTGTGACTATAGTCTACCAAGACTCGTTCAAATATAAACAATGACAGAGATAGAGAGACGTAATCGGAATGTAGCTCGAATTAGATTATAAATTTCCCTCATTTCGACCTTCAACCCAATTGGAGAATACTGATCGACTGAGACGAAATCAGCGAATGCGCTCATTCTATAGGCATCAAAACCGCTGTTCGCGTAGGCCAGTCCATAGCTGTTATATTGGTCGAATATCTCCAGATGACACACTCTATAATGTATGCTAATTTTGCATTATACCCTCTTGAAATTTAAGAAACGACGAACAAGCGGCGCAAGCCTCTTCTCATAAGTGGGTCCTTTTTCCATCTTTTACAATAAATAAAAACTCTTTGCTACATAGGAAACCCAGGTAAACCAGCGTACATAGAAGTAGATTAAAGTACGGGGAATACTTACGTGGACCCTTATATGGCTCCAGGGTGCGCTATGCCGCTAAACCCTACTGCTGCGTCGCACCGCCCTGCAACAAACACAGAGTAATATTAATAACGGCAGAATCAACAATGTTTTTTTATCCAATATTTGATATTTAATTCAATTAATAGTAAACGGATAACGTAAACGGGCTAACTAAGATTCCCCAACGCGATGGGGTACTGGCATCTTTTCTTCATGGCGAAACACATAAATGCTGTTTAGGCATAGACAACATTTTATTTTTGCCACTGAAAAGAAAATTACAATGCACAAAATAAAAACTAAGACAAATTTAAAATATGCAACAGTAAAAATATTACGACTTGTGGTGCCATGTGTAAATATCAGAAGTAAGAAGCTGACTTAGTTATTTCACAAACTACATTATGACTGTAAATATCAGAAGTAAGAAGCTGACTTAGTTATTTCACAAAATGCCTGTAAATATCAGAAGTAAGAAGCTGACTTAGTTATTTCACAAACCACATTATGCTTGTAAATATCAGAAGTAACAAGCTGACTTAGTTATTTCACAAAGCACATTATGCCTGTAAATATCTGAAGTAAGAAGCTAACTTAGTTATTTCACAAACCACATTATGATTATAAATATCAGAAGTAAGAAGCTAACTTGTTGTTTCACAAACCACATTATGATTGTAAATATCAGAAGTAAGAAGCTAACTTAGTTGTTTCACAAACCACATTATGACTGTAAATATCTGAAGTAAGAAGCTAACTTAGTTATTTCACAAAGCACATTATGATTGTAAATATCAGAAGTAAGAAGCTAACTTGTTGTTTCACAAACCACATTATGATTGTAAATATCAGAAGTAAGAAGCTAACTTAGTTGTTTCACAAACCACATTATGACTGTAAATATCTGAAGTAAGAAGCTAACTTAGTTATTTCACAAAGCACATTATGACTGTAAATATCAGAAGTAAGAAGCTAACTTAGTTATTTCACAAACCACATTATGATTGTAAATATCAGAAGTAAGAAGCTAACTTGTTGTTTCACAAACCACATTATGATTGTAAATATCAGAAGTAAGAAGCTAACTTAGTTGTTTCACAAACCACATTATGACTGTAAATATCTGAAGTAAGAAGCTAACTTAGTTATTTCACAAAGCACATTATGACTGTAAATATCAGAAGTAAGAAGCTAACTTAGTTATTTCACAAACCACATTATGATTGTAAATATCAGAAGTAAGAAGCTAACTTGTTGTTTCACAAACCACATTATGATTGTAAATATCAGAAGTAAGAAGCTAACTTAGTTGTTTCACAAACCAAATTATGACTGTAAATATCAGAAGTAAAAAGCTGAGTTAGTAATTTCACACACTACATTATGACTGTTTGATGACTGCAGTAATTCTGTGATACCTGTCAGGCTAGGCCTTTTAGGCTACATACGCGTAGACAGAATGCACAAACAGATTTCATTAATACCTACTTTAACATACACCGCATGAGATGACTCTATAGAGGGCTGAAGGTTGCACCCTACTCTTTGAATCCGAATATTGAGCCCTAAGGCTTATGTTACGGAGGATTCCTTTTTGGTGGGTTCTTTATCATGAACGAAAATTACTCAAAAATATGATCTATTTGGATATAAACTACACTGCTCTACATTGTCTAAAGCTAGATTTTTAACCAAAACAAGATTTTTTTAATATCTAAAATCTACTAAGACAAGTGTGGGGTAGAAACTTTTAGGATAGGAAAGTGTATAATTTACTCCCCCCCCCCCCAGGCTTGCTTAAGGAACTTTTGCTTTTTAGTGTCATTTTGTACCATGCAAATTGTGTTGTGACCGCTTCCGTGGCGTACAGGTAAAGTCCTTTAGCTTCACATCAGAAGGCCGCGGGTTCGATCCACGGCGGAGTCAACTTATAAAACTCAGTTTGGTTGGTGGAAAGGCATTTTCTAAGCCCGCCTGGTTAGCCACCACCATTTTATCTAAGTCTTGTCGCGGCAAGAAGATAAGACAGCCAGTTTCTCATTGCTTTGGGGAATCTAGGTAAGCCCGCTTATATCTTCGGCATCATCGTCACTTACCATCAGGTGATTGATGATTCTAAGGACTTACCAATTGTGGATAAAAAAAAACATATCTAGTATGATTAGTATTATTATTACAGATGCACCATTCTTTCACACAGGGATTTGCTGAAAGTAAATTTGTAACTACAGTAGCTCCTCAAACTGATATTTGACCTCAAGGTAAAACATATCCTACAAATGCAGTTGCTATAAGAAAAAATAAAATAATTACCCCAGTAATTCGAGTATATTTTAAATTAAAAATGATCTTTTGTCTACACGATGTACCTACAATATCTCAATGTCACCTAAAACAAAAATAGTTTATAAGGACTGAGAAAATAAATAAGTTATTTTGAAGAGCTTTTTAAAAAACTACACTAAGTGGCACAGAAATAAGGCCACCTAATTTTTCTCAGTACATTTTCATACAAAGAGGGGGGCCAAACAGCAATAATTACTTTTTTTAATGAAGAAATGCAAGGAAACTGCTAATTGGAATCATTAGGCCAGATCTGTCGCTACAAATTTGTCAAAGAGCTCAATATTCTGCAGAGCCTCAGAAACTCTGTACATGACATGTATGGAAAAGGAGAATGGGTAGAAATGTATTGGCCTTGGTCTAAGAAAAAAAAATGTAGTGGCCACTTTCGAAAGAAATCTTCATTTAATAATAGTTATACATACTATAATATTCCAAAAACCATTCTTCAATACGACGATTCATTTTTGAGATATGACCTTGTATGTTTTCGTTATTACATAATATTATATCATATGATGTTGTGATTATTTGGCAGAAAAAATCTTTATTATTTAATATATCGTTACTTACCATCAGGTGAGATGATACCAAGGGCTTACCAATTGTGAAAAAATAAAATTAAAAAAAAACAATATTTTTTAGTTTTCTTAGAAAAATAACTTTGTTTCAGGTTATCTCATATACTAACCAGAATTAGGATTAATGCTAATAATAACAGATGAAGTACACTTAGATACCTTCATTTAAAATTAGTTTCAGAAGTGGCCGCAAATTATTATTTTTTGTTTGGACCAAAATTCTCTTTTGACAATTTACTGTGTCTACTGAGTTTCCGAGGATCTGCAGAATGTTGTGCTCTTCGACAAATTTGTCGCCAGGATCTAACCCATTGACTGCATTTCGCAGTTTCCTTCCTTTTATTGATTAAAAAAAATTTTTGCTGTTTGGGCCACCTCTTTGTATGAAAATGTACTGAGAAAATAATTTAAGAAAAACCTAAAAACTTTTAGGTACAAGCTTTTAATATTGCATTGTCACGTGATATACATATGCATGTAAAATTTCAGCTTAATCGGAAACCGAGAAGTGGGTCAAATTTAACTTGCAAGATTTCACCCGAACAAACATACATACACATACATACATTGCAAGTTAATTAAAAGCTTTTAAAAAATAGGTGGCCAATTTCTGTGCCGTTGAGTGCATGTTTTGTATGACAAATCTAGCTTGATCCCTAGACAATCCATCATATTAACTTAATGTAGGTATTACTCAAAATTTCAAGTTTTAACCGTGTTCAATGTAAACAGAAGGACATCATATTGGCTTTCTTGTTTTACATATTAGGGGTAGTTAGGCAAGGCTCAAGTAACGATTCTCCAGATACCCGTAAGCCCCGACCTGATTAATAATGCACAAGTTCATAAACCAACCGAGGATCATAATGTACAGCTACAAGCTATAGGACTATAGTTCGATCAGTTGACTATTTAACTTGAACAAGCCCACCCTTGCTTCTTTAGCCATGAAAATATGAGCGTATTGAGAAAATTATTTATATATTGAGTAAATTATTTTCCATACAAACTTAAAATTACTACTTCTTGAAAATGGATGGGCCGATTCTAATGAAAATTCATACACATAAGCAAGTCACACAAATCTAGATTGTGGAAAGATTACGTTTTCAAAATTATTTATTTAAAAACAGATAAGCGAGTTTTAAGATTGCTATGAAAACCTTAAATCACTATTGTTTAGTAAAAAAACACATTTTTTTAAATGTAATCTATCCACAAACTAGAATTTCGTGACCTGCTGATGTGTAAAAAGTTTCATTAGAATCAGCCCATCCATTTTTAAGAAATAGTAATTTTAAGTTTGTATGGGAAACGACTTTGTGAATACGCTCCTAAGGTGCAACGGATATTCAAAACAAATCATATTTAGATAATTTTTATGATTTTCCTTGCACTGTTCTACAATTAATCCTTACTAATATTATAAATGTGAAAATGTGTTTGTTTGTTACCTTTTCACGCTCCAACACCTTGACCAATCTAGATATTGACATAGGTACAGCTACCAGTCTATGACGAAGGAGTAGATTGCGGTATGTTTATGGCCATCTGGGAGTTTCGAGGTAGCGTGAATTATATTATCACTCACTTATGAAATAAAGTAGTCTACTGCCTGAAGATGATCACGAAACCGGTTGCAGTATATAAACAAATTTGTGTTTTATTTATATTAATTGTGGAATAGTGCAAGGAAAAACATAAAAATGTTTAATTCAGAGTTCCATCAAGAACCTTCTATCGCAAGCATACCATAATTCCTATAAGATCTAGGAAAATCCTCATAAAATAAAAAATAAAACTTATAAAAGCCCCGAATAGAAAAAAAACAACACAAACTTTAACTGCTTGATTCAAATCTTATCGACTTTCACAAACAAATAACAAAGAAACCATAAAAAAGTTCTACCTAAATTGGGCAACGAAAAGATTTTTCGTAGAAAAAATGAAGCCCCAAATCTACAGTTTTTCCAGAACATTTCCATCCATGAAAGAAAGTCTCCGAAAAAGAAAAACAATTGGGGAAAACAAAAAAGTTTTTGTACCTAGCAACCGCAAATATAAAATAAATCCCGATTCATTGTTTCCATGCAGAAGCCACCAGAAGGTGAAATCTTTATTGATTCCGCTGCAAAGCGTGACCTACTTGGTGTCGTGGGTGGGTAATAGCGCTTTATTTGTACAATGGAATACTAATTAAATGCTTTTACGGCGCTGTAAAACGTCCCTTCAGCGTGGTTCGCTTCACTGAAACTTTTAAATTCTTTAGCGGTGCTTCGTAGCATGAGAGGAAAGTATTTGCTGAGTTTTTGTTTGCGAATCATCTTTAATTTTGTTCTTCGTGTCTTCAAACAAAAACACTCCTCTTTTATGGGTAAATTAATAAATTTTATTATATTTTGGTGGTAAATAAAACATTTTATGTTATATTTTCTGTGAAAATTTCAGCCAGCTATACCTATTACGGTTTAAAAGATAGAGCCTTTTAAACGTCGGACAGAAGGACAGCGTAGGCGTAGTAATAGAGTCCCGTTACCTGGTGAGGAACCCTAAAAGCAATGAAATCTCCTTGCTTTATTCGGTACCATCGCCACTAATCACGGTGTCAAAGAAGTGATATGATTCCAATGGATTAACATCAGCATACATTTAAGGAGTGGCCTACGAGTAGGCTCTATAGTCTATACAAAGGAGTTGATTCTTTTTTTAATATAAATTTATTAAAGTAATTGAAATTTTGTAAAAAGTAATTAATCTATAAATTAATAGTTGTGTTTGAGGTTTGTCAGATAATTATGTAGTTTCAAAATGACACAGAACACAGGCTCTGATAAACCACAAACACATATATTAGTTTTCAGAACGTGTTCACAAAATGAAGATGTTTTTGATTGAATGTTATTCGTAAAAGAACTAAACTTATTTTGTGTGTAGAGATCTTTTTGTTTATTTTTAGGGTTCCGTACCTCAAAACGTATAAACGGAACCGTTTAGGATCACTCGTGTGTCTTGTCTGTCCGTCCGTCTATCACAACCAATTTGCTCAGAAACAACTGGACCGACTGAGTTGAAATTTGGTACACATATGTAAGTTGGTGACCCAAAAACAGACGTGTATTGTAAATAAATGTTTTTTTAAACATGTGGGGCACTTTTGGGGGGGTAATTTTTTTTTTAAGTTTTGAAAAATGTATTGTGTGACATATCAAATGAAAAGGCGTATTGTATGAATCTCAAATATATTTTATTTATAATGTTAATATAAATAGTTTTGAAGATATTTATAAAAATAGGTGAAAATTGATCAGTTTCCCCCGGTATCTCTGACACTACTGGGCCTAAAATCTTAGTATAGTATATGAGGTTGAACGCATAGATTACAGGAAAATTAAATTTATAAAGTCTAGAATAAGTAGACCTCTATTTACTCAGAGCAAAGTATGTATACTGAGAGGACTTGTTCTGTTGGTAGTTAAAGTTTTGGTGCGGAACCCTGTTTGAGTGACTCCAAGTCGCACTTAGCCGGTTTTTAAAAAAATAAAAAACACCGTCCGTGGTATTGGTCCTTGAATCGTTGTCTGCTGATAATTTGAATCACAGTCTACTAATAATTTGAAAACAGGAACTTGTTTTTTTTAAAAGATACGTTTATTTACGTTCGCATACGAAATTCCTGTCTTTATCAAAAACTCAATATGTTAAGATATGACGGTCAAAAGTTTTCCTAAGAAACAAGATATGGCGGTTTAAAGTTTCTCTTGAAAGAAAATCAGAACCTTTAGACAGATCTCCGAAATCCGAATATATGGTTTTTGAAAAAGACAGAACCATAAGGATTTAGATTTCTTTTGTCCGATCGTAAATAAACGAATCTTTTTACATAACAACTTCTTGTTATCAAATTATAAGTAGAAAACGATTTGTATGGACGGCGGTCAAGGACGGTGTTTTTAAGTTTTGTGCAAAATACGAAGTTGTGTGGTGACGACTGAAATTTTACGAGCCAGGACAGGAATGTTGCTAAGCTATTAGTGCAGTAAAATCTAGACATTAAAACGAAGGGAAACCGTAATGTCTTCTAATTACCGTAATGGAAGTAAATGGCTTCTACGTAGCACGTAATTAAATTGTTTGTACACAACACTACCGGATGAAGTTCCGCCTTGCGTGGTGGTAAAGTAGAATCATAGTAGGATATTTATATTTGTTTGTAAGCAAAAAGTTAACCCTTAGAGGGTTTACGTTACGTTGTGCGCTCTAAGGGTTAACTTTTTGCGAAAGGAGTATATAGTAAATTAGTCTTAACATGTAATAATAATATAAACTTGGTGGATATTTAAAATAAAACTTTAACTATAATTTAATAAAATCCCCCGACAAATTACTGCAGAGGTATCGTGTTTGGGCCCATTGGAATAGTCTCAATGAATAAGGTTTTAGATAAAACATGGTAACCTTGACCTGATGCTGCAGCATCTCCTGGTATTTGCAAGATACCCAACTCCTTACCAACTTACAGCAGAGATATCGTGTTTGGGATACGTAAAGTTTAAAAAACATTAAATAAAACGTCAATTAAAAATTTGAAAAACCCCCGACAAAAACCTCTAAAAAGTAGAAAATAATATATTATGTTTGAGCCCTTTAAGTTTAATATAAGTAGTTATTTTTTGATTTAAAAGTCTTCGCGTAGGGGGACCTCTAAGTTGTGAAATTATTCGTAATTAGTTGTAGAAAAGTAAAACAGTTGTATTCTGTTTTTATTTTACTTACGCTACTTACTTATTTACTTACTTACCCCTCCGCGATGAAATTTAGATCAAAATATAACTACTTTTATTAAACTTCAAGGGCCAAAACATATTATTTTCTACTTTTTAGAGGTTTTTTGTCGGGGGTTTTTTAAACTTTACGTATCCCAAACACGATATCTCTGCTGTAAGTTGGTAAGGAGTTAGGTATCTTGCAGATACCAGGAGATGCTGCAGCATCACGTCAAGGTTACCATGTTCTATCTAAAACCCATTCATTTAGACTATTCCAATAAGCCCAAACACGATTCATTTGCTGTAATTTGTTGAGGAGTTGGTATCCTGCAGATTCCTGAAGATGCTACAGCATCAGGTTAAAGTTACCATGTTCCATCTAACACCTTTTCATTGAGACTATTCCAATAAGCCCAAAAACGATACCTCTGCAGTAATTAGGCAAGGTGTTGGGTATCCTGCAGATTCCAAGAGATGCTGCAGCATTAGGTCAAGGTTAACATGTTCTATATAACACCTATTCATTGAGACTATTTATATGAGCCCAAAACGATGCCTCTGCTGTAAGTTGCTGAGAAGTTGGGTATCCTGCAGATTCCAGGAGATTCTGCAGCATCAGGTCAAGGTTACCATGGTTTTGCAATATCATCACAATTACAGGGCACCATATTTCGAATCGATCAGACTGGCATAAGTTGCCCACATTCCTCCATCAGCTTCCTTTCTTAATGATCTTCAAAAGGCTGAACAGATCTTTATAAATTATAGCTAAGAACTACCTCGATTACGTCAGCTTTAAAAAAAACATCAAAATCGGTCCATTCGTTTAAGAACTACGATGCCACAGACAGACACACAGATACACACGTTAAACTTATAACAACCCTCTTTTTGCGTCGGGGGTTAAAAAGGTGACACAAAGCCACCTGACAGAAAGTGGCAACACTCGCCTATTAGCATTTGTTTATTTATTCTAAAATACCTAAAAATAATTTCAAGGGGATTCAGATCATAAAACTGATCAACTTTCCCCAAGAAACCTTATATCAATCCGAAATTATTTTTTTTACTTTCCATACATACCAATATTCGATCAGATGATAGCAAACTTGGGAGCAATAATATTTAATGAAGAACAAAGATCTGAAACAATAAACGCTTACAGTCCCTTGAGACTTATTGTCTAGTATTCAATGGAAAATAGACTGTAGGCCCGTGGACCCGAGGATTTCCCAAAGGCTCTTCAACAAAATTAAAAAGGTTTCTGAAGGATCACAAACCAATGAAACGCTCATAGTGTTACAGAATTTACAGATAACTGTAAGCTGCGATAGCCACTTCCCGTAAGGTGATGAAGAAAAGAGATTACAAATATATTGAGAAGACACATATCGATGTCTGAAATTTGTTTTCAATGTAATACTAAAATAGAAAGGAAAAAATAAGAGCGAATTGAAATTTAAAGGCTTTAACCAACCTCAAATTAGCAGCTTGATATTGAAATTACACTAAAATAACGTTCATAATAGTGCGTACCGTGACTTGGTTGTTACGTCTAACTTTGTGAGCAATATAGATAATACTTTGTGAAAATAATAGTAAATAATAGTTGAATCACATAACTCCTGCCTTAAGATATAAAAAAACTACAAAACTACTAAAAGGTATCTAGTATAGATAATAGACTTGTTTTCATTGTACTTTCATAATTTATCGCTACGGTCGGTCCTTGAACCAAAAGTTCAATGATTTGCCTCTGAGCACCTGTCTGGTCACTCTTTCGTCTTATCAGTTCATATACGTCCCCACCGAGGGGCTCGAGCTTACCCTGAATTAGGCCGATCGGGCCTTAGTCGACCACGCGGGCCCAGTGCGGGTTGGTCGACTTCACACACAACCTTCGAGTTTCTTCGCAGGGCGTGTGCAGGTGTACTTTATTCCTTATGAATTTTATGTAGTGACATCATCACCTAACGACAACCGAACCATATCCCTAAATTTAAAACATTTTTATTTTATTTTTTAACACTACAAAATACTTCGTTATAAACAATTTATCTCAAATGAGACTAAAATCGAAGATGTTAAAAAAAAGGTTTTTAATTTAAACATTAAACATACCAAAGAATCACATCCACGCTTAGACAGATTCTTCTGTGGTACTAGTACTTCTTGTGTGGCTGAGTAGCCACCCCAGTAGGTGGAAAACGTTTGTAGCGAACCGTGTTTCGGAAATCTTGACGGTGTTGGATCGTTGTCAGTGGTCACATGTTCGCTCCAAGGACAATCCCGCTGATTGCGCGTCAAGAGGTGTGAGGGCTTCTGACTGTTCAAGTCTCACATTATGGAAAGAGGGTCCTTCTTGGTTACAAAAATAATTTATTTGACGTACCTAGTTTTTCCTACAAAAACTAAATAAAATTTTGATAAAATCAAACCTTACGACATCAAGCACTAGGTAAACTTGATTTTGAACTATAATTGTCGGCCACCAGCTAAGTTTCACTAGAAACGCTCAAAGTCAAGCGTTTCAGGTCGGTTATCCCCATAAGTACAAAATTAATTAAAGAAGCCATAATAAGTTGTGTTTAAATTACGTTACAAACAAATTAGATACATCGATATGTGTCTACTCAATACAGGATGAATTTTAATTGGTTCTTGATAGCAAAGAATATGAATGTACTCGTGATTACAAACAACTTTCCCAAAGTTACTAAATGTCTGATATGAAAAAAATATGTTGGTCCTTTATACATTTTTACCGATTTGATAACTTATTAATGTATCGAGGACCAAATTTTTTTTCTGATTTGACATGTGGTTTCTTTGGCAAAGTTGATTATAATCACGAGTACATCATATTCTTATCATGAACTAATTAAAAGTCACCCTTCACCCTATATAGGGTGACTTTTAATTAGTTATTGATAGCAAAGGATATGAATGTACTCGTGATTACAAACAACTTTCCCGTAGAAACTATAAGTCAAATATGAAAAAAAAATATGATCCTTTATATATTTTTGCCGATTTGAGAACTTACTATGTATCGAGGACCAAAATTTTTTTTCGTGATTTAACATATAGTTTTTTGGGAAAGTTGTTTGTAATATCTTTTGTTATCAAGAAATAATTAAAAGTCACCCTGTATATGCGAAAAGTTTGATTTCAATCCGGCGAGTATAGCTTTTGTATTATAGCGGAACTATGATTTGTATGACAGCGGGTTTTTTAGAGTTGCCACCTTAATAATAAACCAGCCAAGTGCGAGTCGGACTCATCCACTAAGAACTACCACACCTTTTGGTACGGAACCCTAAAACATTACCGAGTACAACAATGATATTAATTCTATAAAAAGACATCAACAAGCATCATAATCATCATCATATCAGCCGAAAGAGGTCCACTGCTTGAGAAAGGCCTACACCGAGGATTTCCACAACGACCGGTCCTGCGCTGCCCGCAGGACCTTCACAAGGTCGTCGGTACAACGAGTGAGAGGCCTGCCTATGCTCGAACGGATTTAGATACAATATAGGGAATAGGGAAAAAATATATTTTAATAACTCAGTCATTTTTTAGGATTCCATAGCTCAAAAGAAAATATAGGAACCCTAACAGGATCACTGTGCTATGTGTCTGTCTGTATGTTTTTTGCTAAGCAAGAATAAACATTGTTACAAATAACCTAATCAATTTTATTAAAAACCGACCAAGAGCGAATCAGAACCGCACACATAGGGTTCCGTACCAGCATACTAGATGGCACTTGTTTCTTCACGTTTAAAAAAACACGTATTTTTATGGAGACACCCTTATTTTTTTACTTTTTCCAATTTTTAGTATTTGTTGTTATAGCGGCAACATAAATACATCGTCTGTGAAAGTTTCAACTGTCTAGCTATCACGGTTCATGAAATACAGACGGACAGACAGACAGACGGACGGACGGACAGCGAAGTCTAAGGAATAGGGTACCGTTTTTACCCTTTGAATAGAAAAGAAAATATTTTATTTAGAGCACTTTTATCTTTTTTTTTCTTTTTGGGTACGGAACCCTAAAAATTAAAAACCCCACTGCATAAAACATTACCCCTATGTTTTGGGCAGTCGGGTTAAAAAGTATCCTATGTCACTATCGGAATGAAGACGACTCTAACGACACCTAGCAGCACTCCAAAATCTATCAAGCCAACCCGGAAAATATTACCCTCTTTTTTTGGGCACGCGTGCAAAAATGGTTACATTATATCGAATTTAAGTCACGTAAGTCCCTCAAGGGAACCTATGAAATGTGTGTAAACTCGAGTGTACACAACAAGAAAAACCCTAAGAAATATGAAAAAAATATATCACACGTTAAATAAACAACGTAGCTAAGACATCAATTATACAAGTGTTTAAGCCCTTTATAGATTAGACACTAACTTTGACGGTTAGCTAAGTACTTATTGGTTGTTCCAAACTAGAACCGCCAGAGCACGTAACACACCAATATATGTGAACCTATATAGGTAACTTAGTTTAATCAAAGTACATTCGGTACATATATATTATAGATGTTGCTCACCAAGCCATTTCAGTTTTCGTGTCTAACGGCAGAACCTCTAAAAATAAATAAATAAATTCATAAATCCCATACAAACGATGTTGAAATAATTTTATATCGATAATTGGATGACGTATATCTGTGTCGGTATCGCATTACATTTATTTTTACTATGGCATTACTTTTTTGTAAAACGAAACAGGAATTTATTTAATACCACAAAAAAGTGTTTTCCGTTTTTTTGCCTTAAAAACCAGTTCATTGACTAATAATGGATTCCTGTTTCGTTTTTAAAAAAGTAATGCGGTACAGACACAGATATAGTACGTCATCCGATTATCGATATAAAATTATTTCAAAATCAGTTGTTTGGTTAACAAATGAATGAAAGACTAAGTTTGTATGGGATTTATGAACTCCAGCGGGCTCAAGAAAATTGTTTAAAGAGGACTGTAAACGCACGGCGAAAATTCTACTTTTCACACTAACGACGATAACGATTTTCACCTCTTAAATTTTAACCGATTTGGACCAATTTTTGATAGGTTGTCAGTCAGAATAAAAGCTAGGCTTATAAGTTTCGTTTTTTAAATTACTGATTATAAATTTTAAAAATGGCCGAAACTAGTTTTGTATGAAAACAAGTAAACGCAAATAAAATTAAACTTATTAACTTTATCGAAATAACATAAACGTAAAAGCCTAGCTTTTGTTCTGACTGACAACCTATCAAAAATTGGTCCAAATCGGTTAACATTTAAGAGGCGAAAATAGTTATCTCCCCGTTTGTATGAAATTCGCAGTTTTATAATCCTCTTAAACCGTTCATTCGTAACTATTTCTTTAGAAAAATAATACATTGTTATTGTTACTTTTTCTTATAACTCTACAGGACTTAATCTTTTTACCCATCGAAGATATATATTTTTAATAAATTGTGTAACTTCTATAATAAATTACCAAAATGGCCATCAATCTGCCAGTATTTACATTATAACCACGCGATTTGTAGATCAATGTACATTATGGCACATGACTTTATAGAATATTTAAAAAAATATATTGTCTTGAGACACATCCAAAAACTTTTTGGAAATTCTTCTTATTTCATTTATAATGAATTTAAAAAAAAAACAATTTTGGCACGATTCGTCCGCAGCGATTGATGTAACAAACAAGTAACAGCCACGTTGCAATACGAGCTGGCAAGAATTTTATTTCCAAGCTGTAAGCAGGGAACATAGAAATCTTTATACATACACTCGAAAAACATAACCCTCCTTCTGAGGCAGTCGGGTATAAATGCCACTAACAGCCAAACCCATCCAGGTAATGACCGTGCTTTAGGTCAGTTAACCTGCGTGATCGACCCAACCACGCAAGTTGCACTGAGCTACGACCGGTTTGCTACTTTTTACAAGAAATAATTTTATAAGGTCTCGCAGCTCGCTACACTTTGATGACACGAAAAAAAAATGAAATGGCTACCTACACTCGAGAGCGATGAATCCGGGTCACTTAAATAATCCTAAAAATCTCGGAAACTAAGAAGGCTAGCTTCATGAAATAAATTGTTTTTAATAGACACTTTAATACCCCTTAAATGAAAGTAATAAAAATTACGAGTCAATACATTTTATTTACAAAAAATTACATTAATAAAAAAATACTGCTGATCTCGCCTTAAAACAAAAATAGGAAACATGACATTTTTGAACAACATTACGATTTACTTGAATTTTAATACTTTGTATTGCCTCCTCGTGCTTCCATTTCTGTGTTTACGCGGTTTGGCATGCTGTACACCAAGTTCCTTATACGATTTTGGGGAACATTCTCCCATTCCTCTGTGAGAGCAATTTTGAGCTCACGAAGCGTGATTGGGGGAGGGCTTCTTTGTTTTACGCATCTCCCTAGCTCGTCCCAAGTATGCTTGATCGGGTTGATATCCGGGCTGCGTGCTGGCCACTCCATACGAGTAATGTTCATCTCTTGAAGGTAGTCATTCACAATACAACCCGTATGAGGCCGGGCATTGTCATGCATAAAAATAGCATCCTCACCCAAATTGACCATAATTGGACCAACGTGTTCATTGAGGATTTCTTCCACATATCTTTCGCTAGTTAAAGAGCCGTTTTCTATGAACACCAGTTCTGTGCGACTCTCAGAAGAAATTTCGGCCCACACATGTACAGACCCACCACCGTAGGCTACTTTTTCTTCGATGCATGCTTGCTTGAATCTTTCCCCTGGTCTTCTATACACTCTGTGTCTTCCATCGTGCTTGTAGAGCATAAAGTTTGAGTCGTCAGAGAACATAACTTTTGACCAATCTCCAATACTCCAATTTAAGTGGTTCTGGGCATATCTTAGTCTTGAAATACGATGCCCACGCTCCAGTTTAGGGCCGTTTGTAGGTCTAAGTGGTTTCAAGTTAGCTTCAGCAAGTCGTCTTACTGTCCATGCGCTTGGGTTACTTCCTCCGAGGCGTCGAAACTGATTTGTAAGTTCAGTTCCTGTGAGAAAGCGATTACGAAGCATTGTGTTCACCAAGTATCGATCTTCTCGTGCTGTGGTACACCTGGTTCTGCCTGTTCCTGGTCTGCATAGGTTAGAGCCAATTTCCTGGTAACGTTGGAGAACTCTTTATACTGTTAAGAGCGACACACCGACAGTCGTGGCTGTATCGCGCTGACCCCGGCCATTTTCTAGCATTGTGAGTATTCTGGTGCATTCTTCAGGTGTAAGCGACATGATTACTGCTTGAATAATGAATATTGAACACTATCAACATGGTTTATGTACCCACTTAAATGAC
Organism: Coleophora flavipennella; assembly: GCA_947284805.1. Lineage (NCBI taxonomy): Eukaryota > Metazoa > Arthropoda > Insecta > Lepidoptera > Coleophoridae > Coleophora > Coleophora flavipennella. Next base: position 12,845,609 of record OX369266.1, read on the forward strand.
AGACTAGAAACAAAAGCAAAAACAAATGTAGTAATTTCGTAGTTCCATCTTCGAAAGTCTCCCTTTTTCAAATTTGATTTTTTTATGACATAACTTTACAATAACTAAGAAGTTTTAATGACTTCATTTAAGGAGTATTAAATTGTCTATTAAACACAATTTATTTCAATAAGCTAACCTTCTTAGTTTCCGAGATTTTTAGGATTCTTTAAGTGAACCGGATTCATCGCTCTCGAGTGTATATGGTTCAAATTCTATACACTTTGTCGCTGCGCTTGAGCAGTTGCAGTGGATTTATATTTCTATTCCAATACAGGCAATTTGGTTAGATCTAGCCAAGTGAAATTCCTCTTTTACCGCACCTCTTCTGGTCCATTCATTTAGGGCCATTTCCATGCAGAATTGACCTGGTCCAGCTCATATACGTTCCTGCCTACTGTGAATTAGGGCGATCGGGCCTTAGTCGACCACGCGGGCCCAGTGCGGGTTGGTCGACTTCACACACAGCCGTCGAGTTTCTTCGCAGGCGTGTGCAAGTTTCCTCACAAAGTTTTCCTTCACCGTAAGAGCGTCGAATAGACGTACATATGAAAACGAAATTCGAAAACACATTGATAAGTGGCAAGATTCGAACCACGACCTCCCAGACAGGAGGTAGTGGCCCTAGGCGTTACGCCACCGACGCTCTTTCCTGGACGTCTTTCCCTGCCCATGTAATTATCCTTTGGAAAAACCTCTAAATATATTGTGCGCGGTAAACACTTAACTCAGGATGCCGACTGTACGCTTTCCCACGGATGTCAAGCCGTCTACAGACATAGATATGGTTTCAAATCGGATTACCAACGGGTGATCGGATTTGATTTGAACTTCGAACCGCGTCTCTCGAGGAAATGGGGACACGGCTTTGACAACTGTAATCATGATTTAGTCAAATAGGCCCTGCGACACACAGGTCCTGCGCAGCCCACATTGAGCGGCTTCCCGCGAACTTCACCAGCTCGTCGGGTCCATCGAAGGCCTGCCTTCAATATATGCACGTTCGCCACTCAGTACTTTACTGCCCCAACGGCCTACTGTCATGTAAGTTTAGCGATTCTTTCTCCTGTGGATCTCCTCGTTTCTGATTCGATCATACATGGAAACTCCGAGCATAGCACGCTCCATTGCTCTAAGGGTAAACTTGAGCATTCTCATGAAGCCCATAGTAAGAGACCATGACCCAGTTCTGTATGTCATCAGTGGCAACGCACACTTGGTCTGACGTATTTGGCACGTAAACATTTGCGAAGCATCCCGAACGCTGCCCAGCCGAATAGGATTCAACGACTAATCTTCCTAACCCGACTGTTTGTCCCAGGTATAAATATTCGTCAAAAAAAAATCTAGTATAGAGCCTCCAACCTTCAGAGGAGTAGGTGCGACACGGAAATTTGACATAAATTTTTGTCTTGTCCGTGTTCATTTTAAGACTAGTTGATGGCATTAGAAAGGTCGAGCATTGTGCCTAAGTCTTCCATGGTCTCAAGCCATGACCACAGTATCGTGTTTCTAATGTAGTTAGATTTTAGTTCAGTCGTTAGTTTTCTATACTATTACAATACTAAGACGTGATTATGTGATTTCATACTTTGTAAGACTGCACGACTGGAAGTAATCTGTCCGGTCTGGACCTGCTTTGTGTGAACATTTTTTTCATTATAATTTAAAAAAAAATGTGCGTTTAGCTACACCTCACCCAATTGATACTAAGTGACGGTGCTGCCACAAACGACGGCAGAGAATTCCACACTCCCTGGCCGTTCGCATAATAAACGACGAAGCAAAACGCTTCGTGCGTTTATGTGGAATATCGACGACTGGAAACCCTCCCTGCGCCCAGTCGTGCAATGATGGAATCGAATGAGATCATGGAGCTCCTAGGCACACTCTCTAACACCGATAGGGATGCTCGAGGCTTAGAAGTTTGTTTGAAACAAGTTCTTGCGCGTCGATCGATAGTAGGGCATGCTCCCGGGAAATCTCGGTCTCGAAAATACCGGGAAATCCCGGGATTTTTTAAACAACCTGGTACCGGGTCTTCAGCGAACAAATCCCGGTTCCTTCGATACTTTCGGTACTTTACACGTGCATATCATTTTCTCACTATCTGTCTTTCAATATACGATAAAATCAAATAAAAAACCTACTTTTTATACAATGTTATAAAGTAATACAATTTTACTTGCATCATTTACAGTCACACCAACATTTACTTAAAATTTAAGTATTATTTTTAATTAATAATGTATAATTTGTAATAAGCTCAGAATATCGTCACAGTATATATATTAGTACTAACGACATCGTTGAGTGACAGAAGCGTTAATGCTATAAGTTTCCTTAGAACTTATTACCGAGGTAGAAAAGCCATTCTTAAATGTAAATGATGAGTTTATTTATCAGTTATTCCAAAAGTTGAGTTTTAAATTGTATTTAATGCAACTACTTTTCAACCGACTCCAAAAATGAGGAGGTTCTCAATTCGACTGTACGTTTTTTTTGTATGTTTGTTACGCGATATCTCCGCAGGATGTGAACCGATTTTTTTTATTCGAAAGAGTATACTTCCGAGGGGCTCCCATTGTCACCAAGTTGGGATCTGATGATGGGATCCCAGGCAAATCAAGGGAAAACCCTAAAATTTTATAGGCACGTATTACGTGATTCATATGTTTTCTAAAGTTATTAAAGTATTAGCGTCTTTTAGTCATCATCTTATGTTAATGAGGTGATTACGGATGGTAAAACTCCCTAATGGTTTGGAGTTGGAAGATAATTCTTGAAATATTATACGTAGGTACGCAGAGACCGATAGTTGTATTGTTTCAGGTTATTCAGATAAGCTGATGATGGAAGATTTAACTCCTTAACTTTCATGCTGCTGAGATGATGATAGAAGTCTGTGTATATTTTAATGAAACATGCATTATGACTATTATTACTATTGGCGAGTAGATGATTGGGTTTAACGTTGTTAGATAGATAGCATTATTACTTAAAATAAAGAAAATAAAAATAAAAGTTTAAAAAAATAAAAATTGACTTCAAAACGAAATACACTCAAAAGTATGAAATAATATTATTAAACTTAAATACACGATATTAACCAACAATAACGAAATAAAGGTGGGTAAGAATTAAATTAGGGGCCTAAAATTTTTTTTTAGGTCAGTGTCAGCAAACCATTAAATCTAAAACATTTGTAACGTAAGTAACTGTGTGCTGGCAAAGACGTAAAAAAAATTTAAGACCCTCATTTAATTCGTACTTACCTTTGATTTCGTTATTGTTGTTTAATAATATCGTGTATTTAAGTTTAGTAATATTATTTCATACTTTTGGGTGAATTTCGTTTTGAGGTCGATTTTTAGTTTTTTAAACTTTTTATTTTTATAAGAATAACGTTTTTAATTATAATATTATTTGTATCTTGGAAATATACACACGGCGCCACATCAAGCTATATTAAACCAGTATAAACTGGCCGCGATGCCTGTGCGTTTCAAATACGTGAGGCCCGTGTATACTGGTTTTGTAGAGCTTGAGATGCCACCGTGTGTAAGGATCCTCTAATTTTGTTGATTTTTAATATTTTCTAATATTATGATCTCGAAGAAGCGTTTCAGTTTTGATTTGCTCAATATGTTTAGTGAGATTATAGTTTATAGTGGGAGGAACAAAGACTATTCTAATTCAAAATGTAACTCGAATTTAGTTCTATTTGATTATTTGTTACTATTTTGATCCCAAAACTTGTATGTTTAATGATACTGATTGTGTTTTAATGATTAATGTCAATAAAAGACACAGAATAGAAAAAAATAAATCACCAACCCATTTCTAATGAGCCCATTTTCTACAGTTTACTTAATTATATGCTCACTGCATGCACTCGTGCCCTTTACACAATAAATTAATAGCAAAATTTAAGCAAATACCGAAAGTACCGAATTTCCCGGTAAATCCCGGTTCCAAGTACAGTACCGAAAATCCAGTCCCGGTTCTTGAGACGGAACCGGTACTGCATCCCTTAATCGATAGATTCCAAGAGGTAGGGCCCAAACAATATATTGTAATTATATGGGACGAAACTCCTGCACCGGCCGTGTAGACGATATGGGCTGGTGAACACTGAAGCGTAGCACCGATTTACAGCATTTGATGCGTAGTTTCTGAACCGACATGACAGAAAACGGAGATGACTTAATTAATAAGATTCCTATACAAATTAACACGTAGTCGTTACGCAGTTAAAAGGTTTATGAACTCAAACGAATTCAGGCGTTTTTGGTGTAATAAAGGTTGTTTACAAACCAGCATTTCAGAATGTATACTAAAATGAAATTGAACTTTTGAAAAAACAATTCTTTTTGGCACATCGGGTAAAATTTATCCTTTGTCACTCACGGGATTAAGATGAATCTAACGATACCTCCCACTCTAAAATCTATCAAACTGTTTAAAAGATATTGTGGAATAAAAAAACATACATTAGACCTAATAATAATAATAATATTTATTTCAGACATAGTCCATAATTGGTTAGTAACATTGATACTTATAATCTAGTGTTAGTAAAACAATACACTCCTTTTCGTGGAAAGTCGTGTAAAAAGGCTTGTTTTAAAAATGTAGTTGCCAACCTTCCTACAAATAACTCAATAAGGCAACTTTGGAAGAAAAGTTTTTTTACCCTTGCCAATACTATGGGTTGATTGAAAGTAAGACTATAATTCCATCTAAGATCTAAGGGGATTACTATCCTAGCAGCTAGAGACGAATAGCCAAACTTACTTGATGCCTAATTATTTTAGGCCTGTCTGTTTCAAATACGAAATAAAAACGAAGAATTGTAAGGCCGATAAAGATTTTGAATTTGAACGAAAATCAAGAACACATCAGATTACATGAATTTACATGAAGTACATAGAAAACATAAAAGTTGTATAAACACAGATTTTTCCCCTAACCCTACTCTTTATGCTCGGAAAGAAATTCCTTACATTTCTCCGACGACACCTTTATTGAATCAGCGAGCGCTAGTGTGTCACATTATATTGAGACATGTTTTGTATAAACATTAAACAGAATTCAGAAGATCTTATATCGAACTATATTTAACCTTTTGACATCATACTCACGGTAATGCACGATGACGCGAAAGGTAGAAACGGAGTTACAAAAAAAACACAATCGTACGTGCGCACACAGAATTCCCTTTATTCCTCCGTGTGCGTGCGGAACTGTTTCGCGACATGGTTTAAATACGATTCGAGTCGCATCTCTTCAAGTTATTATCATATGTTTTACGAATTATACAGGGGGACTGGTACATAACTAAGTGTTGTAATAATATTTTTGACGTGATAACGTCTTATAAATTGATGACACGGCCTGCATGCACGAAAAAGTGTCCCGTTACGTAACGTCATTGTCCCGTACGCCAGTACGCTGAGCCAAACGTGCAAGCGAGAGTTGTACTTGTACTTACTTAGGGCTTGGGGCCTGTTAAGGTCAAGGCACAGATTACTAATTAGTTTGGTCAAGGTCAAGTTAAGTAAAAAGGATTGAAAGTACTAGGCTTCCAGTATCTTAAAAGAGGTCTTCCAATTCGGTCCATTCTTTGTGAGGAAATGCCAAAGAGTTAACTCACCCGACTACGGGCGGTATCTTACATCTCCTTAAACATGGAGCTGAAGAAGTTTTACTTCAGTCATGTGGTCTAAAGCACACAAGCGTTCGGCTTGTGACACGTTATCACGTAAAATTATCGTCCATAAAGCGACTTTACAGACAACATCGTATTTTTTTCACAAAGTCTTAAGTGTAGTTGTTCATCATAAATCTACTTATAAGAACTCTGACTACTAAAAACTAGGCTAGGAAAAGCCTTTATCTTAGCAGTCAGGGAGCAGGAATAGAAACCAATTATGCGATGTCAACCGACCATTTTAAGTGAGGATTATACAGAATATGATTAGGGCGTGTGCGTTTGTGTGTGTCTGTTCAGTTTCTAGATAATCAAGGTTTTGGATCCCACATCAACTTTTTTTATTTATATCTGCTTAGTAGATCTTAGTAGCTTGTGTGTGAAGTCGACCAACCGGCACTGGGCCGCGTGGTCGACTAAGGCCCGATCGCCCTAATTCAGGTTAGGCTCGAGCCTCTCGGTGGGGACGTATATGAGCTGATAAGAAGAAGATCTATATTTAATTTTTTGTGCACTTTATTATAAAGTCTGCAACTAAGAACTTTATAGTGTTTGCTAACTATGGTAGTTGTGTGTTTTACAACAGGTTATATAGGGGTGTTAGCAAACCTAGTGTTTCTACTAATGAACTGAACAATTTTTCGGTTTGCTGAAATAACAATTTTTGGTCATATTTTTAAGCTATTGCATAGCTTCTATCGCGGGCCTTGAGCGCGGGGACCGAATCCAGAAATTCCGTAACAAAAAACCTCACACTCCCCACTCCGACGGGCACGGAGGTGTGGCTTGAAGGCCGTGCATCGTCTAACGTCGTTTCAGTTCGGCAGTCTTCGACACGGCGTTGTGTGCGTGCGATTAGACGTATTGTACGACTCTACGAAACTCGCACGAATCGAGACGAGCTGCTCCGAAATCGGACGAATACATAAGCAGCTGTTTATGAGAAAGTATATAGGTGTATAGGTATTTATGTACAACAGTGAATAGCTGTACTTGTAAAATTTGTGTATAAAGTGTTTTTGTTTACCAACGATATCGGTTGCCAAGGCAACAATATCGGTTGTAAAAACAATTAAAACAAACATACCTATAAGATAAAAAAGATTTGATCATTTTCGGAGAATAATAAAACTCTTTTCATAAACTGTATATACCTCCATATGACAAAAAAGATTTGATTATTTTCTGAAGACTAAGTATTTACTTTCAAACATATAAGGTCTAACAAAATTAGCTGAAACTATTTAAAGGGCAAGTTCAGTAAACGAAACTGAACAACTTTTTCTTCAGCGACCATACTGAAATCTTAGAAAAAAAAATCTACAATAAAAAAAAAGAAATCTTTATAAATCCGGCACTGGCCATCGTACCGTAGCAACTAAGCAGTCCACGCGCTGACGCGCCTCCGCCGGGCTCCGCCACAGATGATAGTACAAGCCATGTCTTCCGTCGCGTCGGACACATATTGGGTAGGTATCTAAACCCTATTTGTTTGGAAATAGCCAGACATGTAAACAAAACATGAACTTCAAAATAAACTAGTTTCAATTGGTTTTCAAGTCTTAAATGAACTAAAACACAGTATTTATGTCAATAAAATCCTTGATGTCCAAATGTAAGTGATTATAAGCTAAAATGATAAAATGATTTGTTTACATGTTTGGCCATTTCCAAACAAATAGATTTTTCTTTAATGTGACTTGTCCGCAAACAGGCTAAGGCGAACTACCTACCTACTTGCTTCTTATGTCCCCGGTGATTTTCTTGGTTGACCGGCATCTACAGGTCGTGGCATACTCGTAAAAGTACCGTAATCCCGGAATCGCTGCAAAGCACCTATAGTATTGTGTGTAGATGGCATGTAGATGGGGTCTACGGCTATTAAAATCTTGAAACATGTTCCTGGTGTCTATTAGGTTGTGGTTACAAACTTCATATCACACCGCCATGTCCAAATATTGTTGTACATGGCATTTTCACAATAAAACACTTAACTTAGGCACTTAGGTCACAATCTGTAGGTTAGGCTTTGAGAACGTAACTCAATGAGTGCGCGAGAGTAACTGAGATATTTTTATCGCGCACGCATCGCACTTGTTTGTAGGCGAAATGTACCTACGAGCGAGCAGCAAAATAGTTCAATGGCCTCAACGGTTCAAAGAAGCCGCTCAATTTCTTATTTTTCGAAAAGTGTAAATACCTGTTGGGTTGTATTTTACTACCTACATCTAAAAGGGGAACTATAAGGTTTTAAATAGGTAATATTCGTTTTTAAATAAGAATTGATTGAGAGAACTACCAAAGGTCAACGGCCAGGCACAGCGCAGTTTCGTTGCGGCAAGGCACGAATCCAGCGAAAAGAAAGGACCGTACTACAACACGAGAATATTATAGTGGGCAATAATGGAATGTGGCAATTTTTTTTTAGAATTCGGTATGGTCACTGAAGAAAAAGTTGTTCAGTTTCGTTTACTGAACTTGCCCTTAAAATAGTTTCAGCTAATTTTGTTAGACCTTATATATTGATGGAGCTAAAGAAGTTTTACTTCAGTCGTGTGGTCTAAAGCACACTCGTATTTTAAGCTATTGAAGTTTTACTTTAGTCGTGTGGTCTAAAGCACACTCGTATTTTAAGCTATTGTAAGTATAGCTTTTATCGCGGGCTTTGAGGGGACTGAAAAAAACCTGACACCCCAAAAAATATATATTGAGTTCTAAAAAACTTACAGTGCCATCTATCTATCCATCATGATGATGGTGATGGTGGTGGTGATGGTGGTTGCGATGGTAGTCGCGATAGTGGTCGCGATGGTGGTCACGATGGTGGTCGCAATGATGGTCGCGATGGTGATCGCAATGGTGCTCGTGATGGTGGTCGCGATGGTAAATAATTATAATTGCATAAGTTGATAAAAAATGCTATGCAATAGCTTTACCGCGGCAGTCCCCGAGTGCCACACGTCTTTTTTTTAAATCGATCAGCTAATAACCCAAGCTTTCTTTTTCGATTTCAGCAAAGTTATGGCACACAAGTTTGATAGGTAGAATCACCAGTTAAAATTAAGCCACGAGAAGTAAATACAAAAATAGCTACACAAAAATCGCTATTGGGGAACCCTCCTTGCGACGAATGTTAGAAATTTGAATTTGTTGTGTGAAAATATGCGTTAGTTGCAACGGATCTCAATCAATCAAACGCAACTTTTAATCGACTTCCGTGTTTGCAATTAATCTGTGCATTTATCCAATTTTGACCTCATCCAATTCTACACGCCAGCCTCGTCCAGTTCTATCAAAGATCCTGGCGAAAAGTTCGATCATCATATTATCGCAATATCCAGTAGTATATCTTTCCGAATAATCCGGCGCTTTTTCAAGAATTTTTAAAGAAAAGAGGAATTATATTTTTAGTTTTATAGGTTAGGTAGTAATAATATCACGCAACATATTATCTACTAACTGATTCCCGCGGCTTCACCCACGTGGACAACATTTCTATGACTTTTGGAGGGTGCGCAGTACAATGTAATCTAACTTATTAGGGATTTGCCAGTTTCGAATGTCAATTCCACAGTATGTTTACTTTTTGCTTTTTTGATGGTTATACCGGTTTAAACACAATAAGTAATTTAGCTATTAAAGCTAATAGGTAAATTGCTGGAAGACCATGTGTCTCCAACGTGAGAGGGGGTTTTCAATACCATCTTTATTACATTAGATACTCGTAGGTACGATGTTATTACACAATCTTCTGTCGTAACGAGGTTTTAACTCAATTCCACGTTTCTCTGTTCGTATCCTCTAACTAAATTAAACCGTTACATTGAATTTGAATATCAAAATCAACAAAGAAGAAACTCATGAAATATTCATTAAACACACCTCAAGTACTCGTTAATTCGGACAACAACAACTTGAGTTTTGAGTACCTAAGTGATACTAAAGATACTCATACACTAGACATTTTATTTGAGTATAGCGAGGAACTAAATTCAATAATGTCAGGTCGGTCGCTTCTGAACTGTCTAATACATTTCAAAAATCATTCAAATCACTTTGGCTGATATGATGATGATTACTTATCTCACGTGACCACGTGACCTATGAATCCAGTCTTATCTTTGCACGAAGCTTTCTAAAAAAAATAGATTCACTGATCAAAGACTTTTCTTTTACTGCTACATTGAATCCTTTTGAATAGCAACGGTCCCTTTCCATAGAAACCTTATTAATATCAGGGAGGTAATTGAAAATTAACTAACTAATTAAAATAAGGTAATTGCTTCAATTTGAGGTAAAGATATCAATTTTCAGATTGCCCGTTTCAGGTTCGATAATAATAATAGTACTCGTAACTTGCATGCGAATCAATATTTTTTCACCTCACACGTTCGGTAAGGTTTTTAAAATTAGAACCAAATACTAAGCTGTTTTTTTGCACCTAAGATTTTCTTCGGTTGAGTGAGGTGAAAAGTTGTGTGTTTCGTTTGAAAGCAAGTTACTTTGCGTCTCTTGCCTTTGAAACCCTCGCTACGCTCAGTATTCTATCTTTGAATCACTCGCTTCGCTCATGGTTTAATCGCTTGCTAAGGTTCCAATAGGAACGTTTTTTGTCGGTGGTCACACGAAGAACACTCCAATACTTCGTCATGTGGTGCGGAGAGAGCCCAATAAACTGTAACGATCAATCCTGTTCGGCAAAGTTGCAGATAGCAGACCCACGTAGACGTAGACCGGCTCGGTGGGCCAAACTCGTCACAACAACGTCAAAGATCCAATACAGGACGCATTCAGACTGGCGACAGATCGCGATACAAGACCATCCGTGCAAAAAGAAATTGAAGGGGTATCAAATCAAAATCAAAATCAATTTATTTCAAATAGGTGTTTACACACACTTTTAAATAGTCAAAACAAAAAAAAATTACAGTATATTACAAATAATGTCATGATTCAGATTACAGTCTCAGTTAATGGTATTTGATATAGAATCAACATATATATCTTTGTCATTTACATAATCTATTATTTTATAATATCCTCTAGAGCACAAAACTTTTTTGACATGAGTCTTGAACTTATTCTCTGACAAACTAGTTACATTTTCTGGAATTTTATTGTAGAATCTTATACACTGCCCCACAAATGACTTTTTAACCTTACTCAGTCTCGAAAAGGCTATATCTATTTTATTTACATTTCTTAAATTCAAATTATGCCTGTCACTGTTTTTAGGAAATAAATGCAAATTCTTACGAACGTACATGATGTTTTCATATATAAATTGACTAGCAACAGTTAAAATATTGATTTCTTTAAACTTATTCTGTAACGACTCCCGTGATCGCATCTGATAGATTGCGCGGATAGCTCTTTTCTGCAGGATGAAAATAGTTTCTATATCAGCCGCATGCCCCCACAGTAATATGCCATAAGACATTATACTATGGAAGTAACTAAAATACACTAGTCTCGCAGTATCTACATCCGTTAACTGTCTTATTTTCTTAACGGCATAAGCAGCTGAACTAAGCCTTCCCGCTAAAGTTTCAATGTGTGGTCCCCATTGAAGTGAAACATCCAAAGTTATACCAAGGAACACCGTGGTATTTACAAATTCTAATTTATGACTGACTAATATTACACTATTATTGACCTTTTTTACATTTGGCAAACAAAATTTTATACATTTTGTTTTCTTAGCATTTAATAATAAGTTGTTCACAGTGAACCAGTTCAGTATCTTTGAAAGAGTGTTGTTTACTTCGTCAATTTCGTTTTCTTTCCTATTCACTTTAAAAATAAGAGATGTATCATCCGCAAACAACACAATATTTGACAGATGTTGCACCATAAAAGGCAAATCATTTACGTAAACAAGGAAAAGAAAAGGCCCTAATATGGAACCCTGGGGCACACCCATTTTCAGTTTAGATCCAGATGAGTTCGTGCCATTCACTTGTACTTTTTGTGTTCTGTTGTCTAAATACGAATTTAAAAGACTGAGAGCCCCTTCCTCTACACCATAATGCTTTAATTTCATAAGTAATGTCCTCCTTGAGGATTCCACAGTATTGAAGGACCGACTAAGGAGTAGGATATGAACTGTTGCTCACCTGGTTCCGTGCCTGCTTGCCTTCATTCCAACTAATTTAGAAGCAACGAAATTTGTGTTTGTTCAGTATGATGAGTAGAAGCCCCAGTTAACGAGCCCTACACAAATTTTGTTACTTTTTTACAGTCTGTGTTTTTAAACGACTTAGCTATAACTTCTGTCCTATTCCGAAAAGAGGACTACCATTTCATTTATCTGATAGATAGCCGCTCCAGACCCATAAATAATAAATTTCCATCGAAGAAACCATTAAAACCGGCTTTTCGGAGCAAACCCACGTAATCGATGGAAAGCCCATGTCATAAAAATGCTATCAACATTTTGGTGGTGTATTATAACTACGACATTTTTTAAATAATAGCTGATTATTACTGTTTGTGAAATGCTAATGATAAGCGATAAAAAATCAATGAATAAGTCAAACATTTCAATAACTTTTTGATACAAGTTACTAAGTGCTAAATAGGAATATATTATTGCCGATTCTATGTTAAATTAAGTTGTTAAAAAAGCGTCGGTGGCTCAACCGGTAACGACTCGGTCCTTCTAACCAAAGGTACCGGGTTCAAATCTGGACGGTTGAACCAATGAATTTTTCAAAAACTTACGTATACATATACTCACCGATTGCTTTAAAGGTGAAGGAAAACATCGTGAAGCAACCTGCACACACCTGCGAAGAAACTCGCAGGTTGTGTGTGAAGTAGACCAACCCGCACTGGACCCGCGTGGTCGAATAAGGCCAGATAGCCCTAATTCAGGGTAGGCTCGAGCCCCTCGGTGGGGACGTATATGAGTGATATGAAGAAAGAGGAATATATTATTGCCGATTCTTTGTCAAATTAGGACATTGTATAAATAAGTCAGATCTTATTTCAGCATGAACGATTGAAATGATATATCATTTGGTGTGTAAAAATAATTAAACGAACTTAGCAGTGTTTAGCGAGATGTAGATAAATTGCTCGAAGAGCTTCGTTCTCGATGATAGCATGCATTCAATTTCAAACACATTTCACAGTCACACAGCTCATATAAAGAGCGCTTTTATTTCAAACAACAAAATAATTAGCCGCGTTACTCCCAGAGATCTATATACAGAATGAGTTTTTTTAAGGGTCAGTATGGGGAAATTCTAAAATATAAGAGATAGAGAAAAACGCTCTTAGAAACCGTGATGTCAATTTTAGACCAAATAAAAATGGCGTTTTAAAAAATTAAAAAATCTTGATAGATTCGGAGATATGGCTTTTTTTGAAAATTTTTTTTTTGTAATTTTGATTTTGTAACAGATAGCAATTATGGCGTAGGAATCCGCTAAGAAAGGATTTTGGAAAATTTCCACGGAAACGGTAAATAAGGGATATGCGTGGGCGAAGCCGCGGGCAACAGCTAGTATATTATATATTTTTAGTGTTAGTTACAATTCTAAAAGAATGAAATAATGATTAATCGGAGGAATAATTAAAAACTGGATCTTTCGTCGTAGGATCAACAGATATAAATACAATGAAAAATAGAACTCTCTGTAGTGTATGCGTTGTATCACTTTCTCACTCACACAGACAACCACTGTCTCGCTCGCACCACGTCAGATACGAGAGCCACAGGCGAGAGTAGACGTGTCGGTAGTCTGTCCGTTATGTGCGTGTACGAGCCTGTGAAATAACCCATAATAACAGCGAAAGGTTTTACACTCTCCACAACCACAGATGAGATACTAGTTACTTCCAAAAACAACCAGGAGTTTTCCACTACCAAAATCAAACACGTATACAAATACCAGGAAACACCACAAAGGGTAATTTCTATAGCAATGGCAATATGAGTTTTACAACAAAGAGGGGCGGTTTCTATAACAACACTTCACATTGTGGGTTAGACCCCAGCCGGGAATTTGTGCAATATTGGGATGTGGGTAATAAAAGGGATCGAGAGGTAAGGGCCACTCTAAACACTTTCTGCGACCACCGATATTGGATTCAAAGGTCAAGGAATCACCTGAGATGAAAAGCTACAGTATTTCAATGTAATCAAATCTCAATTGATATAAATTTTTCGCTGAGCACTTACGGAGATAAGAAGGTGAGGGGGGATGCTATTTTTTTTAGAAACTTACTACTCATAAATAATTTTGAACAAAAAAAACCGACTTCAAACAGGAAACTAACGTTTCCCTCGATTTCTCTGGAATGCCATCATCAGATCCTGGTTTCCTTATCATGGTTATCCTTTATGGCACCACCGTTGGGAGATCTCCTTTCCAACAAAAAAGGAATCATAAAAATCGGTTCGTAAATGAAGAAGCTAAAAAATAAAAAATATATACGGTCGAATTGAGAAACCTCCTCCTTTTTTGAAGTCGTTTAAAAATACAAAAACCCTATTTGGATTTTACAAGTAAGGGCCTTTTATATAATGGATACCCCATTTGACCTAGTAATCATCCTTAAAAAATCCACTCTCCCACTACTCCCCATTTAGGTTCCATTTGCAATTGATATATACATTTTTAATTCTATCATTTGCAATAAATTTGGACAAACACTTTTAAAAACCAAACAAGTAGATAGCATTAGTACTTGCTAAGATAAGCCGATGTAACAGACAGACAGGCGGACAAAGTTCCGTTTTTATTATTTTATTACGGAACCCTAAAAAAAAGGTCTATTAAAAATATTAATCTCTTTCTGAAAACCGATAATTGGAAATATTATGTATAGGCAAGACGTTTTCAAACAATATTTCTCAAAAAAGGCAACGTTCTTAAAAGTCTAAACATTTTATAAAAATAAACATATTCGATTTCCCAGAATTTTAGTAAACAATGCATTGAGTTTTTCCTAAGAGCAAAAAGCCAGGTGCAAACACTTACTAATCGTTACGTTTTTTTAGCTTCAGAGAACAATTTGGTAAAATTCCAGCAACTAATAAGGAAAGCCCTGAAACTCTATTTATTTTAGTGGATTTTCAAGGAGAGATTTCCCTTGAGGTTTTCCCGTGATTTCAACGCAATCCTATCTTAAATGCCTAATCGCACCACGTCAAAGGAATCACCTGAAATACCAAATACATAATCATACGTATACTGAAATGTTTCAAACTTAATGAATACATTAATATTGTTTGCAAATGTCTAGACTAGACTTGTTACTAAATTAATGAGCTGTGACGTCAGATGTCTAAAATGATTGACACATCAAAGTAAAGCCAGCAACACAATTACATACTACTTATGACGAACTTGAAACACCTTTAGCACAGTATTACAATATAGCGGCTTACAGTAGTGCAACGAATGTACCTACGCAGAGCAACGGAAGGGTACTTGCGGAGCAACGGGCGGCGGGGGGCACAGCCTGGCCAACTCGCTGACTACAGTTTAGTATGGGCTAGTACCTACGCCGGTGGCGCATGGTGCGACATCAAAGGCGTTGCGCTACTGTAAGTCATATCGTAATAATGTGCCTTAAGGGGGTTGCAGAGGAAACAAAAATAGACGTCGCAACCTAGATGGCGCTGGCGAGCAAATATTGTTGTTTTTGACAAATATTACGTAAATTAGATAAGTTTGAAGCAAAATTTGTTTATTCGCGAGCCCTTATATTGATGTTTCGATGATATAGCAAGTGTTTAACTTCATTTGTTGTTTTATTCTTTCGTGTTATCCCACAATTAGCAGCTGATAGCAGTCACGCACACTGCAGGCACGAATTGTAAGTGTGTGGGTGCAATTCATTCAATAAAAAGTCGCGTAATATCTGTCAGTTTACAATAGCGGTATACAAAGAGAATAGAAATCACTACGAAATAAATCAGTAGATCTGTGAAATAAATACCTACTTATACAAAATTACATTTTATTAATTTTTATTCCTGGGACAAAAAAGCAAAACAGAGAGCACATCGGATTTTCAGAAATCGTTTTTACGATTATCTTTTTGGATACAGTGTAGAAGCCTTGTTAAAATGCAGATAATTAGCAGAGACGTGATTGTAATGGAAGACAAAATGGAAATGAGGAAACTGAAGAATAGTATTATCTGGTTTCATGGAGAAGAAATGTCACCTGAAGACAGCCAGGAGGACAGATTCAGTGGGGGAATTGAAAGAAAGCCCATGTCTACTCCATGTACTATAGAGAACGAAAACAGAGAGAGGAAACTACCTACCTCAATAGATATGGTTTCTCCGTGTGTACATATCCAGCTGCTGAGCCATAGCAGTCGTTCAGGGAAAACAATGCTCGGGAGCTTATTGATATGTCAGGTGGTGCAACAATAGTTGATAAGTGCAAGTGGGTGCTAAATAAACAGTTTGATGTGAACAACAAAGTGTGTTATCATGGGAGACTAGTGACAAAAGGTTTCACGCAGCAACCTGGAATAGATTATGAGGACACCTTCTCTCTGGTAGTTAGACGTAAAGTTTGCATATCTTCCATTAAGTCTTTATGTTCTGTCTCTTCTATGGTGTGACAGAGTTTATTGTTGTGATTGATTTGTTTCTTATTGTAAAAATATAAGTACTTCCAGCCCAAATAAACTTTTGTTTTAATCATTTAATATAGCAGATCGTGGTTTAAGGTATGAAAACCTAGGTCCTGTGAGATGATATCTAGAAATGAATATCAATGTAGATCGAGAAAGGAATGTAATTACAGTTGATCAGCAAAAATATATAGAAAGTATCTCTGGATGTGAGAGCTCTTTATCCACCAGTGGACGTCTTTTGGCTGATATGATGATGATCACCACCTTTACACATAATAACCATTTTCATGGGTGCTGCTGAAGCCTTATTATTATATTTTAATTCACCATTGGTAAGCCCTTGGCATCATCTCACCTGATGATAACTGACGATGATGCCGAAGATGGAAGCAAGCTTACCAAAATTCCCCAATGCAATGGAGAACTGGCTATCTTATCTTCAAGCCGGAACACATCAACATTGTTAACACTGATGTTTGGCGGCAAGACTTAGATAAGATGGTGGTAGCTAGCCAGGCGGGCTTAGAAAATGTCCTACCACCAACCAAACGGAGTCTTACAAGTTGACCCCACCGGGATTCGAACCCACGACCTCCTGGTGTGAAGCAAATGGACTAACCATCACACCATGGAGGCGGTTAAAATTTGGCACAAGGGACATACATAAAATAAAATAATCATATTCAATATCATGTTTTTTTCTTTAATCCCAGAGATATAGATAGGTTACATGCATACAAAAAGTGAAGCAAATAAAAGCATTCTTAGTAGCATTCGGTGCAATGGAAGTGAACTACCTTTAATACTGTGTGTAAAGGGGTTCGATTTTCAAATGTTTTTAGTGCATAACCCATCTACGGTAACAAATCTTTGTTTGATCCCCAAAAAATTCTTCAAGATGTTTTTCAAATGTAATATCTATAATATGCTACAGGTGGTACTTTATCTGGTAAAACTCTAACGACCTGCCATGAGAAAAGGGTAAAACATAGGTTTCTCAAAAATGGCTCTCGATAAGTTTTGTCATTACAGAAAACTGGACAAGTGCAAGTCAGACTCGCCCACCGAGGGTTCCGTACAAAATTGTAGATCCATATTATAAATCATAACAGTGCAGACTGTTAGGTACTACATACGCCAAAATTATTAGGTACCTACCTACACATATAAAAAAGGGGAAAGTTTTTTTTTACATTCTTCGTCATAAATAGAAAACTATACATCAAAAAAATAATTAAAAGTCTGTTTAAGCTTCTGACAATGAAGCCCTTTCATAGGATACCTCATATGGCACACTTAACTCAATTCAAAATTTGGAGCGCCGTTCCTTGCATAATTGATTACATACTATATATAAAGATTATATTTTTACAAATGTATAGTTTTCAGATTTTTCCCTTTTCTTGTAGTACAAGACGGTATTACTTGCCAAATTTCATAGTTCTAGGTCAACGGAAAATACCCTATGAATTTTGATTCCCTTGAGAGTGTCGAAATATACGTTTTTTGCAGCATAAACGGCCGTATATTTTTTTACGTTAACCTAGAAGCTTGATTTTTTTCACAGCTTCAAGGGACTGTAGACCGGACTATACGGTTGTAATTTCAACTCGATACCTCCATGCGTTTCCGAAATAAAGGGTCTTGACAGACATACGGACAGACAACAAAGTGATCCTATAAGGGTTCCATTTTTTTAAACTTATCAAATGGAATATCTATGATTTACTTACTTATGAACAGCTTTGTATATTTTAGTGATTGCTATTGCCTGTGTTCAGCCTAAAAATAGCACATTACAATATACAATTTACTAATTATTGTGTAAATACACTCGACAGCAAAGGAAATGGGTCTGTAACAAAAAACCTCAATAACTTCCAAAATATTGTAACAAGCTTTATGAAATAAAGACTGTATTATAGACAATTTTATAGTGCATCTATATATATAAAAGAAAGTCGTGTTAGTTACACCATTATAACTCAAGAACGGCTGGGCCAATTTTTATGATTTTTTTTTTGCATTTGTCTTTGTCTGGAATAGGATAATAAGTATTAAAATATGATATTCATCAATAAAAAAAATATCAGTCAAAAATAATTGGTTTTAGGGTAGTGTAGTTAGGGTAGGGTAGGGTAGTGTAGGGAAGGGTAGGTTAGTGTAGTGTAGTGTAGTGTAGGGTAGGGTAGTGTAGTGTAGGGTAGGATAGTGTAGTGTAGTGTAAGGTGGAACGAAGTTTGCCGGGACAGCTAGTATAATAATAAAAATAAGTCATAAAAGTTTATAAAGTTTATTTTGAATAAAAGTAAGTTAAGAAAAAATGAAAATTTTTCACTAGATTTCGAAATTGCAATTTTGACACATTTTAGTATTTTGTATTACCACTGAGATCTATTAAACAGCTGTTACACGGTTTAGCATGCTTTCCACTTTCGATTTCTGAGTTGATGCTGAGGATTATTCTCCCATTCCTCTATCACTGCTTCATCCGAGCATGCTTGATGAAGTTCAAGTTTGGGCTGCGTGCTGGCCACTGCATGCGTGTGATAGAGACTGTGTGGGGATGAGCATTATCTTGCATAAGAATGGCATTCTTGCGCATGTTTACTAAAAGTGGGCCAACATACTCATTTAAGGTTTCATTCACGTATCTCTCTGCAGTTAAAGTTCGTCTCCCATCGTGCTTGTATAGCATGAATCTCGACTCGTCCGAAAACATAACTGTTGACCAGTCATTGAAAGTCCAATTCATGTGTTCTCTAGCATAACTCAGCCTTGAATTTCGATGCTGCCTTCCGAGTTTTGGACCATTGGTGGGTCTAAATGGCTTCAAGTTCGCTTCAGCAAGACGCGTCCTCACTGTACACGTGCCCGGATTGCTCTCTTCAGCACGTAGAAGGTGATTTTTGACTTCAACAACCGTTTGAAATCGATTTCTCAATATTGTTGACACCATATATCGATCGTCCCGCGCTGTCGTGCACCTTGTTCGGCCTGTTCCTGGTCTGTGCACATTGAATCCAGTCTCTTCAAATCGCTGGAGCCTCAGAGTAATCATACCTAATGTATACTCAAAGGCTGGAGCACTCTGAACGGTTGATAGCTACACACACACCAACAGTGTAAGTAATGTTCACAAACACCGAAGAGGATTGCCTGTATTATAGGTACTTTCGAAGCCATTTCTGGTGCATGATACCGTAACAAACCGGCTCGCGATCGTTTTGGGTTAACTTTGCGTCCTGAGTATACGTGTTTATTGTAAAAGCGTTATTTCATTTTGTTACAAACGCTGAAACGCCATTTATTTACCAAATTCACAAACTAACTGCAGAGCAAAAAAAAAAACAGTGTTGCCATATGGAGGAATCAAGAAATCTATCTTCAGTCCAAAATCTGGACAAAATTCATGCAACAGTAAATAATTGTCAGTTAAAATTGTTAATACAATCCGGTATTTGACTGCTAGTCACTTGAGTTACTTTTTATCAACGGTCAAAAACGAAATTTTGTTCTGAAATTGTTCGTGTTACAAAGTTGTGACGTCATTGTCTTTGACGAACTGATTTAGTGATTTTTGATAAATATAAAATTGAATTTAGAATAAAATGTTAAATGAATGTTTTTATGCTTTTGTAGGAGAAATGCTATTTAGTGAATAGTATTTTTTAATTTATTTTAAACACTGTCAAATACCCTATAATTATACGCCACAAGTCGCATAAACTTTCTCGTAAAAATATGTACAGAAGTCTAAAGTGTAATATATATTTTTTTGTTATCTTATCCAAATGTTTGGACTCTCCATACAAAGTTTGAGAAGACCAACAAAGCTAAATTTGTAAGAATATGACACAGCAGCCGGTTCCTTGGGGAAAGTTTTTCAGTTACATGAGTACAAGTCAAATTTTAAAGAAAACGAAAGGAATATACATAAATTCAACCTGTAAACAATACCTTTGGATGTAGGATATTTGTGTCGCGTAAATCCATAATCATGAATTATCCGCATAGGACCTCAAAAATCCATACGAGTGCAGATAAATCCGTATATATAGCAACACTGATTCATTCATATTCAGCCACAGAGTGTTACGAGGATAAGTGCGTTCGAAAAGTGTGTTGTTTTAATTGTTTTAACAAAAATATAAGAACATCTTTGTAAAACTAAATCTTTGTATTAGTTTTTTACACTATTATTTATGGGTGTTATTAATAAAAAATAAATTGATTTGTATTCACTCTGAAAAAACATTTTATAATTAGATTCCTATAACACAAGTAGAGTTTCAGAACGCACTGTTCATACATAGCTTTACGCACAGCATAAGTGTCTATGTTGTGTAAATGTAACGCACACATACGTAAAATCGACACTTTTGAACAAGATTTAAAACCTTAATAACTTTTCAATTGTTCGATTTATCACAAATCTGATTTCATTCGCGAAAACAAGATTTTTTAAACATTTTTTTGATATTATTTGATAACCTAATACTCTAACACTCGATGAGTGTATTGGTCAAACGTTTTGTATGAAAATGACGCCTCTGCAACCACCTTAAGTGTACAATTCATTGCGTCGTATTGTCTTGGGGAAATCCAAAAGCGTGTGTATTGTTCAAGTTAAGTTTATGCAATGACCCCCAATGTATCGAGAGTACACGAAGTTTTTTTAATACAGTTGTGAGAAAAAAGATAAAATAATAATTTTCGAAAAACCTAAAAGTTTTTTGGTACAAGCTTTTACTTGAAAAGAGTTTTTATGCTCAAAAGCCAATGAATATAAATACACGGTTCCAAATTCAAAAAAAGGCTGTATTTCCTACGATTCAATAGAATCGTTTTTTATTTTCAATAGAAAATAAAAAACGATTCTGGGACCATGATTCCACCTCCAAATTTCATCATCAGATCAATTTCAAAATATTATCTTACCAAAAGGATAGACACCGGGAATACGGCTTCATTCCAAATTTAAGATCAATCAAACCCCTGGAAGTCGCTCTAAAATCGATCGCAAGGTTTGAACTAAACAAACATACATACTGTGACAAAAATAATGGGAACTGGAGATAAAAACCCTCAAGGAATTTGCCACATATGATACGTAAGATTTAGAGGTAATCAATTAAAATATATATTTAGAGGTAATAAATTAAAATATAATTTAAATTTGTATTTAATAACAGCTAGTATCAAAAGAAATTGGTCACCGCGAAATGTAAAATGGTACTTATAATAATATCAATTTTCAATAGGTTGAGAGACTATGACTAAAATTGAACATGGAGTACAAACGTGTGATTACACTTTTAGTTATTGTTAAACCTTAATAAGTAGTAGAAGGGACAATCCATACGTATAGATTGTTACTCTTAATTCTGTGATAGATAATACATTAAATTAAACGTAAAAAGGCAAACATAAAATAATAACACTGTTCAATTTCTAAAGTTCATGAAAACCAAAAGGAATCTTGACCGGAGAATAGGGAAATGTGAAGAAAAAAGGTGACTACTTCCCTTCGCAGGTGGCACGACGGTGGTAGATGCTCAGGCTGACGAAAAAGGTGTTCGAGCTGTACCAGCCAAGACTCGATCAGTTATTTGCTTAGCCTGCTGATGTAATACGTCGGCTATTTCGCCGTTATTATATTAGCTGTCCATTAGGTACTCGGTAAAAACCCTTGAAATATCGGCAAAGGATCTGTAATATACTAAAAAAACTGCACCATACAACTTTGAAAAACAGCAAAAGGCAACTTATTAAATTTATAATCTTATTTTCGGTCAAAAATAGGTTTTCGGTGACCACCATTCCATTGTTATTTTTTTAATCTCTCAACTTCTTGTCAAAAAGAAACAATTTTTTTCAAATTCAATTTCCATAGACGAACAAAATCTAACGAGAATTTAATTATGAAACGCAAAAAGGAGAATGGCTCGAAACGATAGTTTGCGTTTCAATACATACAAACATTTCAAGTTAAATAAAAGTTTTAAAAAAACCGGTCAAGTGCGAATCGGACTCGCGCAAAGTAGAGTTCCGTAGTCTTAATTAATTTAAAAAAATGAAATTATAGGTGAGAAGAAAGTCTTTCCTGTTCCAGCGCCCCACGTTTTTACAATCTAATATTATAATGAAAAGCACATAGTTTACACTTCAGCCCAGAAATAGAGACAACTTGAACGAACCATAATTTATTTTTGGTTTTTACGTGCATTTATAAAAGCGTGTTTTTTTAGTGTTTTTTAAACTATTAATTTATTTTATACTTTTCAGTCTTTGATAACGAAATATTTTTAACATTTATACATTTATTTCAAGTAGGCGAATAAGCCCGCATCCTCTCCATCTCTGCCAGTGCGTCTGTATATCTTCCAGCTTCATCATCACACAGACCTTGAAACCTAATGTGGTCAAAGTTCATTACAAGACTTTTCTAACAAGTCCGTCCAAACACAGCTATGATAAGATGTTCCATCATGAAGTGCCATTTCATATCTTCCGGCTCCATCATCAGATCAGTTCGACCATACCATAATATTGTATTGTCATCAGAACTACATATAGCTGCCAATTTTCATAACGCTAGGATCCTTGGAAGATGGTTAAATTAGCTTAGATTCCATTACATAGTTAGTTACATTCAATTCGACCCAATAAAAGCGTGTTAAAAAGCGCCGATATTATAATATTATTCGTTTCATTATACTTTTTGTAAGTCTTTCGAGTACCTATGGCTAAGTTCTGAAATGATAATTATCTTAAACAACAAAAACAATTTAATTAACAATAAAAAAACCCGCATGTTACTCATATAGGTAGATGGAGTTGGCTGGGGATAGAGAAGAGTGGTGCGATCGAGGGGAGGCCTTTATGCTGATAATATTAATAATATATTTTTGAAGAACCGTAAGAGAACCAAAGTAACCGACATAGCTCACAGAATCGCTAAACTGAAGAGGCAGTGAGCAACATAGCTCGTAGAATACATGGCCGTTGGGGCCGTAAAGTTTTCGAGTGGCGAGTAGACGTAGCGTAGGAAGGCCTCCCACGCGGTGGACCGACAACCTGGTGAAGGTCGCGGGAAGCTGCTGGGTGCGGGCAGCTCAGGACCGGTCGTCGTAGAAATCCTTGCGGAAGTCTTTCGACTGATATTTTTTTTTTTAAATAAATAAATAATGATAATTTTACTAAGACCACATATTTATATTATATTTGTACATATTCTAAGTTTCAGCTCTATAGGTAAGTTTATTTGTAATCAATCATCCTTGTTAAAACGGCTGTGACATACCGACGGACAGACGCACATGGCGAAACTATAAGGATTCCTAGTTAGACTACGGCATCCAAAAAAGGTAGGCATTTAAAAAAACAAGTTTATTAAAAGGTCGATCGTAATTAATATTTCTTAACGGCTCACCGTCTCGGTTCAAGTTTTAAGGAACGGGAATTCTTACAAGACCACAAGAAACAGTTTTTTACACGAGTCGGTTCAATTCAAGAAGAACACAGTTCATTCTGTCAACTTGTGCTGATAATTTCATCGGCTTTTCTCTTTTTTTATTAGAAATTTGAGTGCGTTTGGCTGCACCTCACCTGATGGTAAGTGCCGATGCAGCCGAGGATGTAACACGCAAGCTCAAATAGTGCCTATTCACTCTCGTCTTGAAGATTCCTAAATTATACGAATCGGGGAATACAGACGCCGAAAGGGAATTCCACTCCTTGGCCGTTCGCATGATGAACGAAGAAGCAAAACTCTTCGTGCGAAAAGGTGGAACATTCACGACAAAGGGGTAGAACCGCTCTCCGCGCCTGGTCGTCCGATGATGAAATGGAGAGGGGGGAATGAGGTCGTGAAACTCCAGGGCACACTCCCCGAAATGAATCCTGTAGAACACCGATAGACAGGCGACTTTGCGGCGATATACACAGTTTTGCAGTGACACTACAACGGATTGCCAATGTACCAATGAGTTTTTCAAAAACTTACGTACATACTAACCGATTGCTTTAACGGTGAAGGAAAACATCGTGAGGAAACCTGCACACGCCTGCGAAGAAACTCGAAGGTTGTGTGTGAAGTCGACCAACCCGCACTGGGCCCGCGTGGTCGACTAAGGCCTAATCGCCCTGATTCAGGGTAGGCTCGAGCCCCTCGGTGGGGACGTATATGAGCTGTAATGATGACTACAACGGATGATCTCACGCGTATGCATGTCACGTCTTTGTCCCCTTGTTCCTAGTACAAAACTGGAAATGTAATCGGTAATGTGCAAAGAAAAAATTTTTCTTAATACATTACCCGGTTTTGTACGAAGAATATTTTTTCCTTGTACATTGCTGGTAATTTAACTCGTTAATGTACCAGTAACAAAGGGTCTTTGTCTCACTACTATAATAATTGTACACGTATGTCGTTTTGCTGCTAGTACGTGAACTCATTGATGGGTACCCTGGTTCTGCAAATCATCATCATCATCATATCAGCCGAAGGACGTCCACTGCTGGACATAGGCCTCCCCCAAGGATTTACACGATGACTGATTCTGCGTTGCCCGCAACCAGCGGCTTCCCGCGACCATCACCAGGTCTTCGGTCCACCGAGTGGAGATCTGCCTACGATACGTTTTTCGCCACTCGAGAACTTTACTGCCCCAACGGCCATATGTTCTGTTAGGTCTACAAATCACCGATCACAATGAATGTCTGTTATAAAAATGGGAACAGGAATTTAGAAACAGCCTACTCCATGTATCGCATATTATTATCTAAATTAATTAAACAACATGTAATTGTTGTAGGCTTGAAGATAAGATAGCTAGTTCTCCATTGCGTAGGGTGAGATGATGGCTGCGGGCTTCAACGCGGTAGTTAGGTTGAGACCGAACACCCGATTCTCAATTTTTACATGTGTTTTTATTACTTTTCTTAACTTTCAAATAAGTTTTAAAAATGTGTTCAATTAAAATGGAAGATGTAAAACAGTCGCCGATTTTTCTGTGTTGGTTTCATTTAACATAAACTAATTTGTCTTCAAGAAATTTTGCAATTAATGCCAAGAACAGGGTCTACGTAAAATATATTTTTTAACATCAAAAATAGTTTCATTTTTATAATTGTATAATATATTTTATCTACTCTCATATCGTAAAGTTCGCATTATCAACTTCAAAACGAGTTAACATTGGCATACTTTAAACACAATAATTAAACATTATTAATTAAAAGAAAACATTATAACATTATTTTGTTAGAGAAATAATGTTATAATGTATTTTTTTTTCCATTACGATACAAGTTAAACCAAAGAGATAATATCACCAACGAAGTTCCATGTCCGTTATTTTTATCACGCTTTTATTAGCTTCACCTGTATGTTTGTATGTAACCGACTCCTTTGCACTCGATTTTAACCCACTTTAAACGAACAGATTTGATTCAAACTTTGTAGACTTATCAAGAATCAGCGACAATATAATAATTATAAGTTTTATCTAAAAAATAAAAATAAAATAGAATTTAAAAAAAACTGAAAAACACGCTTTTAAAGTACATCAGACTAAAAAGTAAAAAATAATTCTTAATATAAGTTGAAAATAATAATTAACAAATTACTAGTATTATTGTGAAAAAGTGTGGGTTGCTCGAGAGACGAAAAATATGGCAAAGAGCGATAATTTTTTACTTTTTAGTCTGATGTACTTCAAAAGCGTGTTTTTTAGTTTTTTTAAACTCTATTTATTTTATTAGAACGCACATGTGGTTCGCGCCATTTTTATAGCAATACAAAAAGTTTTCATTCCAATTTTTACTTGTCTGTGACAGCGCCCGCTTTAACGCATGCGCGGTGATGTGTTGGTTTTTCACTGAATTTTGTTGTAGATACTGAATTTAGTGGATAATTTTCATTCAGGTTTAGAAATGTCTGAGATCAGTGAAAGCATTGTTTTTACCTGTCTATGACACCGTCCGCTTCAGTGCAAGCGCGGTGATGCGCTGGGATTCAGCGCTATGACACATTTTGTTGTAGGTACTTACTGAATTTCGTGGGATATTTTTTTACTCTTAACTTTGATCTTTGTATTTTAGTTGATTTAATCCCAATGTATGAGATAAGATAAAGTAGTGTATGAAACTGCACATAATTTGGTCTTAAAACACTCGTGTGTAATGCTATAAAAAACTCGAACTTACACTCGTATTTTGAGAACCCTTATTATGCAACAGTTTCATAAACTACTATTATTATATAAAATGTTTTAATACTTCAAGAATATTACATATATATTTTTTCCATAGTGGTAGTTTTACGCAATCTTTCAATAATTTGAATTGAAAATTTTGATTTGACCCTTAATAGGGCCTTAATATTAAAAATAATAAAATTGCCGATTGTATACAAAAAGTTTCAAGATGAAAATTAATATTAGGAACAATAGTTATTAAAACAAAAAAAAGGACATATTTGGGAATACCCTGCATAAGATTTCGTCACTTACAGGAAAAACCAATAAAACAAACTAGTCTAAAAAATGCCCCATGTGACCACTCAGAAAACGCCTTTGTTCCATTCAATAGTACATAGCTCAGTGGATTGGAACATGAAAGACATGGCACTAGTTACTAATAAAAGACCATAAGTAGTGTCACCATAAGGTCGATAATAAAAAAACAATAACTTTTTTATTTTCAATAGTTGACATTGAACTTCAAAAACTGAATCGACAATTTCATAATTAAAGACCTATTATTATAAAGCTTATAAAATAAATGTATCTGTACGAGTGGACGCTTATTCACTATCTACACTGTGATCTCAGGCGTGGAACGTGAAACTAAGTTCACCTACTTTACCACACTTGGCCAGATGCACATGAGGTCACGAGGTCTCGCGTCTGACAACATGACACTTCAGTCAGACACTTACCGCTGCAGCGGAAATTGCATTCACCGCAGACCTAAAAATGATCTACATTTTAATGGTTGCAGAGATCTGATACCTAAACTTAAGGCGAGGTATTCATTGGAACAGTTGTCTCTGTCTTTTTCTTTACGTGTAGCAAAGAGTAAAGGAAATAACCACACCTTTTTCAATTTTTCAATGGTTTTTCGTTTCAATCAAAAACTTCAATGAAAGTATAAAAAATAACATTACTCACTCTGTATTATCATATTATATTGTTGTATATTTTTTTTAAATTTATCCTTAAAAATATTAGTCATGACTGGAGTTGAAAGTAACGGTGTAGACCTTTGGATTTTTTTTCTATCGAGCCAAAACTGCTCAATCGTGTTTCCAATAGTTTTTGACTTTAAGAAACATCATCAACAATAGCGGTATTTTTTCAACCTTGGGTTTTCTATCGCTTAGGAGTAATTTTACAGCCTTTATTCCTTTTAGTTCTGTATCCTCCCTCCACCCTCGTACAAACGTAATATGACCGTGTTTCCCTATTTTGTTTGCTTGCACTAGCGATGTTGTTATTAGATTCGAACGCTTCAGTTTCACAAAGATTGGCCGAACATTAGATTCACAAGTACAGATAAACTGGATACTCCATTTTATGACAATAGTCTTGTATTTTTATTGTCGAATGGCTGTCGGATTCTAATTGATTCTATCATCACTCCCAAAAATGGTCAGTCTAATTAAATTATTATTAAATATTGAAGTATTTTTTGAAATTTCTTTCTATGAAAATACATACACTATTTTATTTAAGGAAACTTATTCGAATATGATTATTTTTAATTACTGATGGTTTTTTTAAGATGTCTTTTCAAATTTCCAAATACAGCGGTTTAGTTGTTAGGAGGTGAGGACACACAGACATACACACAGATATTGGCGTCAAACTTATAACACCCCTGTTTTTGCGTTAGGGGATATTTTATTTTGATTGATTGAATTTTTTTCGGATTCCTAAAAAAGGGACAACGACACTTGAATGTAACAAAAAATTGCACTTTAAAGCTTCATATTTCAAAAACCGATCCCTGAATTAGAAAATAGTTTTATCAAACCCTCAGTAGTTTTGTGAGACCTATTCAACGATACCCCACACGATAGGGTAGCGAAGTAAACAAAACCATCCCCTCTTTACATGTTAGAGGGGGTATCCTCGAATTATTTATTTTCAAGATTTTATTGTACAACTTTGTTTGCGTGATATCTATGCCTAGTTACAGCTTTCTAGTACTAATAGTCTCTGAGCTAAGCCGCGGACAGACAGACAGACAGACATGGCGAAACTATAAGGGTTCCTTGATGACTTCGGAACCCTAAAAACTGAACAATGCCAAATCCTTTAAATTCCATTAATTCCACTAGCGCATTTAAATACAAAATATCTGCTTTCTACATTATCCTTTATACAAATCCAAAGTAATAAGAAATTTAAACTTTGCTTTTCAAAACTGTCAAAGGAAGACAATGCCCTACTTTGTATCAACTAACTCTCCAGAGGATTTGAAATGGAAATATTCAAAATAAAGATTGATGAACAGGCTGGGTTTGAGACAAAGCCATGGTAAAAGAAATAGGCTGTAACAAAATTTCTATGTGCATTTGATGTTTCCTGATTTTAAGAGGATCCTGCTGCTACATCATCAAAGCATGACCAATATAGATCACGAGTTTCGGCAAGAATAGTTCCATGCTCATTTAGTCGAGATCTTTTTGGATTCGCTGCTGAATTACTCTCTTCATCAGTCTCATCATCATCCAATGAATGTCTTAGAGCTTCTCTCTATATTTCCTGACGAGCTTGATCTATTGAAATGAGTTGTCGAAACTCACTTCAGTGAGTACGACGCGAACAAAGTATAATATTATATATATTAGTACTAACATACTGTATGAACACTCCCTGCCGCTCCCTAGATTGCGACCTCACCCCCTCGTCACCCATATTGATACAGATTGGTTACAGTTTGGTTCTCGAACGTATGGGATTTCGCCGTGATTTTGTTTGCTCCGACATTTGTTTTTAGAAATGTCATTTCACGACAATTTGTTTGCAGTGTCCGGGGTGTGCCGCGAGGAAGCGAGCGATATATAGACATGTTTCTTTGTCGGGTACCCGGCTACCCGGCAGATTGGATCGCCGCCGGGTACCCGGAAAATCCATTACCCGGTACATGTCTATTAACAACATAGTTGTAAAAAATGTTAGAATGTTATTCTGGGTAAGCTAGCACCCACTTGGCCCGGTTTAGAGTCGGCCCGAAGAATACTACCAGATATTCTACTACCGATTCAGCACCATTTGTACAATCAGGCAGAAAAAATAAGTGGCAGTGGGCGGGGTACATACTTGTAAAACAGATGGTTGTTAAGTCTCAGTAATGTTCTCGAGTGGCGACCGCGCACCATAAGACTCGGTGGACCGACCACCTTGTGAAGTCGCGGGAAGCCTGGTTGTCGTGGAATTCCTTGGGGAGGCCTTTGCCCGGCAGTGGACAACTTTCGGCTGATATGATGATGATGAATATATTTGAACAATTGATAATTTTTATTGATTTGTGTGAACTTGATCATTACCAAACATTATTGTTATACTAATAATTAAGTATAACTACTTAAAACTGAGTATTTAACTTTTATTATAATTATCCAAACAAGCACTGGTGCAAGCTTTAGTTCTACACTTTTCTATCTGACTATACATCGACTTTTTAATGCCTATGATAACCAAAATATCTGGTATTATTCTTCGGGCGAGTTGAAACCGGGCCGAGTGGGTGCGGATCCAGATCCAATCCAAATCCAGGTCAATCCTCAAAGTGAGTATCTCAACATTTCTATTCGACGTGGTTTTTGAAGGAGACATTCTTACGAGTGTAGGCTGAAGCTGGGCAAGGCACTCGATTAGACGGGAAACCAGTGAGCGGATAAAGGCGTTAACAAAGTGATGGCCATCCGATCCTCCCCCTTCCAAGCCACGACCTAAGCCGAGGTCCGTGCCCACCTGGGCGCCCTTAGGCAGTTGCATCTTTTTGCTTTGCATTTAGGTTGAGTGCCCTCAGCACTCGCCTCCCCTCCGGTGAAGTTGTAAAGGCCCCCACGACCAACAACAAGCTTGTCCTTTCGAAAAAAAATAGTGATGGGCAAGTAGTGCCTATAGGACGACGGTCATTAGTCAGGTCATAGCTAGATGGTTGAACAACATGAAAAGATTGCAGGTAGACACTGAATAAATTAGCGAAGGGCCGGAAAGGATGGTTTTATTTTTTTAAATTATAATTCCAGAAGTGGGAACTCGCGGGGTGAAAATAATGATGAAATTAGCTTAGGTGTGGCCCTTTCTTCTTTAATCGGTCAATGTCATCGTCTCCCGTCCTGATCACTGTATAATTGAAAACCGTCTTTCATCGCAACAACTCAGTACAATTTTGCATTATTATTTTTGGTTTTTGTAAATTTTCTAATAAAGTAGTACACCGATGATAATAAAATTTACATAGGACCAATTCGGGAGCATACCCTATTGAATAAAAAAATAATCATGAAAATCAGTTCACAATCTGCGAAGATATATCGCATAACATACAAAAAAAACATACAGTATAATTGATAACTTCCTCCTTTTTGGAAGTCAGTTGAAAAATGTAAAAGACACACTTTCCTGAAGTTCTATACAATAGAGACACATATCGCCTAGTAGGGTTCACAACAAGCACAAAGCTCCGTCGTAGTATAGTATTCTACCAAAGTAACCGACATAGCTCAAAGAATAGCATAGTATAGTAATAGTATTAGCTTTACGAAATTGTTTTAGTGTACTATAAGTGTAAATAAATAAATAAATAAATAATAAATAGCTAAACTGAAGTGGCAGTGGGCTTGGCACATAGCTCGTAGAACAGATTCCCGTTGGAGCAGTTAAGTTCTCGAGTGGCGACTGCGCACCGGAACGTAGCGTAGGCAGGCCTCCCTTGCGTTGGACCGACGACCTGCTGAAGATCGCGGGAAGCCACAGGACGCGGGCCGCGCAGGACAGGTCGTCGTGGAAATCCTTGGAGAAGGCCTTTGTCCAGCAGTGTGTACGTTTTTCGGCTGATATGATGATGATGATGATGATAATATTCTAATTCAAAGACAATAGTCAGACTAATAAGGTATTATGTGTTTGTAAGTACTCTGAGAGTCGCTACTTCGTTCGATAACTTCAGTTGTTAGCCAAAGTTTTTAGGACGCACCTATACGGGTCGTCTCAACTTTTTTATCTTAAGAGCCCGCTGGAGTTCATGAATCCCATACAAATGTGGTATTTGTTTCATTTGTTAACCAAACAACCGACTTTGAAATAATTTTACATCGATAATCGGATGACATATTACTGTGTCTGAATCGCATTACTTTTTTGAAAAACGAAACAGGAATCCAATATCTATAATATAAAAATGAATCGCAAAATGTGTTGGTAAGCGCATAACTCGAGAACGGCTGGACCGATTTCGCTAATTCTTTTTTTGTCGAGTTCGTTATTGTCAGGAGAAGGTTCTTATGTAGGGTAGGGTAGGGTAGGGTAGTGTAGTGCAGGGTAGGGTAGTGTAGTGCAGTGTAGGGTACACTGAGAAAAATTTACATAGTCAGTCTACGTAATTTAAGTAGCAAAACGGTACAGCATGACAGTTGTAGCCGGAACCATGTCGCATACGTAGCTGGTATTAAGTAGGCGGTCCCGTGAAGTTTTTCAGTAACCGGCATACGTAAATTAATGCTGTGCCGTTTTGCTACGTATATAAGTAGCTGGTATTTATTACATGTATACCAGCACAGGCTTTGTATATGTACTGTACGGGCTCGGGATCCGTAAATAATGGTGTTTACTACGTATATACTGTTACTGCATAGGTCTATACGGGCATAGGCTTCGTAAGCCTGGTATTGCATACGTACAACACTGACACGGTATCCTTAAAACATGGTGTTTACTATGAGCGTAATGTTGCTGCACAAGTACTATACAGGTTTAGGCTCCGAAAAGCATAGAATATCCTACTTATATACTGGTGACGGATGCGTACAATACTGTTACAGGATACGTAAGTCATTGTGGTGCCTACGTATGAAATGTTGCTGCACAGGTTTCTATACTG
The DNA here is from genome assembly GCA_947284805.1 of Coleophora flavipennella. Lineage (NCBI taxonomy): Eukaryota > Metazoa > Arthropoda > Insecta > Lepidoptera > Coleophoridae > Coleophora > Coleophora flavipennella. The sequence continues at coordinate 12,878,091 of OX369266.1, forward strand.
GGCCAGGCTCTGTAAAGCATTGTGTAGCCTACGGAGTAAATGGGGCTGCACTGGTTCTATACTGGGCTAGGCGCCTTACAGCATAGAGTGTCCTATTTATGTAGTTGTCATGGATGCGTACAATACTGGCACGGGATCCGTAAAGCATTGTGTAGCCTACGTATAAAGTGTTGCTGCACAGGTTCAATACTGGACTAGGCTACGTAAGGCATGGAGTGTCCTACGTATGAAATGTTGCTGCACAGGTTCTATATTGGGCTAGGCTCCGTAAAGCATGGAGTGTCCTACTTATGAAATGATGCTGCATAGGTTCTATACTAGGCTACGCTCCGCAAGGCATGAAGTGTCCTACTTATGTACTGGTGATGTATGCGTACAATACTGGCACGGGATACGTAAAGCATTGTGTAGCCTATATACGAAATGTTGTTGCACTGGTTCTGTACTGGACTAGGCTACGTAAAGCATGAAGTGTCCTACTTATGTACTGGTAATGGATGCGTACAATACTGGCACGCAATCCGTAAAGCATTGTGTAGCCTACGTATGAAATGCTCCTGCACAGGTTCTATACTGTGCTAGGCTTCATAAGTCATGGAGTGTCTTACTTATGTAACGATGATGGATGAATACTATACTGGCACGCGATTAATAAAGTATTGTGTAGCTACGTATGAAATGCTGCTGCAGGCTCTCTAAATACATTTTATCCTGTGAAATTCTGCTATGATTTAATTGTGGATTATAAAATTTCCAAGCCGCAATTAATGAATACTTTACGAATCGCGTGCCAGTATAGTAATCATCCATCATCGTTACATAAGTAGGACACTCCATGACTTATGAAGCCTAGCACAGTATAGTATAATAGCTGTGCAGAACAGTACGTACGTAGTAAACACAATGCTTTAGGGGTACCGTGCCAGTACTGTAGGCATTACATCATACATAAATAGGGCACTCCATGGTATACGAAGCTTGCCTAGCCCAGTATAGTACAGTGTACCTGGGCAACAATAAATACGTAATAAACAATGCTTTAAGGATCTCGTGCCTTTACTGCAATCTGCAAAGCATGTTATCTACGTTCCGTCCTGCCAAACTTTAAGGGGTGCTTCCACTTTTGAAACTGAATATTTTTTCCCGAGCAACCTTTAAAGTAGAGGCCAATTTTTTTCTGAAATTGGCAAAGGGTTTCTTGGGAAAAGTTCTGCAGTTTCACGAGTAGAAGCACTCCCTAAAATTTGGCAGGTCAGAAACGGACGCACTGCATATGCGATTTTATGCAAAATATGTGACAGCACAAAGCACATGCCTTACAGATTACAGTACTTTTACGTACATAACAATAAAATCACACCAAAAAATAACAATATTGTATAACGGAACAAATAATAATTCACATAATATTCTGTTCAGTCATTAAGGAAAATATACATTATTTATGTAAATGTAGAAACACGTTACACCATGCCCTAATGAAAAACATCTTAAAAGACCTATAAGAACCTATGTACAGCAAATAACATAATCGTGTATTTTTGTATTGAAAAGGGTGAAAAATTAGTAATTACACGTGGTTATAACTGGAATCATATTTAATTTAAAAATGTATTAACAATCTGAAATATGTAACATTTTGCATAATTAAGCTAATTTTATTACAATGTTATTATTTTTGTACGTACTTAATAAAAGCAGAGATAAATTATAATCCCTAACATATTAGCAAAATTACAAAAAAAACTAGATCAGTAAATAGAGCAGTTTTTGTCATATTTAGTTTTGATGACTGCCTTTCCTTCCGTTTTCTTGCAGGCAAAATGTTTACGATGAGGCCTAGAAGTAGTATTGATACATTGGTGGTCGTCTTCGGGTCTTTTTCTGGAAAAAAAATTAAATAAATTGTCACCTACAATCTTTTTAGTGTTAATTTTTTTAACTGGGACAGTATGCTGAAATCCTTAACCATAAAGATACGAGAAACTGTTTAAAAACCTTTAGGTCTTGTTTGATGGAAACAATTTTGGCACAGTTAATTTTTCATTTAATTCGGACTCCTTAGCACGAATACGACTCACACTTGGCCGGTTTTTATTACTTGTTGTGTTACTTCAGAATTAGTACTGTAATCACGCTGAGTTTCACGATTGTATATAAGGTCTAATAAAATTAGCTGAAACTATTTTAACTGGTGCTTCTACCCATGAAACTGAACAACTTTCCCCCATGAAACCCATAGTCAAATCTAAAAAAAAATTTGAACTTCCCATACTAAGTTGGCTGATCAGCTGATCGAGTTAGTATGGAAGAGCCAAATTTATTTTGCGATATGACTATGGGTTTCTTGGGAAAGTTGTTCAGTTTCATGGATAGAAGCATCAGTTAAAATAGTTTCAGCTAATTTTGTTACACCTTATATATGTATTGCCATTTTTAGGATAGTATGGATGTCGCTCTAAATTGTGTGTAAAATATTCTGTATTTGTTAATATATTAATTAGTTACAGATGAAGCTAATAAAAGCGTGTTAAAAATTATAATGCCCTACATAAAGTGATAGCACTGTAAAACTCTTACCAGGCTACAGGTTTCAGGTTCTTCCAATGCAGATAAATTATTATAGAATTTTGCTATATCGCCTTAATAAATATTATTCAGACATTTTTTCTGCCCACTTCTCTTCTGCTTTACCAATCTTCCAGGGGTGTAT